>CM074723.1:451459557-452059557 GCA_037306005.1 Rhinophrynus dorsalis
TTTGGGACTCACTGAAGGAGGAGGAGGGATCAAGGCACAAGAGAGGAGGAGATAGCCCTAATGTACTGAGCTGTACTGCAGTGATTGGTCCTGTTATGTCAGAAGGTAGTGCTTTATAATCAGACATCTCAGTGACCATAATGATTAAAAAAAAAAAAGATTCACAATTTGAAGCTTTATTGCACACCACAAGTTAAATAGCAATAACTTTCTGGGAGGTGACAGTTCCCCATTAAGTATGAGCAACTGAATGATACTGGTCTCTTTCAACAAAAAGGGCATCTGACACAAGAGGGGAGATGCACTAAGGCGTGAAAGAAAGGTGATAAAACGGAGATAACTTTTCCCAGTGATATGATTAACTTCTCCAGCTCCTATGTTATTCTATGGAACCTTTGCACTAAAATCTCCAAAGTCAGAGAAATCTTAGTGTACAGGCTCCATACAATAACATTGGAACTAGAGAAGTGATATCACTGGGGAAGACATCTCAGCTTTATCACCTCTTTATTGCCCCTCACATTGCCCCCCATCAGCTCCAACTTGTCCCCATCATCTCTATATTACCCTCACATTGCCCCCATCATCTCTATATTGCCCCTCATATTGCCCCCATCATCTCCATATTGACCCCCATTTCCTACCTCGCTGGCATAGAGCTGTAGCTGCTGGAACTCCTGCGCGGTCTGTAATGCAGAGCGCTGGGAGATTATGTCATCTGCCAGCGCTCTGCATTATTACTAAAGAGCCAACGGTGACAAGAGAGCTCAGTAGCTACAGCTCTGTGCAGAAGAAGGCACAGACCTCTTCTCTCCATGTTGTTGTGGGCTCCAAGCGGGGGGCAGGGGTGACTGGGGAGGCTAATTAAAAAACTAATAAAAAAAAAAACAAAGACAAAAAACTATCCTAATGACAGACGCCCCCCCTGTGGGATGCACCTGTAGGCAGGTGCCTACTCTGCCTTATTACAAGGCTGTTTATGACGCCTTAGTGCATCTCCCCCAAGATGTTAGTGACTACAACAGTGGGGACTCTGTAACCCATCCAGAGTTCCTCATATTGCCATGGCCCCTAGGCAGTAGCCTAGGCTGCCATAATGGATGAATCTGCTCTGGAGACAAGTTGCAACACTGCAGGAGACTTCCCAACTTTAGGAGGGCTTTGATTCTTGCTGAGCAGAAGGTAACCTGCTTTGGACGTACTAGGGAAAAATTAAGACCTGCTTAACAATGAGGTTCACAGGGAAGTGGCGTGGAAGAAGCAGGGATTTAAATTACTTAAGTCAGAAGGGTCTTACACATCAAACCCTTTGAGTGGCAGAGAGGTATGAAACACATTGCTTTACTTCCTTGGGTACCTGGATATGTGCCTTGTCTTTAAATTAATTTGTTTTGTTTTGAGAGTAGGGCCTTTTTAAGCTTTTCCAAGGTCCCGGTATAGAAGTAAGTAAGGGGTTGCCCCAAAAAATTAAGGTGGCATTGGAAAGGAGCATGTGCTCCATTTACAATGCTCTCAGCTGGAGCCTGTTTTGGTCCCTTGTACTGGGATCCATCAAAGGGAAAGGACTCTCTAGAGAGAGGTGAAATGTGTCTCCTTAGTGAGGTATGGGAACTCAGCATGGAAGAGGAGGGAGGCCCCCTTTAGGTGCCCTGGTGAACTGCCTGGAGCAGTAATATGCCAACCGCCTGCCCAGGGCAGAGCACTCTTCCAGGGGGAGCAACTCATGAGGAATATCCTGAACACAGACAGGAGACAATTTTTTCCCTACAAGTGGGAAAGGATAAAAAGGGAGTCTCAGACTCCTTTTGTGGAAGTGCCATATTTAGTGTTCTTCAGGCAAAGGTAGCTCTACTGATGCTGACATTGAGAAACTGTATATAGTGAGCTATCTGTTTGCCATTTCTTTTGGTAAAATGTGTTGCTCCTGTTGAAATCCCCTGTCCCAGAGTATCTGGTTCTACCACTGCACACACAGATACTGTCACTACAAGACCTAGCAGTACAAGGCCTTGGGGCATGAACCCTTGGTGGTTTCATCATATTCAGACAGGACCTGAAGTCATTTCCCTCCATGCTGAGCTAAGCCGTGTCTCCATAAGGGTTGATTTTGATAGATGTGTGTGTTGGGGGCAGTAGGGTTTCCAGATCATCCCTTTAAACTGAACACTATGGGGGCAATGCACTAAGGCATGCTAAACAGGTGATAAAGTGGTGATAACATCTCCAGTGATATCACTTCTCCAGTTCCTATGTTATTCTATGGAGCCTATGCACTAAGATTTCTAAATCTGAAGAACTGTTATTGAATAGGCTCCACAGAATAACATTGGAACTGAAGAAGTGGAGTCTTCTCTGCTTTATCACCTCTTTATCACACCTTAGTGCATCTCCCCACAGGTATCCAAGCAGAAGGCATTTTTCCTAGATATCAAGTTTTAAAAGCATGAACTGGCAATTCTAGGGAGAAGAGGTTTTATAATACTAATAATGAATTACTAATTTCTGTTAATTATTCTTCCTTTAAGTCTGTGAGGACCAGATACATAATAAATTTACATAATAAATAATAAAATAAATAATTTACATAATAAAGCAATGAGTTGCATGATCACTCTGTTCCTCAAGGGGTTAAAGTGGAACTTTCACCCTCTATAAATCACCCTCCAATAATTAGGCATATAGAGACTAGCTTCATAATAGTGCTATTAGCTCTCAGAAGTACCCGGTTCTGAAGTAATCCTTATTCTTCAGAGACTGACGGCCAGGCTTCTTGCTTTATTGCCGCCTACGCACCCGCGCCATCAGTCCCTTCAGATGCCTTAAGGTACCATGCAGTGCCTCCTAGAGGAGACCGGGACGGACAGTGCAGGCGCACAGATGCCTCTAAGACAAGATGTCCGCGCTGATGCCTGGCTTCCGGTCTCCGAAGACTAAGGATTACTTCAGAACCGGGTACTTCTGAGAGCTAATAGCACTATTATGAAGCTAGTTGACATATCCCTAATTATTGGAGGGCGACTTTATAGAGAGTGAACGTTCCGCTTCAAGATATGGCACTGCATATGCTGCTTTTCTACAACCAAGAGGAAAACTATTTTCCTTTGCACTCTTCACTTCCTATCATGCCTTATAGAGTAAGGAGTGCAGAAGCCTAACCAGGCAGTCAGGAGTGCAACCAATATTGATTCCCCCAGCATGTTGAAAATATCATAACTAGTTTTAAAGCCTGTGTACACGGGCCAACACTGGCAGCGCTGCAGTAATGCGCAGTAGTGACTGCCCGAATGCGTCGTGGCTGATTGAGAGGGGCGCTCCAAGTTCAGACCGTGGTCCCAGGAAGGTGCACAGAGAGGACTCGGGTCTGAATTTGGAGCACCCCGCTCCATATCAGCCGCGGCGCGGCCTGTCTGTACTGCGCATGACTGCAGCATGTGCAGCTGTCTCTACAGAGCATGACGGCTTCTGACAAACATACTTAGTGAATTATAATATAGGATGCTTACCACTTTGGATGCCAGAGATGTCCTAAAAGCAATGCAAGACAATGCATTGAAAACCAGTCTAGCATCCAAGGGTTTAACCCTTTGAGTGCCAGAGGGGTACGGAACGCATTGCTTTACAATGCCTTCCGTACCCATCTGGCACTCAGAGGGGTTAAATTCGATAGATATAACCTTTTACGTATACACCTGTGATTCCTGCATTTTATTTTACAGCCATAATAATCTTTTGAATCTCAGAGCGTACTTACTCCTTGGAATAAGTGGCTATTATTTTATTTAACTTGACTTAACTAAGCAAGTGTCCTTCAAATAGCAGTCACTTATATTTATTTGCGTTTATTTGCATTTGATCTCTGCTGTAGTCTACTGCTAGTACATTTCTGTTTATGGTTTGATAAAAATTAACACCCCTTTAGAGCAATGCAGGACCATTAAAGGGATAGTAATACTTAAAATGTAAAAAAAAATATATGTTGTAGGGTTTATCCCCGAGTAAAACAAGAGTACTCCCACTGCTGAAAGGTGTTTCGTTCAAAAGTTATTAATTTTCAAAGTTAAATTTTTTAGGTGCAATATCACAGCGGCCTGAAATTGTACAGTGGCGCTGTTGCTACACGATCCTATGGACAGCTCTGGTCCCGGGACCATAAATCTCCATAGGATCGTGTAGCAACAACGCCAATGTACAACTTCAGGCCACTGTGATATTGCACTTAAAAAATTCAACTTTGAAAATTAATAACTTTTGAATGAAACGCCTTTCAGCAGTTGGAGTACTCTTGTTTTACTCAGGGGGATAAACCTTACAACATTTTTTTTTACATTTTAAGTATTACTATCCCTTTAAATCCCAATGTTTAGTTGTGAGGAGCTGTGATCTAGATACAGAATTGAGTGCCAAAGGGGTGTCCATGAGTTGGACACCCCTCTGGCTCTCATAGGGTTAACAGAGATAACTAGATGCAGAAAACTGCAAATACAATGCAAAAGATAAACAGTCACTACTACCCTTTTTCATGCATATGATCCAATTATTCCTAAGGAAAATTTCCCCTTGAATAGATACAAAACCGTAAGCTCAGCCTACTCAGTAAATTAATTCTATTTTGTTCCCAGACCAGATACAGTAATAAGGTGCGGCTACTTTATATGATAAATCCTTTTTTTTTTTTTTTTTATAGCGTTGGGTCCCTGTTCCTGCCCACTCAGTCATTAGAGTATGGAATGCAGAATGATCCTTTGCTGCTGAAAGTGAAGGCTCATCCTGATTCAGAAGCTCCTGTTGTTATTCTTCAAGTTGAGTTACTAAGAGCTGTTGCTGCTGTGAATTAACAGTGCTGGAGATTAGTGTAGGGAACTGGTTCCTTCATGTACACATCTCATATGCAGAAGGTTAACATGTGAATCTGTAGGCACTTTAACAGCCCAAGAATTCCTTGATTGCTGCCTGGAGATCTGCAGCCTCAAAACTTTTCAAATGTTTTTTTTTTTTTTGCCTTTTACCTCATCAGATGAAAATTGTAATTTTGTGTGTTGATCAAGACAAATAAATATATAATCCAGGACCATATGCAGTTGGATCTAATGTATTTGAATGACCACCCAGGCATTTTCGCAACCTGATTTTTTACTCTCTACAATGAAGAAGAATATTTCACTCCAGGTTTTCCTAGTGTTATCATTTCTGCTTATTGTAAGTATCTGCTTTGTTTTAATCTTTATGGAATGTTTCTTTAACTGTTTGGATTTTCTAATGCGATGTATTAGAAATGTATTTAGCACCCAAGGATATAAAAAAATGTTATTATGTTAGCTGATGGTGTGTCCTGACTTCAAATACATGGGTGGAAATTGTATATAATGTCTTAACCCTTTGTGTGCCAGAAAGGTATCCAATGCATTGTATTACAGTGCATCGGATATGATACCTTTCTGGCGGGTTAAACAGGGAGTTGATTAGGAGAAATAAATCTGTCCAAAATAAAATGAAATGGGAATTTTAATCCCATGAATCCTAGAAGGGATTTTTTGTCACATATGGGGTTAAAAGTTTGTTCCAGAATGCTCCAGTCTTAATATTAATTCAGCCCCATAGAGAAGGGGTTATATTCTGAATGCTAAACTCTTCTAATTGTATTTGTTTATATATTTTATATCTTTATAGAAATAATATTATTATAAAATAATAAAGTTACTCTATCTATCTATCCGAATGTTTATATGTTGTAACTCAGTATTACCTCTTTAAGAAACTTCTATGTAAATTCTTAACCCTTTCAGTGAACTTTGAATACAATTTCTCCTTAGGCGTCTTTTGATTTTTAAGAAGAGTTTTATGGAAACAATGAAAAGTTACAACATGCTCTTTAAGATCAATATATGCTTGTTGTAACTCTTTACTGAAAAAAACTCTACTTAAAACTAAGATGGTTAACCCTTTGAATACCATTTTCCAGGTGTTTCATTTGAGTGTTTCAATAGATTTACTTTCCTCTTTATACTGAGGGAGATCTGTAATTTATAGAATACTAGTGTAAAAGACTGTGTACACGGGCCAAGATCCGGAACCCTTTGAGTGCCAGAGGGGTGCGCAACGCATTGCAAAAGCGCCAGAGGGGTGCGCAACGCATACCCCTCTGGCACTCAAAGGGTTAAGCGGTCACTACCTTACTGCTCCACGACATGCAGTCTTGCGTCACCTCACTCACGAGATGACGGCTTCTGACAAACATCCTAGCGAATTATTATATAGGATAATTTCCCCCAAAGTAATACACTTATATATCTTTACTGCAAAGCCATCTAACCTTAAATTATTTATGCAGATTTCTGTAGTGACATTAGTTACCTCATTGAGTGCCACAGAGGTATGGCGAAAGAGCGTTGCCGCTCATATTTTTCGTTACGTTCTGGTTAACCACTTATAACCCCCTGAGTGTCGGAAGGATGTGTAACACATTGGGGTGCAATGCATTGTACACCGTTCTGGCACTCAATGGGTTAAAGCTCAGTGTGTTTAACCTCCTGATGGTACCAGAGTTCTCTCCAGTCAGTGCGCCATCTAAGGTGAGCAACTCAGCCCTGAAAGAGTTAAAGAGGACTGTTTATGTTATGCTGCAATAATAGAGGCACCATTCAGCTCTGCGCAGTTTTAAAGCTTAACTCTTTCAGTGCTGGCTTACTCCCCTTTAATCAACCAGATGGAACAGTAGGGTGAATGTATGAATAAACAAGTGCCTCTCCTGTGGCATTAGATTTCAATACCAGTGGCTGTACTTAAGGGCACGCACTAGATTGTATGATCTCTGTAGAGCATACCGATGCACACACTCCATCAGCATTAGACTTTAATGCCAGCATGCCCGGCATGCCAGCTCCATAGCATGCACAGGGAAATGGAGGAAGGGTACTGTACACAATCTTGTATGTGCCTTGTCTAATCCATGGCATTACACGGGGTGTAGAGGAAAGGAACAACCCAGAATGTCCATACCCTAGTTTAGCAGATGGCTTTCGTCAGGCTTAGGGCTAGGAAATAGATTCTACTGACTGTATATATGCAGAATCATATTCATATATACACCCCCAAACACACACACACACCAGAGCATAGCTGCTTTGCAGTCTTCTCTAGCACACAGTGGGTTAATAAATGAATATAACGCATACACATACATGCTTTTACACAAACACACACACACACACACATACTTGCAAACACACACACATATATATACATACACACATATACATGCACACACATGCAAAAACATAAGTGCACACAAACGTGCACACACAAACACACACCAACACATGCACACGCAGACACACACATGTAAACACACAAATGCATATAGATACACACATACACATGCAAACAAACACACATGCATGAAGAAACAAACACATGCACATGCAAACACATATGTATGCAGACACACATACATACATATACATGCAAACACACACACGCAAACACTCACATATGAGCAGGTAAGCACAAGTAAACTCATACATATACATACGTATGCTCACACACATACGCACACATGCAAGTACATATACTTGCACCCATGTGCGTATGAACACACTCACATACAAACTCACACATACAGATACACACAGTGTTGCCACCCAGCCGGTATTTTACCGGCAGGCTGGTAAAAAATTGGCTTGTGTCCAATGTTAAGTCTATGGAGGGAATGCTATGGCCGGTATTTTTTTTAAGAAGAGGTGGCAACCCTACACACACACTTTGAAAGTTCCCGAGAACTTTCAAAGTGTTAACACCTTTACACTATTGTTACATTTATAAAAAATAAGAAATAAACAAAATAACATTTTTAATGCACCGTTATTAGAGGGGACATCCTTCAAATTAAGATGTGCCTTAGCTTGTCTAGACATACTGCAGAGGGCACTGTTTGACTTCAAAGAATGAAATAAAAAGGATCTGTTCGTCACACATTATCCCTGCCATCACACTGTGTGTTCTTAAGGAAATATGTACAGCATAGTTTATATGTCCAGGCTAATGTGTGTCAGTACTGTAATGTGGTGTTTGATCACTGTACTAGCTTTATCTATATACTATAATCACCTGTATATAAAGCCAATTTTCTTAGCCTCTCCCAAAGAGTGGAACTTTTAGTCAAAATGTAACCTTTTCTTGTTTTAAAACGGAGTTTGTTAACCTCTTGAATGTGACAACAATAAGGAGTAAGACAGAAGAATAGGGAGCAGTGAACACTTGAAATAGCCTCATTGATGTTCTTTTCTACAAAAATATAATCCTCATTGCATGTAAGAATCTTTGATACACTTAACCCTTGAGGAGCAGAGGGGATGTGCAGCGCATAGCAAACAGAGTGTTGCACAACCAATTGCTCCTTAATGGGTTAATAGTAGTAAAGCTTTCTCAGTTTTCCATAATACAATACATGACAGGTCATTGTTATCTTTTGAGTGTATACACTAACATACTCACACATACACATACATATACAGACACATTGTGGTGGTGTTAGAGTGGTACTCCAGCAGGATGCTGATTGGGAGCACGTCACCATGACAACACAACGTTTCCAAGGAACACTCTCTGTGGTGAAGTAAGATGTCACATCCGCCCTGTTGGGCAGTCCCACCAAAGTAGTGTGTGTGTCTGGCCTCAATGCGGAGCACATAACAGAAGGGACAAATCCAAGTAGGGAATCCTTCAAACAAACCCTGTTCTGGGGGGAAGCTCACCACTGTAGCGGGTCCCTGAACTGCATGGCATGCCCAATCGTACAGGCCCATACCATGCACCATTGCTAGTAAATATATCTATTTGGAACAAAAGCATGCCTCCCAACATTTCAAATTACCAAAGAGGGACACTTGTGATTTAGAGGGGTGTTGCTGGGGGAGTGGCTGGTGGGCGGGGCATTACCAAGCATTTTGAGACTATTTCATGACCTATTGACATCTCCTTGTGTAAGCTAATAAATGACTTATAACAAGACCAAGGTATTTTTTTTACATATACTAATTTATAAACACATATATTGGCATTTAAACAAACATCATGTGAGTTTTATTGATATAGAGCAGTGTGATGCATTTAGATACACACCACACAATCTGACTTCCTCAAAAGAGGGACATCAGGGTAGGAAAGAGGGACAGAGGGATTTGGGTCTAAAAGAGGGACTGTCTCTCCTAAAGAGGGACACTTGGGAGGTATGCAAAAGCTGTGCACTCTCGAATTTAAAGTGATTTAATCACAAAAATACAGCTTGTTTGCTTGACAAAGGTCCCAATAAGGACCGAAACGTTGCTGTATTTTTGTGATTAAATCCCTTTGAAATCCAAAAGTGCAAATATTCAAAAGTATATATATATATATATAGAGAGAGAGATAGATAGATAGATAGATAGATAGATAGATAGATAGATAGATAGATAGATAGATATTTATAAAAAAAAAATATATATATATATATATATTTATGTATATATACACAAACACACACATATACACACGCTCACATACACACAGGCATATGCACGCACAGGCATATCTCTACACACATAAACATATGTAGAGGTTGGTGTAGAACAGTAGCAATGCTCTGGCACTCTTAAATAGTAGAGAAAGAGGTTCCCAGTGCACTTCAAATCAAATCAAATTTTCCCTTTAGCATTCAATGGGTTAAAAGTCCCATTTTCATTAATAGGGATATTCATTTGTTCCATAAGGTGCTGTTACTCTTGAACTGATTTAGTTCATCTAATTAAATCAGCCTCCCAGCCTGATGTAGCACGAGAAACTAGGGCAATCCAGAGCAAAATAATTACTTTATATGGAACACATTCTTATTCTTCAGATTACCATTAACCCCGCGAACATAGCTGGGAACTCTCCGGATTTGCCCCGGAGACTCCAGTTCTCACTCTGCGTTACCGGGTCTCCGGGGCAGAGGCTGATTCCTCCGGATGTGGGGAGTTTCTATTGAAATTCTGCCCACTTGTGCTCCTGCTGTGTATGCTCTTCCCATTTCCCCTCCCATTTCTCCTCCTTTCCCAGCCTACTGTTCCTTAAGCCCCACTTTCACTTCTAATTAAGCCCCACCCACTTTTGATGCAAATTGTGTCATTTATCACCCCCGAACAGCACAACAGGACACCCCCTCCGGGGAGTCCAGAATAAAAAGTTCCCAGGTATGCCTATGAAGACCAGAGGGGTGTATAGTGCATTGCTATGAATTGCATTGCTGACTGCTCTGGCGCTCAAAGGGTTAAGTTAAATGGAATCTTCAGCTCTGTGAATGGGGTTTTAGAATGTTGAATTCTAGGGAATTCTTCTGTCCATTGCTTTCCAAATGGGCTGACACCTCTCTAGTGTTCTAGGGGTTAAAAACCCTGTTCAAATTATTGGAAAGTTATATTTGTCCCCTGTGGTGCAGTTGGTTTGTTCCAGCAATGGCTAACTTCTTGTTAGTACATCAGGCTCAGTAAATCACAGGGGCTGATGTACTAAAAACAACTGGGGCAATTCTGGTGCAAACCAACATCACCTTAGGGGAAAAATGAAGTTTCCCCAAAGCCCTATTGACATAAATGGGACTTTTAACCCCATGAATGCTAGTGATGTGTCCAATGTATTGTTGACAAGACCTATCTAGCATTCATGGGGTTAAAACCCCCAGTTAAATGTATGGGAATTTTTCTTTGTTGCTGTTACTTTGCTCCAGAATTGCTCCTGATCTCCTTATTACATCACCTTCTTCAACCTCCCAGTTTTGGTAATGAGCCCAGAATGATTACATCCCAAGTGTCCCTAGATAAGGTACTCTAGGTCCCCTTAGCGCTGCCCATGGCCACACCCCCACTCCTCACATGGCCCCACCCACAGTCCTATCCACTGTTTCCTGGCTCAGTGAATACACTTGGCCTGTAAAAACCAAATACACAAAAATCTTTAACCCCTTGATTGCTAGAGATCCCTCTAACACATTGCTCAACAGTGTACTGGAGATCTCTTGCTAGCATCCAAGGGGTTAAATAATAGACTATAACGGGGGTATAAAACTGGCACAGGGACACTGAGATTGGCCTGGCAACACCCACATTTCAGAACATGGGTGTGGCCAACACAGCTGAAGCGCTTCTCAAAACATAGCTCTGTAGACAGTTACCTACTCTGCCTCTTAGGATATTCAGCCCTGACTGCAGTTCTCTGCATTTTATAAATTGACCTGATTTATACTCTAATAGTCATAGCTGGGAACTCTCCGGATTTGCCTCCAGAGACTCCAGTTTTTGCAGTTCATTACCGGGTCTCCAGGGACAGAAGGCTGATTTTCTGGTGGTAGGGAGTTTCTTATGAAACTCCGCCCACTTCTACTCCTTCCCACCCTGTTCCTCCCACTTCCCTCCCAATTCTTCTCCTTCCCAGCCTGTTCTGCCCACTTCCCATCCACTTTATTATACAGCCTCTTAAGCCCCACCCCACCCACAACTAAGCCCCACCCCTTTGTGACACAAATAGCAACATTTTTAACCTCATGCCGGCACCACATGAGTCCGCTCCAGGGACTCTAGAAGTAAAAGTTCCCAGGTATGTTGCTAACAGTAGAATCATTTTGAACTGTAAATGTTTAAGACACGTTTAAATACGACTTTTATTAGTTGACTTTACACAGCTGGAGTCTGAGGTAAATTAATGCTCTCCTTAGTCTCTGTAAAATAATCAATGTAAGTTGCTGATTATTCAAAGAGCTTGGTGATTTATCACATTGGAATAAATGTATTATTTGCATTTTTTGGAAAACTGTCTTTGAAGGGGGATAAAAAAAATGTTGTTTTTCTTTAACCTTTTAAGCCCAGAATTGTGTGTAATGCACAAAGGATTTAGGACAATACAGCATTAAAAAAAAGCCTTTACTATGAATACATGTTAATTATAATTCTTTGCTGTCTCTTAGGAATATCTCTGCTCAAACCCTTATAATCTTCAACATTCTGAATCACATCCATGCCCTTCTGTCTGTATATAATTTAAAACGAACCCCTTTGATTCTTTACAATGTAATACAGGCAGGGCTGGATTTCCCAGTAGGCAGAGTAGGCAACTGACAAATTATGAGGGGTGCTTCAGCTGTGCTGACCACACCCACATTCTAAATTGTGGGTGTGGCCATAACAATCTCAGTGAGAGATCTCCAGAGAGAGAGAGATCTCCAACCAAAGGGTTAAAGCCTTTTTTTATTTTGGCCGTTATAGACCAAGGGTATTTTCTGTGCCAGGGAACAGTGGCTGGGACTGGGGTGTGTGGTCATGTGAGTATGGGGGGTGTGGTCATGGGAGAAGTTAAGGGCTCCTAGAATGCCTTGCCAGGTACACTGTGTTACTATGTTAGCCTTAGAAAGGAGACTGGTAAAGTAAAGGTGGTCTTGAAAGCTTGCACTCTAAAGCTTCTTGGCCAATAAAGATATCACTTTGACTCTACCAGTCTCCTGCTTTTACAGTGTTATGGAGACTTCTTTAGAATCCTATCGTTACAATGGTGGTGTATCTGTTAAGGTGACAGTAAACCTCCTTTCTGACTTCTGCTAGTACATAATATGAAAGATGAAATTGCCAAGCCTTTTTATTTTATTCTGAGCTCCCTGACTTACGTTTATTAAATACATAGTAACATGGAAACATAATAACCTAGTTGATGAGGCTGAAAAAAGACATGTCAAATCACCCCTGCTGATCCAGAGGAAGGAAAAAAAAACATTGAATCCATTTCCAATGAAGCCTCAAGTGGGTAAAATAATTCCTTCCTGACTCCAAATGGCAGTAACATATTTCCCTGGATTACTGAAATAACACTCTCCATGGCCCAAATACTGTGAAGATTAATTGGAGCTCCTTTTATTGAGAAACATTACTATCACTGTAAACAGTTAAGATTACCTTGTGCAGTGAGCAGAGTCTGAGGTCGTTTGGTCCTGCTAACAACTATTGTAATATAGGTAAAAGGTGGTACTGTGTTAGCTGGAGAAAGAGCAGGAGACTAGAAGAGTAAAAGTGATACCTTTATTGGCTAACTGAGTAGCTTTACACTCTAAACTTTCAAGACAATGTAGGTATCTTTGTCATGCATGTTATACAAATGAAGCTGCATACAAAATACGTCATAAATTGTGCATTCATGAAAGTTCCTGATTAGTTTGAATTCTGCTAGAGGTAAAACTTATCACCAGTGTCTGTGTCTAAAGAATAATTTTCATAGACATGGTTTCACCTCCAGTGGAATTCAAATTAATCAAGTACTTGCATTAGTGTGCAATCTATGTCATGTATTTTGTATTCAGTCTTCAATCTATAACATGCCTGACAAAGAGGCCTACGTTGCCTTGAAAGCTTGGACTCTAAAGCTTCTCAGTTAGCCATTAAAGGTATCACTTGTACTCTTCCAGTCTCCTACTGGTGTCATATCCATCTCCATGTACATGACATCCAGGAATGACTGAAGATGTTATCTCTTGAAAAAGAAAGTCACAAGTGTAAAATTAATAGAGGCCATTAAGATTTCTGGCCATAGTAATGTAAGTGGGGGGTGTTATTATTAGAAGCTGTTAAACTTATACTAATGAATGATTTAAGACAAATACACTAGTCTATGTTGAGTTCTGTGGAATGTAACATGTAAAATGGGACAAGTAACACAATTTCATGTCCAAAATTAGTTGAACTAAAATATATTTAAATGTAGCTTTTGATGTACAGATGTATTTAATACTATGATTAAACAAACAAACCAAAAAAAAAATCCCCTCGATGCTTGAGATGTCTTCAACACATTGAGAAGCAATGTACACATCTCTAGCCAAAGGGTTCAGTTATCCTCAGCACATTGATCTAAATTGTTTTGGGGGGGTTTCCCCTTGGTTTATATACTACAATGATTTCAGCTATATCTTAACTTATTGGATGCAATGCTTTGGTAGTTCTTTAATATCCAGTTAAATTATCAGTGTGTTTATGTTAAACCTCAGTCTTTGACCTCCTATACTCCCAACACTCACACTAAATTGCTGCCTTAAATGGATAGTAATGTTTCATAATAAAAGCAGCTCTAATTAATCATCATAGTATTTGGACTTTGGAGAGTGTTATTTCAATTCTTTCAGAGTTGTAGTTCAAGAGTAATTTAATGACAAAGTATCCCCCTCCCGCCCCTTTTACTGATGTAACCCTGCTCAGCCAGAGCAGAAGGGAGGTGCCCAGGTAGATTGCAGAGAGGGACAATCTTCAATTAAGATAAGGGAAAAACCTGAAAAACTTGTCAAAGGGGGCAGGGCCTTCATTGTTCTCATAGGAAGAAGATTGTCCCCTGCTGTTATCTCTCTGCTCGGGAGGGGAAACTTTGCTTGTGAATATCTCTGAAACCATAAAGGTTTGAGAGATAAGACTTATATCGTTCTTCATGTTTTTTTAATGCCTACAAAATAAAATAAAGATAAAACAAAGTATTACTATCCCTTTAATTTTCTTGCCTCCACCTCCTGTAAGAGCTGAAGATACCAGTGGAGGACTCATTCCTACTGGCTTTGCAAGTGGGTTGGACATTATGAAGCCAATTTGAAATAATCAGTTGTCTGAAACACAGAGCATCAGCTCTTTGTTGGAGAAGTCACACTTCTAGAGAGAGAGGGGAAAATGTACTAATCTGTCAGTATAGATTTAATGTAATTTACCTCCAGCAGAAAGCAAATGATCAATTGTTTGTTCAGCCATGAAGCCCAAGGTCTATTTCCATTGGACCCCAAATCTGCCAAATTCTTTATTAGTAATCAAGTGTAAAAAAGAAAAACATGACAAACAGACTGTACATTTCTCAGTTTCAAGATTAACATTCAACCAGTCATCCACATGTAAGAAATCTTCTAAATCTTGATGTGTAACTTCCAATAGCTGTAATTCATGAGGTGTCTAGAATACCAGTTGGCTAAAGCATTGGATTGGCCTTGTAGATACTTTACTTGAATGGTGATGTTTGTCTAAGTAGAACTGCCAGAAATCTTTGGCTAGATCAGCCAGATTCTTAGATCTTGTTCCTCCAATATGATTGATACACCTGACCCTTGAAATGCTGCCCATCTTTAAAAGACCACAACAGTTCATTTTGTCTTTCACAAATCAATTTAACATACATAAATCAGCCAATAATTATAAGCAAAACAAAAATATACCTCAGCGCACTTGATATTCACACAAGAAAATATAAAATTAAATTGGTTGAGTTGATTCTGCTGTCGGGATTGCCTGTTATCACAGACACAATAAGACAATTAGAGCAAAGGTTACCAATGGCGCCTCAACTCAACATACGAATGAACCAGGAAAATACATCAATCTGGTTCTACTAATTAGAAAGTATGTGGATTGGAAAAGGGTGAAAACGGACAAGTTACATAAAAATGTCCAATAGTCTAATAATAATTGTTTGTCAGATGGAACGGTATATTACCCCTCCAATGAGTAGAAAAATCTGTGGGTAAGGGATTTCTCTTGTAGCTCCCCAGAAGATGTGAAGTCCTTTATTGGGTACTAGTTCATTCATAGCAAATTCACCAATATATATGGAAAAGGAGATACAGGAGATTTCAGAAAAAAATTCAATTGACACCAAACAGGTGCACTATCCAGATTTACATTTAAGTATAAACGCTTAATTTCTGTAGATGATTTATGCAACTCGCACCAGTATATGGAGAAGAGGAAACACACTGATTCAGATAGTATCTGTATAAAATTTAAAAAAATTTAATATCTGCAACTTACATATAGGAAATCTGTAATCTGCTTATGTCTAGGTCAGGAGCACACTCACTGGACTCTCCACTAATGATGGGACGAATATGTAGGAAAAACGGACAACAATCCTTTCAATATATGCAAGTAATAATACAGAAAATAATTTTCACACTTACACTTAAACAAGTGATGTCCCGCTCCTCTTGTGTCCAAATTACGAATTAGAAGGGATTGTTTGCTTCAGATTTGGCCAACAGTAAGTCATTAGACACACCAGTCAGTGCTGTAATGGTGGAATGTAGAGGGCGGAAATAAGACTGTAGTTGGTCAAGGAGAAAGTCAGTGGAGAGAAAGTGGATTTAGCAGCTGTATACAACCCATTCAAGTTTAGAGACAAAATAGAGAAGAGATCGGGTGGTATGTAAACTGGGAGTCAGAGACCCTCAACTAAGAACGAGCCTGCAATAGACGTTTGCAAGCTCATTAGGAGTGGTGTCCTACCCATGGTGCAGTCTCTTTTAGCCCACTACTGTCTTTTACAGAGAGGAAATATCCTAAAGCACATTATAATGGTCCTGCCAAAACAGCAGTTCAGCCACAAAGTGCCAGGCAATTTCTTTCTGAACAAGAGTAGCCGCTAACCCCAAACATATATTTTCGGCCTTGTTGGGCCTCGTCAGTGAGGTGTAGCTGATCTCTCTAGGTACTGAGAGCAAGGGGTCCAATGCTGGATTACCCTATTAACCTTGGGGTGACTAATCCCAGGAATAATTTGCTTATGTAAATTGGGAGTAGGAGACGCTCAACTAGGAATGTGCCTGCAATAGAAGATAGGATGGTAGTTTGAGAGACAGGAAAAGAAGGTTTTTTGTATATGGGCATGACAAGTACCTGTTTGATGTAGATGGGAAAGTGCCTGTAGTCAGTGAAAGGTTGAGTAGGTGGGTAAGTGCTTGACAGAGGGTGAGTGATAGGGAGCAGAAGGTGTGACAAGATGTGATCAAGGGGAGTAAGTTGTTGGATGCAGGACGGTGGAGGTGAGAGTTAAAAGTGGAGAAGCGGCAACGTGGGATGGAGGAGAAAGTAGATGATATGGAGGGAAACGTAAGTTGTTTGTCAGGAGAGTGTAGATTAACGTGGATAGAAGAAATCTATTATGGAAAAGTCAGCGGCTAATCTAGACAATTTCTTTTTTGGCTGTACTTCCTTCTAAAAAGATCTTAAATATAGGTTTGTGTAACATTCTTCAGCATGAAGGTCACTCAAGATATACAATTCTATTTTTATATTTTATCATTACATAGTAACATAGTAGATTAAGCTGAAAAAAAACATGCGTCCGTCAAGTCCAGCCCATGCCAAAAAAACCCTCGTCGATCCAGAGGAAGGCAAAAAAGCCCCCTGGAGCCATTTCTAATCTAGCCCCAAGTGTGTGGGGGGGAAATGTATTCCTTCCTGACTCAATATCCTATCTGCTTTGAAGCCATCTGTCATAATTTTCAATATTGTTCTGTGCTACATAGGCATCCATTGCTTTTTTGAATGCAGTTGCATTACCCGCAGGCATAACATCCCGAGGCAAAGAATTCCATAGCCTTACCACCCTTACTGTAAAGAATCCCTGTCTTTGTTTTAGTCGAAAGCGCCTTTCGTCTAGTCTTAATGGATGACCTCTTGTTCTAAGCTCAGCTCTTTATGTAAATAATCATTAAAAGGAGCTTTCATAAAACTAACTCTATCAGAGTTCTCCTTAGAATAGAAATGCTTTCTTTTGTGAAACCTTTCCCCCTCCTTTTTCATTTTCATCGTGGAATTTGAAATTTTGAATTGGAGTACTCTGAGGACCAGAATTTGTCAGAATATAAGTGAGTTTTTTACTTATGGTTCCTGTTTGAGGTCTTTGCTTGACATAAGGCATAAAAAATAGACTTGGCTATGGATTCTGACATCATATTCATACAAGAGAATCTCAGAAGCATCCATCAATGACTGAAAAAGCTTCCTCATGAGCAACAAAGATAAAGTACACGGATGAGTCGTGAAATTCAGGGCTATCAGAGGTAACCTCGAGAGGTTGTATCAAAGTGCCCAGTTCATCCTTTCTCAATTGAAGTAGAGTGAATATTAGTGGGGTCTTTAATATGAGGCATAAAGTCACAAATACACTTGTAACCAAATGTGAGAGAGAAAAATGTTAAATAAATGCAAAAATGAACTGTCTAATAATGAATAATAATAGAGGGAATATACTCAACAATGGAAAAACCAGAATGGAACCAAGTTAAAATAAAGCCAAAAGCTGAAAAGTGAAAAATGAGGAGAAAACCCCTATAAGGAAAGAAATGTAGCAATAACATTTAATGCAACAAAGAAATAGTCAATATAGTAATATCAAGTTAGTTGAAAGCAATTTACAGGATGGTAAATAAGGAAAGAAAACTAATAACATAAATAATAATATGACATAACCCATAATAAGAGCCAAGGAAAATGTTAATATAGTTATAATAAAATGACTAGAAATTACATCTCCTGAGGGAAGCAGCAAAGGAAGTGAATTTGACAGTTGGAATATTACAGTTCTAAAGGGCTGCTAGTATCTGATTGGCTGAGCTGGGAACACCACTGACTAGTAAGTGGATTTGGAACCTGGTGTCCAAGATTCTGATAGGAGATATTTAGATGATTGAGAAATTAAATTTATAAATGAGATATTCCAGATATCAACCACACCAAGAGCTATAGGTTGTGAGATAACAAAAGATCATGATGTTTCCCTAAAGGGTCCATCAGTAGTTCCAGGAAGGATGTAACCAAACAAGGATAATCTATTACTAATTCTACAAGCAGAGAGAACTAAGATTGCATTGGCAAAAAGGATGTCACAAGAACTATGGTTGCTCTGAGTTTTCTGTTATGAAGTAGTTCTCTGGGGATCGTAGCAAATGGCGGGAAGGCATAATGATTGCCTTCCCACAATACTGTAGGAAGGCATCTACCACTAGTGCTTCCAGATCCTGTCTCCAACTGAAAAATTTTGGAAGTTGACAATTTAGACAAGACTCAAAAAGATCCAAGTCCAGAGGTCAACAAACTTCTAATATCTACACATTTCCCTGTGTAGCACCCAGTTACTAAATCCACCAGGTATCTGTAATTACAGTCTACAACTGCATTGGATAGACCTGGTAAATACTCCGCTGGAAGTGTATTTTGCCTGTCTGTCTAGACAGAAATGCCAAAACTCTCTTGCCAGTTCAGCCAAAGCTTTCGATTTTGTGCCTCAGAGTCGACTGATACATAAGACTGATGAAATATCATCTATCTTCAGCAAAATACAGCAGTTTGTCTTTTTGTTTGCTAGACTTTTCATTATTAAAGATCCTGTCAAGAGTTCTAGGCAATTCATATGGAGTTCTGATTCCAAATGTGACCATATGCCCCCTGTAGTTTTACCAGCTAATCTCACTTCTTTACCTAAGAGACCGGCATTGGATTCTATTATTATATCTGGGGACATTCCAAACATCCATATTCTTTTGCCACCAGATCAGTTCTTCCCTTGCATCTATCAATAAGGGAATACGATCTGTGTATCTATTCCCTTGAGAAGATGCTGTGCTTTGAATCTCTGAAAAGCCCTCTAATGGAGGGGTCCTGGGAATATTTTAATAGATGCTGCCAGGAGACCCACTATATGGCCAAATATTTGTAAGGACACTTTGTATTTGCTTAGAAAGGATCAAATTTTGTTCTGAATTAATTTTATGTTTGTTTTTTGGAGGAGAAGAACCAAGTCATTCAAATGTACTAGAAACCCTAGAAAGTCTATATTTTCAGAGGGAACTAAAAGAGATTTTTCCCATTTGATGATAAAGCTTTGGGCAGATAATAGGTCTGTTGTCCATTCTGTATGGAGTCTTATCATGCCAGGTCTTGAGACATAATAAAAATGTCATCCAATTAAATGATTATGTGGACTCCTATGCTTCAAAGGAAAGCCACTACTGGTTTCATTAATTTCGTGAAACACCAAGGAGTGGACAAGAGTCTGGAGAGGAGACATGTAAATTGCCATTTTTGGCCTACCCATAGAATCTGAAGTAATGGTTGGTGAAGGGGCAATATTGGGACTGTCAGATTGGCATCTTTGCGGTCTGTTTTGACCATCCAGGATAATGGTAAGAGGAGACACTTTAAGAAATGTATGTCTTCTATTTTGAGATGCCTGTATAGGACCTAGGAATTGATTAAGTGGACAAATGCCAGGTTCTTTCTTTTGTGCTAGAAAAGTATTGCTTATAAAGCCGAGAGTTGTCATCAAAACTCATTTGATAGGTCATTTTGCAAAATATCTAATATTTCTTGATTATCATTGTTCTGTCCTCATTTGAGAAGAACAAATAACAGGATATCTGAGATTGGTTTGGGAATCTGTAGAATTATATCATCTACCCTCTTATAGTCTGTGAAGCTCAGTGATCTGATGTTAGATTTGACCACTGGTAGAAATATTGGCGAGTCTGCTACCGACTTTTCTGGGGAAAGAATGGGGATGACCCTTCAAACTTAGCTAACTAGGGGAGGGAAGGGAAGGCAAAGGGTGGTTGCAACAAATATTGATTTGATTTAGGGTTTTTTTCTGTTCACTCTCCATACATTTGTTCATTGATAAAAATTAAATATTAACATGTCTATTTTGAAAGCATTCTTACTTTACAGCATTTTTTCACACCTGCCTAAAACTTTTGCACAGTACTGTATGTTTACAAGTAGTTATACTTACCTGAGGGACCATCTGAGGACCTTGTGGCAGTTACAGAACAGTAAAGTAATGGATGAATGTTGCCTGGATAGAATACAATGTCAGATGCAATCAAGTTTTTAATGTTTTTTTTCTTAATTTGTTGTAAACTATTTTTTTTTGCTGCTGAAGGTTGAGTAAAGAAAGAGTATATGCAAAATATGAGCCTCCAGTCTTTTGATATCATTTAAGTTTTCTAAAATCATTTAATTTTTCTTTCTCAAAGGTGAATGGATTTCATCCAGATTGCAAATTACAACTGGAAATCAAAGAGGAAGAGAGAAAATGTATGGATAAACTGAGCCAACAGAACACTGATGGTTTTTCAGGTAAAGGAATAGAATGTGGCTGATATCTTCCATGCCTCGTGTTACCACTGTACAAGTAACAAATTAGATCACTGGGGTCTTATGCACAAGATAAGATAGTAATTATTTTGGAGCAAACCAACTGCACCGTAAGGGAAAAATAAAATTCCCCCAAATTGTCACTGAGATAAATGGAGCTTTTAATCCTTTGAAACACAGTGTGGAGACTTTTCTACCATTGATGAGGTTTAAAGCAGTGTCCTCTTAAAATAAATGTAGTTAATCTTAAATGGAATTAGAAACTGCCTATATGTTGTTCAAGTCAGTATAAAATACAACTAGTTGTGGGGCAAGTAAACGCATTTGTTGGTGGCACAATGTGGCATTTTATGCTAATTAGTTCCTTGCTGGACCAATGTTTCTACACATACTGTGCTACAAATGAATCTAGGCAGAGCTCATACACTATCACAGTGAGAACTAAGTTTGGTCTGAAACATAACTAACTGGCAGGGAATTAGCATACAGGGCCACCCTATGCCACCAAAATATAAAGGCTATCTCTTAAAAATGTATCAAACTGGCTAGTACATCATAAAGGCAGATTTTAATGGTCCATAAAACAAAAAAATCTTGCCTTAGGGTGGTAGGACCAGTTTAAATCAATGGTCATTTTTATTGGTTTACTATTGAAATGTCACCCTCTATTTGGCAAGCATCAAAAGGGCGACATAATAATGTCAACTGCATCAAAACAGCGACATTCTGATGTTGCCCGCTCAAGGGGTCACCCTGCCATGTAGACACAGAGCCACAGGAACAGCCCTGCATAATGCAGACACTTGGCATTCGCTTTCTTCCACCGCCCTGCCATGTACAAGCATGTCCACTCTGCCCATCATCCACGGGAACAATGCTGCATAATGCAGACACTTGGCATCCGCTTTCTTCCACCGCCCTTCCATGTATTCGCATGTCCGCTCTGCCCATCAGCCACAGGAATAGACTTGCATAATACAGGGACTTGGCATCTGCTGTCTTATGGCTTTCCTTCACTTTATTTATTATCTAGCCTTGTCCACTCTGCCCATCAGCCACAGGAACAGCCCTGCATAATGCATGGACACCTGCTGTCTTCAGGCTTTCCTTCACTTTACTTTCTAATTAGATAGACAATACAGTGACGAAAAGCCTGAAGACAGCAGATGTCCCTGTATTATGCAGCAAAAGAAGGATGATATCTGCACACGGAGTTGTAGAGAGATTTTATACCACAAGTACAAAGATAAGTACATGATTCAATGCTTTCAAGTTTTTCAAGTCTTTGTAAAAAGTCTGTAGTGTCATGGAGGCATACTTTTATTTCTTTTATAAGAGGCTGCAACATGCTATCAAGATATTTACCGAGAGGTTGTAAAATCGACGAAGGGAAAGACTCCCTGAAAGTTGTGCAAACTGTGATGAATAAAATCGCTCTGTAGAGCTTAAACTTCAACTCCGTGTGAAGATATCATCCTTCTTTTGCTGATTATACAGTGGGTCATAACATGGCACTGACCCTTCTGATTACCTGCACCGGACTAAGACCGTGGTGCGCTGGGGTAAAAACTTTCTACTCCTGTATTATGCAGGGCTGTTCCTGTGGCTGGTGGTCAAAGTGGACAAAGCTATAGAATAAATAAAGTGAAGGAAAGCCATAAGACAGCAGGTGCCAAGTCCCTGTATTATGCAAGTCTGTTCCTGTGGCTGATGGGCAGAGTGGACATGTGTGTACATGGCAGGGCGCAGTGCCAAGTCCCTGTATTATGCAAGTCTGTTCCTGTGGCTGATGGGCAGAGCAGACATGTGTGTACATGGCAGGGCGGCAGAAGACAGCAGATGCCAAGTCCCTGTATTATGCAAGTCTGTTCCTGTGGCTGATGGGCAGAGCGGACATGTGTGTACATGGCAGGGCGCAGTGCCAAGTCCCTGTATTATGCAAGTCTGTTCCTGTGGCTGATGGGCAGAGCAGACATGTGTGTACATGGCAGGGCGGCGGTGCCAAGTCCCTGTATTATGCAAGTCTGTTCCTGTGGCTGATGGGCAGAGTGGACATGTGTGTACATGGCAGGGTGGCAGAAGACAGCAGATGCCAAGTCCCTGTATTATGCAAGTCTGTTCCTGTGGCTGATGGGCAGAGCGGACATGTGTGTACATAGCAGGGCGGCGGTGCCAAGTCCCTGTATTATGCATGTCTGTTCCTGTGGCTGTGTGCCTACATGGCAGGGCGACCCCTTAAGCGAGCGACATCATAATGTCGCCTTTTGAAGGTCACCAACTAGAGGGTGTCGTTTTTAATAGGATACCTTTTTATTTGTCCCCCCATGATGCAGTTGGTTATCCCCAAAAATTTCGCTTGCGTTTAAGCTCTCGGAGTCCTATGTTCAAAAGAAAAGTGAAGGAGTTCTGGGGCAAAGCATTTGCACTATAGGGGCGACAACTAAACATTCCTAAAATTCCCATTGAATTAAATGGTGATTTTAACACCTTAAATGCTAGGGAGGTCTCCAACGCATTGCTTTGCAATGCGTTGGGGACCTCCCTAGCATTCAAGGGGTTAAAATCCTCATTTAAATCAATGAGAATTTTTAGTTCTCCCCTATAGTACAAATACTTTGCCCCAGAATCCTCCACTTTCTTTTGAACATACGGCCCTGAGTCTTTATAATACACAGAACTCTGTCTTGCCAAATCGCTAATGGCGCAGCACACACACAGTAATGTGAGCAGTGTATACAAATGACTGACAGAATTGCAAACACTGTGGCAGGGAGATTTATTGCAGTGCTTACATCTTCAGTGGCAGAGAGAGACAACGCACTGGTACTCAGTATATTAATGTTATTCTTGGAAGAAAATAGGAGTCAGTAACATAGAAGTACAACTTGAGCTGCTTTAACCCATTCAGTACCAGGGGGTGAGTAATGCATTGCAAAGCAATCTGTTGCTTACCTCTTTGGCAAACAGCAGGTTAAAGTTAACTTTTGGTGGACAATATTGCAGCACCTTTTTTGGCATTAGCTGAATTTGCTCATCAATGTTACTTTTTATTGCTTACTAGTATGAAAGCCCGTGTACACGAGCTAAAGTGCCAACCAGTGGCCCTGTCTGCTGCCACGGAGCCGGGAGCAGAGACAGGCGGTAAGCCATTCAGAGCACCCTGCTCCAGAACAGCGCATTCAGCCAGTTTCTACTGCACATGACTGCATCGTTCAGGCAATCTCTATTGCGCATGTGCTGTTACGCACACAGGGAGCTTCGCAGGCTAGCGCTTTCAAGGCCGGTGCCACATATAGGAGAGGTAGGCACCGGCCTAGGGCGCACATCTGCTGGGGGCGCAGAGCAGAGGATGTTATGTGAGGAGCGTAGCTTGCTCTGCTCAAAAGAAATAAGCAGTAGGGAGGGGGAAGAGATACTATAACTCCCATCATCCTGTCAGTGAACAGCAGCAGCTGAATGGCCTCCTGTTGTTGACACAGCCATTGGTGCCTGCTTCCAGAGCATGCTCTCGTCAATCTCCCAAATTGAAAGTAAGCCCGTCAGAGCAGCTTCACAGCTCTACGTGTATACAACCAGGCCACATGAGTATTCAGGATCACCATTAAAGAGGGATGGGAGTTAGGACTGGTGTTGACAGGCTGATAATTACTCATGCCTTTTTCACACTGACTCCCAGGTGGAACCAACAGTGCTCTGTTTTCCAAGGCTCCAGGGACTGAGATAACCGCTGGTATTGATAGGTCAGATTTATTACTTGTGTTGCTTCAGGGGAGACGGGCAATACGAGCTCTGCAATTAAAAGTTCTTCAAGCAATAAGCTGCACATGTTGTAATAAATCTGTGTGTGTGGTGCAAGCAGCCAGCTAAGTAACGGGAGCCTGGTAAGCAGAGCCCAGCCTGGTACTAGCTTGTGAGTATGTGATATGCAATACACTGGACACCCTCATTCAATCTAAAGTTTAACCTTGTGCGTATCAGAGAGGTATCCATCGCATTGCAATGTGTTGCACACCTCTATGGCACTCAAAAGGTTAATAGAACTCCAACAAGGAGATAGATGAAGTGTCTATATTCAGTCTGAACCACTACAATTGTCCAGTATTGTCAGCAGGAGAAAAGTGATACTGGCAGTGATGCCATTGCCATGGACCTCAGCAGTTCTGCCCCATTGATTCTGAAGGGGATCTGCCCGCTCTCCCCATATATGTGTATACACACACAGACACACAGATCCATCTGTGCTACCTTTTATTTATTTCAATTGATTTAAATGGGGCTTTTAACCCTTTGAATGCTAGAGAAAATGCAAACACATTGGAAAGTAATGCATTGGGGACCTTTCTAGTATTCAAGGGGGTTAAAAGCCCAATTCATCTTAACAGGAATTAGTAGAATTTTCAAATTAACGCTCTGGTCTCAGTGGTGTTTTACAAAATTGCGCATCTTTATCTTGATACATAAGGTCCCTAGAGATATTATCCTATTAACCTAAACATATTTTATTACTTTGGTTCTTGCAGCAACTGATAGTGACTGTAAACTGTGAGCCTGATGTACTAACAAAAAGAGGACCAGTTCTGTAGCAGTCCATCTGCATCATAGAGAGCAAATACAATTAGTTGGAGACCTCCCTAGTGCTGAAGAGGTTAACCCTTTGAGTGGCAGAGGGGTATGCAACGCATTGCAAAGCAATGCGTTGCATACCCCTCTGGCACTCAAAGGGTTAAAGGGGCCATTCAAATCAATGCATCATTTTATTTGTTCCCTATGATTCTGTTGCTTTGCCACACAGTTCCACTGCTTTTCCTTAGTATATGAGCTATTAGGTGGCCCCATATGGATACCTTGCCTAGGGCCCTATGGAGTTATAATTCAGCTCTGAACTAAGGAGAGAGAGGTGCCGCTCTAAAAAGAGCAAGCACCTAGAAAGCCTCCTCCTGCCACCCCCAACAAGATTCCCAGCACCTGGCTAGTGTGTCGGGACACAAGGGGGCAGCAAAAAGGAGGTTTTACCTAGGGCCCCATGGTGTTATTATTCAGCTCTGAACTGAGGAGAAAGAGGCGCCACCAGAGCCGGATTTACATCTCAGGCGCCCCTAGGCACAACACCCTCCGGCACCCCTAGCCCCGCCTTTGCCCCACCCAACCACTCCCCTCACTTAGCCACACCCCTCCAGTAACCACACCCTCTTGTGGTCACACCCATTTTTAGATTTTTTTTATTCTTCACAGTACTATGGCAATGAAAACAATCAAAAGGAGGTGCAGTCTTCACCTTATAAATCACCATATGCACTATATAGTGTACATATAGTATATATTCACATAAATGGAGTAACCCAGCTGATCACAATCAAGCATGTTATGTGGCATAGAGGGTACTAATACTACCCCCGCCCTGCTTGGGTCATCAATTTCCTGGTGTCTTGATTGTGATCAGCTGGGTTATACCATTTGTATAGAGGAATGAAATATGAATGGTATCATCATCACTATGGTCCTTGAGGATGATAACATTCATATTTAATTCCTCTACACAATCACCTGTATTTTTTCATGTGGTGTATGTGTCCACTGACCACTATACAATCTTCCTGCAGTTTATGGTGTGGTTGTTGTCTGTACAATCAAAATGCACTGTAATGTGGCATTACTGGCGCTATGGCTTATGTTCACTCTGACTGTGTACAATCACGCCAAATCGCCCATTATTTGGCCACATAGTGCATCTATTTGGGGTGCTCACACACAAAAAAAATTTGTAGATAAATATAAATCTATTTTATATAAAAAAAAACAATTGTAAGGCAAGTAGCATATTTCACCACATGACATTGGCAATAATGATGATTACATCA
Organism: Rhinophrynus dorsalis; assembly: GCA_037306005.1. Classification (NCBI taxonomy): domain Eukaryota; kingdom Metazoa; phylum Chordata; class Amphibia; order Anura; family Rhinophrynidae; genus Rhinophrynus; species Rhinophrynus dorsalis. The sequence continues at coordinate 451,486,364 of CM074723.1, forward strand.
CATGAAGAATGGAGTGGAGAAACCTATTCTGCACTACTGATTCATAACTACATCACAATAATAACTCAAAATTCTGGGCAACTGAGGAGAAGTGTATGTTAAATACTGGCAAAATGTTAAACTGAAAATTATAGATATTTTTCATTTCTACTACAATATTGTATATACTAGGAATGGGTAATCTGTAACTAAACACCATGGCCAGCTTATGTTTATGGGATTGGGTTTTGGATATCAGCCATTTATCTGTTGCATACTGGAAATACGCTCATATCTGTGCCATGGGCACTGGCAGTTACTGTTAAAACCCAACTCACTTAAGTTCAAATACACCCTTTGCCTATCACTTCAGGAATTCCTGCTGCAGCTACATTGACCAATCTCCTTGCTGCTCAGACTCATCTGTCAAAAAAATGTCCCACCTATTGTACTGGAGACTGGACCACCAAGAATGTGAAGTTACACCAGCCCTCTGTTAAACTTGAATATTTTGTGTATGTGAAAGCACACTCTTGGGTTCCTGCATGTGTTGTAACTGCATCTTCCTTGAAGAAGGTGTTTATTTGGCATTTCACTTTAACCCTTTCAGTGCCAGAGAGGTATCCATAGCGATTTGTTGGATACTTCTTTGGCATTCAAAAGGGTAAGTCTTGTCTTGGAGTCCCCAGTGGGTGCACACTGAGGGGGGAACACATACAAGCCTGATCCTGCACTTGGCTTGTTGTCTGCTCTGCACCTCCACTGAGCCAACCACACTCCCAAGTGATATGCTCAGCCAACAGACGCCTTTGACTATGTGCGTCACCGTTGGCAGCGTTGCGATGATGTCACAGGAAAATCGGGCGCCCTAGGCAAGTGCCTTGTCTGCCTATTGACAAATCCGGGCCTGGGTGCCGTTCTTAAAAGAGCAAGCACCTAGAAAGTCTCCTCCTGCCACCCCCAACAAGATTTACAGCGCCCGGCTAGTGTGTCGGGACACAAGGGGGCAGCAAAAATGAGGTTTTGCCTAGGGTGGCAAAAATTCTTACACCAGCCCTGAGTGCTTTATATTATACAGATAACGTGGATAGTGCATTGATAGTGCTCTATTGGCAGGGTTGCTTCTCTGGGAGCAGATATGCTGATAAAGTTGGGGTGACATTGTGAGCCCCAGCAGATCAGTGGGGGAGAAGAAAGGAGGTTCTGCAAACAGACCACTGGAACATATTCACTGATCCCACAAGATGTACTGAACTACAAGACTCTAGAGGGCTATAGTGAAGCATAACCCAAGAATCTCATGTCTGTGTGCCACAAGGGATACTAATACTTCTATTAAAGTTCATGTCCAAATCTTCTTTATTTTTTTTAAATGTAGCGCTATATTTCAGTACTTACATGTTTGTAGTTCAAGAGCTATTCAAGCTGAACGGATCCCCCTCCCGCCCCTTCTGGCCATCTCCCATTAAACGTGGTACCGGATGGATGCAGGAAGGGACAATCTTCAGTCAGTAAGTATACAGAAAACCCTGCTCCCCTTGAATAAGGAGGGCAGAATTTTCCTTTTGCTTACTGAAGATTGTCCCTCTCCGCTCTCCATCCGGACCAGACAGAGAGGCTCAATGACTCAGGGAAAGTGGCAGGAGGGGGATCCTTTTGGTTGAATAGCTCTTGAATTACAGAACTATTAGTAAGTATATATAGTGCTACATGTTAACAATAAAAAATAAGACTCGGACCATCACTTTAATAGATGTATTACTATCCCTTTACGGTTGTGTTCTAGCCAGCTGATAGGGTTGGTTTATGGTCCCTGATTAGCTGACAGTAGCTGTTTTAGAAACGAAACAAAACAAACAATAAATTAAATTATATAACAGTTAGAAAGCTATACTATACCATAATAAGAAAGGCTAAAGTAGGGGTGGGCTAAAGTTGGTACCGTGTTCCCGTGGGAAATTTCGCAAAAACCACTTTGTTATCCGCTTTTTCGTGGGAAAATCCGCTTTAAAACTAGCGGTTAAAATTTTTGCATCTTTCATCCATTGGCCAAAATCTTTTGCCATTTTTTCAATGGCTAAAAAGCTTCCGCCCATTGATTTACATTGTTTTCGCACTTCCACTATAAAAAGTGACGTTTTCGCTGAGGCCGACACAATTAAAGCAGCTACAGAGCGAGATAGACATTCTGTGCTGTTCTCTTATTTGGCAAAAAGTGAGGCAGGAGAGGCCGTAGTGACTCCTATCACTATGAGCAGGGTAAAAAATAACCAATGGAGGAGCTGGAAGGACCATTATGTGTCCACTGAGTCTGAGGAGGAAGGTACCACTACTGTACCAATGCTGTCCAGTCCCCCTAAATCACCCCAAGGGATCTTGGGGAATTTAATGGGAAAGGAGGGAGAAAAGGAAATGGGAAGGGAGGGAGAAAAGGGTAGTACTAGTGAGAGAAGGACAGGTTAGTTGCCTGTGGCTGCTGCAGATGGTGCTGCCCCTGCTGCCAGTGCCATCATTGCTGTACCTGTAACCACTAGTGTTGTACCTGTTGCCAGGAATGATGCCTCTGCTGCCAGTGCTACCATTTCTGATCCTGCAGCCACTAGTGTTGTACCTGTTGCTAGTACTGAACCTACTGCCAGTGCTGAACCTGCTGCCACCAATACTTTGCCTGCTGCTAGTGTTTCTTGTAGTACTCGGGGGGTGAGGAGAAAATAATACCAAGTGTGACAGCAGGGGACCCTCTGTCACATTGCTCGTCACCTCCTCCAAGCAGCAGTGAGATGTCTGGAATAGAGCAGCAGCACGTAGGGACTAGTGGTGGTGGTGATGTTGTAGAAGCTGGGGTGGAAGAGACATTGATGGCCTTTTTATCAGAAACTGAGAAGGAATGGGAGACAGGGATGAGGATGGGCATCACCACCACCACTAGCAGTCAGCTTTTGAAATTAGCGGAAATTGCAACTGCTCTAACTTCTGCTGCTGCTGAGATGAAAGGACAGCAGGGTGCTGAGGAGCAGGCTAGTGTGCCACAGACCACCGTGGACACAGTGGGAATGGGGTCAACAAGTGATGCAGGACTAGGACAGGTCCCACTTGCCAGCAGTAGCAATACTCCTCCTGATCCTAGTTGCAGTGCTAAATCTGAGGCAGTAGCAGCAACAGCAGCAACATTATCCTCTGCCACAGAAAGTGAAGGGGAATGTGGAGGACAAGAAGAAAGAGGCCATTCTTCTCCAATTGTTCCCTATCCCTCCCCCCAGAAGTCATCGGTGTGGGACTATTATTCTCTTCTGGCAGGCACAGTGCAGTCATCATCAACAATGGTAGAGAGCAAAATTTGTGACAAGTTAGTGAGAAGGGGAAAGGGGGGAACACACCTTGGCACAACTTCCCTGATAACACACATGAAACACAGACACCATGACATTTACTCCAAACATGTTAAAGCCAAACACCCATTACAGAAATCTAGCACAATTGTTACTGTACCCCCTGACTGTCCAGAAAGGTGGAGATCAAAGAGGAGGAGGAATAAAGAAACCCAGACAGACACTGGAAGTTCCATGATGAACGAAAAAACTAGCTCGCCATCAACATCGCCTTCTTCCTGTAGGGTAAAAAGTACATCTCCTGCCAATCCACCTCATTCATTGTTTCCTCCCCTGCCAAATGATAGCCACTCTGTTAATGTTAGGATATGGCTGTTCATCTCTACCCATTGCACACTGTGAGGTGCACTGACCACACATGCCAGTGTGGTGGAGGAGAATCGATACCAGGTCATCAGGTGGCATCTGAGGAGATTCCATCCCACAGAATATGCTAGGATTCTGGCAGGGAGGGTTCATCATTACTATTAAACTGTCATGTGTCCTTAGAGGGGTCTGGACAAGGGGTACAGTGACAGCGGCAGTACTTGGTTTCGGGTGTCATGGTGTTTGGATACAGTTGTGACCCAGATGTTATTTACCACACACACTGTGCACACTGCAGTTGCTGATGTGAGCCACAGTTCCTGCTCTCAAGGGAAAACAATATATTCTAATAACAACGCACCCATGATTTTGGAGGAGGGGCAGGTGGAGAAGATTTAATGGCCAACTTCTTCTTTTCTCCACATAGACTGGCGGCTACTTATTCTTCTGCTACTGCCTCAGGTGCATTACTGGAGCCAGTCATAGCAAGTGGAACCTTCATCATCCATCTTCCATGTTACTGCTATTGTTGATCACATTCCCTTTCAGCTGTCTAATCATCCTGCTGATTAGCAACTTAGCAGAAGCAGTACGAACAGCAGTTGCAACTCAGGAGGACATTTGACAGTGGCCACTGGCCAACATGACCTGCTGGCATTAGGCCAGTAGGGCATTTTTATTTTTTTCTCAGGGCTTGTGTTTAAAAATAAATAAATAAATAAATAAATAAAAACTAGTCCTACAAAAAATAAATAATTTTTGGGCGGTTTGTTTCTAACAAGCCTAAGTCCTACAAATCAATGTTCCCTTGGGGCTTGTGCCAAACAAGTTTAAGTCCTACAAATCAATGTTTCTTCAGGGCTTGGGTCTCTAATAAGTCTAAGCCCTACAAAGGCCTCTAACAACAAATCATCCTCTACAAAATACTCTATCAAGTCAAGGATCAGTCCACCCCAGTGGCAGCTTATGTCAGGGGGTTCCTCTCTCTGTCACTTTAAATACGAATGTCTTATTTTATTTTATTGATTTATTTTTTTTATTAACTGTACCCCCAATAGCAGTCAAGAAAGCCCCCCAAAACAAATTCCCTGTTCAAATGATTCATTCATTCACCAACACATGCACCTTCCTCAGACCCCTTTATACCATGTCTTATGGTTTTTATTTTATTTAGTGCCCCCCAATCCCAGTAAACAACCCCCCAAAAATCATCCCCTGTTCAGCTGATTCTTTCCCCACACCCCACCAACACAGGCACCCTCACGCCCCTTTTATACTGTGCCTTTGGGAACTAAAATATTATTTGTAATGTGTTGTGTCTAACTTCTATGTTCCCATTGAATTCAATGGGCGGAAAAAAGCGGAAATCTGCATTTTTCGCAGGAAATTTTTCGCCAAGCGGAAAGTGCCATTTTTCGCCAATTTCAAGTTTGCGGCAGTAAGTTTTGCCCATCCCTAGGCTAAAGTGTGAAGCTGAGGGGGCTGTAAAAAATGTAACTTTTATTTTAGCTGCATAAAGAAGCACGAGGACAAATAAGGAGAGAGAGCATAAAAAGGAGGGTAAAGCATGGTGCCTTGTTAGCCATAGGAAATGTAGGAGACTAGTAGCTTAAAAGTGATACCGTTATTGGCTAACTGGGTGGCTTTGGATGCAATATTTCAAGACAACTAAATATCTTCTTAAGGCATAATAAGAATGGAGCCTGAATGCACAATACATGACTTTAAACACTCGCATAATTGTAACATTTAATTTCTACTGACAGTAATATTCTTATCAGTATGGACCATAATTCATTTCCTAAGGAGAGAAACAGCCTGTTAAAAGGAAGCTGATGATGGGAGATGTAGGCCAAAACAGCTGACGATCCAATAATTGACTACTCCAGCCCTAGGAATAAGTGGCTCTTAATTTGTCAGACACATTGGAGGAGATGCACGAAGGCATTATGGTGATAAAGTAGAGATGACTTCTCCAGCGATATCACTTCTTTTATTCCTGTGTTACTCTATGGAACCTATGCACTAAGATTACTACAACTTTGGACATCTTACTGAATAGGCTCTATAGAATAACATATATTACATTAAAAATAATAAAGGCTCAAATGCATTAATATACTATGCACTCCTAGGTAGTATTATTTTTTTTATAATTTTCCTTTGTGAGAAAATTAGAAAATCTCTCAAAATGAAAGGATAAAGTGGCCACTTTTTAACCCTTTGAGTGCCAGAGGGAGTACTCAATGCATTGCTTTGAAATATGTTGCGTACCCCTCTGGCACTCAAAGGGTTAATCAGGCCTGCTTAAAAAAAAAATCTGTAAAAACCATAAGTTTTTATCATCATAAGTGATCATAAGTGATCATTGTTTTTAGATTATATCCCACTCTGTTCAGTTCACTGAAACCATATCTCATTTGTTTACCTAAATGAAGTCATGCATTGCCCTTATCACTTGTACAAGAACAAGATGTCTAATGGTCACGCACAGTTGCCTCCAGATGACTAGGAAAAGCAAATGTATGATATATTTGGAGTCTGTTAGAAATGCTGGCTAGGAATACATGGTATTTTAAGCTGTATAAACGGTAAACAATTTTAGATGATACTGTCCCTTTAAGAAAACTGGCTTGAACTTAATTTTTTTCCTTTAAACCTTTGAGTGCTTCTGTCACTCAAAGGTAGGTGACCATAAGTACCATTTTAAACGGGACAGTACCGTTTTTTCATATTTCCAGACCGTCCCGTCTTTTAAATATAAACGTCAATTTTGTCCCGTTTTTAATATTGTCGAACTGATTATGTCCAAGAACGGGTTAAACAAGAGAACCTATTAGGTTGGATACCTTCACATAAATAGATAAAAATAAATTTGAGAACTTTACACTATATTGGGTATTGACACGTTACTTCACAGTAAAGAATTGATTAAAATAATCAATCCCGCATATTTGTGCAAAAATATTTTATTAAATATAATATAATATATATAAAGTCTAAACAACAATGATATAAATGAGTGACCAGCAATTACAATAGATATACAGTAACTCAAAACACAATTATCACCATTAGGATTACCAGCAAATAAAGGGTTAACCACACATAGGTATATTCAGAGATATTAAATAATAATAATAATTGAACTCAGCAGCTTAGAAAAGGTTAATTGATCCTATAATTAATTAAAATACAGTTGGCAGCAGCATACCTCTGCCCCAGAAACTGTATAAACTATGCTAATTGAGGTTTAAGGTAGGTTGTCAGGTGAGCATACTTTAATATTAAGCCAGGTCCTCTGACAATTTCCGTATACCATATATAATAACCAAATTTAGAGAAACTAACTGGATTAAAATCTCAGATTTAGATCACTATAATTTAATTATGTACTGATTTCAAATATTGCATACCTTCTGAATAAAACATATAAATTGCATTTAATATAGTCAATAATAGATTATACCAAGAATATACTTATAATCAAATCCAATAATATATATCTAGACAGTATACCAAACTTCATGCAACATATATCATAAACATGACTATAGCAATCCTATGTGAAACCTATATGGTACTTTAAGGGTTAATCCACTTAGAAATATAAGATGCCACACCCAAGATGGCGACTTCTTTTGTCTAGTGTGAAGTTAAATAAACTTCTCTCTGTACAACAGTTAAGACCCAAAACACACACGCAAAGAAATCCAAAGAAACACCATAAATTAAATAGACAAATAGCAATGGGTTAATAAATGAATTCAAAGAATTCCCCAGATCAATATTAGCTATATAACCTTTCCAGAAACACAATATATTGTTCTAGAAATAGCAAGAATTATATTAACTAATATAGAAACCAAGCTATTTAACTAGATTACACTTAAATGGCAAAATATAACAATTTACCAATAAATTAATGAATTCTGCTTAATTCAGAATTACTACAGCTAATATAGCTTATTATAATTGATCCCAAATGGTTGGCCAGTCCAATTAAGACAAATTATAAGAAAAATTAAGTTTCTTCAACTATAGAAGAAATATATATTTTATTCTGAATTTTGCAGAATTTAAATAAGGAAAGATATATAGTTACCAGTCCAATAAATGTGGATTTCTCTCTCAAAACTTATATATTTATAATGTAAAATTACCCTTATCAGAATCTCCTCTGATTGGATAGAGATCTATCTCATTATGCAGTGACATCATGTATATTATTATGGAAAAATTCCAAAGCACTAGTAATAACGCTATATAGCCTAGAGATGGCACTCTTAATCCACCTAAAAATTTTAGATATGATAAATTTTGTATCAGTGATGTATTGAAGAGGTCATTAGACGTCATATAAATATGTCATCCTACCAGACTTTCTCACATGGGAGTATATCTTCTTCCCAGACTTTGAGATTTTCTCATAAGATAATAATACTGCTTGAGACTGTGGTTGTCTGCAATTTGATATCAATCACCATAAAAGTCACCTTTTTTTCGCTCCCATCTAGGTAAATAGAGGCCCCTTTTGTCCAGAAGAATGAGCTAATTTAAACACATTTAAACACAGATTTTTAGAGAACTTAGTTTAAAAGAAAAATTAACCATTTCCTCCCCATCATGGCAATGTCTCTGACAATATAACTTATATATAGTTTGAATTTTTTTAAAAACTGAACGCGTCTTGTTTATGTCTCATAAGATAAAGTAAATCAGAACTTCCTTTCATCACACTAGTGGTTTTACTGTGGTTTTACTGTACACATTGATTACCATAGAGTCTTATGACTCGAGTGACTCATAACTGTCTAAGGGCTCGATCCAAATGTTGGAGTTAAAAACAACGTGAAGAAAAAAACTGCCTTCGCAAGTTAACCAAGATCGGGTAATGTGAAATTCAAATCTTCCTTACCCAGAAAGGCTAACAAACGACGACCAACAAAATACACATTCACCTTAAAGGGATAGTAATACTTCATTTTAACTTTATTTTATTTTGTAGGCATTAAAAAAACATGAAAAATGATATAAGTCTTATCTCTCAAACCTTTACTTAGTGTAAGCCATCTCTTCTCAGATGTGGAATCCAGTCCACAGACCAAACAGATAACAGCAGGGGACAATCTTCTTCCTATGAGATCAATGAAAGCCCTGCCCCCCTTGACAAGTTTTTCAGGTTTTTCCCTTATCTTAATTGAAGATTGTCCCTCTCTGCAGTCTACCTGGGCACTTCCCTTCTGCTCTGGATGAGCAGTGTTACATCAGTAAAAGGGGCAGGAGGGGGATACTTTGTCATTGAATTACTCTTGAGCTACAACTCTGACACAGAACTGAAATAACACTCTCCAAAGTCCAAATACTATGATGATTAATTAGAGCTGCTTTTATTATGAAACATTACTATCCCTTTAAACCTGCATCACATAGAAAATCTCACCTAAAAACACACAATAAAAACGTTACCTAGCACCATAGTCAATCACAGCACCCCAAAGTATCAAGTTCAGTCAGAAAACCCAAAGTAACCAACACATCTTTTGGATATTTGTTTCATGATGTAGATTTAAGGGAAGTTTTATTCTGCACGATTTTCTCCTTCCCACTGTGTGACCTAATAATACCTATATCTTCATGTATTGTTCCTTTTATGGAGTCCTTGAGTAAATGTTGCAGTTTAACTCATGTTATCCCTAACTCTCTGTTTTGTTTTCCTCTACGGTGGAAATGTTCACCTAAAACAGTAGGTGTTAGATTTCTGTCGGTAAATGTTGCAATTTAACTCACTTTATCCCTAACTCCAACATTTGAATGGCTCTGGGGTTAGCTATTACATTGTCCTCAATGGGCGATATTTTGATCTTTTGGCGAAGAGGGTCGTGTTTTCAAAACTGCCGTTATTTCTTACTTGTGGGAATATTTGCAGCGCATAATTAAGTTAAAAAACCACCATCGCCAGTTTTTTCTGCCGACGCCAACATTTGGATCGAGCCCTAAGACTCTCAAGTCTATGGTAGATTACCATAGAGCCTCTTAGACAGTGATATGATGATGAGTCATAAGACTCTATGGTAATCAATGCACACAGTAAACACAGTAAAACCACTAGTGTGGGTGACAAAGAGGGGAAGTTCTGATTCACTTCAGCCACAGGATTTTTGGCCAGAGAGAGAGAACACCGCTAGTAAGAGACGGAGCAAACACGTTCTCTTTGCTTGCAGCTTACTATGATCGGACTTGGAGTGATGGAGTCCCACTGTCCGTCTGTCACACACCCTGTCCCGTTTTTGTCTCAAAGAAATCTGGTCAGCCTATTCAAAGGGTTAAGGAAAGGTTATAGCAGAATAGCCACAGTAAAGAGCAGTCTGTTCTTTAACAACTCATGGTTATCATGAACATATGATCATACATGGTAACTCCAAGGATTTGACCCAAATAACCAAAGGGGAGATTCACTAAAGTGTGATAAAAAAGGTGATAAAGTGGAGTTTTCTCCAGTGATTTCCAGTGATTTCATTTCTCCAGTTCCTATGTTATTCTATGGAGACTATGCACTAAGGTCTCCAAAACTCAAAGGAGCTGTAAACGTTTTTATGAAAATCTATATGTTATAGAGCTTCTTCCTGCTGGGTAAAACAAGGGTAATACCACCGCTGTCAGCTGTTTTATTCAAACTTTATAACAGTTAAAATAACCAGAAAGTGAATTTACTGTGTTTACTTCATGATTATTCTGAAAGGAAGTGACAGGCAGTTTCTATCACATTCTATGGAGAACTGTAAGTCACAGAATTTCTTCTCCATTAGAATGTAACAGAATAACTAAATGATTTTGACCACTAGAGGGCACTGCTAATGTAAAAAACACAGGTTTGAACAGCAATAACTCTGGAAGTATGCATCTATCAGCAGTGGGAGCACACTTATTTTACTCAACAGGAAACACCCCACAATATATAGTTTTTCATAAATAAAAGTGTATTGCTCCATTAAGAAATTTTAGTGAATTGGCTCCATAGAATAACATAGGAACTGGAGAAGTTTCTCCATATTTGATTTGTACTATTTAATTTCTCTGTATGTCTATTCTCTATTGTACAGCGCTGCAGAATAAGCTGGCACTATCCTATATAATAATTCGCTAAATCATGTGTAACGCCACAACATGCGCAGTACACACTGCTGCGCGTGCTGCAGTCATGCACAGTAGAGACTGCTACTGCGTGTGACTGCCCCGCGACCGGGTGGCAGTGGCACTGTGGCCTGTATAATGGGCTGTTCAACTAGTATAAATAATAAAGATATAATACAGAAAAGTAATAAAGAATAATAATAAAAGTGACATCACTGGAGAAGTCATCTCCACTTGATCACCTCTTTATCACCCTTAGTAAATAATCCCCAGGTCTCAGGCTGAAGGGCCAAATTCTCTGGTTGAAGAGCCCAGTGTTTGCTACTAATTCATCAGCACCAATTGTCTGCTCCTTTTGTGTCTACATTAGTAACATTTATACCAGAAAGAAGCCCTTCTTGTCTTGTGAGTGTATAAAAAGTGATATCTCAGAACTGGATCATGTTAATAGTTCCATGAGGACTGGCTGCATCATCTCTGGGTGACAGCAAACATAGACATGGCACCTGGAATCTACTGTTTTCGGAGTGTTAAGGGTTAATGTTTTAAAGATCTCAGGATGAGCTCATTTCATACATTCCCAGGCATGTATATGATAAAAAGGTGAAGGTTATTGCTGTAAAGCTTTTCAAAGTTTTTCAGTTCTGTATCATAAATTCATACATCCTACCATTTCCATTAGTGGTAAAAATAGCAGCTATAGGCTTTGCATTAGTTGATAAATGTTTATCCACAAAGAACCATACATCAAAGTTCAATAAAATGTTCTGTTCTTCATCGCTTTCCCTCTCCTCTGTTAACCCTATAAGTGTTAGACAGGGAGTGCAACACTTTGCAAAGAAATGCATGGCACAGCCCTGTAATTCTCACTATACAGTATAGATAGATAGATAGATAGATAGATAGATAGATAGATAGACAGACAGATAGACAGACAGACAGATAGATAGATATAGACCTAGATGTAAAATAACAAGCAAAATTAATATCTTGTAATACCTTTTTTATTGGACTAACAGAATTATGGATTGACAAGCTTTCTGGATAAACTCCCTTTCTCAAGTCTAAAGCATTTCTGAGGACCAGGACACAGAATTCACAGTTAATACAGTTAATACCTTGAATTCAAAGCTGTGTTGTTTGCTGGAGGTAATATATATATATATATATATATATATATATATATATATATATATATAAAATAGAGGGTTGGAGGCACTCACTCTGAATGTATTTAAGCATACCTCCCAACATTTCAAATTGCCAGAGAGGGACACTTGTGGCTTACGGGTGTTGCTGGGGGCGTGGCCGGTGGGTGGGGCATTACCGAGAATTTTTAGGCTATTTCATGACCTATTGACACCTCCTTGTGTAACCTAATAAATGATTTATAACAGGACCAAAGTATTTTATTTACACAGACTAAATTATAAACACATATACTGACATTTAAACAAACAATAATGTGAGTATTTTTGCTGTAGAACAATGTGATACACTTATATACAACACACAGTCTGATCTCCTGAAAAGAGGGACATCAGGGTAGGAAAGAGGGATAGAGGGATTTGGGCCTAAAAGAGGGACACTTGGGAGGTATGATTTAAGGCCCAGGTGCACAATTCCCCAGATGGAAGGATAATGCATAGGAAGAAGGTAGGGCAACACCAGTGGGACTTTTTAAGTAACGTTAATTGAGCAAATAAGCAAACAATAGGTCAACGTTTCGGTCCTGGTATGGTTCCACTGATGCTGCCCCTCCTTCTTCATTATTTATATATATATGTATGTATGTGTATGTATGTATGTATATAGGCCTGCATGCCTATACTGGATTGTTGGCATTGTAGCATTCTTAATATATGCATTCTTTTTTCAACTCTCTCCCCTCCCATAACATCTCCTGTATTTTTCTTCCCTTTCTCTTCCCCTCCCCCGCACACACACTCTGCTTTGCACGGGGTATTTACGACCCTCTGCAAGAAGAGTGTGGATTTTCTCTTGGTCCCTGTCTTATCAGCATTCCCACTGTGTTAACCCCAGCAAACAACACAGCTTTGATTTCAATGTATTAACTGTATTAACTGTTTTAACTGTGAATTCTGTGTCCTGGTCCTCAGAAATGTTTTAGACTTGAGAAAGGGAGTTTATCCCGGAAGCATTTCCATCCATAATTCTGTTAGTCCAATAAAAAAGGTATTACAAGATATTAATTTTGTTTGTTATATTACATCTACATAACTGGACTAATACGGCTACAACCTTATATATACACACTAGTGTAAAAACCTGTGTACACTAGCCAAGGTCCGGTGAGGTAAAGAGGCCGGTCCTCCTCTGAGTACTGCTGCCGCCTCACTGACGGTGCACAAGATGCAGTCATGCGCAGTACAGACTGACCGAACATACAGCGTTCAGGCAGCGTCTACTGCACATGACTGCATCAGACAAACATTTTCGCCTTTTATATTATAGGATATATATATATATATATATATATATATATATATAGTTTTATTTATTTAGATGTTTTAATTAAAGGTTGTTACATGGATTCAGTATCTCCATGGCCTAAAATGTTATAGTGGTTCAGTTGCTCCAGTACCTGTAACGGGTTATTGTCACTGACATACCTGTGCATAGACTACTGTATCCACAGAGCCACTATGAAGTGTCAGGCCATGGAATAAAAGGATGAGTTGTAATAAACCTCCAATAAACAAATCTCCTCAAGGTAAACTCTGTAAAAAATATATACTAGGAAGTATCAATACAATATGACACGCATAGGATTGAACTGCAACATTTTAACCCTTTGAGTGCCAGCGAGTATGCAACGCATTGCATACCCCTCTGGCACTCAAAGGGTTAAATTTTGTTTATAGCCATCTCTCCACACTGCCCCATAATATTACAGCCTTTACATGGCACTAGCAACACCTATTTAATATAGAAGACTGAATGTTTCTACTACCGGATAGCAGTTTACCACTCTGCCCACAGGTGAGATTGATAGACACGCGAAGTGCAAACAGCCTTAGGGGAAATTACAAATGCATCTATTCACCAGCTCAAGAGTATGTAAACATCATCCACCTCACACAGGACAGGAGAGGGTCATTCCTTACACCACTGCCTGTTACCTGCTCCGTAACTACTTGATTTACATCGCCTTATTGCCCATTCACCTGTGATGAGAGAACTTCCAGTGGAGAGCAACAACATACACATGAGCACAGACTTCTGCTTTTCTTCACAATTTTTTTTTTTTTTTTTTTTTATATTTATATTTATTGAGACCACATGAACAATGTACATAAATCAAACAGTACATATTCTGTAACTGGAATTATCACAAAAGACATGAAAAGAGTTACAGTACATATCAAGCATAATAAGGAAGAATACGATAGCACTGGTGTAAAATCATCAACAGTGCAACAATATTGCATGTCAATAACAATGAAGAATATAGGACACAATACATGTGGTCTTATTTTGATAGTAAATTGAAATGGAGGGGGGGGGGGAGGGAGGGGAAAGAAGACAATGGAAGGGGAAAAGCGGAGAAAACAAGGCAAGAAAAAGTAGGATGTGGTAGACCAGGAGGATAGGGTGGAAGGAGAGAAAAGGGAGTGGAGAAAGAGTAGAAGCTCAGAGTAAAGAAAAGAAAAAAGAAAATGATACTGGGGAAAGAGGAAAAGAAGGAGAAAAAGATTGAGAAACAGAGATGAAGAAGGGAAAGAAAGAGGGGAAAGAACTAGAAGAAGTAAAGCAGAAAAGAAAGAATGAAAAAACGAAAAACTAAAAGAACTAAAAGAGCTCTGAACCGGATGAATAATTTTAGAAGGCATCAGTGTCTCAAAATATGTTAGTTAGCTTGGCAGGAAGTGTCCCAATTTTGAAGTATAGAGCAGATGTATTGTGAGTCGAGGTCTCTTCGTAAAAAAGTTAGCCTAGTATATAACAAGTATTCTCTTACTTTAGATTTCCATTCTGCGTATGAGGGTGGGTTGGTCTTCATCCAATATTGCGGGATTAGTGATCTCAAAGCCATAATCATCATACGTAAGATAAGCTTCTTCTGTCGCGACACTATGGGAAGATCAAGAAAAAACAGAAGAGACCGAGGGGTTCTATTAAGTGTAAGACCCAGGAAAGATTCAATATGGGATAGACATTGAGACCAAAGAGGTTGAATCTTGGGACATGACCACCAGAGGTGAAGATAAGTCCCTACATGAGTAGAGCATCTCCAACAAAGTGATGAATTGACCTGTGAAATGGCATGTAATCGCGCAGGAGTAAAATACCATCTGTAAAGAAACTTATAATTGGTCTCAAGTATCTGCGAGGAAACGGAGAGAGATGCTGCAGTATTCCAAATGGATTTCCAATCCTCAGCTGTAAATAAGCCATTCAGCTCTGTATCCCAAGCTTTGACATAAGTCGGAGAAAGCCGCGATGTAATCTGCATCAAAAGGTTATAGATCTTTCCTAAAAAACGTGAATTGGGGCCCTTTGTTAAGCAAAGTGCTTCAAAAGGTAAGGGGTCCCTAGCCGATGCCGCCTTAAGTATAGGAATGTCCAGGAAGTGCACTATTCTAAGATACCTCCAGATTTCATTAGGTGGTAAGGCATATGTGTCACGTAATATCGGAAAAGGGAGTGTACCATCACATGTTCTTAAGTCTGCTATACATACATCTCTGTGTTTGGACCAAAGAGGGAAGTTTGATCGAGTCAAGGTGGTTGACGTGGATCTATCATAAAATACCCTCGAGAGGGGGGATGGAAGTGTAATCAGGTCCCCATGAAGAGTCCATATGTTCCATATTTTCAGAAAGGGGAGGAAGATAGGATGAGAGCGGAATATGGAGGCACGATCATTGTCCTGTAATAAAGATTCCGTAAGGATATCACCATTTGGATAGTACGAACGCTCAATCTGAACCCATCTTTTAGAGGATTCATTACAGTGCCAATCCGGCACAGAGGCCAGCAGAACCGCATGGTGATATAGTTTAAAGTTTGGAATACCCAAACCACCAAGAGTCTTGGGCCTTTGCAAAGTGTGTTTACTAATTCGTGGCCTGTGATATTGCCAAATAAAATCAGAAATTATTTTGTTCAGATGTATAAAGAAGAGTGAGGGAATAGCTATTGGAAGAGCCTGGAAAAAGTAAAGAATCCTTGGAAGGACGTTCATCTTAACAATACTAATCCTCCCTATCCAGGAAATAAGAAGAGATGACCATCTCTTGAGATCTAAACGAACGCTAGTCAAAAGAGAAGGGAAATTAGCGGAATAAAGGGAGGAAGTATCAGGAGTAAAGCGAATTCCCAAATATTTAAAAGAAGTTTGCGTCCAACGAAAGGGATACGATGTACGCAATTCATGCAGCCTAGTGCTGGGAATATTAATAGGCATAGCTTCCGATTTATCAAAGTTAATCTTAAAGTTAGACAACCTGGAGAAGGTTTCAAATTCATCCATAAGAGTTGGAAGTGAGGTAGAAGGGTTTGTAATGGAGATCAAGATGTCATCAGCAAACATTGATAATTTATGATTAGACGACGACAGTTGTATTCCTGAAATATGGACGTTGGATCTAATATGATGAGCCAGTGTTTCCATGACCAAAACAAATAAAAGAGGGGACAGGGGACATCCCTGTCTAGTACCATTTAATATCATAAACGGATCAGAAAGAGTGCCATTTACACGAACACGGGCCGAAGGGACAGAGTATAGAGCTAGGATATTCGAAATAAGGCCTGGACCTAACCCGAACGCTTTCAGAGTCCGTGATAAAAAGAGCCAGCTAACTCTATCAAAGGCTTTTTCCGCGTCCGTTGTCAAAAAGATCGTAGGTAAGGAATAATTGTTCGCTAAGTGGAGTAAATTAATAAGGCGCCTGGTGTTGTCCCTAGCTTCCCTTCCGGGAACAAAACCTGCTTGGTCTTCATCAACCAATAAAGGTAGATACTTCTTTAGGCGGTCAGCCAAAATTTTTGCATATAATTTGATATCTAGGTTCAATAGGGATATAGGTCTGTAACTGGAACAGAGGTATTTATCCTTGCCAGGTTTCGTAATGACAGAAATATGAGCTGTTAACATTTCCGGATAGTTTGGGGCTAAGTCAGGGAATACTCTAAAAGTTCTAGTAAGAAGCGGCGACAAGAGATCATTGAACATTTTATAGTAAGCTTGCGAAAAACCATCGGGTCCCGGGCATTTCCCTGCAGGGAGATGGTGAATAGCTGCTTGTACTTCAGAAATCGTAATAGGAGAATCCAAAATTTCCCTATCTGTTTCCGATAATGTAGGTAAATTTATAGAGCTCAAGTAACTGTCTATATTATCCGTAAAGTCTAGTCCATTTTGACATGGAGAAGGCAATGAATAAAGTAATCCATAGTATTTCCGAAAGGTCGCAGCTATATCTCGATCAGTATGGAGTAACATTCCTGAGTCATTTTTAATAGATGGAATATATGTTCGATTGACTTGGTTACGCAGCATTTTCGCTAATAATGCTCCTGGTTTATTTCCATGCTCAAAGTATTTATGTTTAGTTCGTAAGAAAAGGCGATCTGTCTTGACCTGTAAGATCTCTAACAATTGTTGCCTTTTCTGAGTAAGTTGAGGTAGAACTGATTCAGAAAGATGGAGTTTGTGTTGAGTCTCCAATACTCTAATCTCTGATAGTAATTCAGAGATCTGCTTAGATCTTTGTTTCTTCTTCATCGATGCAAGTTTGATCAGTTCTCCTCGAATTACACACTTGTGCGCTTCCCATATCGTAAGTGGGGAGAGGTCTGGTGATGAATTAATCTCTAGATACTCCCTGATCTTATCCTCAACCACCCTGTGGACATCCTCATATGTTAGTAGATGTTCGTCTAATCTCCATTGCCTTTGTACTGGGGCCTCTAGAGTTCGATCTATCATTAGAGTAACTGGAGCGTGATCCGACCATGTAATGGAACCTATTGATACCGAATGAAGTAATTGTAATTTGGAATGCTGAAGGAAAAGATAATCTAGTCTAGAATAAACCTGATGGGGGTGTGAATAAAAGGTATAATCTTTAGCAGTAGGATGACGTAAGCGCCAAACGTCCAACAAGGTATGATCGTGCAATAGTGCGTTGATTTTGCGAATAGATGAAAACGAGTAAGAGGATCTACCTGATGAGCAGTCTAAAGCAGGGGATAAGGGGATGTTGAAGTCTCCACCGAAAATAAGGATCCCTTCAGTGAAGGAGGACAAGGTGTCCAGGACTGTGCGAAAGAATGGGAGCTGTGCTGCATTCGGTGCATATACATTTGCAAAAGTGTACATAGTCCTATCTATAAAACCCTTAAGAAATAAAAAGCGGCCATCTATATCCCTCTTGAGTCCAGTAAGTTCAAATGAGAGACGTTTGTGAAATAGAATGGCTACTCCATTATGCTTAACAACAGAAGAACTCATAAAAGCCTGAGAAAAGGATTTATTTGTGAGTTTTTGTTCATGGGTTTTTTTAAAATGTGTTTCCTGGATATAGATGACATCCCCCCCCATACGCAGAAAATCTTGTAAGGCCATAGAACGTTTCCTAGGGTCGTTAAGGCCCTTGGTATTAAGTGTTACAAGTTTCAGTGAACGGGCCATAGTGTAAATATAAAAAGTATATAATGTACTAAAACAAAGAACCCTGAAACTCTACCTAAGGGTCCTGCCATGTCATCAGGTGACATTGAGTACAATACGATCCAGGTTCACCCGGTCCAGAGAAAAAGCTAAAGAAGAGAAAGGAAGAGAGCGAAGGGGATGAGAAGGGCATAAGGAAGGAGGATAGAGTAGGGTAGAGGGAGGAGGTAAGAAAGAAGAATACATCCAACTCCAATCAGCCCGGCGAGGAGCAAAAACCTCCCCGTCAGCTGGTTGTATATATACAATGGAGAACAGGAGTGGAGAAAGAACAGCAACAATGAGAATGAAAACAAAAAAACAAATAAAGTTTTCTGGACACATAATATAGATAAAGACCAGACCGAAACATAATAAACAGAACCTCAAATGAGACAAGATGGTGGAATTAGAAAATAATCTGTATTAACTTCTTCAAATACAGGAGAGGAAAACGTGAATTCCAAACATACATATATCTGCTCCACACCAGACAAACTTATCATCGCAATAGTCTAATAGGTGGCATATACAATACAAAATGTTAGATTAATAGGTTGATCCCTAATGGAGTAAGTCCTAGACACAAGAGCTCCCAACACTGAAAACTTCCGCCTCAGGGCGACAATCCCCAGCGTCGACAGCCCCTGCCTCCACTGTTTCACTGAACCAGCCCCCAAAAACTAAATGTCAAATATAAAATCATCACCATAGCCCTTCTACATTCGTCTCTCACTGCGGGACTAGCCAGCCGTCGGCCCCGGGAACACCCAGCCACAAAGCCGGATCAACCCGACACCAAGGACCGACCACCCCCGTCAATAAAATAATGCATAAAGCAAAAGAGCAAAATATAATGATAAAAGGCACATTATAAATAACAAAACATACCTAAATGGAGCCACAAGCCTTCACCCACGGCAAGACTGTACAGCCGTCAGCCCCGGGAACGTCCAGCTAAATCGCCGAACGAACCCGACGCCAAGGACCGCACACCCCCGCCAAAAAAAAAAACTCCTCTAATCTACATCAAGTAGCAGAGCAAACTCAATCTAAGTCACCCTGTAATTACAATATTGCTATGTGCAAAAGCAATAATTATAGTAAATAAAAAAAAAACGAGCTTTGTTAGCTCGTACAACCACGGTCTCAAAGTCAACCAAAAGACATATTGGCATTAGATCTCAACTTGTCCCTCAAGACGGGACTGGCCGGCCGTCGGCCCCGGGAACACCCAGCCAAAAAGCTGAGTCGACCCGACTCCAAGGACCGACCACCCCCGTCAGTAAAATAATGTATAAAGCAAAGGGCGAAATGAAGGGATGAGGGACACAATACACATAACTAAATGGAGCCATAATCCGTCTCCCACTGCGAGACCGTGCGGCCGTCAGCTCCGGGAACGTCCAGCTAAATCGCTGAACGAACCCGACGCCAAGGACCACACAACCCCGTCAAAAAAAAAAAAAACCCCTTAAAAACCAAACATCTTCAAACCCCGGCAGGGCCACAGTGCATCCCATAACAACCCCCGAAACATGAGAAATACAAAAACCGTGTGTATCAGGAGTCTGACTAAATCCCAGAACTCTGAGATGGATAGCGTCCTATGGACGAGAGGAAAAACACTTCTAAAGTTATTCTGGTGGAATCAACCATGTCCAGACGCCAGAGAAGAGGAGGATGCCCCATCATCTTCTGGAGACGTATGTGCTCTTCTTTTCTTTGGGACAGGTTTCCACTTCTCCCGGGCCTGGGATGCAGTAGCCCATTGCATGTCTGTGGCTTGCAGATTTGCCTCAGGTGTCAATGATGGAAGCTGTAAGTGTAATGTTTCAGCAAAGGCTTTTATGTGACCCTTGTAACGAAGTATATGGAGAACTCCATCTTTGTGAACCAACAGCTTAAGCGGGTATCCCCATTGATATCGGATATCAGCATTTCTCATGGCAAGAGTAAGCGGTCTAAGTTCTCTTCTCCAGCTTGTAGTCAAAGGGGAGATATCCCCGTAAAAACTTAGGGATGCGTTCTCAAAGATCAGCGGTTGCTGTGAACGGGTCTTAGTAAGAATCGCATCTTTATCAGGGTAATGGCTGAATTTCACAATCATGTCCCGAGACGCATCTTGTGGGGCTGCTAGTGATTTCCTCAGCCTGTGGTAACGTTCAAGGCCGAAAGGCATATCTGGTTCTTTTTGCGTAATCGTGCGAAATAATCGCTGGAGATATTCAAATATCTGGGATTCCTGTACCGATTCCGGTATACCCCGAATCCTCAAATTATTCCTCCTGTTTCTGTTTTCAAGATCATCAAGCTTTACAGTCAACTCAATATTCTGGCGGTTTAAAAAGTCTAATTTCTTGGACACTTCTGTTTTAAACCCCTGCCAGAGTTCAACATCATCCTCCACTGCAGAAACTCGGTCACCAAGTTGTGAAACGTCGCGTCTCAGTTCCTTTAACTCTTCTTTTAAGAATAGTTTTAGATCTGCCAAAAGATTTTGAATGTCCAACTTAGTTGAAGGATCATGTAGAGTCAAATCCGTTGGCTGTGGAGAAGATGGCGCAACATCTACAGCCTCATCCAGCAGCGTCTCCGCGTTTGTGAGTTGGTGTTTACCCGTCGCCATTTTGTCCTGTCTGGGTCTAGCAGGCCGCTGCGACTTAGAGGAAAGGAAGCCTTGCATCGAGGTAAGTTGTTTCTGGTGCTTATTTTTCGCCATAAACACGATCAATTATCGCTCCTTACTCTCCCACATCAAAATCCACCTTGTCGGTGATCAAATCTTCCGTTCTCTAAAGCAATATTGCCATGTATCGATCTGTCTTTACGGAGCCGAGCTAAAACACAGCCATCTTCTAGGCTGTCCAAGCCACGCCCCTTCTTCACAATTTTACCATTGATATCACTGTTTTTTATTATATCTTTAGTATAATTTTCATTGGATCAGATTTGCAGATACTGTTAAGGGACTACAGTTTCAGTATATATAAATACCTCCCAACATTTCAAATTGCCAAAGAGGGACACTTGTGTTTTAGGGGGTGTTGCTGAGGACGTGGCTGGTGTGTGGGGCATTAGCGAGAATTTTTAGGCTATTTCACGACCTATTGACACCTCCTTGTGTAACCTAATAAATTACTTATAACAAGATCAAAGTATTTTATTTACACAGACTAATTTATAAACACATATACTGACGTTTAAACAAACATTAATGTGAGTTATATTGCTGTGGAGCAATGTGATCCACTTATATACACACCATGCAATCCGATCTCCTAAAAAGAGGGACATCAGGGTGGGAAAGAGGGACAGAGGGATTTGGGTGTAAAAGAGGGACTGTCCTTCCTAAAGAGGAACACTTGGGAGGTATGGATATATATATATATATATATATATATATATATATATATATATATATATATATATATATACATATATGTATATACACACATTATATATATGTATTAGTGATACTGCCCTTTATATTTGCCCTGTGGAGATATCCATTCCTTCTTTGTGCATTGAACTCCATTATCACAGTTATTTTTTATAGGTGCCTCAGAAGCAATAGTGCAGAATGTATGTCATCTACCAGCGATAAGAAAAGAATGGAGTGTAATAATTTCAATACATTACCTATGTTAGCTTGTGGGTCTCAGAGTCATTACAAACTGCAAAAACAAAATTTAAAAAATGGTATCGCCATAGGATAGTTCACATATGCATTAGAAAAAGTAAGTTTAGGATTTTAAGGATACAGATAAGGAATACAGATACTAACGTGTAATACATATTATTTAAAGAAGGGTCCGGTTTACATCCAAGGAGCCCTAGGCAAGGCATCCTAGGTTCCCTTAGTTCTGCCTGTGGCCACACACACCCACACCTCACATGACCGTGCCCACAGCCTCATATACTGTTTTCTGGCACAGAAAATACCCTTAGCCTATAGACACACTAGCACAAAAAAAAGCGTTTCTAGTGAGTTCTCAAGACACATTTCTTTGCAATTTTTGAGATGTCTCTAGCATCCAAAGGGTTAAATAACTGCTTGTTAAGGGGTATATAAACTGAGATTGCACTGGCCATACCCACACTTCAGAATGTGGGCATTGCCAGCAAAGCTTAGACACCCCTCAAAATTTGGAGGTCTAGGAAGCTGCCTACTCTGCCTAATGGGAAATCCATAAACAGCTTTTATATTGAGTTGTTAGTGTTCATTACATTTATGTTTTTGAAGTTTTTTTTTTATTTTGGAACTTAGTGACTTACTTACATTACATCGTGGTAGTCACATTCAATATGTAATTGGTGGTTAGAATGTTATACATATTTCCTTTACTGGGTTTAGGCATTTTAATTTTATAAATACGCATGTAATGAAATCCCTAGTGGATCAGAATGATTGACAGGACAGTTTTATAGGTAGGAGAGAAATTAAGGTATATGAAGTTTATGAAAACCAGATGTCGTTTCTGATGTCTAGAAATAGCTATGCTAAATAGGGATTGCTTGAATTTAACATTTACTAAAGCGCAAAATTAATCCCAAAGTGGATATTGCTTAGGAAAGGTGATAGCGAGATGATCCTCCATTATTACTGGGGTCTTTTCTTAAAGGAGAACTAACACCTTTTAAAAGCAACCCCCATTTACCCTACTAACCTAGTTCATCAAGTGATTAGGCAACGAGGGCATATGAAGAATTTCACATCACTATAAAGCAACTCAATGTTTCTAAGAATATCACTTGTGATTTAAACCACTGAATTTCCTAAATGAGCACTCAGCTTAAAAGAGCTTTGTCTGCTGCATATAATCACTACAGAGCATAGGCAATACCACTATTAATCATGCAGTATTATATCCAAAGCTAAAGAAGATAGTAGTGATGAGCGAGCGTGCTCGGCCGATGCTCGGATCGGCTCGAGCATCGCTCTGCTCGGCACATGGCGGTACTCGTCGAGTACCGCCATGTGCTCGCCCGCCATGTTCGGGTGGCGGGGATCTGTGCCGGAAGAGGCACAGATCCGAAGACGCTCCGCTGGACCACCAGGGACTGGAGGTACGGGGGCATTGCGGAGATGAAGGGGGCATTGCGGAGATGAAGGGGGACATTGTGGAAGAGGGGCATAGACTCTATGCCCCTCTTCCACAATGTCCCCCTTCATCTCCGCTATGCCCGTCTTCCACAATGTCCCCCTTCATCTCCGCTATGCCCCTCTTCCACAATGTGCCCCTTCATCTCCGCTATGCCCCTCTTCCACAATGTCCCCCTTCATCTCCTCTATGCCATAGAGGAGATGAAGGGGGACATTGTGGAAGAGGGGCATAGCGGAGATGAAGGGGCACATTGTGGAAGAGGGGCATAGCGGAGATGAAGGGGCACATTGTGGAAGAGGGACATAGCGGAGATGAAGGGGGACATTGCGGAGATGAAGGGGGCATTCGGAGATGAAGGGGGCATAGCGGAGATGAAGGGGGCATTGACCAGGCACCCTCCCCTCATCAGAGCAGGGGGTGCCTGGTGTCGCCCCATTGAAGTCAATGGGGCTCGGGTGCTCGGCCGAGCACTCGAGCCTCAGGGGGTGCTCGGTCAGAGCACCCGAGCACCCGAGCATCGGGGTGCTCGCTCAACACTAGAAGATAGCAATGTAGTTCATCAGGTGATTAGTCAACAAAGGCATATAAGGATCCCAGTAGTGGTAGGTGGTAGCAACCCTTCAAATCCCTCCTCCTTCTTCTCTTCATCCTCAGTGCTGCTGTTAATACAGTAGTACATGTTCAATGGCTTTCACTGTCATGCGTGGATCTGTCCACTTCTGCTACCTGATACTCAGATGGTATTAGATATTGGTTCATTTTTAGAAATGTAAGTCTCCCAACATTGCTGCTTGATATCTGTATCGTACGGTCATTTACAATATAAACAGGTGCACTGAAAACCCACTCAGACTGCATGCTTACTGGTGGACAACTAAAGGTTTCCACAGCAGTATGTGTCAGAGCTGAGTCAATGGGGTCATCATTTCTGCCTAAAACATAGCATTAGCTATCCTTCAAATATGCTGTAACCATCTCACATGCAGTGGGACCACTCCTAGGAGGTACACAATGTTCATGTGCATCAGATACCAACCCAAACTCTGGAAGCAAGTTCAATTAATATATGCCGCTACAGCTACTACCAGCACAAATGACAGATTTGTGACCTGAGACACATGAATTGCTTTCTGTGATGATGATGATGATGATGATGTGTTCTGAAATATGTTGGGAATGGGATGTTGATGTTGCTGCTGCTGGTATAAACCCATTGCTGCCTTATTTTTTACTGTGCTTTTTACCAGTTTGTTTGGCCCTAACTTTCTCTCTCTCATCTTCGACAATGCAACCATCCACTCGATCCGTAAGCATGACTTTATATTATTTGACGAAATCCAATTCTTCAGAGAGATACTGCTAATCATCACTCCTTGTCAAAAATTGATCATGTTTTGACAGAAATTCAGAACTTTTAGGTTTAAAGTGGGGTACAGCAAAGTAGCAAGAATGCATTCCTCATTACTTTTAATGGACATTATGCAAGGTATCTGCTCAAAGCATGCCTACATGTTCTTCACTAGCTGGTACATGCCTGTGTTGTCATTATGGTAAGATTCATCAGCCAAGCTCCTCCTTTTTTCTGAAAATAATATATCAGTGGGAGAATCTCACTAATTCCTGCCCCTACACGACTAACCAGCAATGTGGCCTCCTCAAAAGGTTTCAGTAGCTCACATAGATCACACATTAGTTGCCATTGCCCAGGTGACATAGATGCTCCCTCCAAAGCCTTCTGGTTTTGCATTGTACTTTTGCTAATGACCGTATTCTGCTTGTACAAATGCCCTAGCATGTAAAAAGTGTAATTCCACCTGGTTGGAACCTCCATTTTCAGCTGGTGATGGGGCAGGCTATTACACTCTTGTATGGAATATAATGCATTGCGAGCACTGTAGGAGCAGGTAATATATGCACAGATTTTGTGGGTGATATTCAGCATCTCTCTGTGGGTTTCGAATTCTGAAAGAAATCTAGGGCTCGATCCAGTTGTTACCGGTAAAACTGTCAGAAGGGCAAAAATGGATAGCAAGCAGTACACACGCAATGTGTTACAGATGGTATCCAATTGCACTAATAACAGAAACCACAACGAATGTTTAGACACAGAGCCTTGGCCCAATGTTCAGCATATGGTTTTTGTTCTCAAAACTCACGCTAAATAGCATGAGAAATGGGAACATCAAAGGAAAACAGCTAATGTTCTGTGTTTGACAGTGTCAAACACATTGTTGGCTAAAACACAGTCACACTCACCCTCCCATACACTAACCCTACACTACCCCTAACAATAAAGTGAAACTATACTAGCCCTAACACTATCCTAACACCCATACTCCAGAGCTGTAACACTTACCTGTCATCCACTGTCTGTCTTCAATCCTCCATTTTCTTTCTTTCTTCTAAACGTCTGTCTTCTAATCATCCCATATGTATGCTACTATAAAGAAAAGCTTTGTTGAAGTAAAACATTCCATAAGTGAACACTGCCACCCCTTGCGGCAGGTGCATAACTCACATCCCAGCCAAAAGGCTGGGAACTATTTTGAACAGAGGCTGGCCATATAAAAGACAGTCTCTGTTTAAATTTTCCTCAGAATGGCTCGGGCAACAGACATTCAGCGGGTTGAAAGACACATTTAGGTCCGTGGAAATTGTATTTCTTCCTTTTGGTGCAGTTAATGTGCTCCAAAATTGCTACTTTGTTGCTTTCTGAATAAGGCCCTAGTGAGGGCATTATTAAAACAATGCAGCCTCTCCTACCTTTTTCCAAACAATTCAATACATTTAAAAACCTAAACAATACTAGACCTTGCTTTTTGTCTGTGTGTTTTTTTTAATGAATAAACCACAGGAGACAGAGTAAGGTGGTTAATAAAGAGATCTCAGCTTTATTTAATTAGAGTTTTAAGTGTTTAGCCTTGGAGGACCCCCCCCCCCTTTAATGTGAATTCCCAGGCCTACAGCCAGGCTGAATTCCACACCTGGCTATGGATTGCCGAACACATTGCCCATCTGCCTGCCATCCAAAGTGTAATGGGAATTTTTGGGCACAGCTACCTACCACGTGACCAGAGCAATGGCGCCAGCACTCCTCTGTTGGCTGGTACGGACCAACACAACACAGCTCCAATCTTTATCTCAATGCTTGACTGGCAATAGCCCACCCTAGCAACAGGGAACTTGCTGTGTAACCTGGAAACCACTTTAAACTGTAACCTCTTGTGGCTAAGTCTCACTGTAGAGGACAGAAGCACTGCATTAGGAACCTATGGCTAAGGTGTCTTCTAGCTGTAGTGCAAATCTGTTGACCTTAGTGTGTCCGCCTCTGTAGCTGACGCTGCTATGGATTCATGATAGAAGAGACAGTCCAGGTGGGTTGGAACGTAGGAAAACAAAAGCAAACAAGGTTATATCTAATGTACCTAACCAACAAGCCTTACTTTTAACCCTTTGAGTGCCAGAAGGGCACACAACACATTGCAGAGCAACTCAGAGGGTTACATTCTTAAAGGAGCAGTAAACTTTTTTATGAAAAAATATATATTGTAGGGATTTTCCTGTTGAGTAAAATAAGGGTTCTCCCACTGCCGAGAGATTTATATTTCCAGAATTATTACAGTTTAAACCCATGGTTTTTTACATTAGCAGTGCCCTCTAGTGGTCAAATTCTAATTAGATTTCCTGTCAGATTCTAATGGAGAGAAAAGTCAGAAAAGTCAGAGATATACAGTTCTCCATAGAATGTGATAGTAACTGCCTGTCAGTTAGAACTATCAGGAAGTAAAACACAGTAAATTCACTTCCTGATTATTTGAACTGCTATAAATTTTGAATAGAACATCTGACAGCAGTGGGAGTGACCTTGTTTTATTCAGCAGGAAATGCTCTACACAATATGTGTTTTCATAAAAAAAGCTTACTGCTCCTTTAACCCCTCCCAGTTTTTCACACAGTATCACTCCCCCTCCCCCCCATCAAGCAATGGCCCCCCACCTCCTGTGCTCCCTGGAGGGAAAGAAGGGGCTGCATGTCACCTTACTGAACCTTCATTCTTGAGCCTTCAGCCATTTTATTCATCAAGGTAAAGAGATGCAATTCTAGAGCAAACCAAGTGCACCACAGGGGAGATATAAAATTACCTTTAATTTAAGTGGATTTATTATTTATTTACACCGTGATTGCTACAGATGCCTCAAACTCATTAATCTAAAATGCAGTCGGAGACATCGCTAGCAATCAAGGGTTTATATAGTTCCTACTAGTTTTTCTGTGCAACCTTTTCCTTCTTGCTTCCCTTTCTTAATTTTCTATCCTATCTCTTGCTTTCTTACTGGTCAGCTAGCAATGGGACTGACACAGCTCTAATGTATGCTACTACTACAATATGGTTTACAGCCTCTTTGCCACAGTACTTGTCTATATCAGCATCTGCAGCGTCTATATTTTTATATCTGCATATTCATCAGATTCATTTGTTGGCTAGTATTGGGACTGATATACCTTAAATTTCCATTCTCTCTGTGGTCACCTCCGCAGATTTCATTATTATGTTCTATTCCTTATCCAGGTCGCATGTTCTCAGCTGCTTTAGGTTAGCTTAAAATTTGTAGAGTATTTTTATGGTTGATTTGATGACTAAGCTATACGCTATACACATCTGTAGCTGTTCTGTTTCTGTACCACTGCAATATTCTTTCAATAAAGCTTTCTTCAAAAAAAAAAAAATCAATGGACATTTTTATTTGTGACCTGTGGTGCATTTAGTTTGCCCCTGAAGTGTTCCACCTTTGATTTTGTTCCTGTGCCTCCTAGTATTTATCAATAGGTAGGTCTTTTCATAGTTACCATGCAAACAGACTTATGCTTGGCCTTGTCTCTCTTTGACAGGTTGTTTAGGCGTTTGGGATAACATTACGTGCTGGGTCTCCGCTAAGACTGGGGAAAGAGTCACACAGAGTTGTCCAATCGTTTTCCGTTATTATTTCAGCAAACAAGGTAAGTTTTATCATTATACTGTCATGGGGCAGTCAACTATAGAACAATAGTAATCATAGTAACTGAGTCCAATAGCATTCTGAGTAACTGATCACAATAGCATTCCGAGTAACTGATCACAATAGCCATACCTGGGAACTTTTTATTCAGGTCTCCCAGGAGGGGGAGGCCTGTGGTGCCTTTGAGGGAGACAAATGGAGCAATGTGTTTAAAAAGGGGTGGGGCTTAATTGTGACTGGGGTGGAGCTTCAGAAACTTGTAAAAATATAAGCGAATTGGCTGGGGAAGGAGAAGAAGTGTGCGAGGAGTGGGTGGAACAGATAGGGACGGCTCACAAATGGGCAGAGTCTTTTAAGAAATTGCCCACACCATGGAGAGAGTTCCCAGCTATGGCAATAGCATTCAGAGTAACTGAGCACAATAGAAATCAGAGTAACTGAGTCCAATAGCATTCCGAGTAACTGATCACAATAGCCATACCTGGGAACTTTTTATTCAGGTCTCCCAGGAGGGGGAGGCCTGTGGTGCCTTTGAGGGAGACAAATGGAGCAATGTGTTTAAAAAGGGGTGGGGCTTAATTGTGACTGGGGTGGAGCTTCAGAAACTTGTAAAAATATAAGCGAATTGGCTGGGGAAGGAGAAGAAGTGGGTGGAACAGATAGGGACGGCTCACAAATGGGCAGAGTCTTTTAAGAAATTGCCCACACCATGGAGAGAGTTCCCAGCTATGGCAATAGCATTCAGAGTAACTGAGCGCAATAGTAATCACAATAATTGGGTGCAATAGTAATCAGAGTAACTGAGCGCAATAGTAATCACAATAATTGGGTGCAATAGTAATCAGAGTAACTGAGCGCAATAGCAATGACTTCATTAGAACGGTCTACAAAGTGTGCTTGGTTTAAGAGATAGGACTTTCTCCAAATACTTTATTCTTGTAAAATCTACCATACTGAATAAAGTTTATTTCCTTCATTACTAACCCTTTAATTCTGTTTCCTGTCGCTCAGCCATTGCCTTACCCATGCAACTATTTTTACATCCAGACCTAAACACTGCAGTTTATTAATAAGTCTTCTATGAGTGACAGTGTCAACTGCCTTACTGAAATCTACATAAGTGAGTGATATCTTCTTCTGCCCCCAGGTCTATTATTTTAGTTAACCGGCAAACAAATCAAACTGTACTTTTGATATATAGTATAAGATTTTAGCAATCATTTTGACTCTTTTATATTTAAGATCTTAATTTGTCACACTCAAAATTTACTTCACACGAGGAATCAAGAAAAAGCTGAATTTGTTCTGAGAAAATAAAACCAATAGTTTTCCATACATAGCTAAATAGTTATTTACAGGAATTGTACCTTAGCAGACAGATAGCAAAAATACTGAAAATATGTCTGGCCTCCAGGATCTATGACATGGCCCAAGCTCAAAGGGTTAAACTGCAATTTTCTATTATTGTCACCATATGGTACGATACCTATAAAGTAACTGAAGAGCCTATGACTCAGGCATTCCCATAGAGTGCATTATAAAACAACATTTTTACCTTTTGGACTGTAGATGGTGCTGTCAAAGTGACTGACAATTAAAACAATTGACCTGTAATCACTTGGAAAGAAAAATCTTCAAGCAGTGGTATCAGTTTTATATTACTATATTACTAGTTTTATAGGAAAATCCCTATAACCAGGACTCATTGCAGATCCCATGCATAAATCCCTGTGTCTTGATGGCAGTTTTGGAGCATGTAATGATGCAATCTCTCTATTAGTAAAGATGTCATTGGGTTGCAATGCATTAGGCTGGCCCAAGACCTGAGACTCTTGGGAACCTAAAAAAACACCCCTGCTTATGGCATAGGCTGACCATATGTACTGTTTTAAAAGGGACAGTACCATTTTTTTCATATTCCAGGCTGTCCTTTCTTTTTAATATAAATGTCAGTTTTGTCCCGTTTTTAATATAACTTATGTATATAGTTTTTAATTTTTTGTAAAAACTGAACTCGGCTCATAAAATAAAGTAAATCGGAACTTCCTTTCATCACACTAATGGTTTTACTGTACACATTGATTACCATAGAACAGGGCTTAAAATTTTAAGTCATTTGCTACTAGCCAGACCTGAAAAGTTACTCACCACTACAAGCCATAACATACCCACCAGGGCTGAATTTCTACTCACCAGGACTAAATTTTCACTCGCCATTGGCTAGTGGAGAGTGGAAATTTTGAGCCCTGCCATAGAGTCTTATGACTCAAGTGACTCATAACTGTCTAAGACTCTCGAGTCTATGGTAAATTAGACAGTGATAGGAAGACGAGTCATAAGACTCTATGGTAATCAATGCGTACACTAAACACAGTAGAAGCACTAGTGTGAGTGACAAAGCGAGGAACTTCCGATTTATTTCAGGGGCAGGATTTTTGGCTAGAGAGAGAGAACACCACTAGTAAGAGACGGAGCAAATGTGTTCTCGCTGCTTTCAGCTTACTACGATCAGACTGGGAGTGACGGAGTTCCACTGTCCGTCTGTCCCACACCCCGTCCCGTTTTTGTCTTAAGGCAATATGGTCAGCCTACTATGACATACTGTATATATTTTTTTCACTTAAAAAGTTTGATGTTACTTTAACCCATTAAGGGCCTGAGGTGTGTGCCGCTCATTGCAAAACACACCTCTCTGGTCCTTAAATGGTTAACCTGTTCTAATTGAAGCCCTAATTGAAGACCTTTTCTTGGGTCCCTTTAAGAAGCAAACCTGTAAGACACAGCATAGGTCTGCACCTCCAAAAGAAAAGTGGAAAACTTCTGGGACAACCCAACTGCACTGTAGGGGAAGGTTAAAATGTATCCTTGAGTTAAATGGAGATATTAACCCCTTGAATGCTAGAGAGGTCTCCAACGCATTGCAAAGCACTCAAGGGGTTAAAAATCACTGGAAATTGTATTCATTATTATTGCTGATCTATAAAGCAATTGGTTTGCTACAGGATTTCTCCACTATACGACCTGTAGTGAACATTACATTTCTGAACTTTTGAACTAGTGTCACATTTGTTATTTAAGCAAGAAATATCAATTACATTTTTTCCACAGGAAATATAAGCAGAACCTGCACGAGAAGGGGTTGGTCACATGTATACCCAGACATTGTCGACGCGTGTGGATTTAATGAGAACGGTACACAAATTCAAAAGGTATAGTCAGATCTTGTTACTTACACATGGATATATTTTACCACTGATGGAGTGCACCCATATCCTGTCTGCACTACAGAATGCGTACTTTTCTGGTTGAGGGTTTTATAAAATATTCCCAACAAGAAAGCTTGGAAATAAAGATAAATCATCTTTTTTGGAAAGGAAATGACTGAGGTGAAGAGGAGAATGGAGGAACAGAAAAGGGGTGAAAATGGTTAGGAGTTTGTGTAGTGTTTGGTCAGATGAAATGTCTATGAGGCTGACTGAAACGCACTGTATCTCATAGTATGGAAATAAATAGACAGGTAGAGAGATAGACATATATGGGAACCTTCAAAATGTGATGACCCTGAGATTGGGGAAATAGTAACCTTTAAAGTTCCAGTGAACATAAATCTAAGTGAAGTTCCTGTGAACATAGATTCTAAGCAGTATTGTCTTGTTTGCTGTAACCTGGTGTAGTTCAGTCTGAGCACAAGAAAGCCTTAAAGTGATAGTATTACTTCAAAATTACTATCCCTCATATTGTAGCCCTTAATAAACTGAGTTAAATGACACCAGCGGAATCTCTCAAACCTTTATGGTTTAAGAGATAGCCACTTTCAAAGTTTCCTCTCCCCTGCTGTCAGCATTCTGCTGCCAGCAGGGGAATCTGGTCTTGGGACAGGCGGAGGCTCTTAAACAGAGCCGATATCTCATTATGGAAGGAAAAATGATTCATTGAAACAATCTTCTACGTGTGCTTGGTTACCAAGCACACGTAGAAGACTGTTTCAATTAATCATTTTTCCTTCCATAACGAGATATCAGCTCTGCTGAAGAGCCTCCTCTTGATTCAGAGACCAGATTCTCCTGCTGGCAGCAGAACGCTGACAGCAGGGGAGAGGAAACTATGAAAGTGGCTATCTCTTAAACCATAAAGGTTTGAGAGATGCCGCTGGTGTCATTTAACTCAGTTTATTAAGGGCTACAATATGAGGGATAGTAATTTTGAAGTAATACTATCCCTTTAAAGGGATAGTAATACTTCAGTATTACAAATGCCTATATTAAAGCCCTAGTAAAAAAAAACGTTTTGCCCCCAGTGTCATTTCTCAAACCTTTATGGTTTGAGAGATGAACGCTTCTAAAGTTGCCCTCTCCCTCCCCTTTCCCCGTAGTCAGTATTTTAGCTGACTCAGGGAAATCCGGTCAGAGATCATCAGGCGGCTCTGCAGCAGAGCCGCAATCTCGTTAACTAAAAAAAAAACTTTCACTAAAACGGTCTTCTACGCGTGTTTGCAAGCCAAGCACACGTAGAAGACCATTTCAGTGAAAGTTTTCTTTTTTAGTAACGCGATCCGGCTGTGCTGGAGAGCCGCCTGAAAGTCGTATGACTCTCTTCCCTGCAGTCAGTTAGAATGCTGACTACGGGGAAAAGGGAGGGAGAGGGCAACTTTAGAAGTGTTCATCTCTCAAACCATAAAGGTTTGAGAGATGACACTGGGGGCAAAACATTTCTTTTTACAAGGGCTTTAATATAGGGATTTGTAATACTGAAGTATTACTATCCCTTTAACATTAAGCTGACCAGACCTTCCCTTTAACTGCAGACACAACGGAAATATATATATTTCAGGATTGCACTGAAATCAAAACAGCCCTGCAGTATCCATTTGACATATGTGTCCCCAGTTAAAGGTGAGGTGTGGTCAACCTGACATAGCAAAATATATCAGCACACACACACCAGACAAGCAGGACTTCTACCTCTTCCTTCCTGGTAAAAATGGCACTGATTTACAATTAAGTTGATTAGTTTAGATCATATATTAGGAAACACCAAACTCTCTAAACCTGAGAATTGTGACTTCACCCTAAAGCCCAGAAATTTGGTTCAAATCAAAACCCTGAATCTCAGGGTCAAACCCCGAAAGTTCCCAGTAATGGAGATAGATAGATAGATAGATAGATAGATAGATACATTGTACAAGTATATGAGAAGTCATTACAAGGATCTCTGCGGTGCGCTATTTATTTCAAGGCCTGATCAGGTGACCAGGGTACAGGTAAGGAGGTTTAGACAGCAGAGGAAGGGGTTCTTTTACAGTAAGGTCTGTTAAATTGTGGAATTCCTTGCCCAAGGATGTGGTTATGGCAGATACAATGGATACATTTAAGAGAAGATTAGATACATTTCTTTCAAAAGGGAACATACAGAGTTATTCTGTTTATTAGTAAGCAGATCAGGAAGGTCTGATAAAGAATAGCTTATTTGGTAGCAGGAAAGCTATAAAATTTTCAGTCAGTAGGGTATGAGACAAAGGTTGAACTTGATGGACTTGTGTCTTTATTCAACCTAATTTACTATGTTACAATGTGAAGAGAGTTCACCCCATGCTTCCTGAGGCTTCTTCCACAATTCGGACTGGCTTGATGAGAACTTTTTACGTACCATACAGTCATGCTGCTCCCATAACAGAAACAAGGGCTTGACCCCAAACGTTTGAACAGTAATGTGTGTGTGTGTGTGTGTATATATATATATATATATATATATATATATATATATATATATATATATATATATATACATATATAATTGCAGAGTGCATCCTGCTGATTAAAATAAAAAAGGGTATTCCCACTGCTAACATTCAGATGTTACTGCAGCTCAAAAATTGCATTTGTTTGGGATTCAATATGTTTGCTACAAAGCCTATGGAGGGTCAGTGACCAGAGCTGACCATAGACTCCTCTGCAGAAGCTCCACCATACAATTTCAGGCCATGGAACTGCTGCACCCAAAAAAATTTAATTTGAGGCTGTAATAACTTTTGAATAATACATCTTCCAGCAGTGGAACACACTTTTATTTTACGCTGCAGGAAAAACCCTTCAATATATATATTTTCCCATATTGTGAGATACAATGCCTTCAAATCAGCCTCATAGACTTTGTACCCTGATTTACTCATCTGGAAAAATCCTACAATATATATATATATATATATATATATTATTCTTTACTATCCCTTTAATAAAAAAGTATATCCAATACCCAGTCCGGGAGCAATCCAACTGCAGGGGACAGGTAACATTTCCCATTGAGTTAAATGGGGCTTTTAACCCTTTGAGTGCCAGGGGGTACACAAAGCATTACTTCACAATTGAATGGATTTTGGCACTTTCTTTGTGTCCCCTGTAATACTTTTTTTATTATTAATTTGTTTATTTAATTTGTTTGTCCTGACATTGCTCCAGTTCTTATTAAGGCCTGGACTGTATCACAGTTGATAACTTTATAATTGGTTTTATCTACAAATTCCCCCACAGACTTATTTGGCAATCTGTGAGATAACTCTAGTGGTAATATTTAGCATTGCAATCTAATGTAGGCCTAAATCAGACTCTGTCTCTTCTACTTGATGGCCTACAATTCGATCTGCACACACATCGACATATTCACAAAAATTGTTGGATGGAAGGGGAAGGTTGGAGGAGGTCCCTATTAGCATACAGGATTGTCAGATGGAAGGGGAAGGTTGGAGGAGGTCCTTATTAGCACACAGGATTGTCGGATGGAAGGGGAAGATTGGAGGAGGTCCCTATTAGCGTACAGGATTGTCGGATGGAAGGGGAAGGTTGGAGAAGGTCCCTATTAGCATACAGGATTTTCAAAGTGCTGTCGGTGTGGAAGAGATCTCCTCCCCTCTCACATCACCAGCACTATGACAATCCTGAACAGCATCCTCTGTGTTTCCCTACCCAGCCAGTAGGGGAATACAGAGAAGGCTTTCAGTACCATGGACAGCATTGAATTGCCATAGGGATGTTCATTGCTCACCCCTGTGGAATTCAATGGGTTACAATAAACAGAAATAGTAACCAAGCACTACACAATGTTCCCCCCGTTCGACATCCCCCTCCCCTTAGCATATATTCGGCATACTAACTCCATCCAACTTCACCTCAGGAACTGCCTGAGTCAGTGAGTCCACGAACCTCTCCTTTATTCGACACTTAACCCTTTCAGTGCCAGAGAGGTAGGAAGTCATTGCTTAGCAATGTGTTTCCTACCCCTCTTGTACTCAAAGGATTAATAGGCAAGGTATTAACCTTAGCCTAGAAGAAAATGTTCCTGACATAGAGCAATATAGGGCAGAATGGGAGTATTACACCACAACTCCCAGCATCCTTACCTTGCAGAGCGCTGCCCGGCTCTGTCTTTCAGAGCGCGCTTTTGATGCAAGGGCTGGACTCGGCCTGACAAGAGAGCAACAGCAGCTCCTCACTGTGTCAAGTGAAGGACCTCAAAGATTCATTCAACGCAAGGTGATTTATAAGCTGTGGAGAGGCTCTGGAAAATGTTTTCTGAAAGAGGCAAGGAAAGGATGCTGGGAGTTGTTTTATGCAGTACAACGTTGTCATGTCGCCATTTTAAACACAGCGTCATGGTTAACCTCTTTGCGTCCAGTGCCGTGCCAGGACCATCGTGGCTGTCCAGCACTTCATGACCAGTGACGGTCCTGGCACGTCACATACTTTTTACTCCTGCAGGAGGGCTGTGAGTAATAATAGGGACTGAAATTAATCGCTCTAAGACCAGAGCAATCTCTTTCAGTCCCCCGTTCGGCGTGCTGGTGATCAGTCACTAGGGACAGCACGCCAAACTTTCCTATCTGGTCCTTAAAGGACCACACACCCCGGGACCTTTGGTCCTTAAGGGGTTAATGCTGCTTGTAGCCGCACAATATTTTTCATGAGACGTTTCAAAAGGAGACCATTGATAAACATGTCCCAAATGTCCATTGCTTTTTAATCTATTTGATGCTACAGGGGTGTCCCCCCTCATAGCTTCCACTGATTTTTATCCCTTTAGGTCTTCCGTGCATTAGGTTAACCCTTTCCGTGCCAGAGGGGTATGCAGAGGTTAAAAGCCTCATTTAAATCAAAGGGGATTTTCATTCGACCCTAAAGTGCAGTTGGTTTGCTCTTGAGTTGCTTTGCTTTGTCTTCATGTATATGGCCCTAACCATGCCTTAGTGAAGGATGGGTGAGGTAAAGTAGAGAAACTGCAAAATGTATCATTCATCGTTTAAGAAAAATTAGTAGGTTTCTAGGCCGATCATTAATGTCATTAAGCAATAGTCCGTGACAGGCAATCAGCAGTGTATAAGAAATAAGCTACTCTATAGACTAGTCATGTTGTTAACCCAAATGCATTTTTCATGTTGAGGTTTTAGCTGCATAGTTTAGCCAGATGATATGATTAGCATGATTACAGGCTATGTCAATGGATCCATATTCAGGGAAGTCCTGATGTCTAATATTTTACTGTATTATTTGCATACCTGGGAAGTTTTCAAACTGGATTGGCCGGAGGGGAGTCCTCTGATGCCGCTGGGGGAGAGCTAAGAAAAAGGGGTGGGGCTTAATCTTGAGTGGGGGTGGGGTTTTAAAAAACATACCCAAACATTCAGAAATAGCCTTGGAAGGAGGAGAACTTACGGTGGAGTGCGAGGAGCACAACTGGAAGACATAGAAGTGGGTAGAGTTTTATTTAAATCTCCCCACATCTGGAGAATCAGTCTTTGCCCCGGATACCCAGTAATTAGAAGCTAAAACTGGAGTCTCTGGGGCAAATACGGAGAGTTCCCAGCTATGATTATTTGGCTTAGATTTGTGTTTCATACAGCTTTTAATCCTCTGAGTGCCAAAGAGGTATCCAACGCATTGCAACCTCTCTGCCACTCAGAGGCTTAAATAGAAACGATACCTAAAGCAATAAGTGGCTCTTAATATGTTTAGTATGAAATATTTAGATATCATTCACAGAGCATTCTGGTATGTCTATGTTCATTTTTTATTGCATCGTATCTTCAGTTTCAAATTTATAGTAATCTCTATTTAAAGGAATAGTAATGTTTCATAATAAAAGCAGCTCCAATTAATCTTCATAGTATTTGGGCCATATAAAGTGTTATTTCAATACTGACAGAGTTGTAGTTAAGAGTAAACTGAATGATAAAGTATCCCCCTCCTGCCCCTTTTACTGACGCTCACCTCAGAGCAGCAAGACTCTCCAGATGGATCGCAGAGAGGGACAATCTTCAGTGAGCATAAGGTAAAAACCTGTCAAGGTTATGTTCACAGTGAGAAGATCGTCCCTTGCTGTGAGCTGTCCGGTTCCAGGGCCAGATTCCACATCTGAGGGGAGGTAGATTACACTAGGTAAAAGGGGCGGGAGGGGAAAACTTTATCATTCAATTACTCTTGAACTGCAACTCCGACAGTATTGAAATAACACTTTCCATGGCTGAAACACTTTGAAGATTAGTTGGACCTTCTTCAATTTTGAAACATTAATATTCCTTTAAGTCTCTAGGTGATACTTCCTTAGAGCAAATAATGGGATTCAATGTTTATTTTGTGATTTTTCTGTATCAGACAATAGATGTGAAAAAAAACCCACAAAAAAATGTAGATAAAACTCTCTGTCATGATAGGAATGTATTAATCCATCAGCACAAATAATTTTCAGCACTTATACATTAGGCAGAAACTAATGTGCTTGCACTTCAGGGTATGGATTAACACAAATAACACAAAAAGAGTGCTGCCATCTTTATGACGTTTAGGCTTCTCTCTCTCAATCTTCTTCTGTAAGCCTACAGCCTGTGCATGTATGTTTTTTTTAAATATACATAACTGACAACTCTTGTGAGAGTGGTTTCTGTGGAGTGAGTCATGTGAAATACAGATTGTAATGGGTCTAGCATGTTATGTGTTTTAAGGAAGTCATGCAGATGGGAGTAGGTGTTCCGAAAGTTTAGAAACTAAAAGAGACTGGTCGATAAGTAGAGGGTGTGGTGCTGTCAGTGGATTTGTTCTTGGGGATAGATGTCACTATGGTATGTTTGAAGTCATCAGGCTAACTAGAAGTGGCAAAGGAGGAGTTAAATATATGTAATAGTACAGGCATTAGTATGGGGGAGAGGGACTGGAAGAGGTGAGAGGGAAGCAGATCGAGAGAGCATTTTGTGGTGGGAGAGAAGGATAGCAGGTTAATCAATTCCTCCTCTGTTACTGGTGAGAAAGTTTCCAGCATGGCAGAAGGGGGACAGGGGAGGATAGGAAGATATTTACAAGGATGGGGGGATATTTTCCTGGATGGACTCTACGTGAGCTTTGATGAAGTTAGCAAAGTCTTGAGTTTGAGAGGGAGGTAGATGGAGCTCTGAGGAGGGAGTCAAAGGTATTGCTACCTCTAATGTGGTGTCAGACTGAGACATCAAAGCTTTGGTTAGAGCCCTTAACTGTAGAGAGTGGGAGAAAAAGAAATCATAGACTGTGTTATAGTTGTTAATAAGGGAGTGAGTATTCCAGAGAGAGAACAGGGGAAAGGAAGAAACTGTGGTTGAACACAGGGAATAATGATTGGTTTAATTGTTACTGTGTTGACTAGCGGTAGAGGGCTTGCAAAAGGAAAGGGGGCCAGGGTTTGGTGAGATGGCTGCAACAGTAGAAGAAAGATGAGATAATGTTTTATGTGCACAGAGTTTCCAGTCTGTGATGTTTGGGGGAATACAGGAGCAGAGAAAAGTGAGGAATTTGTGAGTAGAGGTGAGTGAGGAAGAGAGAAGTGAATGAGAAATGTGAACAGAGAAGGGAGGAGAAGGTAGAGGGTTGAAGGCATCAGACATTTTAGTGAGGAGTGCAGATATAGAGATAAATAACAGGAAGTATTTCAGTATTGTAAGTGTAGAGGGAAGGGTTACAGCAGATAGGAATGGACCAGTGGATTCTCAGTATGGTAAAATGTTTATGGATCAGAGTTTGCTTTAGTTTTGATCACCCTCCAGAAGCTGATGTTGAAATGTGAAGCTGTCACTTTAAGAGGACGCTAGAGTTCTCATTTAAATCTGTACTTTTGATCCTTTCCTGCAGAACTTATTTGTGAGGTGTTTTTATTATTATTATTATTATTATTATTATTATTATTATGTTTTTTTAACCCCCTGAATGCTAGAGAGGTCTTCAAACCTTGGTTTACAACAGGTTGAAGACCTCTCAAACATCCTGGGGGGTTAAAAACTCGACATCATTTTCCCCTATAGTATAGATGGCTTGCCACAGAATTGCTCCGATTTGCTTGTATACATATGGTCCTGTGTATTTACAGCAGAACAATTAATTAAAATATTTGCTTATCATGTCCCTTTCTAGAATGAAAGTGAAAACTTACTTATGAGCTGTTACTTAACTCTACCTAAATAATGTTTTTACTGTAGTAACAATGACTAACACAGGAATTGTAATAGGCTGTCAAGGACAAAATAATCCCGACACGAGAAAGGGAAATTATGAGTCACACTCTTCTATGTTAAGAAGCCGGTTAGTGTTTGTTATGAAATATCAGCACAGATAAGTGGGTTCTACCAACTCCCTGTTAAAACATGTTCCATTTGCTTAACCCTTTAAGGACCAGCCTCACACGCTCATGGCTGTCACTTAAAGTGGAACTACCAACC
Organism: Rhinophrynus dorsalis; assembly: GCA_037306005.1. Lineage (NCBI taxonomy): Eukaryota > Metazoa > Chordata > Amphibia > Anura > Rhinophrynidae > Rhinophrynus > Rhinophrynus dorsalis. Next base: position 451,526,683 of record CM074723.1, read on the forward strand.
CTTGTAAACTTTGCCACAAATAATTACCCATCTGGCAACTAGCTGCTCAGTAGTGCTAGTCGCCAGAATCATTACCGTGTTAATGAGAATTCTATACTGCTCCCGGACTGACAGCCAGGAAACAGTGTAGACCAGGGGTGGACTGACCATACGGGCATTCGGTCACGGACCGAGGGCCCGTGACCGAATGGGGCCCGCCGCCGCTTCCAGCACTGCTCAGCAGCTCTCAAACAACGGCCGCTGGCGCGCCGTTCTAGTAATACAGAGCGCTGGGAGATTACATCATCTCCCAGCCTCTGCATTACTAGAGGCGCGCGGGACTTCGCACAGCGTTAAGCCACGCCGCTAGACCACCAGGGACTGCAGGTAGGGGCAGTGTGGAGATGAAGGGGCATGGTGCAAGGGGCGATGCAGAGATGGGGGCATTGTGGAGATGAAGGGGTCATTGTGGAAGGGGCATTGTGGAGATGAACGGGCAATGTGGAGATGGGAGCATTGTGGAGATGAAAGGGGCATTGTGGAGATGAAGGGGCAATGTGGAGATGAAGGGGCAATGTGGAGATTTCTGCAGGGGGCCCAGAACTCTTTTTGGACCAGGGGCCCTGGGTCCTGTCAGTCCGCCCCTGGTGCAGACGTCTTTCCATAGTGATGTCTGTGCGCCTGCGCTGTCAGTCCCTTTTGGTACCGAACGGCTCCTAGCGACACCTCCTAGTGCAGTCTGGGACTGACAGTGCAGGAGCGCAGACGTCACTATGGAGAGATGTCTGCGCTGTTTCCTGGCTGTCCGTCCGGGAGCAGTATAGAATTCTCTATAACGAGGTAATAATTCTGGCGACTAGCACTACTGAGCAGCTAGTTGCTAGATGGGTAATTATTGGGAGCAAAGTTTACAAGGGTTGGTAGTTCCACTTTAAGTGCCAGCCATGAGCGTGTGAGGCTGGTCCATAAAGGGTTAAGCAAATGGAACATGTTTTAACAGGGAGTTGGTAGAACCCACTTAACGTGGTAATAATTCTGACGACTAGTACTATTGAGCAGCTAGTCGCCAGATGGGTAATTATTTGGAGCAAAGTTTACAAGGGTGGTAGTTCCGCTTTAAGTACCACAGAACGTTTTATTCTTTTCTTCTCTCTGACTCAGGGCTCTGAAATCCATGACGGTCCTGGCACGTCATAGATCCTTATCACATGCCAACCCATGATGTGCCAGGACCATCATGGGTCCTTAAGGGGTTAATACAAATGACCAGCACAAACATCTTCATTAATAATGTCTCTCTTTTTTCTGATGTAATGTAAACCCTTTGAATGCTAAGGAGGCCTCCAATGCATTGAGAAGCAATGCTTTTGGGGGATCTCTTTAGAATTCAAGGGGTTAGCCCTATGCATGCCAGCACAATGCACTGATGCAATGGATACCTCTATGACACTCAAAGGGTTAAAGAAACAGTAAAAATAAATAGGAACATAAATGTTATGATGGATCTCCTGCTGAGTAAAACAAGGACACTCCCTCTATTGGAAGATTTTAGATCTGAAACGTATTAACCCTTTGAGTGCCAGAGGGATACGCAACGTATTGCTCTGCAATACATTGCGTACCCCACTGGCACTCAACGTGTTGAAGTGCAAATATTTTTTTTTTCCTTAACATGCAGTTTCTTACTGTAGCCACCAGGTGATGCTGTTCTTATAGCTTGCTATGGAAAGCCATAGTCTATGACTCAAGCTTTCCTACAGAGTGCATTATAAAATAAGAAATGTTGCTTTTTGAACACTAATCTGCATTGTTGCTAATAGTTTGAGTTAAAAAATTAAAAAACTATAATCACTTTTGAATTAAAAATGCCCCAGCAGTGGGAATACCCTTCTTTTACTTAGCAGGTAAAGTCCTGCAACATATATTTTTTTCATAAAAGACTGTATGCTCCTTTAAGAAATAATAAAATATATCTGAATAGAATCTTTAATTTACAGGATTTATGTGACAGTCATTAGTAAATTACAATAAATAAAGCATAATCATCTCATTCTAATAATTGTATCTAATGTCTTTGAAATCATGTTGTGATTTAAAAAATCGGAACCCCAAAACTTTAATCCATTTATTGCTAGAGTTTTTCCCAGATCAGTGGGAATTTTTATTTTTCTGTTCTGATTCAGCTGGTTTTTGCCAAAATGGATGCAATTCTTTTTAGTACATCAGCCTGTGTTTCAATTTATTTCACCTTACGCCTGCCTAACATCAGTTTACTAACCTACCTACACCAGAATTCTTCCGTTTAACCCTTGAGTGCCAGAGTGATATCCAATGAATTGCACTGCAATATATTGGAAACCTCCCTGGCAAGCTAAGGATTACAACTGCTTGTGCCAAAAGGACAGCAATTGGGCAGTCTGTGGGTATTTCTCAAGTTTCTTTCCTTTATGCCATGTAAAAAAGCAGAGCGCCCAGCTCTGTATCAGCCACGGCGCGGGCAGTCTCTACTGCGCATGACTGCAGCACGCGCAGCAGTGTCTACTGCGCATGTCGCGGCATTACACACGATTTAGCGAATTATTATATAGGATATGTCACCCCCAATTAAAGCAGAACTTTCAGATAATAGCAAGTCACCATGCATTCATTAAATACATGGCGACTAGCTTGAAAATAGATGTCTTACCGTAAAAAAATACTTGTGTATAAAGGAATCCGTCCTGTTTGGAGACCGGAACTGAGGCTAGAGAGCAGACATCTTGTCTGTGCGCATGCGCTGTCAGTCCTGGTTTCCATAGTGTAGACTGCTTTGCACCATATAGTCACCGGAAGGGACTGACGGCCCAGGCTCACAGACCGCACTAACCTGCCCGTCAGTCCCGAAATGGGACAGATTCCTTTAGACACATGCATTTTTTAAGGTAAGACATCTATTTTCAAGCTAGTCGCTATGCATTTAATGAATGCATGGTGACTGGCTATTATCTGAAAGTTCCGCTTTAAAGCGTAACTATCATGCTAATAAGATTGCAAAGTCTTACTGTCTATATGCTCAATAAATCTGCATTATGGGTGAAAAAACACATGTTCGGCAGGCATCGGGCTGCACAGCGTTTTTAAGAGATGCTCTGTGCACCTGAGCGGTCAGTCCCTTCCGGTGCCTTAAGGCACCAAGGAACATCACCACCAATACTGCCAGTGAATGGGACAGACAGTGCAGACTCAGAGGTACATTTCCTCTAAGATGTCTGCACTGTCTGTCCTCTGGCTCCTGCTGAAGATGTGTTTTTTCATCAATAATGCAGACTTATTGAGTATATAGACAATAAGACTTTGCATATCGCTATATTAGAAATATATGGGGGAGGCAATCTTATTGGCATGATAGTGCTGCTTTAATTGTTAGCTTCTTGGTAATCATGGAAATAGCGCATTACAATTTCTTAAGTGCCGGCATGATTTGCAGTCATAACTTCATTTGAGACTTACAGTACAATGGAAGGTCCCCATTGGCAAATAACCGTGATGAGACAGGGATGGCTAGCACAGGCGCACAGATCCCACATCTCCAAGATGTCTGCTCTATCCTATTAATGTAAGTCCCATACCAAGTTATGATTTCAAATCATACCGGCACTGAAGAAACTTTAATACGCTATTTCCATGATTAACAAGATACTAACAATTAATTGGGGGTAACTTATATGTGCATGAAAGTTCCACTTTAAATGGATAGTAATACTTCGTTTTATCATTATTTTATTTTGTAGGCATTAAAAAAACATGAAGAACGATATAAGTCTTATCTCTCAAACCTTTATGGTTTGAGAGATATTTACAAGCAAAGTTTCCCCTTCCACCCCTTTACCTAGTGTAAGCCATCTCTTCTCAGATGTGGAATGCAGTCCATAGATCAGAGAGATAACCGAAGGGGACAATCTTCTTCCTATGAGAACAATGAATGCCCTGCCTCCCTTGACAAGTATTTCAGGTTTTTTCCTTATCTTAATTGAAGATTGTCCCTCTCTGCAATCTGCCTGGGCACCTCCCTTATGATCTGGCTGAGCAGTGTTACATCAGTAAAAGGGGCGGGAGGGGGATACTTTGTCACTGAATTACTCTTGAACTACAACTCTGACAGAATTGAAATAACACTCTCCAAAGTCCAAATACTATGATGATTAATTAGAGCTGCTTTTATTATGAAACATTACTATCCCTTTAAGGCTGTGGACTAAACAAGGCATAGAGCAAATTACATGAGTGTCTGCCATTTCCCTGCACGTTTTATCACGTACAAGTTTCTGGCATTAAAGTTTTAACAATGGTGGACATTGTCCGCCAATATGCATTACAGTGATCGTACTCTGTAGTGCATACCCTAAAGTGCAGCCACTTTGTCATTGTGACGGTTCACATGGAACTCGGATATGGCAGCACTTAAACAAATTAGTTTCTTATGTTCCTGCCTTGTACAAGCAAGCTGATCATTCATAAATAACACAAATGCTTCTGCGCTCACTTTAAGTATCTCTATATACAATTGGAAATGCTGACAGAAAAAAAGAAAAGGGAATATATAATGGAGCAAATATAATACAACAGAAAAATATACTTTGAAAGGAGACACTTAATCCTTGATCTATATTATATAGTCCTTCTTTCAACGGAAACTTGGAATCTTTCAAAAACGTAGAATCCAGAAGTGCAGCTTGTAACCAAGACGTTGGATAGGCTCCAAGAACATGTAAAAAAGACAATAAAAGAAACAGCTCTAAGTGTAGTATATCGGCTTCACAATTTCAAGTCTGTATAGAATATAAGGAAATCCCCTCTACAGGATACTCACATTTACAAGAGGCCTGTCTGCCTCTGGTCGACCAGATCTGACCTGCGGTCACAGTCTCTCTCTCTCTCTTGTCTCCCAGCTGTTCAATTCTTCACCTTTCTTCTAAATGAAGTTCACTCCTTCTTCCCCACTCAAACTCCTCCTCAGGACTATACTTCACCTTTGTCCATATAACTAATGGACTATCTATAGTCTTCTTTTTAGGGGAGCTAAATACTTACACCAACTAAGTTGGGAAGGGAAGGGGATATAGGAAAGAAACAGGGGAATACAGATCTGGTCAATGCTTTCTTATCCAGAGGCAGATAGGCCTCTCGTAAATGTGATAGTTTTTAATATGCAAACTTGGATTAAGGTGAAAGTTCTGATTCTTTGCAGGAAGGTGGCGCTGTTGCTATTAATTCCTATGAAGAGCTGACTCTCACAGAAACAAGCTTACCTTAGCCAGACAAAAGTTTTCCACAAGGTGTCAAAAATGTAATAACTTTGGAAAGAAATGTCTCACAGAATTAGGAGTAATTTTGTTTCATGCTGTAGGAAAGTCCAGTAGTATGTCCTTTTTAATCACTCGAGGAACAGAGGGAATGTGAATGAAATGCATTGTTCTCCCCTATGATCCTCAAGGAGTTAAATAAAACAATGTTTTTGTTTTTTTTCTGACCTGAGGAATAAAATGCAGATCCCATTCATATTGATATGTTGCACAGACTGGAATTACCAGGCAACAAAACAAATATTTTGAAGCATCTGCCCAGTACAGTACACAGAGGTGTTGAGAACAGCTGTTATATCATTTCCTAATACTTGATAGGAGGCCAGGCCTAAGGCAGACACTATCAGGATGAGATTTCACTAACACTGCACAGCAGAAAATGGAGGCAGGTGATATAATTCTGATTACTTTCCTCTTCTTAGGGCCATAAGTTCAAAGGGTCAACGACAAAAAAAATGTTGTAAGAATGACAAAAATAAGTATTTGTATGCATGAACGACATAGTTTTTATAGAGTATACAAATAAAAACTAGTAATGTCCCTTGTGTACGACACAACTCCAGAAATGCCAGGCAAAGGGGCGGGGAAAGGGCGTGGCTAAACTATTCTCCAGTGTCGTATAGAGGAAAAGAAAATTTGTCGTAACTAACGACAAAAAAAGTCTTGCAAAACACAAAATTTGTACGTTAAGAAAAAAGTGGTGGGAATGTGAAATTCGGAATGTGAGAATTTTTGGCATTAGTTAAAGGGATAGTAATGTTTCATAATAAAAGTAGCTCTAATTAATCATCATAGTATTTGGACTTTGGAGAGTGTTATTTCAATACTGTCAGAGTTGTAGTTCAAGAGTAATTCAATGACAAAGTATCCCCGTCCCTTTTACTGGTGTAACACTGCTCAGCCAGATCAGAAGGGAGGTGCCCAGGTAGACTGCAGAGAGGGACAATCTTCAGTTAAGATAAGGGAAAAGCTGAAAAGCTTGTCAAGGGGGGCAGGGCTTTCATTGTTTTCATAGGAAGAAGATTGTCCCCTTCTGTTATCTGTCTGGTCTATGGACTGGATTCCACATCTGAGAAGAGATGGCTTACACTAGGTAAAAGGGGCGGGAGGGGAAACTCTGCTTGTGAATATCTCTCAAACCATAAAGGTTTGAGAGATAAGACTTATATCATTCTTCATGTTTTTTTAATGCCTACAAAATAAAATAAAGTTAAAACGAAGTATTACTATCCCTTTAAGACATTTTTTGTCGTTACATATGACAATTTCAGTCAGGACAAACAACATATTTCCAATCACAGTTGACACTCTCTGAAAACATTAATGAGCCAAATGACACTGTAATTTGAAAAATCGTTACAAACGACAAAAGCTATTTCGCTGCTTGTTTGAACATATGGCCCTTAGCTGTATGATATGTGTAAATGCAATACCTAGGAACTTTCATGAACTGACCCTGGGATTAGTGTAATGGTGCCTACACTGGGGAGTATGCCTACTTGGGGGGGAGGGCAGGGAGCTTATCCAGGGGCATAAGGCTTTGGTTCAGTACCAATTGTCTACATTGCTATGTAAACGTATCTGTATTGTTGAAAAGAGACCACTGCTAGAAGTTTGGAAAAGGCGGGTGCTTCAAAGAACAGTTATTTGAAGCACAGTCTGCCATTATTATTAACCCTTTGAGTGCCAGAGGGGTACGGAACGCATTGCATAGCAATGCGTTCCGTACCCCTCTGGCACTCAAAGGGTTAATCTTTATTTATATAGCACCAATTCCACAGCGCTGTACAATATGGAACAGAAATACATAAATATTAAACCAGAACTCTTGCTGTAATAAAGGTTACCCCCAAATCATTGTGCACATAACGATACGCATAACATACAAGTATTATCCTGAATAATTCCAATTTTATTGAGAAATCCAACTTCTGAGACGCACAGGCAGGCATCAGCGCAGACCTCTTACCAAAGAGACATCTATGAGTCTGCGCTGTCCGTCCCGGTCTCCTTAAGGATTGGTGAGAGGGAAGTTACATTGTACCTTAAGGTACAGGAAGTGACTGTCGGCGCAGGTGCACAGGTGCCACTACAGCAAGATGCCTGCGATGTACAGAACAAAACGATGTACAGAACAAAAACGCTGGACTTCTTCAGGATAATACTAGTATAGATATGCTTATCACTATGTACATAATGATTTGGGGATAACTTTAATTGTATGATAGTTCCGCTTTATATAGTACAAATGTAACATGGAAAACAAAAGGATCAGATGGCCCTGCTCTTTTGAGCTTACTGTCTAGAAACATAGATGGCAGATAAGAGCCATTTGACCCATCTAGTCTGCCCGTTTTACTACTTCTTATGTTCAAGATAACCGTATGCCTATCCCATGAATGCTTACATTCCATCACTGTATTAACTTCTACCACTTCTGCTGGTAGGCTGTTCCATTTATCTACAACCCTCTCAGTGAAATAAAACATCTAGAGGAAGGTAGGAGAGACACAGAAGGAGTAAGTGCTATGGGTTGTAAGTGGCTCCTGTGCTGTTGAGTGCAGTGGTCCAGGCAAGTAGTGGTACGGTTTGGGAGAACAATGAGGTTGTGATGGGGTTGTAGGTGGGAGAGTGACTTTAGAAGGGAATGAGAGAGAGCAGTGCCATGGTTTTAATGGCGACACATGTATATTTGGCAGGGAGTCTGTATATATTGGTTTGTAGAAATCTCTGCCGCATAGAGATATATATACAATCAACTGGTTTCTTTACAATATATTACAATATAAATACAATGCAGAATAAACATAAATATGAACAAAGGGTTAAATGTATTTCATTTAAAACGGGAGGGGCATCAGGGTTTGGTGAAAATGAAAAGGGGGGCATCATGCCAAAAAGTTTGGAAACCACTATATTAGTAGATTATGCACCTAAGAATTAATTTTTACAAGTGCTGGCTAGGAATAAATTATATTCAAAAGTATGTGGACCCTATTCATTTTTAGGTAACACTGTCCCTTTAACAAAATAAAATGTAATGAGGTTGCTGTAATTAGAACATACCTGGGAACCTGCATGTCCCAAGCCCCTGGAGAAACTGTAGAGTTGAGGATGGAAGATTCTACATGATGTGTCCCACATCATATTGGGGCGGTACTTAACTTGGTGGGCTTAAGTGGTTGGTTGAAAGGAGGAGTTTGCTGTAAAATAGGTGGGGAAATGTGCAGAATGGAGGTGGGGTGGGGCTGAATGAGTTGGAAAGTGGGTGGAGTTACACTTGAACTCACTATTCCAGAGAATAGGCATCTGTGCCTGGAGACCCAGTAATTTAAGTTGAAAACAGGAGACTCCAGGGCAGATCAAGAGTACCAGGTACGACTAAGAGCAGTTGTGGGGCAAACCAACTACACTTTAGGGGGCAAAAAAATATCATTGATTTAATTGGGGCTTTTAACCTCTTGATGCTAAGAAGGTCTCCAACACATTACAAAGCAATGTATTGGAGACCTCTCTAGCAATCAAGGGGTTATAAAACATATGGACATTTTTATTTGTCCTGTTTGTTGCAGTTAATTTGCACTATAATTGAGCTATTCCTTGTTAGTACATCAGCCTCAATGTACCAGAATAACCTCTTAGCCCTTTGATTGCCAGAGGGCTACTCAATGCATTGCAAATCAATGCGTTGCGTACCCCTCTGGCACTCAAAGGGTTAATTATTCTGAGCGTTTAGTCTTTATATAAACAGGACAATGTACTGTCAATCTTAACCCCTTCAGGACCAATGAGGTGCCAGGACCATCACACAATTTGTTCCATTGAGCACCAGTGACTGTCCTGGCACGTCATGGGTTAATGATCGCAGATCACTTCAGGGAATGCTGTGATCAGTGCAGGCAGGATTGGTGCAGTCAGTTCCAGCTGTTCCTCATTGGCTCGGCACATGGATCACTTCTACAGCAATCATGTGTGTAAATGGAGCCACATGACAAAGGTCTTGTATGTAAACATTCCATCTGTCACTGTTCTCTGCCTTTCTCCTCCTAGTTGTGATCACGAGGAAGAGAGAGGCAGAGAACAGAGCTCCCAAGGATTAAGATGACCAAGTAGGGGGACACTTTTATTCTTATGTGGTGGTGGTGCTAGGGGCAGGACTAGTGGATAGAGCAGGTTTGGCTACTTCATGTTCTGTTGACAACACTTTATGTGTGTGACTGAGTAAATAATTTAGAACAAGAACCAAATATTTTATTTGTACAGACTAATTTATAAAAACAAATACGGAAGTTTAAACAAACATTAACCCCTTAACGACCACTGATGTGCCTGGACCATCAAGGCGGTCCGGCACTTAAGGACTAGTGACGTTCCTGGCACATCATGGAGTTCAGGGCTGAACCGGAAGTGAATTTAAAAAAAAAAAAAACGTGGTCCTCAAGTGCCGGCCGTACATGCGTGTGCCGGTCCTTAAGGGGTTAATGTGAGTTTTATTGTTTTGGAGCAATGTGATAAACGTATATACACACACCACACAGTCTGATCTCCTAAAAAGAGGGACTGCAGGGTGGGAAAGAGGGAAATAGGGATTTTCAGAGGGACAGTACCGCACATAAAAAGGGAGGAATGAACAAACTAACTTTTTATCCAGTCCCTGTTAAAAGATGCACTAACTGACCACAAATCAGCATAAGAAAATCTATATAAAATGTTGTTTGTTTGTTTTTTTTCCACTTTTTTTATATTATTATCAAAATAAATGATTGGTTATACATATAAATATGGCATTGCAAAAAAAACCACGATTTCAAAAAAAAAACAAAAAAAAAACAGAATATAAGTTGTTTAGGTGTTCCAAATGAATTAGAAGTAAACTATGGTTGAACAATGGCACTCTAAAAAGGACAAAATTGCTCTGGTCATCTAGTGTGAAAAAAAAGCCATGAAAACCAAAGGGTTAAATTAAAGGCAGCCTGCATTTAGTACTGCTGCTTTCATTAAAGAGAAACAATTGATTTTCATGTAGTAACTTAAAGTGACAAGTATTGTTTCATGTCTGGGCTCACAGCCAGGAAATTTCAAAGCTAAATGGTATCAATCCACTGAAGCAGAACGCCAGTCACCTTCACTATTCAATAAACAGATTTTCCTTTTGGTCTATGCCTTTGGTAACAAGATGCTCCATGCAAAAACTTCATTTGTTCATAGAAATGTTCTTATTTATTTTTTTATTGACATTGTGTTACATTTTATATGTCAGTTGCTGTTTAGTAAGGATAACAATATGAATTGCAATTCAAGTGGTGGTGGGCAATGCCTGCAAAGCCAGATGTTGCCCACTTCTCTGGTACTCCAGAGGTTAAAGTGTTAGTAATTGGAATGGTCTAAAACGTGTGCCTGAACACCAGGCACACGTTTTAGACCATTCCAATGAAGGGGTTCCTTGTAAGTAACGAGATCTCGGCACTTCTCAAGCGCCTCAGTGTCGACTGACACGAATCTCCTGTCAGTAGGAAACAGCGAACTTTAACCCCTTAACGACCCTTGACGGTCATAGTACGTCAAGGGTCGATTTGACTTAACGACCGATGACGTACTATGACCGTCATCGAGTTCCAGGCTCCCCCCGCGGCTGCACGCTAACACTTTAATTACTTAATCTCTTAGCAAACTTCAGGATGCAGATGTGTATTAAAAGATCATGCATGATTATAGGGTAATTTGCCCTAATAATATTTGAAAAGTTGAAAAGAATGGAAGCGTCCATTGTCTATGCTGCAGGCAAACTCAACTTGCTTAAAGGGGAACGGTCACCCCATACAAGTTTACCTCATTGTCATCCTCATATAGCGACAACCTTTAATAGTTGTTTTTTTCTCTGTTGTCCAATATAGCTTAGAGGTAACTCTGGGAAGGCGCCTGCCCCTTTTAGTCGGCAGGAACAAGTATTGAAAAGAAGTGCAGGGTGGAGCCTTCCTTCCCTCCTTATCTGATCACCAGCCAGTCCCCAACCAGTTAGATTTGTTCCTTGAACAGGAAAGGCAAGAGAACAGTTCTGCTTAGTTTTTAGATATATTAATTGGTTGCTGACTTGCTGTTAGATATGGAGTATAAAAATCTCCCATTAGGCGGATTACCATTACTGACTTCCCAATGGCGGATTGCTTAGTTAACAGGCGCTGCTTGTGGACCTTCCAGCCCTGAGGGGAAATCTTGCATGCTATGTTTTTTCCCTAGGAGAAGCCCACTGAGACTTCTTCTTTAACAATGGTAGTTTGAAGACAGAAGACCTGCAAAAAAAGATGAGCAACCCTTTGAGTGCTGAGGTCCACTTGTCCCACGCTTCCCCTCCGCACAGGGGTCTCCTTTTGGAGTCCCTATTATATACTCCTGCACTCATTGGGTTTACATGTTTGTCCATTGGGTTTCTGGAGCACTTGGGTTTCTGTGGTAATTTAACCCCTTGTTTGCCAAATGGAGCACTTTTAAGGGTTTGTTCCACTTTTCCCTTTGGGCTTAGTGTTATTTAGCCTTAATCTGGTGATTTGTACGTGTTTCCAAACTTTGGATTCACTTTATTTCAAATTTCATTATTTAAGTTCCAAGGCACTTCACAGGCTATTTTCTGATTGGCTATTGAGCGGACGCCATTTTCTAGCTTTCCTTTCAGAAGTATCCTACGCAGGGCTTGGACTCTTCCTCTCTCCTCAGCAGATTAACCCTTTGCCTGCCAGTTAAGTGCATTTTTGCTAATTCTGGGGTGAAAATTTAATCTCAGACACAGTATTTGGGTTATTTCTCATACTATCAGACACTTTATAACCTGTTAGGATGTCAGACCCTTTGGGACCTGAGGCTAGACCTAAGACTAAGGAGAGTGGGGAGTCTGTGACCCCCATTGTGCATTTCTCCTCATTTCAAACAGGGCTTCTTGCCTCTCTGCCAGGACCCTCCAGCCATGTTGTAGAGCCACCTTGGATGCAAGATTTGAAGACTACTTTGCAGCTACTTCCAATGCAATTACAGGAGGTCCTCCAAGCTTGGAACCACAGGGTGTACCTCACGTGTCAGACTTCTCTGAGGAGGAATTGTTGGTTGACTCAGATGAGGGTGAATGTTCTAAGGGAATTTGCTCCCAATTCTTTGGGGACCCCTTTGAGGCTGACCCTGAACCCTCTGCTGAGGGCTTTATCAAGGCAGTCCTCAATACCCTGAACATTCCCCCTGTTTCTGAGGCGTCAAAGGATACTTCTGATGTCTTTCAGAGACCTAAGAAGCAGCGTACCCTTCTCCTACCTAATCACACTCGTGACCAGATTGTCTTAGACGAGTGGAAAACCCCTGACAAACACCTGACTTTGCCTAAGAAATTTGCTAAGCTGTACCCCTTCTCAGAGGCAGCACTAGCTCAGTGGACTTACCCCACTAAGGTGTATGCCCCAGTGTCAAGACTTTCTAAAACCACGGCCCTGCCAGTGGCAGATGCTTCTGCTCTCAAGGACTTGACTGACAGGAAACTTGAGGCTTTTCTAAAAGTTATCTTTGCAACTATAGGCGCATCTCTGCGACCCACTTTTGCTTCTGCTTGGGTAAATAGGGCATTTTCTGTATGAACAGAACAACTTACTGATGCTGTTCTTCAGGGTGCTCCCACAACTGGCTTGCTGCAGCTCTTGGCTAACATTTCAGAAGCTCAGCATTATGTTATTAAAACTATCTTTGATGCTGTTAGGCTGGAAACAAGGGTTTCAGCTAAATCAATAGAAGCCAGAAGTGCCCTCTGGCTTAAGATCTTGTCTGCAGATACCATTTCCAAGAAATCCTTGATTTCTCTGCCCTTACCGGGCACTTCTTTATTTGGGCCTGTCATGCCAAGGCATGAGTTGGCCTTTGCGGGGCCCTGGTATGTATAATTTGTTTATTTTGTGTATTTTATTATTAAAAGTGTTAGCTAAATTAGCTGAGTAGATAACATCACCAGAAACTGAGTGAGTAAATCACCAGAGCAGGACATATAGAGTGCCATAAAAAAGGTATTGGGCCCTCTGTTTTGATGGCGTTCATCCAGGGGACAGTCACATATTATGAATAAGGGAGAACACGTATATATTGTGTAAAATGGCTCAATAAAACTATATATTTAAAATGCCCAGGTTTTATCCTTTTGGTGGGTACCAAACATGCCAGGGGGAGGTGTTCCTGCTATGAGTTACAAGAATAGCCACTTTGCAACCAGTTAGACACAGCATGTTTGGTGTCTAGATTTTCACACAGATATGAGGAATATGATTGTTATAACATTATAGAGGTGTGCTGTGGGTTGCATTTTTTGGGAAGCCTTATGATTTTTCAGGTACAACTCTGCAGTGACATCTCTGACAGGTTTGATTGAGTGGGTCGTAAACTGCCAGGCCAAACTTCCACCCAGGTAACACCCAGGGGGTTTGGCTTCTTAGAAGGAACTGTGGAAAGTATTTAATATGGGGTTTTTGGATAAAACTGAATTTCTTTGTAACAACTGAAGGGGGAAATACCATCTGAAGTTCCCACAAGGACTCTTAAAATATTGGTAATTGTATTTAAGGATTTCTTGTGTTTCTCCCATTTTATTTTATGGACTGTTTTGCCAATATGTAATCTTTATTTGTGTATGTCCTTTATTCCTGTATTTTTGTACCCAGCACTGTGAAGCCTTTTTTCAGATTAAATGTTCAATTAAACAGCTCTTGTCTCTGTTCTCTAATATGAACTCACTACTCTGAAGGAAGCTGAGGTAGTACAGTAAAGATCTCCTGAGGTTGTCGGTTTCTCTACCCCTACACGTGGAGCTAAGTCTATCTTGGTGGCAAGACCCCTCCAACCTGATGAAGAGCATGCCCTTCCTGGGATAATTCTGGACCATGGTGACAACGGATGCCAGCCTATCTGGTTGGGGGTGATCCTGGATCACCTGAAGGTACAGGGTTGGTGGTCAGAGGAGTCTCTCCTACCCATCAACGTTCTGGAACTTCGGGTGATATTTCATACTCTCAGATATTGGTCCTCTCATCTAGAAGGCTGTCCGGTTCGCATGCAGTCCCACAATGCCATGGCTGTGGCTTACATCAACAAGCAAGGCGGAACAAGAAGTCTTAACCTGGGCAGATGAAGTAGACAACGTTCTAGCCGACTTCTTAAGTTGACACACGGTAGACAGAGGAGAGTGGGAACTCCACTAGGAGGTGTTCAACCTCATCGTCCAGAAATGGGGACTCCCCTGGACCAACCTGATGGCGACCAGACACAACAGGAAGGTTCCATTGTTTTGTTTCTGCTGGAGGGATCCTCTGGCTCTGGCAGTGGATGCCATGTCAATTTCATGGCGATTTCCTCTGGCTTATGTCTTTCCACCCATCCCCCTGCTTCCCAGGGTATTGAGGAAATTTTGATTGTAATGAACTCTGGTCATTATAATTGCTCCGTACTGGCCCTGGCGACCCTGGTTTCCGGAGCTCCTAGACTTATCTGTGGCAGAGCCCTTTAGGCTTCCTCGCAGACCGGATCTACTTCTACAGGGATATCTGTGGAAGAAGGATGTGGGCCGTCTGGGTTTGACGGCTTGGTGTTTGAATTCTCAGTATTGAGGAAGAATGTTTTTTCTTCAGCGGTCGTAGCTACCATGCTTCAAGCTAGGAAGCCTGTTTCCTCTAAGACATACCACAGAATCTGGTCTATTTTCCACTCTTTCCTCGCAAGACTTCTACCTTCCTACTGTCCTGTCCTTTTCACAGGATGGTGTGGATAAGGGCCTCAGTCTGAGTTCCTTGACTGTTCAAACTTCTGCACTCTCTGTCTTTTTCCAGAAGCGCATTGCCATCCTTCCGAATGTGAAGGTTTTCTTTCAGGGCGTTGCTCATGCACGCCCTGCTTTTAAGAGTCCCTCTCCTCAGTGGGATCTTAATTTGGTGCTGGGCGTCTTACAGCACCCGCCTTTTGAATCCTTGGCCACTATTCCTTTTCGTCTTTTGACTTGGAAAATGACCTTCCTCTTGGCAATCGTCTCTGTTCTCAGGGTTGCCAATTTGCAAGCTTTGTCCTGTAAACTGCCTTTCTTAGTGTTTCACAAGGACAAGGCGGTTCTTCGCACCTCCCAGGAATTTCTTCCTAAGGTAGTATCTGAGTTCCACATCAATCAGGAGATTGTTGTGCCTTCATTTTGTCCTGACCCTAAATCTGACAAGGAGAGGGATCTCCACTTGTTAGATGTGGTGAGCTGCCTTAAGTTCTCTGTGCACCTCACCGAATCTGTTCTTCAGACTGACGCCCTATTCATCATTCCTGAGGGTCCTAGGGCTGGTAGGCCTGGATCCAAGGTGACTATTGCCTCCTGGATCAAGTCTACCATTCGTAAGTCCTACAAACTCAGGAAGAAGTTGGTTCCTTTTCGTATCACAGCTCATTCCACCAGGTCTGTTGGGGCCTCTTGGGCCTATAAAATCGGCCTCTGCAGATCAGTTGTGCAAGATGGCCACTTGGTTGTCTATGCACACTTTCTCTAAACACTGTCGTGTTTATGTGCTGGCTTTGGCTGACGCCAGCCTTGGTAGGAAAGTCCTGGAGGCAGCCTTGCCTGTCTAGGCCTTTACTCATTATGTCTCAGTAATCTTTGACTGTTGAGCCTGGTTGGCTCTAGTTCAGTGTGCTGTATTACAGTTACTGATGTGTTATATTCCAGTTCAGTGTCCGTTGACACTTTTTCTCGTTTCGGCTATCCTGATCTGAGTAGTCCGTATGAGCTCTGGTGACTTTGGGGACCTGACTTGGTCCTTGCCTTTTTTCTCACTACTGGGAAACTCAATGTTGGTACATCCCAGCGTTACCTGTAAGCTATATTGGACGACAGAGAAAAGAGGATTTTAGTCTTACCTGTTAAATCCTTTCTCTTAGTCCATATAGCTTACAGGTCTCTCCCCCTGTCAAGGGACCATGCTTGGTTCTCCTGTGACTGAACGTGGAAGTTCCTTCGGGTTCATACTCACCGGAGTCTTCTTTTTCCTTCTTGCTACCTAGTCAATAGTTAGTGTGACAAATCTAACTGGTTGGGGATTGGCTGGTGACCAGCTAAGGAGGGAAGGAAGGCTCCACCCTGCACCTCTATTCAAGAATTGTTCCTGCCTACTTAAAGGGGCGGCCTCCTTCCCAGAGTTACCTGTAAGCTATATGGACTCCTAAGAGAAAAGGATTTAACAGGTAAGATTAAAATCCTCTTTTTTATAAAAAGCATGCAGTGGCAGTGTTTACATTATTAAAAACAAGTCTGTGCCTTACTTCAGGACAGACAGCAGTTACAGCTCTGTACCACAGTCTGTCAATCTTCTTCTGTTCCCTCCCCAAGTATTGTCTCATTCCAACCTCCTCCAATGACGGAGAATTTCTCCTTGTAAGCTGGTTGGAACTCGACAATACTTGAGGAAGGAACAGAAGAAGATTGACAGAGATTAAAGATTATCGCTGAGGATGACAATGAGGTAAACTTGTATAAGGATTTCTGTGGCCCAACATCCGTCATGCTTTTAGCTGGTAGGGCCTTTAAATACCGACTTAGACATTTGATTATGTCGGTCAGTACTCACTTTGGCCCTACCACATATTTTTGCACAAACCTTTAGATCTGACCCTAGGGGTATCCACACAATGCTATTTGCACCATATAGTGGGCTGGGCTTAATTGAAGCAGGTGAGATTAGAAGGAGGGGAGGTGGGATTTGCCCTTAAAATGGGTGTAGTATAGGAAGAACAGGGCAGTGAATGATCTGAACCAGCAGTGAAGTGGGCTGAGTTACAGGGGAATTCGCTAAACCCTGAGAATCAGCCTCTGTCCCCTGTAATTAAAGGCATAGTAATACTTCATTTTATCTTTATTTTATTTTGTAGGCATTAAAAAAACATGAAGAATGATATGTCTTATCTCTCAAACCTTTATGGTTTAAGAGATATTCACAAGCAAAGTATCCCCCCTGTTCAGCCAGATCAGAAGGGAGGTGCCCAGGTAGACTGCAGAGAGGGACAATCTTCAAATAAGATAAGGGAAAAACCTGAAAAACTTGTTAAGGGGGGAAGGGCTTTCATTGTTTTCATACAAAGAAGATTGTCCCCTGCTGTTATCTGTCTGGTCTTACAACTAGAGTCCCCATCTGAGAAGAGATGGCTTACACTAGGAAAAAGGGGCGGGAAGGGGAACTTTGCTTGTCTTAAGTATAAGAATCAGAGTCTCTGGATCAGATCCTGAGAGATTCCAGGTAGGCCTCTCTGGCTTAGTCTGCAGGTAAACAATTGCAGCTCAAGAGAGTTTTAGGTAGACAATAGGTTGATGGAGTCACAGGGCAAGTGGTGTGAGTATACCGGGCCCCTTAGTTTGTACTGGACATGGCCCCCTTCCTCATTATGGACCCCAGTGACTTGCTCCACCAGTAGTTGTTTCATTGGCCAGTACCTAGCAACAGCCATGATGTAAAAAGTCTTCACTGTCTACCACCTACATGGAAAAAACAGCTTATGCACCCTTTGGGAATTATTAGCTGTCCCAAACCAGCACGAGTTCCAATCCTCAGTGTTATGAATAAAAGGACTTCTCTAAGGGCTGCTCCTTCAGAGCACACTCTCCAAGCAGCTCAGTAACATGTAAAAGTAGAAAACACAAATGGCGTCCAACTGGAAACGTCACAATTGGGCGCCCTTTGCTTATTCTACTTTTGCACATTTACATCAACTCTCTGCCATTTATCATTTCACAATTTGGGTGCCAGAGAGATGTCCAAAGCCTTGGTTAACTAGTTATCTATCCATGTACAGATATCACCTCCAAAGCCGAAGCCTTTTAATGTATGCTTTAACCCTTTGATTGCCAGAGGGGTATGCAACCCATTGCAGAGCAATGCGCTGCGTACCCCTCTGGCGCTCAAAGGGTTAACATGTTGTAAGGCACAATATCAAAGGATTTTACAAAATCCAAGTATACTACATTGATGGCAATACCCTTGTCCAAATTACTACTTTCCCTTTCATAAAATACAATTATATTAGCTTGTACTAATGTGTTATTTCCTTGTGTAGAATAGCAGTGCTCAGTGCATTTCAAAGCAATGCATTGCACACCCGTCTGGTTCTCAAGGGGTTAATTTATACTGGCGTTACCTTGGACTACATGATATTTACATGGATATAACATTATTTCCTTTTTACATTTTAGTTGTCCTTTCACCAACTGAATTGTTTTACAAATATATTGGAGACATTGCTAGCATCCAATGGGTTAATTTTATTGGTCTCCCCACAGAATCGCATTGATGATATCTGTCTTTTGTTGTGTAATTGCATTGCTCTTTGACTCCCATATGTGTTGTAAAGTGACAGGGGTACTTGAGAAATTGAAAAACATTATTTTTTCCATCAACATAAAAGGGAAAGAATGGATTCTAGATTCTCTCGGTCATACAGGAGTATTCTTACAATATTATTTTATCTTTAGCGAGAGATCACAAACACAGTCATTGTATGTTCACATCTGTCAGATTCCTCTCCGCTACAGTGTGTTGCTGACAGAGTGTTTTAAAGGGATAGTAATACTTCGTTTTAACTTTATTTTATTTTGTAGGCATTAAAAAAACATGAAGAACGATATAAGTCTTATCTCTCAAATCTTTATGGTTTGAGAGATATTCACAAGCAAAGTTTCCCCTCCCGCCCCTTTTACCTAGTGTAAGCCATCTCTTCTCAGATGTGGAATGAAGTCCATAGACCAGACAGATAACAGAAGGGGACAATCTTCTTTCCTATGAGAACAATGAAAACCCTGTCCCACTTGACAAGCTTTTCAGGTTTTTCCCTTATCTTAATTGAAGATTGTCCCTCTCTGCAATCTACCTGGGCACCTCCCTTCTGATCTGGCTGAGCAGTGTTACATCAGTAAAAGGGCCGGGAGGAGGACACTTCGTCATTGAATTACTCTTGAACTATAACTCTGACAGAATTGAAATAACACTCTCCAAAGTCCAAATACTATGATGATTAATTAGAGCTGCTTTTATTATGAAACATTACTATCCCTTTAAAGGGAAACATGCTAAATACAATGTCCTCTTGTATGAAAACAAATTTTCTAATATTCACAAATACATGTGTAAATGTTTTTTTGTTTTTTGTTTTTTTTTTAACCTGGGTTGAATTTGAATATCAGGTGTCCTTAGGCAGGGTACACTAGGCACATTGATGGAATGCCAGTTCGTGGCACAAAATGCATGTGCCACCTTCAACTCTGTGACCCCTCCCCCACTTGAGACACAACACCACAGTACTTTTAGTTCCTTTTCTGTTGTCTGCTCGCCCTCCTTTCTTGTGGTTGCCCAGAAAGAATGTGGAGACGGCTAACCATTCCAGTTGTGGCACTGGGGTTGTAGCGTGGGGACTGCTTTTTATATTTCCTTTATCTTCTTCCAGCTGATTTCTGTTCATTGTGATTTAAAGGCAACTATCACTTGAGCACCAGCTTCTGACTTCCATGGAAGCCGGGACTCCATTGTTATTCTCAACAGATCAGCGAGTGAGCCAGATAAGGGACAGAAACAAACAGGGATCATAATTCATCCATCTGGGGCCATGGTATCATGTACCAAAGACTGCTAGTTTTTTAACTCAACCATAGCAGTTTATGGGACCGCATACACAACCGGTAAATCTGGGGCTACAACCAACTGGTCCATGAAGCCACATCGGAGACTGGGTCCTCACATAGTCTAAGGCTGGGCTCCCCATGTTCTATAGAAAGCTTGAATCAGGCACTGACACAGGCCCGTGATGCAGTTTACCATCAGAGGTTCTCTGAACGACTTTCCGTGAAGAGGAAACAGGGGAGAAGAAAACCAGTGCATTTGCAGTGCCAGGGAGCTGCTGCGTCATGATCCATAACCCACCTGCCCACAGTTATCCCTTTCAGTGCCAGGGAATGTCCAACGCAATGCTTTGCAATACATTTGACACTTTAATTGTGCTCAGTGGATCAGTGCAGAAAAGAGAATGGCAGAGGCTGCCAGCCAAGATAGAAAACTGGTCTGGCTTACTGTAAGGAGTCCCTTGCAGGCTGGGACTAATCAGAACTGCACCCTCTGCATCTCTTGGAGTTATGTCCCTGCAGCGAATCCTGCAGACCTCTTGGCTGTGTCCAATCACCCTGCACGCCAAGTTTTCTTACCCTGAAATGGTGTATTCCTGCGGTAATAATGGTAATTATGCCACTGACCCATGCAGTGCACTAAAGGCGCAATTTAATAGGCAACAGATGTGCAATTCTGGAGCAAATCAGTGGCACACTAATGGTGAAATGAAAATGCCCAATAATTTAACCCTGTGACTGCAAGAGGGGTGTGAAACACAATGCTTTGCAATGCATTGTACACCTCTCTGTCACTCATAGAGTTATAAAGGGATTTTCTTCCCCTTTACAGCTAGAGAGATTCTCCAACACATTGATCTGCGATGCATCAGTGGCTTATCTATCACTTGAAAGGGTTAAAAGCCCCATTTAAACCAATGGGAGCTTATGGAATGTTTATTTGTGCTCTAGAGTGCAGTTGGTTGGCTCCATAATTGTACTACTGTAGCTCGCTGAATTGCACCTTACTCCTTTAGAAAGCAGAGGTTGGATAAAGCTTTTGAAAGTAATACCTTGCCCACACGTATTAAGTGGGCTGAAGTCTCGTGTTTTGGAAGCTTACCAGCTCCCCTGGGCAGTTCATTTATTTATTTATTTTTTTGTAATATAATATTTTATTGAATAAAGCAGCATTACAAAGAAAAAAAACAACAAATAGAAAGAATACTTTGAACAAGAGAATGTCAGTAGAGCACAGTATAACATTATACAATACTTCAATGGTACCAATACTGGAGCCCTAATAAGAGTCTTACATAATGAGGTTCATTACAACCATAAAGAACTCAAATATCAGGTGTTTTCAAAATCATAATGAAGATATTAGTGTATGTTCCTCTTGCAATCTGAATAAAATGAACTATCTAGAAATTAGGAATAATTCCAGGTGTATGGTGGTAAAAGTAAAATAATTATATATCATCACATAAAGAAGAGGGGTTGGCCAAGTGGTCCACACGATCCATCCGTCACAATCAGCAAAATATTTCCTTCATCAGTGAGCATATAAAATTCCAAGTAAGAGTAAGTGATGAGCAGCAAGACTTTTCTGTCAAGAGAAAAAGAGGACAGTTTGAAGAATCAACAGTCAGATCAATTAGCACTAAAGGAAGATGTTGTAATAAAGGAGGTCCATGGAGACCAGACATCCACCGTTCACTTATTTGAATCACTAACGAATGTCAGACTTGATGGCAGTGATTGTGGTCCACACGATCCATCCGTCACAATCAGCAAAATGTTTCCTTCATCAGTGAGCATATAAAATTCCAACTAAGAGTAAGTGATGACAGGCAAGACTTTTCTGTCAAGAGAAAAAGAGGACAGTTTGAAGTATCAACATCAGATCAATTAGCCCTAAAGGAAGATGTTGTAATAAAGGAGGTCCATGGAGACCAGACATCCTCCGTTCACTTATTTGAATCACTAACGAATGTCAGACTTGATGGCAGTGATTGTGAGAGGAGTGGCCGGGGGGGGGGGCGAGTCACAATCACTGCCCTCTGGCAAATATCTGATGAGGATGCACTATGCCCCCATGCCACCTTGGGGAGGGGTGGAGAGAAAACCAGAAAAAGTTATAGTTTTATATCCTATATAATAATTCGCTAAGTTGTGTGTAACGCCCGACATGCACAGTAGACACTGCTGCACGTGCGGAAGTCATGCACAGTACAGACTGGCCGCTCCGCGGATGATACAGAGCTGGGTGCTCCGAAGGAGCGGGCAGCCTCTGCTGCGTGTGACTGCCCCGCGACCGGCTGCCAGAGGCACTGTGGCCCGTGTAACGGGCTGTTCAACTAGTATATATATAATCCCCACAACTGTGCACGCTAATACTAAGCCTCTGACCTGGGTGCTAATCCATAATAAACATGTCATAGATAATCCAAAAGAAATGTACTCAAGGGTCTTTTGCAGGTTTCAAAAATGTGCTGTTTATTCATCCTGGGCCTTTATCAAGATGCTTTTGATAATAACTGAGAAAGACCCAGGTTGGGACCGACACTTTGATGGAATAAACCAGCACATTTTTGAAACCTGCAAAAGACATGTGAGTGCATTTCTTTTGGACTATCTATCTATCTATCTATCTATCTATCTATCTATCTATCTATCTATCTATCTATCTATCTATTAACTTTAACCCGTTGAGTGCCAGAGAGGTACGCAACACATTGCTCTGCAATGTGTTGCGTACCTCTCTGGCACTCAAGGGGTTAAACTAGGTATGTCAAAACAGTCCTCAATGACTGCAGGATATCTCAAGATATACATGATTCAGCACAGGTTTGTTAATCAGTGGTTTATTTATTTTTCCTAACTCATTTGTTGTCAATGAGTTAAAACCTTATACCCTGGCCTTAAATAAGAAACAGTAATAAAAATCACACACTGCAGGGTTCCACTGATTCCTGTGCAGTCCCGAAGAAGGACATTTTCATGTGTCCCTGATTTAAATGGATATGTGGTCACCTTAGCATTTTTGTGGCTCTTCAGGACAAGTTTGGACCCTACTGATTTTTAGCAACATCACCTAAAACACAAGTTTTAAAACATTCCATGCCTCATTAGCCTAACAAAATGTGTTTCTTACAACTCCAAGAAACTGCTCATATAAAACACTGTCAGGGCAATGTACAAATGCGCTTTCCACTCGAAAATAGGTGCTTGTTACCTGTTTTTTGTGTGTTGCTCCAGTATAAAACATTAAACAGTTTTACTTGAAAACAATGCTGGTGATTTTGAAAGAGCTTGCAAAATCACCTGAATGTTGTATTATCTGTTTTTTTATTTAGAAAACTAAGTATTGAGCTACTTATAGATTATGCTAATAAAGGTATGCCATACAGGTCCTTCTTGTCTTAGCCCTAGCTTATGCACTAACATTTGTGGGCCGGGATGCTCTGACGGCCCAGGATGGTGATATTGTGTCAGGTCTGTGTCAAAGGCAGATCACCAATATGCATTAACATGTTTTCGCCAGCATATTCCCATCAATCCGCCACCAATTCATGTGGGTGTGTTTATATGTTAATGTCGCTGTTCGCCACATGCAATAAGCACCAAAAGCAGCCTCTTCTGTCAGAGTTCGCAGTCCCAACATTCCCTCCATGAGGTATGGGTAAAGAGTGGTACCATGTTAGTCACAGAAAATGCAGGAGACTGGTAGAATGAACATGATACCTTTAATGGCTACCTGAGGTGGGTTCTCTATGTAGCCAGAGGACAGTTTCCTGTTTCTTCTAAAGCGATTGCTTCATCAAGCTGGTTGCTCTGTGCCAGGCATACATATAAGGGAATTTGTACCAAGAGTTGGCACCTTTTCAGTATTAACTAACGTTGTTAAGTGCATTTGCGTCATTAACGTTAACATAATTATACCATTAAATATAGTTATGAACATTTCAGCGTACAGGCCTTTTAAGGAAATAACAAGAAAAGTGCATGATTGGATAAGCCGCTCGCTGACTCAAATATCGATGTTCGCTACTAGCCTAATTATATTATACAGTGTGTCACAAGATTCTTAGGTGTTTGTAAATATTCTTTATTGTATGAAACTGAGATAATAAGAAAATGCCAATTCCATTCCATTAAGATCAGTTAAGACTGAATTTTCTCTACACATATTGTGTTAACACCGTCACAGTAACCAATTTATTTGTATATGCCACACTACCACCTATACATCGCTTAGCACACTGGTTATTACATTGGGGAATGGAGTTACTAGTTACTAGTGGGGTGAAGGACTAGTTAAGTTGGTTACCGGACTGAGCACCTGTCTTTACTCATAGCCTATTTGATATACCAGTGTTTATTGACCAACGAGTCTTTTATTTTAACCCTTTGAGTGCCAGAGGGGTACGGAATGCATTGCTTTGCAATGCATTCCGTACCCCTCTGGCACTCAAAGGGTTAAGTACAGTCGCAAGCACTCACAAATGCCCTTATATTAATAAGAGGAAGTGCCTCATTTCAGAATTATTTACTAATACATTGTTCTTAACCATTTGAGTGCCAGAGGGGTAAGCAACGCATTGCTTTGCAATGCGTTGCATACCCTTCTGGCATTCAACAGGTTAATAGTGTAGCTGCTAATACTTTCATTGCAACCGGAATACAGGAGGGATGCTGTTTGTGGTGCTGAAGTCTGAGAGGGTCCTCTCCACTCCCCCAGTAGACAAGCAGGAGAACAGAGAGAATGCTGTCAGACTTCAGGGTTGTGGAATTGCTTGTGATGTGTAAGGGAAGGCATCCAATCCATATCTTCAGCTGTTTCCTAATGAGAAGCTTGCCCCACCCCCCACACTTCTTCCCCTTGCATCTCTAATTCTTAGTTCATACGGCAATGTGTGTCTACATCACCAAGGTGATGTGCTCCCCACATTTCACCAGACACACAGCATTGAACCTTAGTGCACCCCCCCCACACACAAACAGGAGAGATCTTAGTGCATGGATTCCATAGAATAACATAAATAATGGAGAAGTGATGTCAATGGAGAAGCTATCTCAGCTTTATCACCCCGTTATCACACTATAATGCATAACTACCCTTGAATTTGTAACTGATATTTTAGTGCACCGATTTCTTCCCAATTGCAGTTCTGTACTCGGGAAAAGTAATAAAAGTATATGTTTAATACACACAATACAAACATACATCCATAATATATACAGGGCTTATAATTTTAAGTACTTTGCTACTAGCCAGACCTGAAAAGTTACTCGCCACTGCAATACATAACATATCCACCAGGGCTGAATTTCTACTCGCCAGGGCTGAATTTTCACTCGCCATTGGCTAGTGGCGAGTGGAAATTTTGAGCCCTGATATATATATACTTTCTCTATATAATATATATTGTGTCATAGATAATTGAGTGAGTTTTGAAGTTATTTTCTTCATACTGTAAAAAGATATGTTCTGATGTAGTCTAATGACATTTTATAAACATTTGGAAAGACGAGGCGCCAAGTTTGTTTAATTTATATAATGAGCAGTGAATACAGAAGCTGGAAAGGAAGCTGCGTTCTAATCCTGGTGCTATAATTCTTGTTACAAACAGATTGACTGGCACACTTAGTACCTGAAATTCATTGTTAGTGTTCTAAGAATGCACCATAATAACCTGCAGATTCCATTCTAATGATAGACCTAATATATATACAGTACAAGTTGTCCTATGATAGCAGATTTTCTGGAATGGAACTGGTGCTGTCATCTTAACCCTTTGAATGTCAGAGGGGTATGCAACGCATTGCTTCAAAATGCGCTGCGTACCTCTCTGGCACTCAAAGGGTTAACTGTTTGAATGCCAGATAGATAGCCAATGCACTGAAATTAAATTAATGTAAGCTCAAAATGGTGTGAACAGGCATGTGCACACATAGACACCAAGGGGGGGCTTGAGCACCTGCCCTTTTTGTCCAAAGTGTCCTTGTGCCCTTTTTTTAAATATATATTTTGAATAAATAATTATGAGAAGTGCCCTTTTTTTATTTGAGCCTCTGCCCCCCAAAATGTCTGTGCACTTCCATGGGTGTGAAGGTACTGTATAATACACATGGGTGTCCATACAGACCACTGAAACAGATCAGACCACACGCTTAACCCTTTAATTGCCAGAGGGCTATGCAACATATTGCAAAGCAATGCACTACTCCCCCCTCTGGTGCTCAAAGGTTAAGTCAGTCAGTAATGTCAGAAAAAAAAATATTAACTATATGGTAGATGCAATTAAAAGAGATTACTTACACTTATTCGTATCTCTCAAAGTTCTCCGCTCCCTCCCCTTTCTGCTTGATGAGCTGTAAAGCTGTCAGAATCAGATTCTGGTTCCTGGATCAGACGGTGGCGCACCGACATAGCGATACCTAAAAATAAATACTTCATCGGAAAGGTCTACAACGTGTGATTGGTTTGCAAGCACACATTGTAAACCTTTCCGAAGAAGTATTTATTTTTAGGTATCGCTATGTCGGTGCTGCTGAAGAGCCACCATCTGATCCTGGAACCAGAATCTGCTTCTGACAGCTTTACAGCTCGTCAAGCAGAAAGGGGAGGGAGCGGAGAACTTTTACAGCGGTTTGAGAGATATGAATAAGTGCAAGTACTCTCTTTTAATTGCATCTACCATATAGTTAATACTTTTTTTCTGACATTACTATCCCTTTAAATGTCTTGTTTATCTGCATGAATTAAGATGCAGATGAAATTATGCAATTTTATACCGTTTTGCTGCATATGCTGATGTGTATTGAGTTTGCTGGCAATAAAGACTTAATGATGGCAGAGTGTGTACACTGGTATATACAGCAGTGATCACAGGTTCCTGTACATACCCAGACATTACAATGTTTTCATTACATTCCCAGAATTCCATGCAACAACATCCTAACAAAGGCACCATGTGCAATCCCTTGCTTGGCTTATGCTTTTTGTTTTCGCAGCTTATACAAAAAAGCATGGGTTGGAAATTCAGGAGCTAACCAGACTACCCACATACAGCTGTTTCAAGCAGGGGAGCAACCAGGCCCGGACTGGCCATCGGGCATACTGGGCATTTTCCCGGTGGGCCGGTCCAGCGACCCAGGCTCTGTAGTAATACAGAGCGCTGGGAGATGACATCATCTCCCAGCACTCTGCATTACTGTGACCCACGCGCTGGAGATTCAGCTCTGTGCCGAAGGAGGCACAGAGCACTGTTAAGTTCCTGGTGATCTAGCGGCATACCATGAGGTAGGGGATCAAGGGGCATTGTGGAGACGAATGGGCAATGTGTAGATGAAGGGGCTTTATGGGGCACTGATGAAGGCGGCATTGTGGAGATGATGGGGAATTGTTGAAGGCGGCATTGTGGACATGAAGGGGGCATTGTGGACATGAAGGGAGCATCGTGGAAGGGGGCATTGTGGATGTGGAAGGGGGCATTGTGGACGTGGAAGAGGCATTGTGGACATGGAAGGGGCAATGTGGAGATGAAGGGGGCATTGTGGAAGGGGCAATGTGGAGATGAAGGGGGCATTGTGGAAGGGGCAATGTGGAGATGAACTGGGCATTGTGGAAGGGGCAATGTGGAGATGAAGGGGGCATTGTGGAAGGGGCAATGTGGAGATGAAGGAGGCATTGTGGAAGGGGCATTATGGACATGAACAGGGCATTGTGGAGGTGAACAGTGTGGGCAATGTGGAGGTGGGGAGGAGGATGGGGTGTGCAGTGTGGAGCTGGGCAGAGTGTGGGGGTGAATATGTGGGCGGGTCAGGGGATTGTGTCCGGGTCGGAGGGGGGTGGGAGCATCAAAATGCACCTTCGCCCTGTGTATACATAAATCCTTGTACCGGCCCGGGGGCCGGTCCGGGCGTTTAAAAAAAAAAAAAAAGAGCGAACGCGCCCTCCCCTCCCCCCCCCCATGGGCTGCTCAGAAAATAAAAATGGGCTGCTCAGCTTTAAATGCCCGGGCCTATTTTTTGCCCGGGCCTGGGTGCAACTACATGGGGTGCAGAGGGACTCAGCATCCAAGGTGACCACATCTTCCCCAGGGTTCAATAGGCTCTAGTTATGCTTCTGTCAATATGTTTATGATAGCGAACCCAAAAATGTTTGCATGTGGGCCCTCCAATGACTAGTTATAGCACTGGTTTAAACATTTTGGTTCTCGTCAGTGTGGGGCTAGTTGACTTAGCCATGCCAGCAGATATGGTGAAAGGCTGTAAGTCTAGCTATCAATAAGGTCATTGGAAGAAAAGAAAATGACAGTGGAGGTATTTCTTACCATAACCTAATTGATGCGAAGGTACTTTAAAGGGAGGGGGAAACATATATATAGGTATTATTTAGCCAATGTAATGCAGTCCTCCCTAGCAACCCTCTGAGTGTAAGAGAAGTGCACAACACATTGAGTCGCAATGTGTTTGCATTAACCCCTTAATGCCGAATGACACACCAGGGCTGCCATACAATTCCATCCTTTGAGGAAAAATGATGGTCCAGACACATCATGTGTTATTGGTCACAGTGCAACTCAGGGAACACTGTGTTCCAGGTGGAGACTGGAGAGGCTGTAACTGACTGCTCCAGGACTAGAGCAGTTAGTTTCAACTAGTGTTGAGCGAGCATGCTCGGCCGATGCTCGGATCGGCTCGAGCATCGCTCTGCTCGGCACATGGCGGTACTCGTACGAGTACCGCATGTGCTCGCCCGCCATGTTCGGGTCTCCTCCCCGCACGTTTTGCGGCTGCTGCGCAGCCAATAAACGTGCAGGGAGGCTCTGACATCGGTGTAATGCCAGCAGCCATGTTGGCTGCTGGCATTACACTGATTGGCTGGCCAGAACCCGTGGTCGGGTGCTGTATAGCACCTGACCATCGAGTTCGGCTCAGTCTTAGCCAGGGAGAGCTGAGGATAGGAAGGGAAAGGCAGTGTAGGGAGGAAAACAAGCAAAATTGTGAAAAAAAAGAACCAAAAGTCCTTTTTAGGACTACTGTGTGTGGGGGCAGCAGGTTATTTTGTGTGGGGGGAAAAAAAAAAAAAAAAAAAATATATATTCTGTTTAGTGTGCAAAGTTGCAGATTAGAGCACATTCTGTTTAGTGTGCACAGTTGCAGATTAGAGCACATTCTGTTTAGTGTGCAAAGTTGCAGATTAGAGCACATTCTGTTTAGTGTGCAAAGTTGCAGATTAGAGCACATTCTGTTTAGTGTGCAAAGTTGCAGATTAGAGCACATTCTGTTAAGTCTTCAAACTAAAATATCAAAGTCACATATTCCATTCAGTGTGCGTCGCCGCAGTTTAGCAGCACATTCTGTGTACTGTGCAGAGTTGCAGAATAGGAAGAAATACTGTTAAGTCTTCAAACTAAAATATCAAAGTCACATATTCCATTCAGTGTGCTTCGCCGCAGTTTAGCAGCACATTCTGTGTACTGTGCAGAATTGCAGAATAGGAAGAAATACTGTTAAGTCTTCAAACTAAAATATCAAAGTCACATATTCCATTCAGTGTGCTTCGCCGCAGTTTAGCAGCACATTCTGTGTACTGTGCAGAGTTGCAGAATAGGAAGAAATACTGTTAAGTCTTCAAACTAAAATATCAAAGTCACATATTCCATTCAGTGTGCTTCGCCGCAGTGTAGCAGCACATTCTGTGTACTGTGCAGAGTTGCAGAATAGGAAGAAATACTGTTAAGTCTTC
Organism: Rhinophrynus dorsalis; assembly: GCA_037306005.1. Classification (NCBI taxonomy): domain Eukaryota; kingdom Metazoa; phylum Chordata; class Amphibia; order Anura; family Rhinophrynidae; genus Rhinophrynus; species Rhinophrynus dorsalis. Next base: position 451,556,390 of record CM074723.1, read on the forward strand.
AAACTAAAATATCAAAGTCACATATTCCATTCAGTGTGCTTCGCCGCAGTTTAGCAGCACATTCTGTGTACTGTGCAGAGTTGCAGAATAGGAAGAAATACTGTTAAGTCTTCAAACTAAAATATCAAAGTCACATATTCCATTCAGTGTGCTTCGCCGCAGTGTAGCAGCACATTCTGTGTACTGTGCAGAGTTGCAGAATAGGAAGAAATACTGTTAAGTCTTCAAACTAAAATATCAAAGTCACATATTCCATTCAGTGTGCTTCGCCGCAGTGTAGCAGCACATTCTGTGTACTCTGCACAGTTGCAGAATAGGAAGAAATACTGTTAAGTTTTCAAACTCAAATATTAAAGTCACATATTCCATTCAGTGTGTGTCACCGCCGTTTTGCAGCCTATTCTGTGTACTCTGCACCGTTGCAGACTAGGAAGAAATACTGTTAAGTTTTCAAACTCAAATATTAAAGTCACATATTCCATTCAGTGTGTGTCACCGCCGTTTAGCAGCCTATTCTGTGTACTCTGCACCGTTGCAGACTAGGAAGAAATACTGTTAAGTTTTCAAACTCAAATATTAAAGTCACATATTCCATTCAGTGTGTGTCACCGCCGTTTAGCAGCCTATTCTGTGTACTCTGCACAGTTGCAGACTAGGAAGAAATACTGTTAAGTTTTCAAACTCAAATATTAAAGTCACATATTCCATTCAGTGTGTGTCACCGCCGTTTAGCAGCCTATTCTGTGTACTCTGCACCGTTGCAGACTAGGAAGAAATACTGTTAAGTTTTCAAACTCAAATATTAAAGTCACATATTCCATTCAGTGTGTGTCACCGCCGTTTAGCAGCCTATTCTGTGTACTCTGCACCGTTGCAGACTAGGAAGAAATACTGTTAAGTTTTCAAACTCAAATATTAAAGTCACATATTCCATTCAGTGTGTGTCACCGCCGTTTAGCAGCCTATTCTGTGTACTCTGCACCGTTGCAGACTAGGAAGAAATACTGTTAAGTTTTCAAACTCAAATATTAAAGTCACATATTCCATTCAGTGTGTGTCACCGCCGTTTAGCAGCCTATTCTGTGTACTCTGCAGAGTTGCAGAATAGTAAGAAATACTGTTAAGTTTTCAAACTCAAATATTAAAGTCACATATTCCATTCAGTGTGTGTCACCGCCGTTTAGCAGCCTATTCTGTGTACTCTGCACAGTTGCAGAATAGTAAGAAATACTGTTAAGTTTTCAAACTCAAATATTAAAGTCACATATTCCATTCAGTGTGTGTCACCGCCGTTTAGCAGCCTATTCTGTGTACTCTGCAGAGTTGCAGAATAGTAAGAAATACTGTTAAGTTTTCAAACTCAAATATTAAAGTCACATATTCCATTCAGTGTGTGTCACCGCCGTTTAGCAGCCTATTCTGTGTACTCTGCACAGTTGCAGAATAGTAAGAAATACTGTTAAGTTTTCAAACTCAAATATTAAAGTCACATATTCCATTCAGTGTGTGTCACCGCCGTTTAGCAGCCTATTCTGTGTACTCTGCACAGTTGCAGAATAGGAAGAAATACTGTTAAGTTTTGAAACTCAAATATTAAAGTCACATATTCCGTGTAAGATGAAGAAGGCGGGTAAAAAGGGACGGGGAAGTGGACGTGATCCTGATAGTTCAGGGCGCGGGTCAGGACGCGGAGAAACTGTGCCTGGTGCCAGAGCACAAGAAAGAAAGACATCCACCATACCTAGCTTCATGTCTAATTTTACAGGGCGTCGCAGGACATCACTCTCGAGGTCCGACCACTGCGAACAGGTGGTCGGTTGGATGACAGCTGATACTGCTTCCAGTCGGTTAAGCACCACCCTGTCTTCCACCAAGTCCACTCTCAGTAGCCAAGAGTCTGGTCAACATAATCCTCACTCTGATCATCCTTCCTCCCACCATACACGGTCTGGTCAAAGAAGTGATCCCACACTGGGATATAGTGAGGAGCTCGTCTCATCACCAATCCTTCATTTGACCCTCTCTCCAAGCACGCTTGCAGAGGAACATGACATCTTGTGCCCTGATTCACAACCTCTAGAGGCTACCCAATCACAAGAAGATGACAGATGTGAACGGCATTTAAGGTCAAAGGAAGTAGTGGATGATGATGATGATGATGAGACACAGTTGCCATTAAATCAACCACTATTTCCGTCTCAAGACCTTGTTGAGGAGAATGTTATACAGTTGTCAATGACTGAGTATGTGGTGGGATCAAGACTTGAGGAGGATGATCAGAGTGAGGAAGTGGAGGAGGACTTGGTGGACGATGAGGTGACTGACCCCACCTGGGAAGGTGTAGAGCCGAGCGATGACAGCAGTCCTGAGGGTGAGCCATCTGCAGCACCGCAACAGGCTGGAAGAGGCAGTGGTGTGGCTACAGAAAGAAGGCGGACCGCACCAAACCGGCCCGCAAATGTTCCACGGAGCACCCCCTTGCGTAAATCTACCTTGCCAAAGGGTAGGTGTTCCGCGGTATGGCGTTTTTTTAAGGAAAGTGCGGACGACAAAAGAATTGTAGTTTGCAACCTGTGCCACACCAGAATGAGCCGAGGCATGAACACTAGAAACCTCACCACCACCAGCATGATCCGACACATGGCATCCAAGCACCGTAGTAAGTGGGAGGAACGCCTGGATCGCCCATCTGTGTCTGCAGGCCACACCACTGCCTCCTCTTCCCCTGTTTTCGGTGCCGGCCAATCGCCTGTTGAAGGCGCAGGCCCGCATACCTCCCGCCCTGCACCTGTAGCATCTGAAGCACCATCAGCGACCACATCCACTTCCCTGTCCCAGCGCAGCGTCCAAATGTCGTTACCCCAGGCATTTGAGCGCAAGAGAAAGTACCCAGCCACCCACCCACAGGCCATAGCACTAACCTCACACCTTTCCAAATTACTGGCCATCGAAATGCTGCCATTTAGGCTTGTGGACACTGAGTCCTTCCGCAGCCTGATGGCAGCAGCTGTCCCTCGGTACGCGGTCCCCAGCCGCCACTACTTTTCCCGGTGTGCCATCCCCGCATTACACCACCATGTGTCCGATAACATCACCCGTGCCCTGACCAACGCAGTTACTGGGAAGGTCCACTTAACGACTGACACATGGACAAGTGCTTGTGGCCAGGGACGCTACATTTCCCTGACGGCACACTGGGTGAATGTCGTGGAGGCTGGGAGCGACTCGGACCCTGGGATGGCACGGGTGCTACCCACGTCGAGGATTGCGGGCCCTACCTCCATCAGGGTTTCCGCCAGCACCTACGTTATTGGCTCCTCCTCCGTTTCCACCTCCGAATTCTCTACACGCAGCGCCACTCCCCCATCAGCCAGTAGCTGGAAGCAGTGTAGCACTGCAGTGGGGAAGCGTCAACAGGCCGTGCTGAAGCTGATCTGCCTTGGGGACAAACAGCACACGGCCTCAGAGCTGTTGCAGGGGATTAGTCACCAGACCGAGCAGTGGCTCTCGCCACTCAACCTGCAACCAGGCATGGTTGTGTGTGATAATGGGCGTAACTTGGTGGCGGCTTTGGAGCTCGGCAAGCTCACACACGTACCATGCCTAGCGCATGTATTTAATTTAGTGGTGCAGCGATTTCTAAAAACCTACCCCAATGTGCATGATCTCTTGACCAAGGTGCGCCGCGTGTGTGCACATTTCCGTAAGTCATCTACAGCTTCGGCCGGCCTGTTGAAGCTGCAGCAGCGCTTACATTTGCCAGCTCACCGGCTGCTGTGTGACGTGAGCACGCGCTGGAACTCCACCTTCCACATGTTGGCCCGGCTTTGTGAGCAGCAGAGGGCAGTAGTGGAGTACCAGCTGTTACACGGTCGTCGCCTCTCCGTTCAACTTCCTGTAATCAGAAGTGAGGAGTGGGAATGGATGTCAGACCTCTGCGAGGTGTTACGCAATTTTGAGGAATCGACACAGATGGTGAGCGGCGATAACGCTATTATCAGTGTCACCATCCCACTTCTGTGTCTACTGAAACGCTCGCTGCTCACAATTAAAACCGACGCTTTGCATGTGGAAGAGGTGGAAATGGGGGAGGAAGAGCTTACACAAGGTGATAGCCAGAGCACCCTCACTTCGTCTTCTCAGCGACAATTGGAGGAGGCGGAGGAGGAGGAGGAGGAGGAGGAAGACACGGTTGCCTCCGCTACAGAGGGTAGCCATGGAACTTTAGTTCCATCTCTTCAGCGTGGGTGGGCAGAAGAGGAGGAAGAGGATGAGGAGATTGAGAGTCATCCTCCTGGTGAGGACAGCGAAATCTTGCCTGTTGGTACTCTGGCACACATGGCTGACTTTATGTTAGGCTGCCTTTCCCGTGACCCACGCGTTATACGCATTTTAGACAACACGGATTACTGGGTGTTCACCCTTCTGGACCCCCGCTACAAAGAGAATTTCTCATCTCTCATTCCTCCGGTGGAGAGGACAAGCAAAATGGTGCAATACCAGAAGGTTCTTGTCGAAAAATTGCTCCAAAATTTTCCATCTGACAACGCTGGCGGCAGAGTACGTGCTACCTTGGCCAACCGAGAAGGGGAGAAAAGGGGAGCACACAGCAGTTCCGACAAAGGCAGGGCAACACTCTCCAAGGCGTGGGACACCTTCATGACACCCCGCCAGCACCCTCACCCTGATGCGCAGCCTAGTGTCACAAGGAGGGAAAAGTTTTGGAAGATGGTGAAGGAGTACGTAGCAGACCGTGTCAGCGTCCTCAATGATCCCTCTGTGCCTTACAACTACTGGGTGTCCAAGCTGGACACGTGGTATGAACTGGCACTCTACGCCTTGGAGGTGCTGGCCTGCCCTGCCGCCAGCGTTCTGTCTGAGCGGGTATTTAGTGCTGCTGGTGGCATCATAACAGATAAGCGTATCCGCCTTTCCACCGACAATGCTGATAGGTTGACACTTATAAAAATGAACAAGGCCTGGATTTCCCCTGACTTCTCCACTCCACTGGAGGAAAGCCCCGGGGGAACATAAACTCACTTTATATATGTTATTTACAATGATGGGAATACTCTGTATTCCCATTCACCCCTTCCACCCAAAAAACGGGTATATGGTTGACTCTTAATCTTCTCATCCTCCTCCTCCTCTTCCATATGCCCTGGGATATAATTTTTATATAGGGCCAGCTCACCAGCGGGCCCTGTGATATAATTTTTATATAGGGCCAGCTCACCAGCGGGCCCTGTGATATAATTTTTATATAGGGCCAGCTCACCAGCGGGCCCTGTTTGACAATTTTTATATAGGTCAGCTCACCAGCGGGCCTTCTCATATAATGTTTTATTGGGTCAGCTCTCTAGCGGGCCCTCTCATATAATGTTTTATAGCGTCAGCTCACTAGCGGGCCTTCGCATATAATGTTTAGGATGGTCAGCTCTGCAGCAGACCCTCACCCATAATGTTTTAGATGGTCAGCTCAGCGCACGTTTCCCTCTTAATCATGGCCTCAGTTCTGAAAATCAAGGAAATTTTTGGGAGAATTTGCCTCTGCGCACGTTTCCCTCTTAATCATGGCCTCAGTTCTGAAAATCAAGGAAATTTTTGGGAGAATTTGCCTCTGCGCACGTTTCCCTCTTAATCATGGCCTCAGTTCTGAAAATCAAGGAAATTTTTGGGAGAATTTGCTTCTGCGCACGTTTCCCTCTTAATCATGGCCTCAGTTCTGAAAATCAAGGAAATTTTTGGGAGAATTTGCCTCTGCGCACGTTTCCCTCTTAATCATGGCCTCAGTTCTGAAAATCAAGGAAATTTTTTGGAGAATTTGCCTCTGCGCACGTTTCCCTCTTAATCATGGCCTCACTTCAGAAAATCAAGGAAATTTTTGGGAGAATTTGCAGATGATATACAAGTAAATATACAGCAAATATTGTTTGGTAACAATTTTTCGCCTAAAGTCGTTTTTATTTTCCTTTTTGTGTGTTTTATGGTCAGTCTGTAAAAATGGCGTACTACGGGCGAAAGATCGTTCCCAGCAGCGATGTTGGAGTCCAAGATGCATCCAGACATCCTCCCTATGCTGTCCCTGAACCATTTCTGTGGTGTTTCCATCCTTTTCTGCCATTTTCCTATGGACCAGGCACCCTCCCCTCATCAGAGCAGGGGGTGCCTGGTGTAATGCTCGAGTCCTCCCATTGACTTCAATGGGGCTCGGGTGCTCGGCCGAGCACTCGAGCCTCAGGGGGTGCTCGGTCAGAGCACCCGAACACCCGAGCATTGGGGTGCTCGCTCATCACTAGTTTCAACCATTCCCCAGTGGGCTTGCACATGTGATCGCTGCTACAGTGATCACATGTGCAATAGGAGCCACATGACAAAAACAATGTATGTAAATATTCCGTCTGTCACTGTTCTCTCCCTCTCTCCTCCTCACTGCGATCGCGAGGCAGAGAAAGAGGCAGAGAACACATCTCAATGCATTTCAAATGGCCACAGAGGCATTTTTCTTTTGGTTGGTGCTGCTAGTGGAGACAACATTCAACATATATTTAAGTTACTTCATAATCTACTGACATCTCTTTGTGTTGCTGAATAAATGATTTAAAGATCAAAGTATTTTATTTACACAGACTAATTTATAAACACAAATGCTGAAGTTTAACCCCCTTGAGGTCCAGTGACATGTCAAGACCGTCACTGCTGTTTTTACCTAAAGAACCAGTGACAGTCCTGACACATCATGTATTTTTTACTAACAGCGTTCCTGCGTGAGTGCTGTGAGTAGTAGTGGGGACTGAAATTCACCGCTCTAAGACCGGAGAGGTCACTATCAGTTCCCCGTTCGGAATGCCGCCACATGTGATCTGCAAACCTCAACTAGCCTTACAGAAAATCTAGAATCAAATCAGAATCCCTAGGTATAGTGATAGACAACAGATGAGATGGCTCCAGTGACCATACTCCAATATTGAGAGGCAGGACCAGCAAATGTGGCCCAGAGTACCCTCAGTCTGGCCACATCTCCAACATAACGGAGAGACTGTGGGATAGAACCTATGTAGAAGAGAAGGGGATCTATACCAGCAAGTGACCAAGATCCAAACATTCTATTATACTGCAATAGAGAGGAGGGTTTTTTCCAGTGTGTTAAAAAGAACTATATAAATCATAATACAATCATGTAAGAAAAGAATAGTCAAACATCAAGGAGTAGTACACTTTTTATGAAATACTATGTTAAGGGGTATCCAACTGTCCTCAAGCGCTATTGACAGTGCATGTTCCCAGGATATCCCTGAATTAGCACAGGTTGGCTAATTAAAGTAATTGAGCCATTACTTAGTCCACCTGTGTTCCACCTGGGACATCCTGAAAACATGCAGTCGGTAGCTCTTGAAGACCAGGTTGGCATGGCTACCCCTTGTTATAGAGCTTTTCCTACTAAGACAGGGCTGTCCAAGTTCAGTCCTTAAGGGGGCCCCTTATTACATACAGGTGTGCCAGTCACAATGAATGAGACACTGATTAACTCATCTGTGCTTAAGCCAGACTGTTGGTGGTCCTTGAGGACTGAACTTGGAAAGCCCTGTACTAAGTAAAACAAGGGCACTGCTACATCTAGCGGTTGTTACAGGAACATTCAGACCACCAGGACATGATTAACAGGTTCATTATTTCCTGAAAATTCAAACTGACAAAAAGTGATACATCTGGTACTATCACATTCCATAGAGAACTGTTGCTAGAGACTCACCTATCATAAACAATGCAACATAATAACTCTCTGAAATATGACCACCAGAGGGCACTGTTAATGTTTTAAAAAAAAAGTTTAAACTGTTATAACACTGGAAAAAAGCAGCTCCCAGTAGTGGGAGTACCCTGTGATTAGTCAGCAAGAAAAGTCTTACAATATAGGTGGGGTATTTTTCTATTATTTCATAATATTTCATAAAAAAACTACTCCTTTTAAAGAGGAAGATTTACTGGATTAACAGGGAGTATATCCTAAAAATAAGTAGCTCTTAATGTGTATAGCAGAAGAGTTTAACTCTTTGAGTGCCAGAGGGTCAGACTGCAGTCAGTTATTTCTATTTTTTTTTCATTTGATATCTGCCTTAGCCTGCTTCTAGTTGTTTCAGCATAAAGCTGTTAAAGACTAATGTCCCTCACAAGTATATAATGTTTGTTGAAGCCAATTCTTTTTCTGTGAGGAAGTGTGACCTAGAGAAAGACTTATACAGACATTACTATGTACAGGAAACTGCTGATATAATGTACAAGTAACTGCTTTACGAAGGGCCCTTACCCAGGTAAGTCAATATGTTGAACAAATTAAGTCTTTGAGTGCCGGTGGAGTAGGCAACTCATTGCTTTGCAATGCGTTGCTTAATCCTCTGGCATCCAAAGGGATAAGAACCATTTATCCCTAGGACATAGTTCCCCTTTAATTCTGGGGCAAACCCACTGTACCATAGCAGACAAATAAAAATCCACATTGAGATAAATCAAAAGTTTAATCCCTTGAATGGTAGAGAGGTCTAATGCGTTGGAAATCTCTTGAGCAATCAAGGGGGTTGAAAGTCTCATTTAAGTCAATTGGGATTTTTTTTAAATTTTTATTTGTCCCCAGAGGTGCAGTTGGTTTGCTCCAAAATTACGCCAGCCCTTCTTAATACATCGGCCTCAAAATGTTCTGCAAATTTCTAAATGCGTTGGAGTCCGTTCTAGCACTCAAGGGGTTAAATGCTTTGTTTTCAGACATTTCCTATACTCTTTTTTTGCTTAAAGTTTTAGTAATGTCTAAAAAAAACTTTTTTGCATTTAGAAGAGCTTAAAAAGCTGATCTACATGCAAAAAAACTTATCTTTCAAACCGCTATGGTTTAAGAGATACAGGCTTTTATGGTTTGCTGTTTCCTACTGACAGCTGTAAAGCTGTCAGCAGGAGATCTGTGTCGGTCGACATGGTGGCGCTTGAGAAGTGCCGGGATCTCGTTACTTACATGGAATCCCTTCATTGGAATGGTCTAAAACGTGTGCCTGACCGACACGAATCTCCTTTACAGCTGTCAGTAGGAAACAGCAAACTTTAAATGCCCGTATCTCTTAAACCATAGTGGTTTGAAATAAACGGCTTTTTGCATTTAGATCAGCTTTTTAAGCTCTTCTAAATGCAAAAAAGTTTTTTTTAGATATTACTAACACTTTAAAGGAAAAAAGTGCATCTTAGAAAAGAAATAAAAACATAATATTAAATAAATGTGTCATTTTCATTAATAGTTAAAACTGTTTTTAAAGTGACAAGTCCACTTAAATTATCAATTTTTATTTTCAGCTCCATTTCTATGTTATAGTTAAAGCAATCTACACATTTGGACACAGTGCATCCCTGATTGCTCTTACAATAGGAAGCACCATCCTCTGTCTATTCAGGTAAGTCTCCAGGCATGGACTGTTTCTTCCATTTTGTTGGAGACCAGGGAAGGTATGGCGAGAGATAGGCAAGCAATATCAGACCAGCAAACAAAAGCTCTCCAATTCCTGTGTTATTCTGTGGAGCCTCCTTTCAGCTTGGGGAGATCTTAGTGCATATGTTTCATGCAGTAACACAGGACAGGGGCATCCAATTGTTTGTACCGCTAGCTGTTAGGGACTACATCTCCCATCACCCCCAACCAGCCACTGTTGTAGTCCCTAACAACTGGGGGTCCAACAACTGGCTAACCCTGACTTAGTGCATTTTTCCAATGTGTAGTCTTGGGAGCCATCCTTTACTAGATTGGAGATATGTTAAGTGAACACTATAACCTTATTAATCCTTCAAGTGCCAGAGAGGTATTCTAACGCATTGCGTTGCAATGTGTTGGTTACCTTGCTGGCATTCAAAGGGTTAACGAACACCCCTTACCTTAATCTGGCCAAAAAATCCTAATGACCACTGTAAATCAATTCCCAATTAAACCTTTGAGTGCCAGAGGGATACGCAATACATTGTAAAGCAATGTGTTGGTTACCCCTCTGGCACTCAAAGGGTTAGTGTTTAGCTAGCACTGGATATTGTGATGTAAAGTCAGCTTGCCAGTGCTTTTTGTTATTTTCTTTTTCATCTCACCTATATTTCTACACTTTTATGTATCAGACAGGGAGCTCATTGGGTTTCAGTTTCTAGAGAGCTTTCTGCTAGGGAGTATGAATGCAGGACTGTTGAGACAGTGTGCACATTCCCTGCAGCAAAAAAAAAAGCCTGCCTCTACTACAGCAAACAGAGCACTCAGGGCTGTAGTGATAGGGCAACACTGTACAACTTTCCCCGCTATCACAGTTTCTGATAGAAAGCTCCCTGGGAACCAAATTCAGATAACTCTGTGTCCGGGACATAAAAGCATGGCCTTTAAGTCTCACTTGAAAATGTACCTCATGGATAAAACCTCAACATGCTAGAAGGCACAGATGTTGTACAAAGAATGCTCCAATAAATAATGAATTTAATTTACAGGTGTCCTCTATCATCAACAGAGCTCTAGCACTGTATTCCGTACTTGACCCTTATGTACTCTGTATGTCTCCCATTACCACTTTATATTGTAAGCTTTCTGGCAGGGACCTCGCACCCAGTGTTTGACTCTACAAAGAACTTGTAACCCTATATTGTCTAAAGCCTTAAATTGTAAAGCGCTGCGTACACTTGTGGAGCTATATAAATAAACATATTAATTAATTCAAAAGCATAAAAAATAGGCAAACATTAATAATAATTAAACATATAGACAAGTTGCCTTTACATATTATAAACTTCCAGAATACATAAAATCAAAAAAGGATGTCATTTTAAAAATTAATTTTAGCAAAACAGTCTCTGGAGAATTGATTCATAGAATACAGTAGGATTTTTTGCCCAGATTAAGTTAAGGTGAGTGGGATATATTTTAAGAGGTGTTAGTGTTGCTTTAATTTTTGATGTACTCCACTTCCTCATCTTTTCCGTTGTTCATCAAGGTCAAGAAGACACATTACTCCAGAGATATTATTTTTAGGCAAATTAATACTTAAAATATAATTTGTTTTATCATCTGGGCAGAAGTATTAGATATATAAATGAATCAGAGAGTTTCTAAAATGTACATATTCTTTGTATATCATCCTTGTGCGTTTTTTAAATACAAATACATGCTAAATAATTTCTATTTATGAATCAGAATCAGAATTTTATCCTGCAAAATTATTGTGAAGCAGTGCACTGGAGATCTTTCTGGCATTCAGTTGTTTAAAAGCTCTATTTCAGTGCATGGGAATTTAAGGATGTTATTTACCCTCTAGAATAACTCTAGGTTGCTTTCATAAATCTGGGCCTATGTTCCAAAGAAAACAAAACAAAAAAAACAAACAAATATATATATATTCTCCAAGGCTGGCACTCACATCTTCCAACTTAACCTGTCTGGTTGCTTAGCTTAGAATATTCAATCACAGAAGACGAGAACTCACAGGACTTAAAATAATTGACACTTTTATTACTGTCCGACGTTTCGCTCCGGTAGGGACCTTTATGAAGAACAAAATGACAAACAAAAATATGTGCTATATACTATACCATGTGCCTTCTTACCTAAAGTGCAGCCCCAAAGCAAACAATGTGACATGTATGTGCATCTAGTATCCGGTGAGTGAAAAGTGAAATTGACAAGAGAGGCAAGTAAACGGCCCTGGAGGTAACATGCTCCCCCTAGTGAAGCAGCAATGTGTAAACACAATGAGAAATTTGATCATGCTCGATACAATAAAGTTGAGTGATGAGTTACTACTCCATAATAGACAGTGTATCCTCGTGAGCTGTGAAATTAAATAAGGTGGAAGTGTCCCTATTCTTCATGAACAAAAAAGTGACAATAGTAATCATATAAGAAAACTAAAATGGTTGAAATTCTGTGTAGGAACAAAATATAGCCCTTTTTGTAGAACAGAATGTTCCCCTTCAGTCAAAGTATGACTTGATAAATTGAAGGTTACTGAGGTGGATAAGTTGGAGGCTTGCCTTTGTTCCCTGAACCCTTTGCCTTGTTGTCCCCTCCTGATGTGCTTTGGGGCTGCACGTTAGGTAAGCATGCGCAAGGAATATATAGCACATATTGTTTGTTTGTCATTTTGTTCTTGATAAAGGTCCCTACCAGACAGAAACATCGGACAGTAATAAAAGTGACAATTATTTAAGTCCTGTGAGTGCTCGCCTGTGATTGAATATTGTAAGCTAAGCACACAGAATTTCAACTATTTTAAATGGGATGTAGAAAATTATAAAATATCCAGATCATTGAGAGTTCTTTAAGAATCAGTCTACATCTACCTTGATTAAACCCTTAAGGCTGAAATGCAGATTCTCATCACACGTCTCATCAAACAAATTGTGGAAGAAAGGATCCCTCAGTTACCTCAGATACATCAAAACATTTTGGTAGAGGAGAGGACAGCTATAAAGTCCTTAAGTGAGGACACTAATATAGTCATTCGGCTTGCCGATAAGGGCGGCAGTATAGTCATCATGAATTATGATGACTATAGGAGAGATATTTTGTCACAATTAGCTGGTGAGACCACATATGAATTTGTGAGGGTCAATCCCACTGAACATTTCATGAGGTGAATAACACAATTTCTGGAAGAGGTATTACCTCTCAAGTGGATTAGTAAAGAATTTGCTGATTATTTGCATGAAACAAATCCAACATGTTCAATATTGTATACCCTGCCTAAAGTACACAAAAGCCTTCAGCATCCACCAGGGAGACCAATTGTATCGGCAAGGGGCAGCCTCTCAGATTGGGAAAGTCATTGATTATTGACTATAACCGGTTGTTCAAAACATGAGTAGCTATTTGAAGGATTCTACCATGCTGAGGGATATCATGTAAACACCAATGAGGATATTCTCCTTGTTTCGATGGATATGAAGAATTTATACACTATTATTCCCAATCAAGCAGGCATTTCAGTGGTTCAATTGCTAATAGAGGAATCTACAGTCTAAGACGGCCCACCGACCACATGTCTTGTTCATCTTTTGGAGATTGTGCTTACATGTAATTTTTTCATGTTTGAAATCATGTTTTATGTACAAAAAAGCAGGGTCGGCCATAGGAGTACCCATGGCTGCCAGCTTATGCTAACTGTTTCATGCATGAGTATGAAAAGAAGGAGATTCTGGGACCTTTCTCTGAGAATTTAATAATGTATAAGCACTAAATAGATGACCTCATCATTCTATGGAAGGGTGATGAAGAGCCTTTCAACACGTTTTTTGAGCATCCTGTATGTTTTACTAGCACAGTGAGTCGTAACATTGTTACTTTTTTGGATCTGGAAATAAACAAAGAGGGCGATTCCCTTGGATACACGTTGTTTAGAAAAGCCACAGACTGGAATACTCCGCTACGCTTCAATAGTCAACATCCATCAGCTATGAAAAATTCCTTGCCATTTTCACAGTTCCTGAGGGTTATAAGACATAACACCAATCCAAACAAAATGCAGAACCAGCTTGAAGAAGTGGCCATCCGTTTTACTGAAAGAGGTTACCCACATAGGGTTATTTTGCATTATTTATCCAAAGCCTTGAGACAATGTACAGAAGTGCCTACCAAAAATAACAATACTAATCATATTATCTTACAGACAACTTTCAACACAGCAGCTGCTGTAGTGCATGACACACTTGTAAAAAATTGGAGGATCTTGCAGAAAGACAGTGCTCTACCAGATATATTTCAAGAGAAACCCATTATTTGTTACAAAAAAAGGAAAAAACTTGAAGGATTTGCAAGTAAAGACAATTCCCAACACTCCTGTTAAGAACATACAAAGCTGGATTCCCAGACCGAAAGATGGAGTATTCAAGTGCACATGGTGAGCTATGTGTAAGCAGATGAAGACGGGAGGATATTTTCAACACCCCCACACTAGCAAAATGTTCAAGGTTAGACACAGGTTAACCTGTAGTATGGATCATGTAGTATATCTGTTGAAGTGTCCCTGTAGCCTTGTCTACAAAGGCAAAACGGATGGTGTGCTAAAAGATCGGTTTACTGGGCACCATTCAGCAATTAAAATTGCCCATAGAGATGGTGCTTCCGACGAACCAGTGGCAAAACACTTTCTGCAAATGGGTCATTCTCCCACCTCCTTTAGTGTAATGACAATTGATCATATTCCTCCACTACTTAGCGATGGAAACCGAAGCAAGCTACTTCTCCAAAGAGAAACATTTTGGATTAGGACACAGTTACACCAAATGGCCTTAATGAATCCGTACATTTTTCCATGTTTTTGGATGATTGTTAAAATGAATAACTAACAGTGCCGAATGTCTTGGCTGCCTCACAAGGTGTCTGGGACTGAGATCAAAACATTTTTATTTGAATCCAGAAGAATATTGGAATACTTTAATTTAATTGCAATTTTTATCCAATTTTGGCTACTCAGATATGATTGTTTCTGGCTTATAGTATTTTTCTGGGGAGTTTTTTTTGTTCTGTATTTTTGCCCCATATTTTTGGGACATGAGATTTTGATTTTTTGAGTATTTTATTTGTATTTGTATTTTTGTGTTATAAAAACATGTTTTTGCATCTGTATGGAAATGCTGCTGTTTTTATGTCCAATCACTTGTGACACGTTTATCACTAATAATGTGGATGATCATTTGTTCAATAGGGTTGTATTTTTTAGTTGTTATGTAATATGGCTTTTTGCTACATTAAAAACCTCTTTTGAAGTATTAATTATCTACTGATATTTCACACCACTTTAGTTTTCTTATACGATTACTGTTGTCACTTTTTGTTCATGAAGAATAGGGACACGATTCATTATTTAATTTCACAGCTCATGAAGATACACTGTTTATTATGCAGTAGTAACTCATTATGCAACTTTATTGTATCGAGCATGATCTAATTTCTCATGCTTTGACACATTTTTGCTTCACTAGAGGGAGCATGTTACCTTCATTGCCGTTTACTCATCTCTCTTGTCAATTTCACTTTTCACTCACCGGATACTAGGCGCACATACACATCACATTGTTTGCTTTGGGGCTGCACTGTAGGTAAGCATACACACGGTATGGTGTATATAGCACATATTGTTTGTCATTTTATTTTTGATAAAGGTCTCTACCGGACCGAAACGTCAGACATTATTTTAAGTCCTGTGAGTGCTCACCTTCTGTGATTGATTTTATATATATACATATATATATATATATATATATATATATATATATATATATATATATATATATATATATGAAACATCAACAGCATCTCCAGCCATTGTTGATCCAGTGCAGGATGAAGGCCTCATCAAAAAGTTTCCAGCAACTTCTGTCTTGTGCCTTTTGTTCCCATTGTGTACCAACAAGTCTGGTAATTTCATCTACCCATCTTGTCTTTGGTCTTCTTCTTGGGTGTTTAGCATTGAGTGGAGTCTATTCCAAAATGTGTTTGGCCCATTTGCCGTCTGGTCTTCCCATTTCTATTTTAGGTGCTTTACTCTTTCAGTGATGTCATAGACATTTGTTTGCTGATGAATCCATGCTCATGTTTTTCTGTCTCTTTTTGTTATGTTTAGAATTTGCCGCTCCATACTTCTCTGTGTAACCTTAAGTTCTTATATGGCTTTGGCAATCAGTGTCCATGGTTTACAGCCATACATAAGGATTGGAAGGACACATTGGTCAAACACCTTTTGCTTGAGGCAGAGTGGTCTTAAATACAGTACTACTAACATTTCCTAATGTATGCCATCCCAATTTTATTCGTCTATCAATTTCCATCACGGTGATTCCATCTGTTGACATTTCCTTGTCCACCTCTTCTAGTTCTTGTCCATATGTTGTGGTAAATTTGTTAAACATGACTTGCGTTTTGTTGATATTCATCTTTAGACCAAAATGTTTGCTTTCCTGTTGTAGCTCTTCAATGTGTTCTGCCAGTTTTCAGGACTACTGGCAAATATATGATATCATCTGTAAAATGTAAGTGATGTAGGTAATCTCCATTGAACGTTTATCCTTTCTGGTCCCAGTTTAGTTTGCAGAAAATGTCTTCAAACAAGCAGAAAAGAGAATTGGGGAAATTGTGTCTCCTTGTCAGACACCTTTTTCTATTATGATCTGAACTTCATTATTGTTGACATATATTGATTTAAGCTTTATGTATTCCTTGGTTGATCATGGCATTGATTATTGCTTGCTTTTTCACTGAGTCAAAGGCCTTTTCCTAGTTAATGAAGGCTATGCGTAATGGAAGGTTGTAGTCATTAAGCTGCTCTATAACTTGTTGCCCTATTTGGATATGGTCCATTGTACTGAAACTGCTTCTGAATCTTGCTTGCTTGTTCCTTAGGTTGTGCTGCATTAAGTATTGTGTCCATTCTTCTTGATAGTTACCTTTGTGAAAACCATGCAGATGACGGGCAATAGGCTTATTGGTCAGTAGTATTTTATAGCCACCTTATCACCTCTATTTCTGCAGTAAGATGACTTCTCCATTTTTCCATGTTTTAGTCATTTTGCCAAGTAGTAGGCATTTTGAAAATAGTTTAGTTAGATATTTTAAATATGGCTTGACCTCCAGCTTTCAACATTTCAGTATTAACTTTATCAGGTCCAGGTGCTTTTGTTATTTTTCATAGATTTTATTGCAACTTCTACTTCTTTTACCAAAACTTCTGGCACAGCTTTAGCCTCTGGCACTGCATCCAGTTGTTGTCCTTCATCCTTGAATAAAATTCTTCTACTTGATATTTTTTGTTAAGTTTTTGTACCATCTTCAAGACTTATTGTAAACATTTGGCTCCTATGTAAGACTGTCTTTTGTTTTGCTCAACATTGAACATTGAGTTTCTTTTTTTATGCTCTTCCTTATGGTCTTGCATATTCTACACAGTTTCGAATATTACCATTTGCATCATTGCTCATCACTTTTTCATCACAACAACTATTTATTTTGATATTCAGGTTGTTTTTTGTTGTTTTACAATAGATAGATAGAGACAGACAGATAGATAGATAGATAGATACAGATAGATAGATAGATAGATAGATAGATAGATACAGATAGATAGATAGATAGATATGAGATAGATAGATAGATAGATAGATAGATAGATAGATAGATAGATAGATAGATTATGACAGACAGGTAGATAGATAGATAGATAGATAGATAGATAGATAGATAGATAGAGACAGACAGACAGACAGATAGATAGATAGATAGATAGATAGATAGATAGATAGATAGACAGACAGATAGATAGATAGATTATGACAGATAGATAGATAGATAGATAGATAGATAGATAGATAGATAGATTGATTATAACTATGGAATGCTCAGAAAGATCCTAGATCTCCTCCTTCCTTGCACTTCAAACTGAAGCAGACAGTGAGCATGAAGTAAGGGACGTATTTTGATAAGGTAGCTAGCGCAGGCTAATAATTTTGTATTTTTCTTTTTTGTGTTTTGAGATGTTTCATCTCCTCCCTTATGCTTGGTTGGCAGCTCCCTGTACACCGGTGATAGCTGCAGTTCAGGAACGTATAAATGTTGGGAGGAAGAAAAAAGATGAAGTAAGGGAGGGAATAATAAGATGGACTGCACATTTATAAGTGCAACCATTAACTGTTTGGAGTCAGGATGGAATTATTTCCCACTTGGAGCTTAACTGGAAATGGCTTCAGTGTCTTTTTTTTACCTTCCTCAGGATCAACAGAGGTTATATGGCATGAGTTGAACTTGACAAGTATTTATAGGCCTGGATTACAGTGAAATTGATCACTGTACCAAGGGTTTTATCTTCAAATTTCTTCTTAGATTTCAATTGGGATCTTTCAGATAAACCAGCTGACTACACTAATCAACTGCAATGTAAACTAGGCCATTACCAGAAATGTCAGTGCCTGATACAAATGTAGTCCCAACTACATATTTCTATAGGTGTGTTTAATAATGTTAATTATATAAATATAAAAGGGCTAAAATATACAGACACAGATTAAGGCTCCATAGAGCCCTAGGCAAAGTACCAATTTGGGGCCCCATATCTCTGAATCCTGTGCTTCTGACAGTGCTGCTAGCAGGTACTGGCATTGTGACTGTCATGGATGTGACAACAACTGGATGATGCTGGTCGCTTTCAACAAAACGGGTGTCTGACACAAGATGTTAGCAGCAGTAACATCAAGGCCTCTGTCTGTGACCCCTCAATTGCAACCAGGGCTCCTCATATTGCCAAGGCCCCTAGGCAGTAGCCTAGATTGACATAATGGATGATCTGTCTCTGAAGATATATGTTAATGTTTACAAGTATGTAAACATATTGGATGCTCCAGACATTTTTAGTGCACTGGAGTCAGTTCAGCATTCAAGGGTTTAAATGGTCTTAGTTGCATAACTTATTTTATGTGTATAAGATCATTTAATTATCAATACAATCCAAACTGATTACAATATGAGATATGATTTAGATGAAATGCAGGCACTAGCATAATCCGCACTTTAGAGCAGTAGCTTAAAATTTATTGAAAGTTTTGTTTTATCCAAACATACGTTTCAGGTATGAACTGTTCAAGTGTGATCCATTTGGAGAAAATTCATACCCAAAACATTTTATATTTGGCTAAAACAATCTGATCTATAAACCCGTAAGATGAGGCTTTAAACAGTAAATTTTGCATGCGCCTGCACTTCATCTATATTATACTGATTATAAGTCCTGGGGATTGGTGAGCATTGAGCAACAATAAATACAGGTCTCTGCTCACAAGTGGATCGTATACTCCGCTGAGCACCAGATGTATGTTTGCTGTTCTCATTAAGTAAGATTATCTCTTTGAGTGTCAGAGGAGAGTGTATTGTATTGCATTGCACACCCCTCTGTCACTAAAATGGGCTGATGATTTTCTAATCATGTTGATTATTTATTTAGGTTTTTTAACCTGGAAGAATACATTGAGATGTCGCTCACTTTCAAGTAAATCAAGTATTGGTTATGAAATCACCCTACATACAAATCATTAATTTCACATGCTGGAAATGGTATTCTACTGGTCACTTGAGGCAGCATTCACTCAAGGGTTAATCCCTTCCCCCATGGGACAGACTGTAAACACCTCTTTTAATAAAGTTATAAATTACTCCCTCTTCTCCAAACATCTTTTTTTGTTTCCTGACTCTTTGCAGGACAGGTGCCACCCTTATAGTATTTTTCCCTTTCTTTTATGGTTTACTGAGGCTTAGTTAGGTCCCAGGGCCAGAGCCAGGTGTATCTCTCCCTGGTGGACCAATGCTTCCCATTAACTCCTCCCTTTGAGATGGATGGAATGGGAGGCCCCATTATGCGGTGGGGGCATAGGCCGCAGCTGTTGCCATATCTCCTGCTTCTTCTACGTATGCTACACATTTTTTGTGGCTACAGTTTACTGCCCTTATTCACCATGGTGACTGCCAGCATCTCTCTTCCTATTTTTGGGCAGCAGCTTGGCATGGTCTGTGGAGAGAGAGCACACGTGTTCTTTCGCATTACCTTGCCATTCCCAAGATGGTGCTGAATGGAATCTTGTAGTTGCTGGGGAGCAGGACTGAGAAATATAACAAATATATATTCGGTTGGGTCAGGATCCTTAGTTTGATCTGATTCTTTTGAAATGTGTTTTTGTCTGTTCAGCATTTTGTGTCCTGCCTAAGGTGTCTTCTCTGTGGAGAATTTGTGGTTAGGCCTGCTGCATGAAACCCTTCTCTGCCTCTGGTAGTTTTAACCTTTGAAAGGTACAGCTGACCTATTTTTTTCCTGTCTGCTTATATTATGATTATGATGAAGGCATATTTGTTTCTTTGACTGACACCCATCCATTACGCACCATGACAGCTCAGATAATATACCACAATCAAAGTTTTCTTGGTAAGCCATATGTTACGGTAAGCTTTTAGGCTTTTTTATTGTAAAAAGAGTGATAGGCGGCTGATGGGACAGTTTTTCATGTCTTTCCAGCCTGGTTAGGTCCCAGTCTCCTGGGCATCTGTCTGGGTCTTTGAAAGCAATGAGACACTGCTTTGCATTTGACAAGCCCTCCATGGAAGGAAAGAAGATCTGTCATCCCTTCTGGTTGGTTGGAAATGGTGAACGATTTTCCTTCCACTTCTTTGGATATGACGCTTCTTATCCATCAGGCAGTGGTTCAAGAGGCACTCCAAATGTACCCTAAGAGAGGACTCTGACTAAGAGGTTCATAGGTTTAGATTTAGAGAGTCAGGGGATTCTTCTGATGAAGAGGAAATACTTGATTACTTGATTATGTTTTTAAGTAACAATGGAAGTAACACTTCCTGAAATCTTCTTTAGGCATAGTATATGGCTAGCGTTCCTCTCTATTGAACTCATTGTTCTTACTCGAGGTTCAAATATTTACATTTAAAGAAGTAGACAGAAGACTTCAACTACCGGTGAACCTGGGCTCACAGCTACAGGTATCACTTATTTGAAACAATGCATAAAAGGAAGACATTTTGGGGGACTCTACCACCCCCAACAGACATCATCTTTAATCCCTTTCCTCCAATCCACACCACACTCACCATCACGTGTCTCATGATGGAAGGCATTGTGACCCACATTTTGTGAATTATATTATTACATCAGTGTTACATAGCAACCTGCCCTTACATGGAACATATTGGCATATGCATTGTATAATTTAGTGACATTGCATTAGATCAACATAGCAACCATTGCATTGTATGTAATCTGTAATTCCACCAAATCCTGTGGCATTACATAGTTTTTTTTCAGTAAAGTTGCAGTCTCGTGTGTTAAAGAAAGAAAATAGATGGTACATATAATGCATCACTCTGAACAAGAAAATCTATACATTACATTAATATGACATGCATTATAATAGCCCATGATATTCATTTCTTTCATTTAGACCCCTTGGTTCAACTGTTTTTAATTTGAAGGTCCACATTGTTTCGAAAATGCACTGGAGGAAATCACGCTCCATAGCCGACTTCATACACTACAAATTAATTATCCGTTCCTATAGCTCTGCCTTCGCTCTGGCCAAACAGTCATACTTTTCCTTTCTAATTTTTAACCTTTCCTCTAACGCGAAACACCTTTTCTCAGCCTTTAACTATCTTCTACACCCATCAATACAAACACCTTCCACTAACTTCTTTGCCCAAGATCTCTCCACCCACCTCAAGGACAAGATTGACTCCAACAGACATGAAATCTGCCTACACCCAGCCAGCTTAGCCCTGCCACCTCTCCCACATACACACCAAGATCCTTCTCACTCGTGACCTAGGATGAAGTTTCCCTTCTCCTCACATGCTAAAACCTAACCACATGCCCTCTTGACCCAATCCCATCTCAGCTCACTCAAGAACTTTCTCCTCTACTAACGCCAAGCCTTACTCACTTATTGAACCTCTCTCTGTCAACTGGCACCTTCCCATCCTCTTTCAAACATGCACTAATCACACCCATCTTAAAGAAACCCTCCCTGGACCAAAACTCACTCTCAAACTACCGGCCCATCTCACTTCTCCCATTCGCCTCTAAGCTCCTCAAAAGTCTCATATATAACCCCTAACAATTCTTATGCTCCTATTCCCTGCTAGATCCCTTGCAATCTGGATTCCACCCTCATCACTCCACTGAGACTGCCTTCACTAAAGTGGCCAATTACTTACTCTCTGCAAAGTCAAAAGGCCACTATTCCCTACTTATTCTCCTGGACCTGCCAGCTGCCTTTGACACAGTGGATCAACCACTCCTCCTCCAAGCTCTCCACTCCCTAGGTCTCTGTGACACCAGCCTCTCTTGATTCTCATCATATCGCTGCAACCTCTCTTTCGGTGTCTGCTACTCTGGCTCCACTTCTTCACCCCTCTCACTATCTTTCAGAGTACTGCAAGGTTCAGTACTGGGCCCCTTGTGCTTCTCAATCTACGCCTCGTCCCTTGGAAAACTAATAAGCTCCTTTGGGTTTCACTATCATCACTGTGCTGAAGACACTCAAATCTATCGTTCTTCCCCAGACCTCTCCCCTTCCCTCCTTTCCCAGGTATCTAATTGTCTGTCTGCTGTGTCTTCCTGGATGTCCTCTTGTCAACTCAAACTTAACCTTACCACAACCGAATTAATAATTTTCCCTCCCTCTCCAGCTAGCCTTACCCCAGACATTGCCCTCACTATTAACAGAACAACCATCAATCCAAACTCTACAGCAAACTGCCTGGGGGTCACATTTAACTCTGCTCCGTCCTTCACTCCCCACAGTCAGTTAATCTCGAACCCATCCCGCCTCTGTAACATCTCCAGAATCTGACATTTTCTCACCCAAGACACTACTAAAATTCTAATCCAAACATTTATCATTTCCTGTCTTAACTACTGTAACTCACTACTAATTGGCCTTCCTCTCACCAGACTAATCCCACTACAGTCCATAATGAACTCTGCTGCAAGACTAATCTACCTCACTCACAGCTTCTCTAACACCATGCCCCTTTGCCAATCCCTACACTGATTCCTATTAGCATACAGAATTAAATGTAAAAATTCTGGTGCTAACTTACAGAGCCCTTACTAACACCGCACCCCCTATATTTCAACTCTTATTTCCAAATACACTCCCTCTCGCCATCTTCGCTCTGCACACGACCTTTTGCTCTCCACAGCTCTTATAACATCCTCCCACTCCCGCCTACAGGACTTCTCCTGTGCTGCACCTGAACTCTGGATTCCCCTTCCTCATCCCATCAGACTCTCCCCCAGCCTTCAGATCTTCAGACGCACCCTGAAAGCTCCTCTCTTCAGGGAAGCCTATCATCTACCTCCATAACCGTTATCACCAAGAACCACCCCTTCCCTGGACCACCGCACTCAACAACACCTCTCTCTCTCACCCGCTGACCGGCAGTTCATGTGTCAGGAGGCACTTACATCCAATAGCACTCATTCCTTCTGTGTCCATCCTACCTTCCTCTAGACTGTAAGCTCTCACAAGAAGGGCCCTCTATCTCCTCTTTTCTCCATATTCGACTTGTACTATTTAATATCTGTAGGTCTATTCCCTATTGTACAGCACTTTCGGAATTAGTTGACGCTATATAAATAAAGAATAATAATAATAATATAGCACATAGCTGCTTAAACACGTTCATTAACAACAGTACCCCCTTTCATGACACTAGAACACTGCGAGTAATTCAGACTAGGAAAAGCACCTCCCTTATGGATAGGTTATTCGGCTTGCACCAGTCGATTCTTTAAACTTGGTTCCCTTTTATTGTACTATCCCATCATCAGACCTCTAGCACTGTATTCCGCGCTTGACCCTTATGTAGTCTGTATGTCTCCCATTACCACTTTAGATTGTAAGCTTTCGGGCAGGGACCTCACACCCATTGTTTCACTCTACAAAGCACTTGTAACCCTGTATTGTCTAAAGCCTTAAATTGTAAATTGCTGCCTACACTTGTGGTGCTATATAAACATATTCATTCATTCATTCATTCATTCATGCACAAGTGTTTTTCCCTGAAATATTATCTACTGCTGGATTAATTTGGCGAATATATGAATTATTATTTATGATTCCCCTAACTGCTTTTGCTTGATTTGCTTTTTGTTTTTATAACAATACTTTTCTATAAATTCCTTAAAACTGTTTTTAATCTAATATTTAAAATGTCTGAATTGCTCACAATGCTTTTAGTCCTAGTCTTTTGACTATGTGGTAAGTTAGATTTCAACTGCTGTGGCTAGAAACTGTTAGCAAGCATGCGTTGGTTTACTATAGACATCAGTTAACAGAGTGTTGAGTCCCTTGATTACCTGTACATCCGGCGGAGGGGGGGGCTCCCTACTAATACTCAAAAAGTTTAAGTGACTGTCCATTTGTACATTTTTATTTAAAAATTCTTCAAGTACATAAAATGTAAAGTCAAATTGGATCTACTTCTATTATTTTATTTTATCTAATATTTTTTTTTTTGTAATTTTTATGGTCTTGACATTGAGCTCCCTGAGTTTTAGTTTGCAAATGTTTCTGTAGGGATTGTGAAAGCAGAGACAGTGATTTGAATGTTGAATGTACTATCCTTGAAACGGACTGTGATAGAATGTTGTACTATCCCTGCAGCAAACAGTGATAGAATGTTGTACTATCCCTGCAGCGAACAGTGATAGAATGTTGTACTTATCTATGTAAGGGACAGTGATAGAATGTTTTATTATCCCTGCAATGGGCAGTGATAGAATGTTGTACTATTCCTGCAGTGGACAGCAATAGAATGTTGTACTATCCATGCAGGGGGCAGCAACAGAATGTTGCACTATCCTTGCAGCCGACAGTGATAGACTCTTTTACTGTCCCTGCAGCATACATCAGTGGAATGTTTTACTATCCCAGCAGTGGATAGTGATAGAATGTTGTACTATCCCTGCAGCAGACAGTGATAGAATGTTATGCTATCCCTGCAGTGGACAGTGATAGAATGTTGTACTATCCCTGCAGCAGGCTGTGATAGAATGCTGTACTATGCCTGCGGCAGGGAGAGTAATAGAATGTTGATTTATCCCTGCAGTGGACAGTGATAGAATGTTGTATTATACCCGCAGCAAACAGTGATAGAATGTTATATTATCCCTGTAGTGGGCAGTGATAGAATGTTGTACTATCCCACAGTGGACAGTGATAGAATGTATATTATCCCTGGAGCGTGCAGTGATAGAATTTTATACTACTATGCCTGTAGTGGGTCATGATAGAATGTTTTACTATCCATGCAGAGGACAGTGATAGAATGTTATATTATCCCTGTAGTGGACAGTGATATAATGTATATTATCCCTGGAGTGGGCAGTGATAGAATGGTATAAAGCGATGCTTGTAGCGGGTTATGATAGAATGTTGCACTATCAATGCAGAGGATAGTGATAGAATGGTATACTATCCCTACAGTGTGCAGGGATAGAATGTTGTACTATACCTGCAGCAGAGAGTGGTAGAATGTTGTACTCTACCTGCAGTGCACAGTGATAGTATGTTTTACTATACCTGCAGTGTACAGCGATAGAATGCTGTACTATCCCTGCAGCAGACAGTGATAGAATATTTTACTATCCCTGCAGTGGACGATGATAGAGTGTTCTACTATCCCTGCAATGGGCAGTGATAGAATGTTATACTATCCCTGCAGTGGACTGTGATAGAATGTTGTACTATCCCTGCAGCAAACAGTGATAGAATGTTGTACTATCCCTGCAGCGAACAGTGATAGAATGTTGTACTTATCTATGTAAGGGACAGTGATAGAATGTTTTATTATCCCTGCAATGGGCAGTGATAGAATGTTGTACTATTCCTGCAGTGGACAGCAATAGAATGTTGTACTATCCATGCAGGGGGCAGCAACAGAATGTTGCACTATCCTTGCAGCCGACAGTGATAGACTCTTTTACTGTCCCTGCAGCATACATCAGTGGAATGTTTTACTATCCCAGCAGTGGATAGTGATAGAATGTTGTACTATCCCTGCAGCAGACAGTGATAGAATGTTATGCTATCCCTGCAGTGGACAGTGATAGAATGTTGTACTATCCCTGCAGCAGGCTGTGATAGAATGCTGTACTATGCCTGCGGCAGGGAGAGTAATAGAATGTTGATTTATCCCTGCAGTGGACAGTGATAGAATGTTGTATTATACCCGCAGCAAACAGTGATAGAATGTTATATTATCCCTGTAGTGGGCAGTGATAGAATGTTGTACTATCCCACAGTGGACAGTGATAGAATGTATATTATCCCTGGAGCGTGCAGTGATAGAATTTTATACTACTATGCCTGTAGTGGGTCATGATAGAATGTTGTACTATCCATGCAGAGGACGGTGATAGAATGTTATATTATCCCTGTAGTGGACAGTGATATAATGTATATTATCCCTGGAGTGGGCAGTGATAGAATGGTATAAAGCGATGCTTGTAGCGGGTTATGATAGAATGTTGCACTATCAATGCAGAGGATAGTGATAGAATGGTATACTATCCCTACAGTGTGCAGGGATAGAATGTTGTACTATACCTGCAGCAGAGAGTGGTAGAATGTTGTACTCTACCTGCAGTGCACAGTGATAGTATGTTTTACTATACCTGCAGTGTACAGCGATAGAATGCTGTACTATCCCTGCAGCAGACAGTGATAGAATATTTTACTATCCCTGCAGTGGACGATGATAGAGTGTTCTACTATCCCTGCAATGGGCAGTGATAGAATGTTATACTATCCCTGCAGTGGACAGTGATAGAATGTTGTATTTTCCAGCAGCGGACAGTGATAAAATGTTGTGTTTTCCTGCAGAGGACAGTTATAGAATGTTATACAATTTCCGCAGCAGACAATGATAGACTATTATACTATCCCTGCAGCAGACAGTGATGAAACGTTGAACTATCCCTGAAGCAGAAGTTGATAGAATGTTGCAATATCCATACAACGGACAGTGATAGACTCTTGCTCTATCTCTGCAGAGGACATCAATGGAACGTTTTACTTTCCCAGCAGTGGATATTGATAGAATCTTGTACTATCCCTGCAGTGGTAGAATGTTATACTATCCCTGCAGCGGACAGTGACAGAGTGTTGTACTATCCCTGCAACAGGCAGTGATAGAATGTTGTGCTATCTCTGCAGCAGAGATGATAAAATGTTGCTTTATCCCTGCAGCAGACAGTGATAGAATGTTGTATTATCCCTGCAGCAGACAGTGATATAATTTTGTACAATTTCTGCAATGGACAGTGATAGAATGTTATACTATCCCTGCAGCAGACAGTGATACTGTTGTACTATCCCTTCAGTGTTCAGGAAAAGAATATTGTACTATCCCTGCAGCAGAGATGACAGAATGTTGCATTTTCCCTACAGCAGACAGTGATAGAATGTTGTATTATCCCTGCAGCAGACAGTGATAGAATATTGTATTATCCCTGCAGCAGACAGTGATAGAATGTTGTGTTATCCCTGCAGCAGACAGTGATAGAATGTTGTATCATCCCTGCAGCAGACATTGATAGAATGTTGTACTATTCCTGCAGTGGATATTGATAGAATGTTATACTATCCCTGCAGTAGACAGTGATAGTGTTGTACTATCTTTTCAGCATTCATGGAAAGAATATTGTACTATCCCTGCAGCAGAGATGATAGAATGTTGTATTATCCCTGCAGCAAACAGTGATAGTGTTGTACTATCCCTTCAGCATTCAGGGAAATAATATTGTACTATGCCTGCAACTGAGATGATAGAATGTTGTATTATCCCTGCAGCAGACAGTAATAGACTGTTGTACAATTCCTTTATTGCACAGTGATAGAATGTTGTGATATCATTGCAGTGGACGGTGATAGAGTGTTGTAATATCTCTGCAATGGACAGTGATTGAATGTTGTATTTTCTGGCAGAGGACAATGATATAATGTTATATTTTCCGGCAGTGGAAAGATGGAATGTTGTATTATACCTGCAGCAATGATAGAATGTTGTACTATCCCTGCAGCAGACAGTGATAGACTGTTATTGTATCCCTGTAGTGGGCAGTGATAGAATGTTGTACTATCCCACAGTGGGCAGTGATAGAATGTTGTGCTATCCTTGCAGAGCACAATGGCAGAATGTTGTACTACCCCAGCGGACAGTGATAGTATGTTGTACTCCTTGAAGCGGACAGTGATGGGATGTTGCATTATCCCTGCCTCCACTACAACAACATACAGAACACTCAATCCTGCAGGGATAGTGCAACATTGGAAACAGAGATTCAGTAAGCTCATTGACAGGGATATAAAAGTATTTAAAAAAATAGGTCTAGAAGAAGAAGAATAAAAAAAACACATAATGTATGTCTCCCAGGGGCGGCAGTGAGGAGGAGATACAGAAATCTCCTCCATACAGCCAGTACTGAAGAGTACTGCCCACTCCTGTTAAAATCTCTGCAAGGAGTTTGCCTTCCCTCTGGAACTCAAAGGCTTAACCCTTGGAGTGCTGGAGAGGTACCCAACGTATTGTGTTGCAATGAGTTGGATACCTTTCTGGCACTCAGAGGGATAAGTGAGGAATCCATTTACATTCTTCATAGAACTGATAATTGACAGCACAATAGAAAATTTACATTTTCAATTCACCACATCGGCAAATTAACCCAACATTGTGATTTTTTTTGGGGGGATGATTTCCAGTATTAACCCTTTGAGTGCAAGAGAGGTATCCAAAGCAATACTTCTCTGGCACTCAGAGGGTAAACCCTGAGTGCTTGAGTTGTGTCCAGTCTATTGCTTCCTTATGCATTCAGAGCCCCTCTAGGACTCACAGGGTTGACAGGTAAAGGGCACTATACCCATTTACAGATGTTTCCCTGGAAGCAGAACAGACAGTGAATCCAGGCTGCACTGTGATCCCTGGCATGCTAACAGGGGAGCAGGTCTAGGGTCCTAAAGGAGACTCTCTGGACTCCCCCTTTGGCCCAATGAGAAGAGATTCTACTGCAAGACTGGTATAACAGTTAAGTCTTTGTCCTACTCATTTCAGTCACCATAGAACCTCTGTGTCTGTCATGAAAGTCCTAACGAGAGGGTCTGTAGGCAGAGGAGTCCGCTGGGGAGGGCACCTCCATAATGTAACTCCCAGGCCAGCCTGACCAGCACCTGTGTTTATGTGTGTGTGTGGGGAAGGGAAGTTCCTCCTTTCCGGCTGCCCATGTCTATAGTGGCTAAACACACAACCTGCAACCTTTGAGACTGAAAACCACATATTTCCGAGTTGTGTTTCAGCCACATGTGTGAGTTTTCTGACCACCCTGAGTGGCTGACAGGACCCCTTATTCTGGGGCTGTACAATGCAGCCCTAGGATTTATTTTTAAACATCTGGTCCCATAGGAGCACACTTATTAAAACATGATAATTGCCCTTTAAATCCCCATGCTCCACTTGCCTCTGTTCTCAAGAACTGTAAGGAGGTCAGGCTGCTTGGTAAATTGGACCAAATTAATAGTGACAGTAGCAGTGAAATACACCTCCCTGGTAGAAACATTCCCATTACCGAGACAGACTGCATTTACTATATATTTAGCTGGGAAAGAGCACCAGGTGGTCAAGAAAACAACTGTATAAGCTGCACGGGTCATCAGTCGGGTCAAGGGAAAGAGCAGAGGTTGTGAAAATAAGATTTAATTTTAGATTTAAGTAAAAAAAAAACTGCTGAAGACAATGAGGCTGGCTATTATGGAGAACAGAACCTATTTTTGACCCAAAAAACTGCACAGTAGGAGGCAAATAAAAATTACCATGGAATTAAATTGTTCTTTTTACCCCTTGAATGCTTGAGAGATCTCCAGTGCATTGCAAATCAATGTCTATATATAATTTGTACTCATTACCCACCCTGCATATAAGTAGAAATACAACTAAGCACTTAAATTATGCATTTAGTTGCCTAGACCCCTAAACTGTATGTCAGTTCTACCTTATAATCACACTGGGAGTTGCTGTGAACATTAAAGGGATACTGTGAGCATAAGGAAAACCCTGCCCCCCTTGACAGGTTTTTCAGGTTTTTCCTTATGATCACTGAAGACTGTCCCTCTCTGCGATCCATCCGGACAGTCTTGCTGCTCTGAGGTGAACAGTGTTACATCAGTAAAAGGGGAGGAAGGGGGATACTTTATCATTCAATCACTCTTGAACTACAACTCTGACAGTATTGAAATAACGCTCTCCATGGCCCAAATACTATATAGGTTAATTGGAGCTGCTTTTATTTTGAAACATTACTATCCCTTTAAATTCCAGCATGTCGTGTAAAAAATTAAATAAGAATCCCTTTTTTCTCTAATCCCCGTATCTTGCATACATGTGAGTATGGTATATTATACAGTGCAACATCTCATCAGCCTAGGTGGACTCTATATTGTGGCCAGGTGTGCTCTGGGGTAGTCAGGGTGCATTCTCATTAGGGGTATTTTTGTTTCTTGTTAGCGATATTTGTTGAGCATATACTCATTGTTCTGTTTTGTATCTTATTTTTATTGTCTTTGTGAAATCTTCAATAAAGTACGAATTAAAAAAAAAAAAAATTAAATAAGAAAATATGCAGATTTTTCTTTTTTATTGCAGTAGCGCTACTAGCTTCTCTACATGTCTAACATACCTTTATGGCTGGAGTTGTGGCAACTACTTGACTGCAAGCATATGTTGAGGGTGATGCACTAAGCGATGATAAAGAGGTGATAAAGTGGTGATGTCTTCTCCAGTGATATCACTTCTCCAGTTCCTATGTTATTCTATGGAGCCTATTCACTAACATCTCCAAAGCTGAAGAAATCTTAGTGCATTGGCTCCATAGAATAACACAGGAACTGGGAAGTGATATCACTGGAGAAGTCACAGCTTAGTGAATCCCCACCCCCCTTGTATCAAAAAATAGACAGTCTGTGGTAGGTGTAGCTTAGTACTCTTCCCCCCCCCCATAATATTTAAACCTAAACAAATGGGAAGCTGGAAGGAAACTGGAAGCCTGGCGTTGTGAACATTTAAGTGTGAGCACTTCATGTTATATGCCAATATTTCTTCATGTGCTAGGTGGTCATTTTATATGTGTTTTAATTAAATTTTTTTTGACTGTCTTCTTCTGTTTTGCTGAAGATAATTCAAGCTTGACTTTTTTGTGGGTGATACATTCTACCCATATTTAAGCTCAATGTATAATGTCCATTTAAAAAAAAAAAAGATATACTGTTCTTAGATATTTTTATGTGGTTGTTATTTCACCTATCCAATAATTAAATAAAGTACACCAAGCAGTACATAATCATCCCCCAGCTCTGTATCATATTTTATACATGTTGTGCATTCCTGAGAACACGTCTGGGGGAAAGGCAATGTACTTGGGTTCTGTTGCTACCAGTGGGCAAGGGAACAGAGCTGGGGGGCAGCGGGTAGCCACAAATACTTATGGACGCTGCGTGACCCCCAGCCTGGTTCTCTTGGGAGTGCGTTCCCGAAAAATAAATTTGCCTTCTGGACACCAGTTGGAGTGATTGGTAACAGTCTAATTACAATAAAGGTTTGGCTTTTTATGTGGTTGTTTTTTCCTATGTGGTTGTTATTTCACCTATCCAATAATTAAAGTGCTTTTTTTATTGTTTTCAAAATATTGACACATAGAAAAATATTATAACTGCAGGTCTGAAGATGTCAAGTAGTTTTAAAACCAACACATATCTGGTAAAAGTATACTTAGAAAATTAAGGACAATACATTGCAATATACAATTTTATTAAAATAATTTATTGTTTTAGAGAAAATAGGTTTAACACAATGAAAAAAATGCTGTATTTTAAATTTTGATGCTTATGATATCATATTGTGGTTACATCATATCTTTCTAACAATAGAAAGAACAACTCATGTTGACAAAAAATATTTAACTTGTGCAGGTTTGTAAAAAGATATTCAAAAGAAACCTTGGGGGGAGATTCATTAAAGGTCAGTGCTGTGGCAATATGACTGATATGTGTTCAAAGCACTTCCACATTTCGATGTAGATACACATCACCATATGCACTAAAATTTAGGGATGTAAGGGGAGCGTAGGAGAAGTTCCCGATTAGCATACAAGATTGTCAAACTGCGGTTGATGTGGAAGGGATGTCCTCCCTCACACATCACCAGCAGTACGACAAACCTGAAGTCTGAAAGCATTCACTATGCTGCCCCACTTGGTCAGTAGGAGAGTGGTGAGGATCCTTTCAGCACCACAAACAGCATCACTCCCTTAAACCTTAGAGTGCCAATTGGATGTGCATTGTGCACCCCTGCAGCACACACAGGGTTAAATAAAGTACACCAAGCAGTATATAATCATCCCTCAGCCCTGTATCATATTTTATACATGTTGTGCATTTCTGTCTGGGTGGAAGGAAGTGTACATGAGGGTCTGCGGCTACCAATGGGCAAGGGAACAAGGCTGGAGGGCAGCTGGTAGCCACAAATCCTCATGGACACTGCCTGATCCTCAACCTGGTTCCCTTGGGAGTGCAGTCTCAAAAAATACATTTGCCTTCTGGACACCAGTTGGTGTTGTTGGTAACAGTCTAATTACAATAAAGGTTTGGCTTTTTTTATCACTTTTGAACAACAGCTCTTCAATCAGCAACCTTGTTCTACTCAGCAGGCATAGCTTTTCAACAGATATTTTTTAAGGTTCCAAGGGCATTAACCCCATTGTGACAATGGACTTACCAGGTACGTCCCGCAAAAACTGTCACTTAGTGACAGAGGACGTACCTGGTAAGTCACGGAAGTCCGGGTCTCCGTGCAGCTGCACACCATTCGGAGACTCCGGATCGTTTTAAAAAAAAAAATGTACCATGGGCGTTAAGGTGACAGCCACGTACGCACGCGGCTGTCACTAAGGAGTTAATAAATGTTAATATTGTTCTTTTGCTAAAAATAATTGTTGTTTTATTTGTTTTTTTTTTGTGCTACTTTATCCTTTTAGGAAACTTCACTGCACGCGGAACTATATCCATCTGAATCTGTTCCTCTCTTTCATTCTGAAAGCCATCTCGGTCTTAGTGAAGGATGATTTTCTGTATTCCAGTACAAACTCCTGTCCAGATTCGCTGGTAATGAAACTTGATTCTGTTTGAAGCCTTGAATATTGTTTTTGTTTATTAATTTAATTATGTATTAATAACCCAGTAAATACAGGTAGTGAATGAACCATACCAATATACTAAGCGTGGAATATACATGAATTCACAGCTCATTTTCTGCTCAAGGACATTGGCTTCCCAGTGGGATTTCGGCTGTGTACAAGTGCTCTTACTCTATAGCGGTTTGATTTCAGACCTGCACAAGTGCACTTACTCTATAGCGGTTTGGTTACAGCTCTGCACAAGTGCACTTACTCTATAGCGGTTTGGTTACAGCTCTGCACAAGTGCACTTACTCTATAGCGGTTTGATTTCAGACCTGCACAAGTGCACTTACTCTATAGCGGTTTGATTTCAGACCTGCACAAGTGCACTTACTCTATAGCGGTTTGGTTACAGCTCTGCACAAGTGCACTGGCTCAGTGGTGGTTTGATTACAGCTCTGCACAAGTGCACTGGCTCAGTGGTGGTTTGGTTACATCTCTGCACAAGTGCACTGGCTCCATTATGGTTTGATTACAGCTCTGCACAAGTGCACACGCTCAATGGTGGTTTGATTACAGCTCTGCACAAGTTCACCCTTTCAATGGTGGTTTGATTACAGGTCTGCACAAGTGCACTGGCTCCATTGTGGTTTGATTACAGCTCTGCACAAATGCACACGCTCAGTGGTGGTTTGATTACAGCTCTGCACAAGTGCACACGCTCAGTGGTGGTTTGATTACAGCTCTGCACAAGTGCACATGCTCAGTGGTGGTCTGATTACAGCTCTGCACAAGTGCACCCTTTCAATGGTGGTTTGATTACAGCTCTGAACAAATGCGCTGGCTCAATGGTGTTTTGGTTACAGCTCTACACAAGTGCACTGGCTCCATGGGGGTTTGATTTAGGCTCTGCATCAGCATACTGGCTCAATGAGGATTTGAAGTCAGTGATGCGCAAGTGCACTGGCTCTGTGAGTGTTCAGTTTTAGTTTTGCACAAACATACTGGCTCATTGAGGGCTTGATTTTAGCTCTGCCCAAGCACTCTGGCTCTATGGGGGATTGAGACATCAGTCACAGCTCCCATAGTGTCAGTCACTGATCAATGACCGGAAGTGGAGCTTCCTTCTCCCTAATCTTCATCAGAGCCGGAGTTACATCCCAGGCATCCTTAGACAATGCACTACAGGCGCCATTAGCCCCACCCATGAACACACCCCTTTTCAATACATCAGTCCCATCTAATATTCTCTGGCACAGAAAATACATTTGGCCAGTAACAAGCAAAGCCAAAAAACTGCACCGCAGTTCAAGCTCGTATTATTTTGACCGCAGTGCCTCCATGAGCTTATATTAAAACAGCCTATGAAGGGTTAACGTCACTGACCACTGCTGTCCATAGGCTGCTATAGCAACAGAGACACCATAAATGTTCAGCCCATGAATGTACTGTACACACAAAATGCACTTGTGATAACACTTCAAAAAAACTATTCCATATTACATGATACTATTCTTTTAACCCACGGAGGGCCAGAATTTTGTTAATCTCTTTCCCAGAATTGCTCCAGTTCCGGTTCTTCTTGGCATCAGCATTTGATTGTGACTATGCTGTGAGGCCAAGCTGCTGACAACTGGTGCATGACTAGCCACACAGCGTACAATGGACAATAGACTAATGACACATTTGGCCATATATATGGATGTGCCAGTACAGGAACATGGTATTAGTGTCTAATGTCAGCAGCTGCACTTAAGGGTATGTATTGCAGTATATGGTCAATGTAGTGCATAAGAGTGGAACACTCTGCCCGCATTAGATTTTAATGCCAGCAAACTAAGTACACCAGCACAGGTCAACTGACAGTGATGGCGATCAAGTTATCTGTGCCACGTTAATGCCAGTGGTGTAAAAGGAAAGCTTTTTTTGTGTGTACATAGCTTAGAAATTGGCTTTAGGCATCCGTATAGGCTTAAAGCAATCCCAGTGTGTGATTTAGCTTGGAATTGCCTTTGTACATTCACCCTGCTGTAAGGTGAACCTGAACTCTGTTATTCACCTCTAGGCTGCCCAGAGTGAGGCTGATGTACTAAGCCCAGTTCTGGAGCAAACCAGCTGCAATGTCAATGAGGAATAAGCATTTCTGGTTGATTTAAATGGGGTTTTTAACTTATTGAATGCTAGAGAGGCCTCCAAGAGGTTAAAAACCCAAACTGAATTCATGGAGATTTTTATCTATCCCTTATAGTGCGTCTGGTTTCTACCAGAATTGCTTCTCTTCTGTGCACAAGGCCTAGTCTAGTTTGTTTTATAGGGATTAAACATCTCCCTGTATATTGTACTGGACATTTTTTCTGTAAAATAAATAGCAAGTACAGAAGTAGTGCAGGTTTCCATGCTCTTCTAACATGAGAACAGGGGAATCAATCAGTGGTTCAATCATTCTGAAGGATTTCCCTGAGTTAGTGACATTCACTTGTTTTTAATTGAGGAGATCCTCAGAACATACACTTTCTCGGGGCCTGAGGATGGGTTAGAGCGCACCTGCTCTAGTTCATACCCTTAACCCTTTGAGTGTCAGAGCGGTACCCAGCGGATTGCAACGCAATGTGTTGGGTACCCCTCTCTGACACTCAGAGGGTTAAGTTCAGCTGCTAGCATTAGACAATAACATTGCATATTCATTCCAATGTCTTGAACCATCCTATATAATAATTCGCTAATGTATGTTTGTCAGAAGCTGTTATGCACAGTACAGACTGCCCGCACCACAGCTGATAACGGAGCGGGGTGCTCCGAATTCAGACCTTCTGTGCGCAGAGAGGACTACAGTCTGAATTCGGAGCGCCCCACTCCGTTATCAGCCGCGGCATGAGCAGTCTCTACTGTGCATGACTGCACTGCGGCCATTGCTGCCTGGCACTGTGGCCCATATACACGGGCTGTTCAAGTATTCAAGTAGTTCACACATATTTGTGTAACCCCAAGACAATTTAAAGGGACATTGGACTTTTAATATAAATATATATATATATATATATATATATATACAGGAAAGATAGATAGTTAGATAGATAGATAGATAGATAGATAGATAGATAGATAGATAGATAGATAGATAGATAGATAGATGTGTAGGGATTTTCTCACTGTTGGAAGATTTTTCATTTGAAACATGTTACAGCTCAAATTTGCACTTTTTTAATTAAACTGCTAGCAACAGAGCTAAGTACTGTTCAAGAGCCATTTTGTTTTAAATAATGCATTCTGTGATAGATTGAGTCATAGACTACAGTACGCCTCTGAACATGATAGGAACATCACCACCTGCTGGTCACCGTAGCAAATTGCAGTTTATTGTGAAAAAATATAATAAAAAAAGATTACACAGTACTAAAATTTGAATGAAAACTGTACATTTGTTTTATTCAGCAGGAAAAGCCTCATAACATATATTTTTACCTAAATTAATGTTCACTGCTCTTTTAACACTTTAACCCCTTAACGACAGGCAGTCCTAGAAGTGAACTGCCCTTAAGGACCGCTTTGATCTTGGTCGGCCTGCTGATGTGTACTTTGCGCACCGAAAGGAGGTCTGAGAGAGACCTCTCTGGTCTTGGAACGGTCAATTTCA
Organism: Rhinophrynus dorsalis; assembly: GCA_037306005.1. NCBI lineage: Eukaryota > Metazoa > Chordata > Amphibia > Anura > Rhinophrynidae > Rhinophrynus > Rhinophrynus dorsalis. The sequence continues at coordinate 451,592,792 of CM074723.1, forward strand.
GACCCCGCTAGTTTATTAACCCCTTAAGGACCAGCGGTCCTGGGGTGTGTGGTCCTTTAAGGACCAGATATGGAAGTTCGACATGCCGCCCCACGTGACTGATCACGTGTGCCAGCATGCCAAACGAGGGACTGAAAGAGATCGCTCCGGTCTTGGCGCAATCAATTTCAGTCCCCGGTATTACTCAACAGCGCTCCAGCAGGAGCACGGTGAGTAATAGTACGTGACGTGCCAGGACCGTCACTGGTCCTTAAGTGCCGGACCAGCGTGACGGTCCGGGTATGTCATCGGACCCAAAGGGGTTAAGGGGTTAAGGACCAGAGGGACTTGCAGCTCATTTCCATACCTAGGAGCTCTCAGGGTTTGACCCAAATATCAGGGTGAAGAGGCCAATTCTCAGGGTGGGAGTCGAATGCCAACTAATATATGATCTGCTTTTATTCTCTTAATTGGTGTCATTTCTACCAGAAAGGCTGATTTGCCTTGTTTGTGTCAAGGCAGCGAAATCTCCAAATTGTATCATGATAAGTGTTCCTTGAACAGAGATTGGAGAACCTTTTGGTTAGGGCAACCAGAGGCCTATCGCCCAGAATCTGTGTTTCTGGGGACCTTTATCAATTAATATTTCAAAGATCTCAGGAGTCACTGTTTTTAAAAGTTCTCAGACATGCTCATTGTTTTGCAGTGTGTTGAACACCTCTGTGGCCTTTAACCCCTTAAGGATCATCCGTACACGGTCGGCCACAGAGTATTTTTTTGTTTTATTGCATCCAATTCAGGGCTCCCTAAACAGCATGCAGCCTCCTGCGGAGCCCTGAATTCCATTACGTACCAGGACCATCATGGGTCCTCTTGGCAAGTTTTCCCATGGCGGGCCTGGCATGTCATGGGTCCTTAAATCATTTTCTATATACATCTGTCTCCTTGCACTGTCTTAGAGTACTAAAACCTCTGAGTAGTTTGAATGTTTATTGCTTAATCACCCCCCTCCTTTCTGTCGCTGTGGGTGGTCCAATGCCTGACAACAGTTTACAGAAGTCTGTATTGTACTGTACCCTCGATACAGCGAGGAGAGAAGTTCAAGGAACATTGTTTGCATCAACCTGTCAAAACAGGTGAATGATTCCTAAAATGTCTACAGTGTAATTTCACAATTTATGAAAAGGTTTCGGGTTGAAAACAATTTAGAGAAATAATTAGAAAAGCAGAATGAGTGAAGGATACAGCTGTTTTTCAGCATTAATTTAAAAAAAAAAATCACAAACTCCAGTAAATTTAACCCTTTGAGTGCCAGAAGGGTACGCAATACACGTACCCCTGTCGCACTCAAAGGATTAAAAATGAAGATTCCTGTTTTAAAAAAAAAAGTTTTTTTTTTAAAAATAAATAAGCGTTTCAGACACACATTACTTACTAAAAAAAATGACAATTTTGAGCATTTTGCTCATTTATTCTAGTGACGGCTGTTAATGTTCAGTAATGTTACATGATCAGACAGTTATATGTTAATGGCAACTTGGGCATTAACCCTTTGAGTGCCATAGAGGCACACAACGCATTGCTTTGCATACCCCCTGGCACTCAAAGGGTTAATTGTGTCAAATATTCATTGTTGAGCGCTCGGACTCGCTTAAAGTTGAGCGGTAACAAGCTAAGACACATTTAGCTTGTTTTAGAGAATAAAACTCTGTCTGTATGTTATACAAAACATTGTTTTTCTGTAAAGTAAATTGTTTTTAAGAAAAAAGTTATCAGTGCTTTATGCTAATACATTTATGTGCTGGGCCAATATTACCAAACACACACCATTAGTGCTGAGACCATCACACCAGTCCTGGCATGTCATTAGGGTGACCACGTGACCCGGATTGCCTGTCCCTTGCGCTGGGACCGTCACGCTGGCCCTGGCATGTCATTAGGGTGACCACGTGTCCCGGATTGCCTGTCCCTTGTCCCAGACAGCCACCTTCTGGGACAATACAAAGTCCCGGAATGAAGACTCCAGAAGGTGAACTTCCCATTGCCTACTGTGACAGAACGTGATGTCTCTGCTGGGCTACAAGAAAATGGTTTCCAGACAGAGCTCTAATCCTGACATCAACAGAGAGCTGTAGTGTAATTTAATGTAAGTTTAAGGCTTTGGGCGTGATGTACATTTTCATGTAGCCCACCACAGGCATCACTTTCTGTCACACCAGTCACTGTGGAGTTCTCTCTATAGTGTTTAGGACTCTGTGGTGTGTACCTCTCTTTACAATGACAACATTTAAATGTCACCCTACATGTCATGGAATTCTGGGATGGCAGCGCAGCTGCACACCACTCTGACATTCCAAAATAACACTCACAAAAAAAATAGTCTGTTGTCCTTAACGGCCGCACACGCGCCTGATCAGGCGGTTGTTAAGGGAGGGGTTAAATAATGTACACAGAGCCAACACACTGGGGTACAACATACAGGCGTATTTTGTTTCTCTGTATAACAAACAAAACTTGCCGTAAAGTGACAGATCCACTGTAATTATGTGTACGCGAGAAACAATGACAAACTTGTCTTAGGACGACAGGTCAACTTTATTCCTTTTAGAGCCTCAGAGGTATCCAACGATACCTCTCTGGCACTCAAACGGTTAAAGTAGATCAGTGACATTGAAGTCAAGTTTGCATAATTAAAACTACTATTCAAAACTGTGTATCATGTCAACTAAAAGACCAGGGGAGAGATTCACTAAGACGTGATAAAGAGGTGATAAAGTGGAGAGGACTTCTCCAGTGATATCACTTCTCCAGTTCCTTTGTTATTCTATGGAGCCTATTCACTAAGATCTCCAAAGTTGAAGAAATGTTAGTGCATTGGCTCCATAGAATAACATAGAAATTGGAGAAGTGATAAACTGGAGAAGTCTTCTGCATTTTCTCACCTCTTTATCACCGCTTAGTGAATCTCCCCCCAGAATATATAGAGAGATAGTGATAATTTTATTTCTGAAATATGATCTTTGTGACTGTGACACCCAGGAGCATTATAATGTACTGTTTGAGGTAGAAAGCTTCAGGTCTCATTCTTGAGTCATATTGCTATCTTGGTGCATGTAATAATGCTAACAGTGATTCGGGCTGCACGGTGCATTAATAATGTATTAGGCCAGGATACATCTGTTTTGATCCAGTGTCCTAAACCAGGATGTCCAAATTCAGTTCTCATGGGCCACCAACAGGACAGGATGTAAGGATTTCCCTGATGAAGCACAGGTGAGTTAATCATTGGATCATTCATTGTGACTGACTCACCTGTGTGTAATCAGGGTAATCCTTACATCCTGGCCTGTTGGTGGCCCTTGAGGACTGAACTTGGAGAGCCCTATCCTAAGCTATATCTCCTAATATTTTTGCTTTAGGTTCTATTGCTGGGTGAGTGACTGATGGGATGTGCTTTACTGAGCTTTTTTAGGTTATTTCATGACCTATTGATTTCATTTAGTATTTTATTTACTCAGACTAATGTATAAACACATATACTGAAGTTCAAACAAACATTACAGTGAGTTGTATTTCTGTGGAGCAATGTGATGCACTTATATACACATCACACAGTCTGATCTCATAAACACAGGGACACCAGGGTGATACACTTATATACCCACCACACAGTCTGATCTCATAAAAAGAGGGACAGAGGTATTTGGATCTCACAGAGGCAGGGGATTGCTGGCCTTGGGGGGGCAGGGGGGCAATTGCCCCCTGGGCTGGTGAAATGTCTAGGCTGGTAGGCCACTGCATTCACTAAATCTCCCGATTGCTGCTGTAAATGGAGCTACACTAGTGATACCACAGAGGTACAATCCAAATGGAGCTACACTAGTAGCATAAACCATTTCCCTTGTAAGCTCTATAGTATCACTAGGTAAGCTTTACTTAAATTGTAAGCTTTGTAGTGGTGCACTAGTGTAGCCCCATTTCAACTGTAACCTATGTGGTATCACGTGACTTACGCCACAACAATAATGCCAATTTTAATGCCAATTTTAAAATTAACAAAAGGAGGTGGGCTGGAACAGTGGCCTAGAACGATAATAGAAATGGGCCACTTGAATGTATTTGCCCCCTGGGCCACAAATTGCCAGCCCTCCCCTGCACAGAGGGACTGTCCCTCCTAAAGAGGGGCACTTGGGAGATATACACCTCTATGCGTCTGCTAGTCTTTTGGCTAACTCGATGCATAGGCAACTCGATGCAAACTTAACTGAGAAGTAACACCTAATAATAATTCCCCACTTATTACGGTCAGAATATCCTAATGACCCCTAAACCTGTTGCCCTTGTGCCTTTGTTCAAAAGATAACTTATTCATTCAGTCCTCAATGTCATGTTCATGGAGGTGGACATGACAGTTGCAGGTAGCATCAAAGAACCTAAACTCCGCCCACCTCAAATGATAATCTTAACCAATTAAGGACCAGAAGGGTGCGAAATGCATTGCTTTGAAATGCGTTGAGCGACCCTCTGGTTCTTAAATGGTTAAGCAGGCTCCTGTACACTGTCTACTGTTTGAAAAAAACTGCCAGGAACTGTCATGTCCACCTCCATAGGCATGACATCCGAGACTGATTGAACAGGTTACTTCTTGTACCAAATGCACGCAGTCACAGTGCATAAGGACAATTATGATTTAATGACCATAAATAAAAGGGAGTCATTCTCCTTTAAATTCAGGGTGACAGGTCCACTTTATTACATAAGTTCCCATTGAAAACTACAGACACTGAAGTTGAACATAAACTGCTTATGAGAACATAAGGCAAAATGTCAGCACAAGTCATGGTCTTTAAATCATTTTACATTATCTACTTTTTTACAGATTGGCTGCAAGGTTATTTTAGTATTCTTACAATACTGTGTGATGGCAAATTTCTACTGGCTGCTAGTGGAAGGACTTTATCTGCATACGCTTCTCGTGGTTATATTCTCACCAAACAGGCATTTTACAATATATCTGCTGATTGGATGGGGTAAGACGTTCCCAGATATTTTACTCCTTGTTATTACCGTGGCTTGTATTTGCTGACCTGTAGAAGCCCATTGTATGGAATCTAAAGCCTTCATTTTCATAGGGAGGTGATGGACTTAGAAAAGTGGTGGAGTTCTGGGGCAATCCAACTGCACCACAGGGAACAAATAAAAATTCCCCCAAATGACCATTAATTTAAATGGGTCTTTTAACCCCTTAAATGTTAGTGAGATCTCCAGGGGTTAAAACGTTCATATAATTCATCGGAAAGTTTTTTTGTTCCCTGTGATATCATTGGATTCCTCCATTTTTCTTTGAAAATCATTCTCAGTGTTTTAATTGCTGCTAACAAAGTAAAACAAGGAGAAACGAACAGGAGGCGGTCATAGAGTTAAAGGGGATTTATCACCCCTATACATGTTTGTCTAAAACATTACTTAATATAGTGATTAGATTGAAAACTGTTTTAATTTAAAAAAAAAAATTGTTATTTTGTCCAAGGATTTCTGCCTGTAAGCTGGAGCTGTCTCGGAGGACGCTCCAGCTTACACGCAGAATGCCTCCATCATTGTAGGAGGCTGGGTAGAGGGAGAAGAGCAGAGGAAGAGTGACAGACTGTGATACAGGGCTGGTAACCACAGTCTGTCCAGAAGGAAGCCACAGGGTAATCTTTAGACATTTGATTTGGACAAAAAGTATATGGCAGTTTGTAAACATAGAGACCAAAAAACATGTGCATGGATCCGTCAGCAAACAGAGTTGTATGACACCATTGAAAGAGTAAGGCACCTGAAATGGAAATGGGCAGGCCATATAGCAAGAAGACCTGATGGTAGATGAACGAAAAGAATTTTGGAATGGATTCCACTCTATACTTAACACCCAAGGAGAAGATCAAAGACAAGATGAGTAGATGAAATTACCAAACTTGCTGGTACACAGTGGCAACAAAAGGCAAATGTTTTGGAGGCTTACTGAGGAGGCCTTCATCCTGCAGTTGATTGACAGTAACTGAAGATGATGCTATATCAAATATCACCATCATCATCTTCAGTCATTGTCAGTCCACTGCAGGATGAAGGCCTCCTCAGCAAGCCTCCAACAGTTTCAGTTTTTGGATGACTTTGGCATTCAGTGTCCATGTTTCACAGCCATATGTTAGGACTGGGAGGGCACATTGGTCGAAAACCTCTTAAAGACAGTACTACTAAGTTTTCCAAATGTTTGCCATCCCAGTTTTTTTCCTCACTCAGTTTCCATTATGGTGTTTCCATTTGTTGACATTTACTATCCAAGTTGTTGTCCATTTACTGGGATTTTCCTTGGTATGGTAAGTGTGTTTTGATGATATTCATCTTCAGACCAAAATGTTTGCTTTCCTGTTGTAGCTCTTCAATGCATTCTTGCGTTTCTTCAAGACTACTGACAAAGAGTGTGATATCATCTACAAAATGTAAACGATGTAGGTAGTCTCCATTGATCTTAAGTCATATCTTGTCTCAGTTTAGTTTGTGGAAAACATCTTCTAAGCAAGCTGACAATTATTTTGAGGAGATTGTATCTCCTTGTTGGAAGCCTTTTTCTGTGTTTATCTGGACGTTATCATTTTTGACCTGATGCAGTTGCATTTTCATATATTGATTGGAGGATATTGATGTAAGCTATATCTATTCTTTGGTTGTTCAGGGCATTATTATTGCTTGCCTTTCCACAGAGTCAAATGCCTTTTCGTGGTCAATGAAAGATTGCTTTCATTATGTTCCTCTATAACGTGTTGCACTGTCTGGATATGGTTTGAAACTGCTCCTGAAGTCTGCTTGTTCTTTAGGTTGTGCCATATTTAGCATTGTGTACATTCTTCTTGATAGTACCTTTGTGAAAAACTTGCAGACTACTGGTAGTCTTATTGGCCTGCACTGTTTTAGATCTGCCTTATCACGTTTTTTTGTGCAGTTAGATGACGTCTGCATTTTCCCATGTTTCAGACATTTTTCCAAGTAGTAGGCATTTTGAAAATACAGTAGTTTAGCTAGAGGTTTGTATGAGGGTTGGCTTCCTGCTTTCAACATTTCGATATTGACTTTATTAGGTCCAGCTGCTTTGCCATGGGCAAAGCATGTCCAGCTTCATCCTCTGGCACTGCATTCAGTTGTTGACCTTCATCCTTATAAGGATTTGAATAAATGTTTCCACTCATTTTAGTATTTATTGTTGAGGTTTTGCTATTGTACCATCTTCAAGCTTAAAGAAGATTCGATTGTACTTTAATAACGAAACATTACTATCCCTTTAAAACAAAGCAATCATAAATAATTACTTTTTAATAATGTGACCTGCATTACAGTACATGAGACCAATGAGTAGGAAAAATACAGGGTTGCAAGGAGATTGCAAATATCCCCTGCAACAGTTCTGCCTCTCAATGCATTTCACTAACTTTCTCCCATTTTCTACCACTGATTAGGGTTGCCACACAGCCGGTATTTTACCGGCAGGCCGGTAAAAAATTGGCTTCTGTCCAATGTTAAGTCTATGGTGGGAATGCCATGGCCAGTATTTTTTTGAGGAAGAGGTGGCAACCCTACCACTGATGCAGGGAGGGGTATATATGACAGCTGGCCCACTGAGCTACAGACAATTTTATTGGCTTGCACCTGTGAGTCCACCATTTGTGGCATGAAGGGCCTGCAGGCAGCCCCATGGGACACTGTGCTGTCCTGCCTTACTGCACGTTGACTGCGTTTCTGTGTGAACTGTGTAAAGATGCAGAATATCGATCTTTGATGCATTTTCATAAAGCAGTAGTCGTCCATGTGAAATATACATGTGAAAGGGGTTTTTATGCAGCCTTTAAAATGTTTGCCTTTTTGATCATATCTAACCCCGAGGGGGAGATTCACTAAGCGGTGATAAAGTGGAGGTGACTTCTCCAGTTTATCACTTCTCCAATTCCTATGTTATACTATGGAGCCTATTCACTAAGATTTCTTTAACTTTGAACTAACATAGGAACTGGAGAAGTCATCTCCACTTTATCACCACTTAGTGAATCTTCCCACCTGGGGCTAGATTCTATTACAGGTGCTAATTTTATCACTGCTTTTATGTCCAGTTTTCTGGCCCCTGCAGTGCTAGGGATGCATCACTTTTTAATGTAAAATATTGTTAAAGGGATAGTAATACTTCGTTTTATCTTTATTTTATTTTGTAGGCATTAAAAAAACAAGAAGAACAATATGTCTTATCTCTCAAACATTTATGGTTTGAGAGATATTCACAAGCAAAGTTTCCCCTCCCGCCCCTTTTACCCAGTGTAAGCCATCTCTTCTCAGATGTGGAATGCAGTCCATAGACCAGACAGATAACAGCAGGGGACACTCTTCTTCCTATGAGAACAATGAAAGCCCTGTCCCTGTTGACAAGTTTTTCAGGTTTTTCCCTTATCTTAATTGAAGATTGTCCCTCTCTGCAGTCTACCTGGGCACCTCCCTTCTGCTCTGGCTGAGCAGTGTTACATCAGTAAAAGGGGCGGGAGGGGGATACTTTGTCATTGAATTACTCTTGAACTACAACTCTGACAGAACTGAAATAACACTCTCCAAAGTCCAAATATTATGATGATTAATTAGAGCTGCTTTTATTATGAAACATTAATATCCCTTTAAATATCTCTGCATATCAGTTTTCTGCACCAATATAATTGAATAAAACCTTCAGATCAGTAATTACATTGAATGTGCACAGTATTAACCCAGTTTTTTTTATTTATTATTATAAAATACTTCTGGAAGATCCTAAAATATAAAATATCTGTACTTGTTTATCAGGTATCCCTACCATATTCATTATTGTATGGATAGTGTCAAGAATTTATCTAGATGACACTGGGTGAGTACAAATATTATATATATATATTTGTAATAAACATGTTTCTTGTGATTTGCGTTTTATATATATATATGTGTTTTTTACTTACTTTATTTGTATAGGTGCTGGGATACTAATGATCACAGTGTTCCCTGGTGGATTATAAGAATACCAATTATAATTTCAATTATTGTGAGTAAACTTTTCTGTGATTTTTAAGTGTCAACATGGATAAATGTGATGAAATGTATTTTCTTACTGTTTTTTGTCCCAATGAATGCATGGTGAGCCAAGCAAACCACCTTACCCTATCCTCTAACTGAATATAAATGTTACTATGGGGTACTAGTCAGTATATACTGCTATATGTTGGGTGTTACAGATTTCCTCTCCCCCAACCAGCAGGGAAGTGAAAATAGTCAGTGTGAACTGCACAATAGTTCACAGCGACAATAGCACATAATTAATGATTAGCACAGAATTAATGATGCTATCTGAAAGTCGACCATATGAACAGGGCCTTAAAGTGACCTTATCACCTAAAAACAGCTTTGGAGATCACTTATTCTTTTAGGAATAGGCAGCGTGTCACCTTGGTAACTATATCCTACATGTATTTGTAGCAAAAGAAAAGAAAAAAAAAACCAAACAGAACAATAAGCCTCTAAGTGTAGTTTTTTCCCCTCAGTGCGTTGACATACAGTCATTCTGTTCCTGGGTTCTCATATTTTATAGAGGAGAGCCCATCTTGAATATTAGGCATTCACTGGATGACCCCCAATCAGGTCTTTGTTTGGCTCTCCCACCTCTCTCCTCTGTTCTCCTGAGGAGTCTCCTCTCTGTTGACCTCACTCTCTCACACAGTCCAGCTGTTGATCCCACCTCCAGAACATGTTTCACAGCTGAAAGACATCCCTTCTGTCTCCTGTAAGAAGCTTTGTTCTAGAAAACATAACCAAATTCCAGTGCCTCCTATTTATGGTAGCCAGTTTATTTTCCAATTTACAGACCCCTTTACTAGCCATTATTTAATGTCTTGGATGCTAGAGAGGTACCCTGCACATTTGCCAAACAGATGCTAGGTGCCAGAGGAACACTGAATATTGATATATTAACTTGGGAAATTACACAGTTTAAGCTCTGCTCATTTTGCCTAATTTGAAGTTACACCTCATGACTAAGTTCTATAAATGCTGCTCTGCCACTCCTGTCCTAGAACCCTGATACAGGGGTCTAGGAAACGGGGGGGGGGGGGGGGGACGCATCCCCATCCCAGAAATCATGCGGGAGACAGAGAATGTAGAAATCCCCCCAGGCTCTGGGTGACCAGCAGGAAGGGAGCTCACTGCATAGCACTCCCTCCTGCCGGTCACCTCCTTGTAGCTCAGCCAAGCAAAGCGGACCGTGGGTAGAGGAGCTTCTGTATCCTTTACCCCGGTCTAACAGGAAGCTGCTCGCCAAGCGCAACAATCAGCTTCCTGTCAGACCGGGTAGAGGATCAGAAGCTCCTTTACTGCTGTCCACTTGGCCACACTACAAAGAAGGTACAAAGGGGCTGGGGGGGCAAAGTGACACACAGGGGGGCTGGGGAGGTAAAAAGACACACAGGGGGGCTGGGGGGACCAAAGTGACACACAGGGGGGCTGGGGGGGTTCCTACGCCTCTGCCCTGATAGACTGGGTTTTGTCATCTTTTCTGCCCCGGAGGTCCCTATATTGACATAAATATCAGTAATGCACAGGGAATTGAAGAACAGCAGGAGACTCCTAGAGGTAGCTGAGTAGTTTTTACTATAACTGTCTTACACAAGTAAGAACCACTTTGCTAATACAATGTCTTACATCCTACATTAGGCTGTAGCTGTTAGGTATGCTTTTGCAATGAAACTGTATGCAGCTAGATCGAAACTAATCAGTTATTGTTTCAATTTCATTTAAGAAATAAATCTGTTTTGCAGTTAAACTTTTGCCTGTTCATTAGTATCATCCGGATTCTGCTGCAGAAGCTAAGATCCCCTGATGTTGGAGGCAATGACCAGTCACAATTCAAGTACGTATTTATTGACATGTATTAAAGGTGACCACATAGCCCTTTAAATCAGGGACACTGCTTCTCTGATTCCTGTGCAGTCCTTCCTGCAGAATGACGTTTTCATAAGCTTCCCTGATTTAACCCCTTACCCTGCGGACAGCAGTTAAGGACCACTGAGCTTTTTTATTTTTTTTTAATTAGCAAAATGGATTCAGGGGTCCCCTGAATTCCTTAACGTGTCAGGAGCCACATGGGTCCTTAATGCAAGTTTACCCATGACGGTCCTGGCACGTCATGAGTCCTTAAGGGGTTAAAGTGATGGTCATCTTTTGCGTATCCCACTTGTCTAAAATAATTTTCAAAAAATCAAATCGCTTTACATTAGAGGTGTCTTCTCTAACCTGTATCCATTATGAATGAAGTGCATGAGCAGATTGTCCTGTCGGGCATCCCCCGGTGGGCCGCTAGAACATGGGACGGTTGGGGAGATCAGAGGATCTCACCTGACCGTCCCACAATATTTTGAAGGTGAGGTCTGTGCTGCCACCGGCACAGGCACTCTCTGTGACAGATCCTTGACAATGCAGAGCAGCAGGATATGACATAATATCCTGGCGCCTGCACTCCCATGCTGCTCAAGGACCACAAGGGGGCGTTGAAATGGAGATTGGTGCAGAAGGCTGCACAGACCTCTCCCTCCCCACACTGGACCAGCAGGGAATGCAGGAGAGGAGGAAGATACATATAACAAGAAGATATGTTGATAGGCAGAGGAAAAGAGGAGACAAATAAGACTAGATGGAGAGGGAGGTGGGTAGAAGAAAGGCAGGTGACTGAGGAGGTCTGACTGAGAAATATTAGGAAAGAAATGGGGAGAGCAACAAGAGAGAGTGGAGTGGGGACAGGGAAAAGAGAGGATGAAATAGACTGGAAGAAAAAGGGAGAGAGGAAGCAGCAAAGAGGCCTGTAGATAGAAAGTGAAAGGAGGTAATAAATGTATAATAAAGCTTATACTAGCATGCAATTCAATAAGCTAAAGATATGTCATTCTCTGAGGCGTAACTAGAAGTAATGGGGCCCTGGTGCAAAAATTGCCATGGAACCCCCCCGACCACATTGCCCCTAATTGTCCAGCTCTTGACATTGCCCCCAGTGTCCATCTCCTACCTCCCTGGTGGTTCCGAGGAGTGGCAGGAGAGGTCTAAGCCTCCTTCTGCACAGACCTCTATTAGAAACTAGAGCTCCCCCGTGGTCCTCTCTCCAGTAATGCAGCGCGCCGGGAGATGATGTCATCTCCCAGCGCTCTGCTTTACTAGAGTGCCAAAGACAGAAAGGGCGCTCAGCTAATAATAGAAGTCTGTTCTTAAGAAGACACAGGTGTCAGCTAATTGCGGGAGCACAGCTGGGGGGTTGCAGGGGGCGTCCCCTGTGACCCCTTTTGTTACGCCACTGGTCGTTCTGGAGCCAACCAAATGCACCGTAGAGATGAAATGAGACTTTTCAGTCATTTAAATGGGGATTTTAACCCTTTAGTGCCAGAGACCACTCTAACATTCAAGGGGTTAAAAGCACCATTTAAATCAATGGGGATTTTGTGAATTTGTATTTGTCACTATGGTGCAGTTGGTTTCTTCCAAAACATCACTTGTTTATTGTACTGAATTGCATCTAATATCCCTCTGACCGGTTTGCCTTCACAGCTGTACACTATGGGTTTTATGTATAAAGGTAATGTTGGGACAAACCAACTGAACTGGGGTCCAGTAAACTTTCTTAAATTACACAGTGATGTATATAGCTATTTTCACCCCTTGAATGCTAGAGAGGTCTCCAACACCATTTCTTCTGACTATGTTGGAGTTATCTAGCATCCAAAGGGTTTACAACCTCATTTAAATTAACCCTTTTTTGTGCCAAAAAGGTATCCAAAGCATTGCTTTGCAATGCTTTGGATACCACTCTGGCACTCAAAGGGTTAATGGAATTTTTTTTTGTTTTGTTTTTTACCCTATGGTTCAGCTGGTTTTCTCTAAAATGGCTCTACTTTTATATTTACACACAAGTGTATATGATTTTTATATGGCCTTGTACACAAATAGATGTTTAAATTGAAAGTCTTTAACCCCTTCGCATCCAGTGACATGCCAGGACCGTCATGGCTGCCCAGCACTTAATGACCAGTGAAGGTCCTGGCACGTCACGTACGTTTTACTCCTGCAGGAGGGCTGTGAGTAATAACGGGAACTGAAGTTGATCGCTCCAAGACCGGAGCTATCTCTATCACTCCCCTGTTCGGCTTGCTGGTAATCAGTCACGTGGGACGTCACATCAAACTTTCCTATCTGGCCCTTAAAGGACCACACACCCCGGGACTGCTGGTCCTTAAAGGGTTAATATTAGCTGCATACAGTGGCACAGAGGACACACCACAGATACACATATACCTGGGAACTTTTTGTTCTGGACTCCATGGCGAGACCTGTGGTGCCTCTGGGGGAGAAAATTGATGTGATTCTTGTCAAAAATGGGCTGGGTTTAATTGTGAGTGGGGGCAGAGCTTATGAAATGAAGACAAAGTATGATGAATAGGCATACCTGTGGTGCAGCTGGGGGTAGAAAAATGATGAGATCCACCTCAAAAATTGGGCTGGGCTTCATCATGGGTGGTTGGCAGGGCGTCAAATACATGGCCAGGGTAAGAGGATTAGGCTGGTGAAGGAGGAGACGTGGGTGGGGAAATGGGAGGAGCAGTCTGGGAAAGGGCAGAGGAGTTTCATTAGAACCTCCCCACATACAGAGAATCAGCCTCTGCCTTGGAGACCCAGTAATAAGCAGCAAAAAACAGAGTCTCCGGGTCAAATCCAGAGAGTTCCCAGCTATGTAGATACAGTATATGTTAGTATGCAAGTGTACAAACAACAAAGAAAATACCAAATATAAATAATTCGACAGATCTTTACATTGTTATAATTAAACCCTTAAAGGGATAGTAATACTTTAATATTACTGTTCCCCATAGTGTAGCTATTTGAAAAATAATTGAATTGCCCCAGTGTCATCTCTCAAACCTTTATGGTTTGATAGATAACCGAACGCAAAGTTCCCCCCTCCCTCCCCCTTCCCTGAAGTTAACGTTGTACTGACTGCAGGGATATCCTGTTTGATTTTCATCAGGCGACTCTGCAGCAGAGCCGAGATTGCGTTGTGTAAAAGAATTATTTCACTGAAACAGTCTTCTACGTGTGCTTGCAAACCAAATACATGTAGAAGGCCGTTTCAGTGAAATAATTATTTTTACTAACATGATCTCGGCTCAGCTGCAGAGCCGCCTGATGAAAATCAGACCGGATATCCCTGCAGTCAGTATAACGCTGACATCAGGGAAGAGGGAGAGAGGGGGGAACTTTGCGTTCGGTTATCTATCAAACCATAAAGGTATGAGAGATGAACCTGGGGGCTATTAAATTCTTTTGCAAATATCTACAATATGGAGAATAGTAATAATAAAGGATTACTATCCCTTTAAGGACCCTTGACATGCCAGGACCGTCACTCGTGGTCCAGCACTTAATACAGTGACATTCCTGGCACGTCATGGAATTCCTGGGTCCCACGCGACTGCAATTCCGGAATCCATTGCAAGAAAAAAAAATGCCCCATGGTCCTTAACAGCTGGCCTCACGCTGCTTCGGCTGGTCGATAAGGGGTTAATGTATTTATTATAATGTATTACAATTTTCAAAGGGACTTTATCACCTACAAACAACTTTGGTGATTTTGAAAGAGTTATTTTGAGCTATTTAGATTTATAGATTATGTTAATCAATGCATGCCATGCAGGCACGTCTTGCCTTAACCCGACATTACCTCCCCCATTTACTGTCAATGTTCCGCAATGCATTGCTTACCTCTCCTAGAACTGAAAGGGTTAAAAGGGTTAGTACTGCCATTTTAAAACAAAGCTAAATATTGTAGCTATTAGAAAAAAATGAAATGATCCCAGCCCCATCTCTCAAACCTTTACAGATATAACGTTTTAAAGTTCCCCCCTCCCTCCCCTTTCCCTGATGTCAGCTGTAAGCTGACAGCAGGACATCCGGGGACCGGCAGGCGGCTCTTCAGCAGAGCAGAAATACCGAAATCTACAAAGTGTATTTGCAAACCAAGCACACTTTGTAGACTGTTCCAATTAAGTATTTATTTCTAGATGACGTTATTTCGGCTCTACTGAAGAGATGCGTCCCAGGACCAGGACCAGGATCTCCTGCTGTCGGCTTACAGCTGATGTCAGGAAAAGGGGTGGGAGGGGGGAACTTTAGAACACCCTATCTCTCAAACCAAAAAGGTTTGAGAGATGGGACTGGGATCATTTAGTTTATTTTTTTAATAGCTACAATATTTAGTTTTGTTTTAAAACAGCATTACTATCCCTTTAAGTGTCAGTGAGTGAGGGAAGGAAATGGGAGATATGAATTCCTGTCTTAGTAGTCTCTCTTTGAGACCCAAATCCCTCTGTCACTCTTTCCCACTGGTGTCCCTCTGTTTAGGAGATCAGACTGTGTGGTGTGTATAGACGTGTATCACCCTGGTGTCCCTGTGTTTAGGAGATCAGACTGTGTGGTGTATAGAAGTGTATCACTCTGGTGTCCCTGTGTTTAGGAGATCAGACTGTGTGGTGTGTATAGAAGTGTATCACTCTGATGTCCCTGTGTTTAGGAGATCAGACTGTGTGGTGTGTATAGAAGTGTATCACGCTGGTGTCCCTGTGTTTAGGAGACCAGACTGTGTGGTGTGTATAGAAGTGTATCACCCTGGTGTCCCTGTGTTTAGGAAATCAGACTGTGTGGTGTGTATAGAAGTGTATCACCCTGGTGTCCCTGTGTTTAGGAGATTAGACTGTGTGGTGTGTATAGAAGTGTATCACCCTGGTGTCCCTGTGTTTAGGAGATCAGACTGTGTGGTGTGTATATAAGTGTATCACCCTGGTGTCCCTGTGTTTAGGAGATCAGACTGTGTGGTGTGTATAGAAGTGTATCACCCTGGTGTCCCTGTGTTTAGGAGATCAGACTGTGTGGTGTGTATAGAAGTGTATCATTACCCTGGTGTCCCTGTGTTTAGGAGATCAGACTGTGTGGTGTGTATAGAAGTGTATCACCCTGGTGTCCCTGTGTTTAGGAGATCAGACTGTGTGGTGTGTATATAAGTGTATCACCCTGGTGTCCCTGTGTTTAGGAGATCAGACTGTGTGGTGTGTATAGAAGTGTATCACCCTGGTGTCCCTGTGTTTAGGAGATCAGACTGTGTGGTGTGTATAGAAGTGTATCATTACCCTGGTGTCCCTGTGTTTAGGAGATCAGACTGTGTGGTGTGTATATAAGTGTATCACCCTGGTGTCCCTGTGTTTAGGAGATCAGACTGTGTGGTGTGTATATAAGTGTATCACCCTGGTGTCCCTGTGTTTAGGAGATCAGACTGTGTGGTGTGTATAGAAGTGTATCACCCTGGTGTCCCTGTGTTTAGGAGATCAGACTGTGTGGTGTGTATAGAAGTGTATCACCCTGGTGTTCCTGTGTTTAGGAGATCAGACTGTGTAGTGTGTATAGAAGTGTATCACCCTGGTGTCCCTGTGTTTAGGAGATCAGACTGTGTGGTGTGTATAGAAGTGTATCACCCTGGTGTCCCTGTGTTTAGGAGATCAGACTGTGTGGTGTGTATATAAGTGTATCACCCTGGTGTCCCTGTGTTTAGGAGATCAGACTGTGTGGTGTGTATATAAGTGTATCACCTTGGTGTCCCTGTGTTTAGGAGATCAGACTGTGTGGTGTGTATAGAAGTGTATCACCCTGGTGTCCCTGTGTTTAGGAGATCAGACTGTGTGGTGTGTATAGAAGTGTATCACTCTGGTGTCCCTGTGTTTAGGAGATCAGACTGTGTGGTGTGTATAGAAGTGTATCACCCTGGTGTCCCTGTGTTTAGGAGATCACACTGTGTGGTGTGTATAGAAGTATATCACCCTGGTGTCCCTGTGTTTAGGAGATCAGACTGTGTGGTGTGTATAGAAGTGTATCACCCTGGTGTCCCTGTGTTTAGGAGATCAGACTGTGTGGTGTGTATAGAAGTGTATCACCCTGGTGTCCCTGTGTTTAGGAGATCAGACTGTGTGGTGTGTATAGAAGTGTATCACTCTGGTGTCCCTGTGTTTAGGAGATCAGACTGTGTGGTGTGTATATAAGTGTATCATTACCCTGGTGTCCCTGTGTTTAGGAGATCAGACTGTGTGGTGTGTATATAAGTGTATCATTACCCTGGTGTCCCTGTGTTTAGGAGATCAGACTGTGTGGTGTGTATAGAAGTGTATCACCCTGGTGTCCCTGTGTTTAGGAGATCAGACTGTGTGGTGTGTATAGAAGTGTATCACCCTGGTGTCCCTGTGTTTAGGAGATCAGACTGTGTGGTGTGTATAGAAGTGTATCACTCTGGTGTCCCTGTGTTTAGGAGATCAGACTGTGTGGTGTGTATATAAGTGTATCATTACCCTGGTGTCCCTGTGTTTAGGAGATCAGACTGTGTGGTGTGTATATAAGTGTATCATTACCCTGGTGTCCCTGTGTTTAGGAGATCAGTCTGTGCGGTGTGTATATAAGTGTATCATTACCCTGGTGTCCCTGTGTTTAGGAGATCAGACTGTGTGGTGTGTATATAAGTGTATCATTACCCTGGTGTCCCTGTGTTTAGGAGATCAGACTGTGTGGTGTGTATAGAAGTGTATCACCCTGGTGTCCCTGTGTTTATGAGATCAGACTGTATGGTGTGTATAGAAGTGTATCATTACCCTGGTGTCCCTGTGTTTAGGAGATCAGACTGTGTGGTGTGTATATAAGTGTATCACATTGCTCCACAGCAATACAACTCACATTAATGTTTGTTTATACTTAGATGTATTCATTTATACAAAAAGGTGTCAATAGGTAATGAAATAATTTAAAAATTCTCAGTAATGCCCCGCCCACCAGTTACAAACTCCCAGCAACACCCCTTAAAACAAAAGTCTACCTTTTTGTGCATTTGAGATGTTGGAAGGTATGGGAACTGCATGGCATGCCTTAATTAACATATTCTACAAAATAAAAAAATGGCTAATACAACGCTACATGATTTTGAAAGCTGTTTAAAAATCACCAGACTTATTTTTAGGTGATACTGTCCCTTTAAATGTTTAATATAACCACTTGGTTACTTGAGTGATCTCCAAAGCATTGCACAGCAATGTGTTGGAGACTTCTCTAGTATCACAGGATTAACCCTTTGAGTGCCAGTGGGGTACTCAATGCATTGCAGAGTATCCCTCTGGCACTCAAAGGGTTACAAATGTTCTTTTAACTTGAAATTGTTAATGTCTTGTTTTTTTTTCATTAGGAGACTTACAAAATCAACACTTCTACTCATCCCATTATTTGGGGTTCACTACATGGTGTTCACGGTTTTCCCTATGCCCAGTTTCAGTGAATGTCAGATTTGGTTCGAATTGTGTGTTGGATCTTTTCAGGTAAATGAACAGCAAGGGATGAATTCATTTGTTTACATGTCACAATCTATCTGAATTAAAAATGTTTATTTTTACAGGGACTGGTGGTGGCGATTCTTTACTGTTTTTTAAACACCGAAGTAAGTAATTTTCTTGATGTTTTATCTTTACTGAATTATGTGGAACAATAAGGCCCCTTTCACATGGGCAGCATTGTCATGGCAACAGAAAATCATGAAGAAAATACATGAGCTGTGAATCACTGGGGGTTATGCACTAAGGAGTGATAAAGAGGTGATAAAGTGGAGATAACGTCTCCAGGGATACCAATTCTCCCATTCCTATGTTATTCTATAGAGCAGAGGTTCGCAGCCCATGCCCTCAGTGGCTACTAACAGGCCAGGACATAGGAATTTCCCTGTTAGAACACAAGTGTGTTGATCAGAGGCTCAGTCATATTGATTAACTCACCTGTGCTCTTAAAAGGAAATTCTCAAATCCTGGCCTGTTAGTAGCCACTGAGGGGACGGGTTGAGAACCACTGCTATAGAGCCTATGCACTAACATCTCCAAAGTTGGAGAAATCATAGTGCATTGGTTCCATAGAATAACATAGGAACAGGATAAGTGGTATCCCTGGAGACGTTATCTCTACTTTATAACCTCTTTATCACACCTCAGTGCATCTCCCCACTTGTGACCTATTGGACATTTCACAGTAGCAACATATGCTACATGCTGCAACTTTCCTCAGACAGTGTGATAAAAGATAGAAATTTGTAGTATTTATTTTTGTCTTGATATCTTACAACTGTTTTCCCTGATATTTTAGCACTTATTTTTCTATTGAGGGAATGGGATGTTGGGACATCCTACAATGTAGCATTCACCAACATTTTCAATTGCTACAAAAAAGTTGTGCTACAAAAAATGTCAAGCTTCAAAGTTGCCTTTGTGAAACAGCACTCCATCTGAATGTGCAGAATGCAGCTACCTATTTCTGTTTGATTCCTGACAGATGATACCAGTCATTGTAACATATCAAGGCTAGAGAGACCTCTGCCAGGTTCCAGCCAAACAGAATGTAGAAAAGAGTCCAGGGCCCTGGCTCATAGGATGGGCTCAGGAGTGCATCCTTACCACCAAAAAACAGATGAAGGGTAATAACAGATACATCACTAGTAGGGATTGGGAAAAATTTTCACCTCAAACCAAAATCATTTTTTCTGGTGGGGGTTTGACTTCAACATGCTTCACATAATTATCATGGTGTCTGTATTTCATATGTTTAATGAGAGCGGTTGCGCCAAGTTGCCTTTCCTCCTTTCTCCTTTTCACTGACTTGTCACAGCCCTCACTGATGACTGCACTGTACCTGCCCCAAGAGAAAAATAGTCCCATATCCAGGACATCAGTGAAGAGAGGAAAGGTGGAGAAGAATGGTCTCTTTCTTCTTCTCCTCCACAATCCTTTCCACTGGCTGGAGCAGAGGATGATGTTGCTGCTGCTGCCTCAGAATCAGCATTACAACTAAGACCAGGAGGAGTATTGCTGCTGGAGAGTGAAACCTGTCCTAGTCCCACATCACTACTGCTGGACCCCATTCCCACTGTGTCCACTGTGGTCTGTGTCACAGTAGCCTGCTCATCATCATCATCATCATCCTGCTGTTTTTCCAACTCAGCAGTACCAGGAATTACAGCAAGATCAAACTCCACAATGTTGCCGCTGCTGCTAGTGGTGGTGATGCCCATCCCCATTTGTATCTCGGTCTCCCATTCCTGTTTGGTTTGAGCTAAAAATACCAGTAATGTCTCTTCCACCCCAGCTGCTCCACCATCACCCTTACTACCACCACCAGTCCTTCCTTGCAGCAGCTACTTTATGAGAATCTCATTGGCTGGTGATGATGACAAATGTGACAGAGGGTCCCCTACTGTCAGACTTGCCATCTCTAGAGGTGAAGAAGGCAGACTGACAGCACTAGCAGCACACACAGGCAGCTGATCTGTGCTCGGTGGTATTACTGCTGATAGCCAGCTCTACCCTCCTCAGAATCATGTCCCAGAGGCACAGTGCTGGGGGTAGGGGGGAATCACAGGGTCATGAGGGTGTTGTGGGCTCCCTTGACTGTTAGTCTGGCTGCTCGTCTTTACTTCCCCTTCCACCTCAGCATCAGCAGGAGGATCAACAACAGTCATGCTTGTCCCACCAGCTGCTTCACTAACAGTAACAACATCAACTTCAGAATCATTACCATCACCCCCTCCCTCACTCCCAGCACTCTGAGTCTCTATCTGCTCCATCATAATAATAGTGAGGCTGCAAGGGGATCACAAGTGTGACTTAGGGTCCTCTGCTGTCACACATGCTATCATCTTCTCCTCCCCCCCCTCCTGAGTATCACAACAAGGCACACTGGCAGCAGTAGAAGCAGGCACAGGTAGCTGACCTGTACTGCTCACACTACTACCCATTTCTTCCTGTGCCTGTGCTACTATCTTCACCCAGATCCCAAGAGACGGTGTTGAGGGACTAGACATCATTTCCTGCTCCTCAGACTCACTGGATGCAACACGGTCCTTCCAGCTGCTCTTTTTCTTTGTCATCCAGGTGCTCATACTGATAGTACACACTATGAGCCTTTGTTGCTTTCATTTTTCTAAATAAAGCACTGCAAAACAGCCCATCACCCTCTTTCTCTCTCTCTATCTGCTTGTGTTGTGTTTCACTTCCTGGAAATGTCAAGTTTATTGCATGAAAACACAAAGTATATGTAAGGAAAGGGACGAAAAATTTGGAGCCATTGAAAAAAATAGCTAAAACTTTTTGGTGATAGGCGAAAATGGCAACGTTTTTAAGGGGTTTGTTTAAGGCGGATTTTCCCACAATAAAGCGGACAACCACTTGGTTTTCACTGATTTTTTTTTTTTTTTTTTGTGGGAACACAACGGGACCTTTTTCCCATCCCTAATCACTAGCCAGGACCTATAGTCATTTTGCTGAACTTGGATGGCAGTACTGAAACAAGATATGTGAGAAGCTGAAGTAAACAGATAGCCCTATTACACAACTTTTTTCATCCTTTCAAAATATTTTGTAACTGAATTGAATGAAATCTTCCAGAACAAGAATTGCACAGTTGTTCTCCATCTGTTTTTAAGCGATATAACATCCATTAAACTCTATCATGAGCACGTCCAGCTGATGAGTGTGGCCATGTGTACCGATGAGTGCACTGCTCTACCGAGCTCAAAGGGACCTAGACGACTCAATATGATAATGTAATATTTCAAGAACTTTATAGCACAAAAGATACAGTAATTTGAGGTCAAATTATGAATAATCTAACATGTTGCAATTTTAAAGTGTGGATTAAGTATCCAGTTATGTTATAACAGCAAGTTATAGAACTATTTTAAAGAGATAGTAAGCTTTATGTTTAACAACATTTAATCCTATTGTTTGTCATTTAAGAGTGTGACTGATTTATTTTATACTCTTATAAGCATTATATTTAGGGAGTAATTTAGGTTTTATCCCCCCCCCCCCGCTTTACCTGAGCTATCTTTAAAAGAGAAGGGGCTGACATAGGAGACAGATAAATGGAGCTGGGGGTTGCTATGGTAATCATGTCCTCCAATCAAATGATAGAGACTATATCCCTGTATCTAACTAATATAAATGAGTCCTGAGTACTAGCTATTACTACAGCTAATGATCAGAACTCATTTACAACTCTCTCACACAGGGAAATGTCTTAGTTATGTGACTGCCAGATAGGTGTGCTATGGAAACCCGGCTCTCCTGATCAGTCTTCCAGATCAGCCCCTTCAAAAGCAAAAGGCCTGATGTCAGGTAAACAGAATGGAAAGAGGATAATAAAAGCTGTACCACTACCTAAATATAGAGCTTTTAAAGTGGATCTTTTACCTACATAGCTCCTAGTCTCCTTAAATGTATATATTTAAACCGCATATACCTTGTGTTTTTTGTTTTGCAAACAAGTCAATAATATTAGAGATTTTTTATATAACTTTTGGGGAATCTAATCTCATCATAACTTTGTTCCTTGACTTGGTCAGATACAGGTGCATTTCCAGAAAATCACCCCTCTCCATGTTTGTAGGCTGCTAGATCGTACCAGTTTCTACCAGAGGGGTAGAATAAATTGAACTGGAAGAATGTTCATGCAAATCCTTTAAAGGTGGAAGCTCCCACTGGAGGACTTGGAAACATGATAAATCTTCTTAAAAAAATAAAAATACAATGTAAAGCATTTTTTTTTTCATTTTTAATCAACCGGCTTGGTTGTTTTTGAAATGGGAAGTAACATAGTAACATAGTAAATTAGGTTGAAAAAAAGACACAAGTTCATCAAGTTCAACCTTTTCCTCATAACCCAGAACATGAGGATTATATAGCTTCCTGGTGCCAAATAAGTTAATATTTATCTGAATGTCCTGTTTTACTTACTAATACACAGTATAACCCTGTATGAAAGAAAGAAATGTATCTAATCTTTTCTTAAATGTATCCATTGTATCTGCCATTACCACTTCATTGGGCAAGGAATTACACAATTTAACAGACCTTACTGTAAAAAAAACTCTTCCTCTGCTGGAGTTGAAACATCCTTTCCTCTAATCTCAAGCTGTGGCCCCTGGTTATTTGATCTGGTCTTGGAATGAACAGCTCAGTAGTGAGATCCTTGTATTGACCTCTCATATACTTGTACATTGTGGTAAGATCTCCTCTTAGTCGTGTTTCCTCTAGAGCAATGCTGTCCGTGTTCAGTCCTCAAGGACCACCAATAGGCCAGGATGTAAGGATTTCCCTGATTACACACAGGTAAGTTAATCAGTGGATCATTCATTCTGACTGACTCACCTGTGCTTAATCAGGGAAATCCTTAACCCTTTCCGTGCCAGAGGGGTAAGCAACGCATTGTGTTCCCCTCCGGAACTCAAAGAATTAAATCCTGCCCTGTTGGTAGCCCTTGAGGACTGAACTTGGACAGCTCTTCTCTAGAGTAAACAAACCAAGTTTGTCAAGGTCTGCTTTTAACCCCTTAAGGACTTGCACATATGCACGCAGCTGTCACTTACATGTATGGCATGGGTCCTTTAGTCCCTTTTACCCATGACGTACATGTACATCCTTGGACTTTAAGGTGTTAAGTGTGGCTGAGATCAGTCACACTCTGAAATGGCAAACAGTAGAATTAAATGATGTTAAGCATAAGCATTAAGGCTATCTAATTACAGTATTAGTTAAGTGTAATTCAATTAATTTCATTACTTTCTCTCTTGAATTTACCTTTTTTTTTTTTTTTTTTTTTTTTAACATTCTTAACCCTTGGATCCTAAGACTGTTTCCAGTACATTGTTTATCAATATATTGGATACTTTTCCAGCATCCAGTGTGTTAAAAGAGGTAATCTATTATATGAAATAATTAATTGTTGTTCATCTGTTAGGTGCAAGCGGAGTTAAAAAGAAAATGGCAGAGTGTGTATATGGACCGATTTTTGGGTCGAGATTACAGACTGAACAGTTGTTCTATTTCTCGCAATGGCTCGGAAAGTGCACACCAATTTCACCGGAAAACAAGGGCGCAGTCTATACTGCAGACAGAAACCTCGGTTATTTAATTCCTATGAGCGCAAAGGAACACAGGCCTGCCAACCTTAAAGACTATTAATCATTATACGCAGGTCCAATGGTATTTCTGTATACAGAAAAACAGGTCTTTGTCTATATAGAGTCACGCTGCAGCAGATAAAAGGAGCAAATGGGGTTATATGTTATATTGGACCAACATACGGGTTAAAGTACATTCAGACATTACAGTTCTTCTACAGGTAGAGACGAGTACTATTTCCCTTTGCTTCAACAGCCGGTGGACTTTTATATATGAACTCTGGGGTTTAATAATGTAAATATTCCAAAGCTTTTTTTTTCTTACCATGCACATATCTCTAAATTATTGTAGCAGTTAATTGCCTTTATACTGTACGATCTTTGTTTTACACATGTTCAGTTGAGAATTAAAGGGATAGTAATACTTAAGTCAGGGCTCAAAATTTACACTCACAACTAGCCAATGGCGAGTGAAAATTTAGCCCTGGCGAGTAGAAATTCAGCCCTGGTGGGTATGTTATGGCTTGCAGTGGTGAGTAACTTTTCAGGTCTGGCTAGTAGCAAAGGACTGCAAATTTTAAGCCCTGCTTAAGTATTACTAATCCCTATAGTAAAGTCCTACTAAAAATAAATGTATTGCCCCCAGTGTCATCTCTCAAACCTTTGAGAGATAATCGCTCCTAAAGTTGCCCTCTCCCTCCCCCTTCCCCGAAGTCAGCGTTCTAGCTGACTGAAGGGAAATTCGGTTATAGGTCATCAGGCGGCTCTGCAGCAGAGCCGGGAGCGCGTTAATTAAAAAAAAAAAACTTTCACTAAAATGGTCTTCTACGTGTGTTTGCAAACCAAGCACATGTAGAAGACCATTTCAGTGAAAGTTTTCTTTTTTAGTAACGTGATCGCGGCTGTGCTGGAGAGCCGCCTGAAAGTACGCTGACTATGGGGAAGGGGGAGGGAGAGGGCAACTTTAGGAGCGATTATCTCTCAAACCATAAAGGTTTGAGAGATGACACTGGGGGCAATACATTTATTTTTATTAGGATTTTAATATAGGGATTAGTAATACTTAAGTATTACTATCCCTTTAACTCTTTGAATGCTAGAGGGGTATCTTACACATTAGCAATTCGTTGGATAACCCTCTGGCTCTCAGTTAGTTAAAGTGGACATGACACCCTAAGATAACTTTAAAGGGATAGTAATACTTGTAAGAAAGTGCCGCTCCGAGTCTTCTTTATCATATTTGTCCCAAGTAGAGCTGTATTTCAATTCTATCAGTCTTGTAGTTCAACCGCAGTAGAATGTGAAAGGATCCCTTTCTTGCCCCTTTTAGCCTCCTCCCATCAGTTGTGGAATCTGGTCCTGGGACCGGATGGATCACAGCGAGGGACAATCTTCACGCAGTAAGTGTAAGGAAAACCCTGCCCTTATGCTTACTGAAGTTTGTCCCTCTCCTCGAACCATCCGGATAGGCGTGAGAGGCAGAGTGATGCATGGGAAAGGGGCTGGAGGGGGATCCTTTCTCATTCAATTGTGGTTAAACAACAAGCCTGATAGAACTGAAATACAGCTCTCTGTGGGGCATATAAAGAAGACTGCACTTTTGTTACAAGTATTACTATCCCTTTAATTCATTTTAAACCTTTCAGTACCAGAGGGATATCCCCTGCATTGCAATGGCTACCTCTCTGGCACTAAAAGGGTTAAGAATGAAATATTGCCCATACATTGTACTAGCCATTTGTTGACATTGTAAATAAGTTTTTAAGTAATTACTGCAGAATTACACAGCCTGTGCGTATCAATAAAGTAGATGAATCTGGCCATCATTGACACCCTTATGGTGTATACTGACAAGGCGATTGGTTGGATAATAGCTTATGCCAATGCCAACAAACATGCATCTGGGAAAATAATTGCTCCCAGTGGCAGAAATGAAACTGCACAGACAAGTATTATGTGGCTTCTCTCTTTATGGACTCGCTCTCCCCAGCGGTAAAAGCACATAGAAACAAGAAAAAGAAAGAGCACCCAAGAGTTCAACAATGTAATACTCAATATTGTGCAAACAAACAGGGTACTCACATGATATATGGTCAGATCAGTGTTTACACAGTCTGACGAACAGACATATGAAGCTCATAAGACCGTCTCCGTTCCGGTTACAGGATAGCTGTTACTGTAACACTGATCCAAATAAAACAGGAGGTGTGCTCAAATCTTTCTTGTTTCTCTCTGCTTTTACATAATTAACCTTTATTGCTCAAATTCATGAAGCCGCAAATGGTTCAAGGCACAAGGAAATCAGAGGATTGTCTTGCTCATTAGCCATTTGCCTTTTCATCAATGGTTGGATTGTATCTGGCTATCGTTTCTTTAACCCCTTAGTGACCGGCCGCATGCGCACGTGGCCGGCACTTAATGACAATGTTTTTTTTTTTTTTACATTATAGTGAATGACTTCCTGGACTTACCAGGTAAGTCGTCTGTCACTAACTGACATTTTTTCATGACTTACCTGGTAAGTCATTTGTCACTAAGGGGTTAATAATGAGCGATGGCCAGTTAGAGCCACAAATTCAATTCTCCAGCTTCAGGCTGGCAAATCACATTGTAGTTAATGGAAGCAAACACATACACAGTATGCATATGTGCATGTATCACTGGAATGGAGGCATTTACACAATGTTTCACTGTATTTCCCTGCCTTACTTACTCCATACAGGGAAATATGTTCAATCATTGTTGAGTAACTGAAGGTATCCGTCAATGATCATAGCGAAGAGATAGAGAAGAGCAGCCTGACTGATACAGTGCTTTTTCCTGCAGCTTAAAGTGGAACTACCAACTTAGTTAAAGTCGCCCTGCAATAATTAGGCAGATGGCAACTAGCTTAATAATAGTTATATTACCTCTCACAATGACGTGATTCTACAGAAATCCTGAATCGTCCGAGACTGATAGCCAGGTTAGTGCAGTCTGTGCGCCTGTGCCATCAGTCCCTTGCGGTGCCGTTCGGACCAGTGCAATGCTTCTAAAGGGAGACCAAGACTGACAGCGCAGGCGCACAGACAAGATGTCTGCACTGATGTCTGGCTTCCAGTCTTGTAAGATTAAGGCTTTCTGTAGAATGGTGTAGTTTTTAGAGGTAAGGTAACTATTATTAAGCCAGTTGCCATCTGCCTAATTATTGCAGGGCGACTTTAACTCAGTTGGTAGTTCCGTTTTAATGAATTTCTGGTTCTACAGTCTGGCACTTTATGCTAATTAGTCTTTATGTTGTGCACAGTACACACTGTGCTATGAATGAATCTAAACAGAGCCCACACACTGGGGCATATCTAATAGCATATAATTAATTTGCATATTGTGCAAGGAATTAGCATAAGGTGCCGTACTGTGCCATCAGAAGATAATGGTAACTTTCTCAAAAATGGCTTGTGCAACATGTACAAAGATTTGAATTCTCTGTAAAACAAATAAAATTTTTATTAGGGTGACAGGTCCACTTAAAGGCGCAGTAAACTTTTTTTATGAAAGCACACATTTTACAGAGCATTTCCTGCTGAATAAAACAAGGTCACTCCCATCGCTGTCAGATGTTTTATTCAAAATTTATAGCATAAATAAATAATAATTAAATAAATAATCAGGAAGTGAATTTTCTGTGTTTACTTCCTGATAGTTCTAACTGACAGGAAGTGACAGGCAGTTTCTATCACATTCTATGGAGAACTGCATGTCTCTGACTTTTCTGACTTTCCTCTCCATTAGAATCTAACAGGAAATCTAATTAGAATTTGACCACTAGAGGGCATTGCTAATGTAAAAAAACATGGTTTTAAACTGTAATAACTCTGGAAATATAAATCTCTCGGCAGTGGGAGTACCCTTATTTTACTCAATAGGAAAATCACTGCAATATATATTTTTTCATAAAAAAAGTTCTTTAAAGTGTGGAAGGATTTGTTCATTTCTATGGATTCAATAAAGTTTGATGAATTTTTAAGTAATATGCACTGGTAACATGTATTAACCATTTAAGTCCCAGAGGATTGGGCAGTGTATTGCTTCTTCAGTTCAGTGCACACATCTGTGTCCCCCAGAGGGTTAAAGGAGAGTGCCCTATGCACAAATGCAGACATGGAGCTATTTTGTGGCAAACCAACCAACCAGCAAAACAAAACAAAAATCCCTAAAATCCCTGCTTATGTAAATGGGCCTTTAACCCTTTGAGTGCTAGAGGGGCGTGCAATGCATTGCTTTGCAAACCTCTGGCACTCAAAGGGTTAATCTCCTTAATGCTTCATTACTTTACGAAACAAGGCATTGGAGACCTTCACTAGCATTTAACGGGTGTAAAGCCCTGTGTTATCCAATGAGAACTGATATTTATTACACAAGATGCTCTTGACTTGTCTGTGCGATGTTCCACTATTTTGTGCTTTTGGCCAAAAGTATTAACCTCTTCATCTGTAGTAGTGATTCTCTGGTGGTGGTGAGTTTCTTATGAATATCTGCTCACTTCTCCTCCTTCTCACTCTGTTCCTCCAACTTTCCTCCCACTTCTCCTCCTTCCTACCTTGTTCCTCCTACTTCGCACACACTTTTCTTCCTTCTCACCCTGTTCCTCCTACTTCCCATCCACTTCTCCTCCTTCTCACCCTGTTCCTCCCACTTCCCTCCCACTTCTCCTTCTTCTCACACTGTTCCTCCAACTTCCCTCCCACTTCTCCTCCTTCTCACCCTGTTCCTCCTACTTCCCATCCACTTCTCCTCCTTCTCACCCTGTTCCTCCCACTTCCCTCCCACTTCTCCTTCTTCTCACACTGTTCCTCCAACTTCCCTCCCACTTCTCCTCCTTCTCACCCTGTTCCTCCTACTTCCCATCCACTTCTCCTCCTTCTCACACTGTTCCTCCAACTTCCCTCCCACTTCTCCTCCTTCTCACTCTGTTCCTCCAACTTCCCTCCCACTTCTCCTCCTTCTCACACTGTTCCTCCAACTTCCCTCCCACTTCTCCTCCTTCTCACTCTGTTCCTCCAACTTCCCTCCCACTTCTCCTCCTTCTCACTCTGTTCCTCCAACTTCCCTCCCACTTCTCCTCCTTCTCACACTGTTCCTCCAACTTCCCTCCCACTTCTCCTTCTTCTCACACTGTTCCTCCAACTTCCCTCCCACTTCTCCTCCTTCTCACACTGTTCCTCCAACTTCCCTCCCACTTCTCCTTCTTCTCACACTGTTCCTCCAACTTCCCTCCCACTTTTCCTCCTTCTCTCTCTGTTCCTCCAACTTCCCTCCCACTTCTCCTCCTTCTCACTCTGTTCCTCCAACTTCCCTCCCACTTCTCCTCCTTCCTACCTTGTTCCTCCTACTTCACACACACTTTTCTTCCTTCTCACCCTGTTCCTCCTACTCCCCATCCACTTCTCCTCCTTCTCACTCTGTTCCTCCAACTTTCCTCCCACTTCTCCTCCTTCCTACCTTGTTCCTCCTACTTCGCACACACTTTTCTTCCTTCTCACCCTGTTCCTCCTACTTCCCATCCACTTCTCCTCCTTCTCACCCTGTTCCTCCAACTTCCCTCCCACTTCTCCTCCTTCTCACCCTGTTCCTCCTACTTCCCATCCACTTCTCCTCCTTCTCACCCTGTTCCTCCCACTTCCCTCCCACTTCTCCTTCTTCTCACACTGTTCCTCCAACTTCCCTCCCACTTCTCCTCCTTCTCACCCTGTTCCTCCTACTTCCCATCCACTTCTCCTCCTTCTCACACTGTTCCTCCAACTTCCCTCCCACTTCTCCTCCTTCTCACTCTGTTCCTCCAACTTCCCTCCCACTTCTCCTCCTTCTCACACTGTTCCTCCAACTTCCCTCCCACTTCTCCTTCTTCTCACACTGTTCCTCCAACTTCCCTCCCACTTCTCCTCCTTCTCACCCTGTTCCTCCTACTTCCCATCCACTTCTCCTCCTTCTCACACTGTTCCTCCAACTTCCCTCCCACTTCTCCTTCTTCTCACACTGTTCCTCCAACTTCCCTCCCACTTTTCCTCCTTCTCTCTCTGTTCCTCCAACTTCCCTCCCACTTCTCCTCCTTCTCACTCTGTTCCTCCAACTTCCCTCCCACTTCTCCTCCTTCCTACCTTGTTCCTCCTACTTCACACACACTTTTCTTCCTTCTCACCCTGTTCCTCCTACTCCCCATCCACTTCTCCTCCTTCTCACCCTGTTCCTCCCACTTCTCCTCCTTCTCACCCTGTTCCTCCTGCTTCCCATCCACTTCTCCTCCTTCTCACCCTGTTCCTCCAACTTCCCTCCCACTTCTCCTCCTTCTCACACTGTTCCTCCAACTTCCCTCCCACTTCTCCTCCTTCTCACACTGTTCCTCCAACTTCCCTCCCACTTCTCCTCCTTCTCACACTGTTCCTCCAACTTCCCAACCACTTCTCCTCCTTCTCACCCTGTTCCTTCAATTTCCCTCCCACTTCTCCTCCTTCTCACTCTGTTCCTCCAACTTCCCTCCCACTTTTCCTCCTTCTCACCCTGTTCCTCCCATTTCCCTCCCACTTCTCTTCCTTCCTACCTTGTTCCTCCCACTTCCCATCCACTTTTCCTCCTTCTCACCCTGTTCCTCCAACTTCCCTCCCACTTCTCCTCCTTCTCACCCTGTTCCTCCAACTTCCCTCCCACTTCTCCTCCTTCTCACCCTGTTCCCCCCACTTCCCAACCACTTCTCCTCCTGCCTACCTTGTTCCTCCCACTTCCCAACCACTTCTCCTCCTTTCTACCCCGTTCCTCCCACTTTCCATCCTTTCCACCCTGTTCCTCCCACTTCTCCTCCTTCCTACCCTGTTCCTCCCACTTTCCTCCCATTTCTCCTCTTCCTACCCTGTTCCACCCACTTCCCACCCACTTCTCCTCCTTCCCACCATGTTCCTCCCACTTCTCCTCCTTCACACCCTGTTCCACCCATTTCCCTCCTACTTCTCCTCCTTTCCACCCTGTTCCTCCTATTTCACACCCTACGTCTCCTCCTTCCTAGTCTGTTCCTCCCACTTCACATCCACTTCTTCTCCTTCCCAGTATGTTCCTTCCACTTCACACCTACTTCTCCTCCTTCCCATCCTATTCCTGCCCACTTCCTGCCCACTTTACAATTACAGTCAGTTGAACCCTGCCCCACCAGCGGTTAATCCTGGCCCCTTTGTGACACAAATCTCATGATTTATATCTGCCAGTGGCACCACATGAGCCTCCAATGTTCCCAGGGATGCCTCTCTAGCATTCAAGGGGTTAACACTTTGAAGCAATGCGTTGCGTACCCTTCTGGCACTCAGAGGGTTAAAAGCCCACTTAAATCAGTGGGTGTTTTTGAAAATGTTACTTATCCCCTATAGCACAGTTGGTTTTCTCCTGAATTTCTCATCTTGCTTTCCTAAAAATATGATATACATTATAACTCTACTGTGCCTCTAAAGACCCTCTCTAGCCAGTTGTCATTGGGCAGGTCTGAATATTTGCGAACAGATACACTGAGCTAGTTGGAGTTGCACTGCTAACCCCGGCTGATAAGCCAAAATGCAAATCCAAGATCATAAAAGTGTCCTCTGCAGCTGTATGGCTGAAACGCCGCATTATCACAATTAAGTGTTCTGAGTGGTGTGCAGTCTCTATATACAACAAGCTTTGGGGTTTCCATACCCAACCCTTGCTGTCTAGGGGATACAGCAGCACAACAAGTGTAGTATGTGACTTAAAGGAACAGTAACACCTCCTAAAAACGGGCAGTGTGGATGAAACCTGTTAATGATAGAGATGCAATGTGCCTTTACCATAAAGTGGTTTAGCACCAGGATTTTGAGATATTTTGCTATGTGTATGATAACTGCTTAAAATTCAGTCTTAACCCCTTACAGACCAGAGAGGTGTGCAACGCCACCCCTCTGATCCTGGGGTTAAATATGCTCAGAGGAAGCTGACATTCCTGCCTTTTGTAGGACGTATTCATTGTCCAGGATTATTTGTGAATGGGCTAATATAAGATAACCAAAGAAGCGCAGTGGGCAGTAATCGTAGTCAATTATGTGACTTTAGTTTGCTCAGCACAAACAGCACAAACCACATTAGACAAAAGCTCTCTGAACAGGACAATTTACGCATGCATTAAAAAAGCAGGTTTAGGATGATATTTTTACATATGTAAGCTGCAAGTACGTGATATTTAAAGTTATAGCAGGTAATTTCATACTTTAATGTTGTTGTTGCTTCAAACATCATTTTAATTGTGTAAGTGCCAGGGGGCTACCCATGCATTGTGTTGGACACATCAATGGCAATCATATGGTTAAATCTATCCAATTAAATGCTACCTATAGTAACCTTTTGAGTGCCAGCACATTTTTTACACCTCTTTAGCACTCAGGAGGTTAACAGAACACTAATACCTCCTAATAATAACCTCCCACTCATCATATTCTAGACGGGAAATCCTAATGGCCCAGTATGCATTTTACCCTTTTCATGAAGAGATAATGGGGCTAATGCACTAAGGTGTGATAAAGAGGTAATAAAGTGGAGATGACTTCTCCAGTGATATCACTTCTCCAGTACCTATGTTATTCTATGAGCCAGTGTACTAAGATCATATCCACCTCCACAGTAATCATGTCCACCTCCACAGTAATCATGTCAATGTCCACCTCCACAGTAATCATGTCAATGTCCACCTCCACAGTAATCATGTCAACCTCCACACCTCCACGATAATCATGTCCACCTCCACAGTAATGATGTCCACCTCCACGGTAATCATGTCCACCTCCACGGTAATCATGTCCACCTCCGCGTAATCATTGTCAACCTCCATGTAATCATGTCCACCCCCCGGTAATTATATCCACCTCAACGGTAATCATGTCCACCCCCCAGTAATCATATCCACCTCCACAGTAATGATGTTCATCCCCTATTAATCATATCCACCTCCACGGTAATCATGTCCACCACCCCCCAGTAATCATATCCACCTCCACGGTAATCATATCCACCTCCACGGTAATCATGTCCACCTCCACGGTAATCATATCCACCTCCACAGTAATGATGTTCACCCCCTGGTAATCATATCCACCTCCACGGTAATCATGTCCACCACCCCCCAGTAATCATATCCACCTCCACGGTAATCATATCCACCTCCACGGTAATCATGTCCACCTCCACGGTAATCATATCCACCTCCACAGTAATCATTTCCACCTCCACAGTAATCATGTCCACCTCCACGGTAATCATGTTCACCTCCACAGTAATCATGTCCACCTCCACGGTAATGATGTCCACCTCCACGGTAATCATGTTCACCTCCACAGTAATCATGTCCACCTCCACAGTAATGATGTCCACCTCCACAGTAATCATGTCAACCTCCACAGTAATCATGTCCACCTCCACGGTAATCATGTTCACCTCCACAGTAATGATGTCCACCTCCACAGTAATGATGTCCACCTCCACGGTAATCATGTTCAGCTCCACGGTAATCATGTCCACCTCCACAGTAATTATGTTCACCCCCCGGTAATTATATCCACCTCCACAGTAATGATGTTCACCCCCTGGTAATCATATCCACCTCCACGGTACTCATATCCACCTTGTAATCATGTCCACCTCCACGGTAATCATATCCACCTCCACGTAATAATGTCCACCTCCACAGTAACCATGTCAACCTCCACAGTAATCATGCTCCTCCCACCACCCCACCGGTAATCATATGCAGCCTCTGCCTGCTTTGGTTTGCTTATAATCAATGAATAAAGGAATGAATAAAGATGTTATCATATAAACTGAGGCAAAAGACCAAAACTTGTAGGGGTCATTTGGATTTTCTGGCTATAGTAAGGCAATTGAGAGGTTATTGTATGGACGTAGGAGTAATCAGTCATTGGTTGGCTGGGGATGATGGGAGTTCTAATCGTCAACTGTCAGAGGTCAAAGGGTTTACTTCCCTGGATTAAAGGGACAAGGCTGAAAAACAACCTGTTTTCATATTAAAGATCCTACTTTAATAGTGAGAAATATTTCAACATGTTGTTAGTATGGGCTACACACTTCTCTTATGCCTCACTTGATCACGTCATCTGTTGATCTCACTATAGTTAGGAGATAAAAAAATGTAATTTCAGGGTGGGCACCCATAAACTGACTGTTACTAAGCTCAAGTTCATAATACCTTCCTTGCAGCGGTTTTATTGTATTGCATCACAATGCATTAGGCGGGGAGGGCTGGCCTAGGGGACAGAGGGGCAATTGCCCCCCGGAGGGTCATATGTCTGGTCTCTGCCTCAATTCATCTTTTGCTTGCTGCTTTAAATGAAGCTAAACTATTGGTACTACAGAGCTTGCAACTGAAATATAGCAACACATGTGATACCATAGAGCGTATAAACTAGTGTAGCTCCATTTCAGTTCTAATCTCTATGGTATCACTAGTATAGGTTTACTTAAAGGGATAGTAATGTTTCATAATAAAAACAGCTCTAATTAATCATCATAGTATTTGGACTTGGGAGAGTGTTATTTCAGTTCTGTCAGAGTTGTAGTTCAGGAGTAATTCAATGACAAAATATCCCCCTCCCGCCCCTTTTACTGATGTAACACTGCTCAGCCAGATTAGAAGGGAAGTGCCCAGGTAGATTGCAGAGAGGGACAATCTTCAATTAAGATAAGGGAAGAACCTGAAAAACTTGTCAAGGGGGCAGGGCTTTCATTGTTCTCACAGGAAGAAGATTGTCCCCTGCTGTTATCTGTCTGGTCTATGGACTGGATTACACATCTGAGAAGAGATGGCTTACACTAGGTAAAAGGGGCGGGGAGGGGAAACTTTGCTTGTGAATATCTCTTAAACCATAAAGGTTTGAGAGATAAGACTTATATCGTTCTTCATGTTTTTTTAATGCCTACAAAATAAAATAAAGTTAAAACAAAGTATTACTATCCCTTTGAATTGAAAGCCCTGATGTAGCTCCATTTCAATTGTAAGCTCTGTGATATCAATAGTATAGCTTAAAGGGGAACTCTCGCCTCCAGTAAACCGCTTCTTACATAAATCTTCCATGGTAATACATGTTGAATTTCAGTTATAAGCTTTCTGGATCATTAGTGTAGCTTCACTTCATTTGTAAGCTCCATGGCATCACTCGACTTAGTTCACAGTAATATGGGTAATGCCAGTTACAACATTAACAAAAAGAGGGTGGGCTGGAGCGACAGTAGAAATGGGCCACTTTATTGTACTTACCCCAAAGCCAAAAGTTACCAGTCCTCTCCTGGTATTAGGCACCTCTCCAGCGCCAAAGAGCTTTAGTTTTTAGGGTCATATGCACAAAAAGAGGCATAAATCAACTTCACCATACAGAACAAAAGTAACAAAATGGGTATTTAATCCTTTATCCAAAGCATTTCAACCCTCTCTGGCTCTCAAACAGTTAACTTCCTGAACACACTGCAAAATGTAATTTCAAATTAAAACTCAAGAAGGAAAGAAATAAGTAAAAAAATATTGTGCACATTGGAGCAAATATTTTCCAACAGAAAAAGATTTCATTTTTTAATATGCAAAAATATTGTTTCCTCAAGTAAAAAAAAATTGTGAAAAAAAAAAATTGCCTATAACCCCAAATCCACCCACAGATGACTATTTGCCCTTTAGTAAATAACCCCCATAGCTTAGTGTTTTGATACGCAAATCAAATGCTCTTAAACAAAATGTGTAGCGTTTTTCAAATTTAAAGGGATAGTAATGTCTTAAAAGAAGAGCAAATAATATTGTAGATAATGAAAAAAGAAATAGATCGGTGCAAGTCCTATATCTGAAACCCTGACATCAGTGACTAGCTGACAGCAGGAGATTCTGGTTCGGGAACTGTCAGGCGGCTCTTCAGCAGAGCAGTGACACCGAAATCTAAATAGAACTACTTAACCCCTTAACGATCGGCCGTGCAGGCATGCGGCAGTCACTAAAGGACCACGGAGCATTTTTTTTTTATTTGTTGATCCGACTCAGGGCTCCCCGAATGGTGTGCAGCCACGCGGGGAGCCCTGAAATCCATGACGGTCCTGGTATGTCATGGGTCGTTCAGTCACTTTTACCCATGACATACCAGGACCGTCAAGGGTCGTTAAGGGGTTAATTGGAACAGTCTACAAAGTGTGCTTGCAAAGCAGGTATTTCTTTTTAGATTTCGGTATCACGGCTCTTCTGAAGAGCCACTTCGAGTCAGCTGACTCGAATCTCCTGCTGTCAACTTTACAGCTGACAGCAGGGAGAGGGGAACTTTAACCCTTTGAGTGCCAGAGGGGTACGGAACACATTGCTTTGCAATGTGTTCCGTACCTCTCTGGCACTCAAAGGGTTCAAATGTTCTATTTCTCAAACCATAAAGGTTTAAGAGAAAGGTCTTGCACCGATCGATTTCTTTTTGCATTATCTACAATATTGTTTATTCTCCTTTTAAGACATTACTATCCCTTTAAGATTACAATATGAGTTTTTAAAAATATAGAGATCAAAAAACAAAGGGTGTTCAACAAAGCAATGTGTTGACCACCCCTTTGGCCCTTTAACTCTTTGAGTGCCTGAGGGGTATGCAATGCATTGCTTTGCAATGTGTTGCACACTTCTCTGGCACTCAAAGGGTCAAATGGTTCAGGTTAACCTCTATGCAGTGCTTTGCAATGCACAGGAGACGTTGCTATCATAGATGGATTTAATCAACATTCACTGCAATCAACGGCACACAACGATCCAAGTGAAACGATAATTACACCTAGATTAGTGTTTGCATGGGCATGTTTTGTGCCATTTATCACTAATACACTGTTGTCGATATCAATCTGTGCTTATTTTAATGATAAACAAAAGCTTTGTATTTAATCAGAATGTTGTAAACAGCATATGATCTTTTTGAGTGTAAATAGTCGTTTTGAAATGTATAAATATGTTTATAGAAAGCTATTTACCATTTCAGTAAATATTTTAAATCAAGTATAAAAGACATCAAAACTGCATTGTTGTTTGCTGAAGCTAATGTCTTTAGTGGAATAAGCAATGTAATGCATAAATCAAACACATTCCAACTCCTGTACAGCATAAACGTTATTTATCCATGTTATGTGTATATGTATATTTCCAAGGTCCAAGGAAGAATGCATTCATTAAACCAACTGCTGAGGCCCAGCTGTAAGTAAAATACAAAGTTCTGCATAACAGTGTCCAAGGAGTCGCGGCACTCAAGTGTAGTAGTGTTCCACCTAAGGTCCCTGAAAGAGCTAAACATCCAATTCAAACTGGGAAGGGCTGCACAATGCATCTGGGATCCAATGTAGTTCTGCAGCTTTCAAGTGGTACTTTCACCATAAAGTCACCCTGCAATAAAAAGACAGGTGGTGACTAGCTTAACCCCTTAACGAACCTTGACGGTCACAGTACGTCATGGATCGATCTGAGTTAACGACCCATGACATACCATGACTGTCATGGAATTCGGGGCTCCCCCCGCGGCTGCACGCCGTTCGGGAAGTCCAGAACAGGAAACTTAAAAAAAAAAATGCTCCATGGTCGTTCAGTGACCGCGCCATGCCAATCGGCCGGTCGTTAAGGGGTTAATAATAGTTATCTTACCTCTCAGAACTACACAATTCTAAAGAAATCCTTACTCTTCTGAGCCTGATGGCCGGGTTAGTTTAGTCTGCACGCCTGTGCCGTCAGTCCCTTGCGGTTACCTTGTGGCACACTGCAATGCTTCTTAATCAATACCATGACTGACACAGCAGGTGTGCATACAAGATGTCTGCGCTGATGTCTGGCTTCTGCTCTAAGAAGATAAAGGATTTCTATAGAATCGTGTACTTCTGAGAGGTACGATGACTATTATTAATCTAATCGCCATCTGCCTAATTATTGCAGGGCACCTTTTACTATGGTGAAAATTCTGCTTTAACACTTTCAGGACTGGGTTGCTGACCTACAGGACAGGATTTTCCTGTTAGGCAGAACAGGCAACTGCCTAGAGCAGTGTTTCTCAACCAGGGTGCCGCGTCACTTTGGAGTGCCACGGACATCCATTTAAGGTGCCCTATTGTATCTGTAAGGCTTTCACACACATGCGAATGTAGACTTACAGCTGTATATTTAAGGATATTGCTATGCACAATATGTTTATTTTAGGTGTAAGGTCTAACAATAACTCTACATTGATGTATTTGTAACCTTCATTACATCCTTGACAAATGAAATAAAGTGATAGGGGTGCCCTGAAAATGCCAGACTGAGAAAAAAAAGCTTGAGAACCACTCTCCTAGAGCTCCAAATTTTGATGGGCAACTCAGCTGTGCTGACCACTCCTACATTCTGGATTGTGGGTGTGGCCAGAGCAATATCAATGTCCCCTTTACAGCTATTATTTAACCCCTTGGATGCTAGACAGATTTCCAACACATTATGGAGTAATGCTTTGGAGATCTCTCTAATAACAAAGGGTTATCTTTGTTTGTTTTTCTATAGGGAGTATGAAGGTGCCATTTGTTCAGGCAACATTTTGGCACTGTGTTGGGCTTTTTTCAAGATTATAATAATGTACAAAATATACATTTATATCCCACTGCACAGTCAGATCGTAAAGACACTAAACTTTAGCAAAACAATAATAAGAAATGTTGGCTCCTCTTGGTCAGACACATACCTCCCAACATTTCATATGGCCAAAGAGAGGCACATTTGTTTTACGTGATGTTCCTAGCGGCGTGACTGGTGGGAGGGATATTGCCAGAATTTCTTTGGTTATTTCACACCTCTGATTAGCTCTATAAAGGATTTAGCGCTAGACCAAAGTATTTTATTTACACAGACTAATTTATGAACACGTATACTGAAGTTTAACCCTTTGAGTGCCAGAGGGGTCCGCAACACATTGCTATGCAATGCGTTGCATACCCCTCTGGCACTCAAAGGGTTAAATAAACATCAATGTGAGTTTTATTTCTATTAACTTACTTAATTACACCTAAAAATTCTCTCAAAGAGGGTCTGTCCCTCCTAAAGTGGGACACTTGAAAGGTATGCTAATGGCTATAACCAAAGAGGGGAAATCTTCCTCAATCAGCGGTTATTTTACTACAATTCCCATCATCTTTACCTGGCTGAAGATGGTGAGACTTGTAGTTCAGCAACTGCTGAGGCATATAGTTTTCCCACTCCTGACTTATGCAAAGACAGATGCCACTGGCTCTTGGTAAAGAATTGCACAATATACATTCTAGGTATCTTAATTCCATTCTTTTTACATTTCTTGGAAGCCCCCTCTGAATAAAATATGGGTACTTTCTCTGCTGTGATATGTTTAATTCAAAGGTTATTACAGCCCAAATGTTTTTTGTAAAATAGTTAGCAACAGTGCCAGCTGGTGTCCAGGGGGCAGGTTTTTTTCTAATGTACTTTAACAGAACAGTGCCACCTGGTGACTAGAATAGAAAATTGCAATTTAATAACAAAGAAAAAAAAAAGGAAAAATCAACAAATTTGAGTTACAATATCTTTTTGTATTAAGCATTTTTCCATGAGACTTTACAGCTTCTATAACCTTGTGTATTCCAGAGGAGTACACAATGCATTGCAAGTCCCTCTAGTACTCAAGGAGTTAATTCATAGAATCTGTTCATTCAATGTTAAATATTTCATGAGCTACTATAACTCAATAATACTTTTCTTCCTCAAAGCTTGTATCATTAAACATCATGAATTTCGATCAAGCTCACAGTGCCTTATCGCAGTTGTAGTGCCTAGTGATATTGTAAAGTTCTGTCGCCAATAACATTGTTTGATTATCGCAATTAAAATTTGTTTATAAGGCTCCAATTTACCCACAGAGCTTTCAAAAGCAAATAATGAAATTACTTACTGAGATAAATACAGTGTAAAATGTCCTTTGCAAGAATCCTATATGTGATTAAAGGGAAAATACAGAAATTGAAATGCGTCTGAATTTGTTTAGCAGAATCATTAAATTGTATAGGAGTCCTTAAATTAATAGTAATGTTTCATAATAAAAGTGTCTCTAATTAATCATCATAGTATTTGGGCCTTGGAGAGTGTTATTTCAGTTCTGTCAAAGTTGTAGTTCAAGAGTAATTCAATGATAAAGTGTCCGCTCCCGTCCCTTTTACTGATGTAACACTGTTCAGCCAGATCAGATGGGAGGTGCCCAGGTAGACTGCAGAGAGGGACAATCTTCAATTAAGATAAGGGAAAAACCTGAAAAAGTTGTCAAGGGGGGCAGGGCTTTCATTGTTTTCATAGGAAGAAGATTGTCCCCTGCTTTTATCTGTCTGGTCTATGGACTGGATTCCACATCTGAGAAGAGATGGCTTACACTAGGTAAAAGGGGCGGGAGGGGAAACTTTGGCTTGTGAATATCTCTCAAACCATAAAGGTTTGAGAGATAAGACATATCATTCTTCATGTTTTTTTAATGCCTACAAAATAAAATACAGATAAAACGAAGTATTACTATCCTTTTAACCCCTTGCATTACAGAAAAACCACAAACTCATCATGAAGTAATATGGGTGAAGTCCTTTAGCATTTAAGGTTGTTATGCAGTAAGGCATGATAAAGAGATGATAAAGTGTAGATGACTTCTCCAGTGATATTACTTCTCTAATTCCTATGTTAATCTATGGAGCCTGTGCAATAAAATTTCATCAACTTTGGAGAATAACATAGGAACTGGAGAAGTGATAAAATAGAGAAGTCATCTCCACTTTGTCACCTCTTTATCACCGCTTAGTGAATCCCCCCCCATTTATTTATTAATACATTGGGGGTTACGCACTAAGGTGTGATAAAGAGGTGATAAAGCAGAGACAACTTCTCCAGTGATATCACTTCTCCAGTTCCTATGTTATTCTATAGAACCTATGCACTAAGATTTCTCCAACTATAGAGATCTTAGTGCATTGGCACCATACTATAACATAGGAAATGAAGAAGTGATATCACTGGAGAAGTCATCTCCATTTTATCACCTCTTTATCACAACTCACTGAATCTCCACCCTTATTTGGATAAATCTGATGTCCATAATAATACCTTGGGGGTTTATGCACTATGGCGTGATAAAGTGGAGATGACTTCTCCAGTTCCTATGTTATTCTAAGGAGCCTATACACTAAGATCTCCAGAGTTGGAGACATCTTAGTGCATAGGCTCCGTAGAATAACATAGGAATTGGAGACGTGATCTCCACTTTATCACCACTTTATCACACCCTACTACATAACCCTCTAGATTTATTCAAATATTTATCTGACATTGGAAGTGTGCTATAGTTTATACCTGAATACATTTATTTGATCATATGATCCTCTTCTAGCATGGTTCTGCAGAAAGAGGTGGGTGGGGCCAGGGAGGGGATTTTGTGATGGGCTTCTCATTCATAGTGTTTAGGCCTGTGGTGGGTGGTTAGGAGGAGTGAACTAAATGCAGACTTCAAAGGGATGAAGGGATAGTAATGCTTAATATGGAGATATATATATATATATATATATATATATATATATATATATATATATATTGCAGTATGTATTGTGCTGAGTAAAACAAGAATACTCCCACTGCTGACAGCTGTTTTATTCAAAAGTTACCGCAGCTCAGACTTGCATGTGCTGGGCGCTGTACCTCCATGGCCTGACATTTTATGGTGGAGCTGTTATTACAGAGGTCTATGGCCACTGTATTCAGTTGACTAAATAACTCTTAAGTATATTCTTGTAACAACTCCATTATAAGATTTCAGTCTATGGAGGTACTGCATCCGAACAAAAGTCAAAAAGGAGGTTGACTGTCACTTTATATGTTTAAGCAATGTGTATTTTAACCCTTTGAGTGTCAGAGGAGTACTCAACGCTTTGCAGACACTCAATGGGTTAACCCCACTGAGTGCCATTTCTTCCCCCTCACTCCTCCCCCAATCTTCTCACCCCGCACCTCTTTAGGTTCACACCTCCTCCCCCCAAGTTCCAAGTTCCCTTCTACATACACTGTGATCTCTAGACCTCCAGTAAAAGTACATTTTTAATGACAAGTGGAGCTGTTGCTATTGCTGTCCATGGAGAGCTTATTGTAGTGACAGAAGAAGGAAGAAACAATACAGGGCACCCCTGTGTATATCAACCTCTTCACAAATTAGTGAATACACCTTCACCAACACCCTTCGGAAATGCACTCACAACTAGACTTGTGTCAGTTAAGGCGTACGCTAGTGATGAGCGAGCGTGCTCGGCCGATGCTCGGATCGGCTCGAGCATCGCTCTGCTCGGCACATGGCGGTACTCGTCGAGTACCGCCATGTGCTCTCCCGCCATGTTCGGGTGGCGGGGATCTGTGCCGGAAGAGGCACAGATCCGAAGAAGCTCCGCTGGACCACCAGGGACTGGAGGTACGGGGGCATTGCGGAGATGAAGGGGGCATTGCGGAGATGAAGGGGGACATTGTGGAAGAGGGGCATAGACTCTATGCCCCTCTTCCACAATGTCCCCCTTCATCTCCGCTATGCCCGTCTTCCACAATGTGCCCCTTCATCTCCGCTATGCCCCTCTTCCACAATGTGCCCCTTCATCTCCGCTATGCCCCTCTTCCACAATGTCCCCCTTCATCTCCTCTATGGCATAGAGGAGATGAAGGGGGACATTGTGGAAGAGGGGCATAGCGGAGATGAAGGGGCACATTGTGGAAGAGGGGCATAGCGGAGATGAAGGGGGCATTGACCAGGCACCCTCCCCTCATCAAAGCAGGGGGTGCCTGGTGTCGCCCCATTCATTTCAATGGGGCTCGGGTGCTCGGCCGAGCACTCGAGCCTCAGGGGGTGCTCGGTCAGAGCACCCGAGCACCCGAGCATCGGGGTGCTCGCTCAACACTAGCGTACGCCTAACCTGACTGAAAGGGCCACTGAGAAATGTCACTGCTCCCACTATCTCCAGCAAGCAGCTCTCCTTCACCACCCTCCCCACGAGGCAACAAAATGCAGTAATGGTCAAACCATGAAACAGAAGAAGAGAGCACCACGATAGTGCAATAGCGGTAAAATAATTGGAGTCAATATAAAACCTTTATCAAAGCTAAAAGTAGCCCACAGTTTAAAACAATTCTATTATATAAAAGGCCAGATGTATGTTTGTCAGATGCAGTCATGCACAGTAGAGACTGCAGATGCAGTCATGTGCAGTAGAGACTGCCAGAATGGACAAAACGTGCCGTCTTCCCAGGCGCTGTCCCAGCTCTGTGTGCCCGGTGTCCATCCCAGTGTGTGAAGGAGACCTGGCCCTAGTTGAGCAGTGTCTAGCTGAGCCCGGAGGTGCGAAGCGCAATTATGAACCCCCTGCTCTGGTTCAAGGCGCGTTCCCGAACGCACACCTGAGACTGACGAGGTAGAGGCACGCTCCCTCTCCTGGTACCTCATGCGCTGCTGTTACTGATGCGGCAGGTGCAGAGACTGTCTGGTGCATGGCTATCTTAACCCTTTGAGTGCCAGAGGGGTACGCAACGCATTTCTCTGCAATGCGTTGCATACCCCTCTGCCACTCAAAGGGTTAACCAATTCAGTATCATTTCCTTTGGCCCGTGTACACGGGCTTTTACACTAGTCAAATCTAAAATAAACTGTGGGCTACTTTTAGCTTTGATAAAGCGGCATTTCAGCCACAAAACGCGTAAGCGTGTACAGCCTATCTTTTATTTTATTAAAGTTTTTTATGTCAATATTATATGAGCCTCGGACTGTCCTGTCCAGAGGAGATCTTTGGATTAAACCAAACAGAGATGGTAGAATTCTCAGTATGCGTTCAAAGTCAGATAAGTTGGTATCAACTGCACAACAATTGTAATATTCTGATTCTTATAGTGACTCCAATTATTTTACGCTATTGTACTATCTCTTCTTCTTTTTCATGGTTTGACCATTACTTCATGGAGAGCTTATGTCTGCCAGAATCCCCTATGAGCAGTGCCAGTGAGAAAAATCCCAGCATAAACGGTGTTTGCACAGAAGATACCAAACAGTTCTTACTTTGTTTTATCTGGTTTCAAACAGAGTTTATGAATTCAAGTGGCTTTTTTACAAGCAGATTAGAATTTTATGTAACAATCATAAGCAGTGACAAACTTTAGCTAGAACATACCAAGCACCTAATGTTTCATTCACAATCATTTAAGACCAGTCATTTTAATTGTAAATATTATTAGAGACTACAACTGTGTAAATATGCAAAGAACAGTGTTAGGATATGTTAGAGGGGTGGATGAAGCCACCAGTCAGAGTTTATAAGGACGAAGCATCTTGCTGTAGCTGAAATCTCCATACAAGGAAGAGCTAGATTTGAGTTTCATTGTTCTGCACTGAAGCAATGGCAAATATAGGACAAAAGCAAGGCCATATTTACAGTCATCTATAGAAAAGAACCCTTGTCCCTAGTCACACCCTTTCCCCACATGACTCTGCCCCAGTTCCATCCATTGTTGTACAGAACAGAAAATACTAGTGATGAGCGAGCACCCCAATGCTCGGGTGTTCGGGTGCTCTGACCGAGCACCCCCTGAGGCTCGAGTGCTCGGCCAAGCACCCGAGCCCCATTGAAGTCAATGGGAGGACTCGAGCATTACACCAGGCACCCCCTGCTCTGATGAGGGGAGGGTGCCTGGTCCATAGGAAAAGGGCAGAAAAGGATGGAAACACCACAGAAATGGTTCAGGGACAGCATAGGGAGGATGTCTGGATGCATCTTGGACTCCAAC
The DNA here is from genome assembly GCA_037306005.1 of Rhinophrynus dorsalis. Lineage (NCBI taxonomy): Eukaryota > Metazoa > Chordata > Amphibia > Anura > Rhinophrynidae > Rhinophrynus > Rhinophrynus dorsalis. Next base: position 451,637,710 of record CM074723.1, read on the forward strand.
ATCGCTGCTGGGAACGATCTTTCGCCCGTAGTATGCCATTTTTACAGACTGACCATAAAACACACAAAAAGGAAAATAAAAACGACTTTAGGCGAAAAATTGTTACCAAACAATATTTGCTGTATATTTACTTGTATATCATCTGCAAATTATCCCAAAAATTTCCTTGATTTTCTGAAGTGAGGCCATGATTAAGAGGGAAACGTGCGCAGAGGCAATTATCCCAAAATTTTCCTTGATTTTCTGAAGTGAGGCCATGATTAAGAGGGAAACGTGCGCAGAGGCAAATTATCCCAAAAATTTCATTGATTTTATTGAACTGAGGCCATGATTAAGAGGGAAACGTGCGCTGAGCTGACCATCTAAAACATTATGGGTGAGGGTCTGCTGCAGAGCTGACTATCCTAAACATTATATGCGAAGGCCCGCTAGTGAGCTGACGCTATAAAACATTATATGAGAGGGCCCGCTAGAGAGCTGACCCAATAAAACATTATATGAGAAGGCCCGCTGGTGAGCTGACCTATATAAAAATTGTCAAACAGGGCCCGCTGGTGAGCTGGCCCTATATAAAAATTATATCACAGGGCCCGCTGGTGAGCTGGCCCTATATAAAAATTATATCCCAGGGCATATGGAAGAGGAGGAGGAGGATGAGAAGATTAAGAGTCAACCATATACCCGTTTTTTGGGTGGAAGGGGTGAATGGGAATACAGAGTATTCCCATCATTGTAAATAATATATGTAAAGTGAGTTTATGTTCCCCCAGGGCTTTCCTCCAGTGGAGTGGAGAAGTCAGGGGAAATCCAGGCCTTGTTCATTTTTATAAGTGTCAACCTATCAGCATTGTCGGTGGAAAGGCGGATACGCTTATCTGTTATGATGCCACCAGCAGCACTAAATACCCGCTCAGACAGAACGCTGGCGGCAGGGCAGGCCAGCACCTCCAAGGCGTAGAGTGCCAGTTCATACCACGTGTCCAGCTTGGACACCCAGTAGTTGTAAGGCACAGAGGGATCATTGAGGACGCTGACACGGTCTGCTACGTACTCCTTCACCATCTTCCAAAACTTTTCCCTCCTTGTGACACTAGGCTGCGCATCAGGGTGAGGGTGCTGGCGGGGTGTCATGAAGGTGTCCCACGCCTTGGAGAGTGTTGCCCTGCCTTTCTCGGAACTGCTGTGTGCTCCCCTTTTCTCCCCTTCTCGGTTGGCCAAGGTAGCACGTACTCTGCCGCCAGCGTTGTCAGATGGAAAATTTTGGAGCAATTTTTCAACAAGAACCTTCTGGTATTGCACCATTTTGCTTGTCCTCTCCACCGGAGGAATGAGAGATGAGAAATTCTCTTTGTAGCGGGGGTCCAGAAGGGTGAACACCCAGTAATCCGTGTTGTCTAAAATGCGTACAACGCGTGGGTCACGGGAAAGGCAGCCTAACATAAAGTCAGCCATGTGTGCCAGAGTACCAACAGTCAAGATTTCTCTGTCCTCACCAGGAGGATGACTCTCAATCTCCTCATCCTCTTCCTCCTCTTCTGCCCACCCACGCTGAAGAGATGGAACTAAAGTTCCATGGCTACCCTCTGTAGCGGAGGCAACCGTGTCTTCCTCCTCCTCCGCCTCCTCCTCCTCCGCCTCCTCCAATTGTCGCTGAGAAGACGAAGTGAGGGTGCTCTGGCTATCACCTTGTGTAAGCTCTTCCTCCCCCATTTCCACCTCTTCCACATGCAAAGCGTCGGTTTTAATTGTGAGCAGCGAGCGTTTCAGTAGACACAGAAGTGGGATGGTTACACTGATAATAGCGTTATCGCCGCTCACCATCTGTGTCGATTCCTCAAAATTGCGTAAAACCTCGCAGAGGTCTGACATCCATTCCCACTCCTCACTTCTGATTACAGGAAGTTGAACGGAGAGGCGACGACCGTGTAACAGCTGGTACTCCACTACTGCCCTCTGCTGCTCACAAAGCCGGGCCAACATGTGGAAGGTGGAGTTCCAGCACGTGCTCACGTCACACAGCAGCCGGTGAGCTGGCAATTGTAAGCGCTGCTGCAGCTTCAACAGGGCGGCCGAAGCTGTAGATGACTTACGGAAATGTGCACACACGCGGCGCACCTTGGTCAAGAGATCATGCACATTGGGGTAGGTTTTTAGAAATCGCTGAACCACTAAATTAAATACATGCGCTAGGCATGGTACGTGTGTGAGCTTGCCGAGCTCCAAAGCCGCCACCAAGTTACGCCCATTATCACACACAACCATGCCTGGTTGCAGGTTGAGTGGCGAGAGCCACTGCTCGGTCTGGTGACTAATCCCCTGCAACAGCTCTGAGGCCGTGTGCTGTTTGTCCCCAAGGCAGATCAGCTTCAGCACGGCCTGTTGACGCTTCCCCACTGCAGTGCTACACTGCTTCCAGCTACTGGCTGATGGGGGAGTGGCGCTGCGTGTAGAGAATTCGGAGGTGGAAACGGAGGAGGAGGAGCCAATAACGTAGGTGCTGGCGGAAACCCTGATGGAGGTAGGGCCCGCAATCCTTGGCGTGGGTAGCACCCGTGCCATCCCAGGGTCCGAGTCGCTCCCAGCCTCCACGACATTCACCCAGTGTGCCGTCAGGGAAATGTAGCGTCCCTGGCCACAAGCACTTGTCCATGTGTCAGTCGTTAAGTGGACCTTCCCAGTAACTGCGTTGGTCAGGGCACGGGTGATGTTACGGGACACATGGTGGTGTAATGCGGGAATGGCACACCGGGAAAAGTAGTGGCGGCTGGGGACCGCGTACCGAGGGACAGCTGCTGCCATCAGGCTGCGGAAGGACTCAGTGTCCACAAGCCTAAATGGCAGCATTTCGATGGCCAGTAATTTGGAAAGGTGTGAGGTTAGTGCTATGGCCTGTGGGTGGGTGGCTGGGTATTTTCGCTTGCGCTCAAATGCCTGGGGTAACGACATTTGGACGCTGTGCTGGGACAGGGAAGTGGATGTGGTCGCTGATGGTGCTTCAGATGGTACAGGTGCAGGGCGGGAGGTATGCGGGCCTGCGCCTTCGACAGGCGATTGGCCGGCACTGAAAACAGGGGAAGAGGAGGCAGTGGTGTGGCCTGCAGACACAGATGGGCGATCCAGGCGTTCCTCCCACTTATTACGGTGCTTGGATGCCATGTGTCGGATCATGCTGGTGGTGGTGAGGTTTCTAGTGTTCATGCCTCGGCTCATTCTGGTGTGGCACAGGTTGCAAACTACAATTCTTTTATCGTCCGCACTTTCCTTAAAAAAACGCCATACCGCGGAACACCTACCCTTTGGCAAGGTAGATTTACGCAAGGGGGTGCTCCGTGGAACATTTGCGGGCCGGTTTGGTGCGGTCCGCCTTCTTACTGTAGCCACACCACTGCCTCTTCCAGCCTGTTGCGGTGCTGCAGATGGCTCACCCTCAGGACTGCTGTCATCGCTCGGCTCTACACCTTCCCAGGTGGGGTCAGTCACCTCATCGTCCACCAAGTCCTCCTCCACTTCCTCACTCTGATCATCCTCCTCATGTCTTGATCCCACCACATACTCAGTCATTGACAACTGTATAACATTCTCCTCAACAAGGTCTTGAGACGGAAATAGTGGTTGATTTAATGGCAACTGTGTCTCATCATCATCATCATCATCCACTACTTCCTTTGACCTTAAATGCCGTTCACATCTGTCATCTTCTTGTGATTGGGTACCCTCTAGAGGTTGTGAATCAGGGCACAAGATGTCATGTTCCTCTGCAAGCGTGCTTGGAGAGAGGGTCAAATGAAGGATTGGTGATGAGACGAGCTCCTCACTATATCCCAGTGTGGGATCACTTCTTTGACCAGACCGTGTATGGTGGGAGGAAGGATGATCAGAGTGAGGATTATGTTGACCAGACTCTTGGCTACTGAGAGTGGACTTGGTGGAAGACAGGGTGGTGCTTAACCGACTGGAAGCAGTATCAGCTGTCATCCAACCGACCACCTGTTCGCAGTGGTCGGACCTCGAGAGTGATGTCCTGCGACGCCCTGTAAAATTAGACATGAAGCTAGGTATGGTGGATGTCTTTCTTTCTTGTGCTCTGGCACCAGGCACAGTTTCTCCGCGTCCTGACCCGCGCCCTGAACTATCAGGATCACGTCCACTTCCCCGTCCCTTTTTACCCGCCTTCTTCATCTTACACGGAATATGTGACTTTAATATTTGAGTTTGAAAACTTAACAGTATTTCTTCCTATTCTGCAACTGTGCAGAGTACACAGAATAGGCTGCTAAACGGCGGTGACACACACTGAATGGAATATGTGACTTTAATATTTGAGTTTGAAAACTTAACAGTATTTCTTCCTATTCTGCAACTGTGCAGAGCACACAGAATAGGCTGCTAAACGGCGGTGAAACACACTGAATGGAATATGTGACTTTAATATTTGAGTTTGAAAACTTAACAGTATTTCTTACTATTCTGCAACTGTGCAGAGTACACAGAATAGGCTGCTAAACGGCGGTGACACACACTGAATGGAATATGTGACTTTAATATTTGAGTTTGAAAACTTAACACTATTTCTTACTATTCTGCAACTGTGCAGAGTACACAGAATAGGCTGCTAAACGGCGGTGACACACACTGAATGGAATATGTGACTTTAATATTTGAGTTTGAAAACTTAACACTATTTCTTACTATTCTGCAACTGTGCAGAGTACACAGAATAGGCTGCTAAACGGCGGTGACACACACTGAATGGAATATGTGACTTTAATATTTGAGTTTGAAAACTTAACAGTATTTCTTCCTATTCTGCAACTGTGCAGAGTACACAGAATAGGCTGCTAAACGGCGGTGACACACACTGAATGGAATATGTGACTTTAATATTTGAGTTTGAAAACTTAACAGTATTTCTTCCTATTCTGCAACTGTGCAGAGTACACAGAATAGGCTGCTAAACGGCGGTGACACACACTGAATGGAATATGTGACTTTAATATTTGAGTTTGAAAACTTAACAGTATTTCTTCCTATTCTGCAACTGTGCAGAGTACACAGAATAGGCTGCTAAACGGAGGTGACACACACTGAATGGAATATGTGACTTTAATATTTGAGTTTGAAAACTTAACAGTATTTCTTCCTATTCTGCAACTGTGCAGAGTACACAGAATAGGCTGCTAAACGGCGGTGACACACACTGAATGGAATATGTGACTTTAATATTTGAGTTTGAAAACTTAACAGTATTTCTTACTATTCTGCAACTCTGCAGAGTACACAGAATAGGCTGCTAAACGGCGGTGACACACACTGAATGGAATATGTGACTTTAATATTTGAGTTTGAAAACTTAACAGTATTTCTTCCTATTCTGCAACTGTGCAGAGTACACAGAATAGGCTGCTAAACGGCGGTGACACACACTGAATGGAATATGTGACTTTAATATTTGAGTTTGAAAACTTAACAGTATTTCTTCCTATTCTGCAACTGTGCAGAGTACACAGAATAGGCTGCTAAACGGCGGTGACACACACTGAATGGAATATGTGACTTTGATATTTTAGTTTGAAGACTTAACAGTATTTCTTCCTATTCTGCAACTCTGCACAGTACACAGAATGTGCTGCTAAACTGCGGCGACGCACACTGAATGGAATATGTGACTTTGATATTTTAGTTTGAAGACTTAACAGTATTTCTTCCTATTCTGCAACTCTGCACAGTACACAGAATGTGCTGCTAAACTGCGGCGACGCACACTGAATGGAATATGTGACTTTGATATTTTAGTTTGAAAACTTAACAGAATGTGCTCTAATCTGCAACTTTGCACACTAAACAGAATGTGCTCTAATCTGCAACTTTGCACACTAAACAGAATGTGCTCTAATCTGCAACTTTGCACACTAAACAGAATGTGCTCTAATCTGCAACTGTGCACACTAAACAGAATGTGCTCTAATCTGCAACTTTGCACACTAAACAGAATATTTTTTTGTTTTTGTTTTTGTTTTTTCCCCCCCACACAAAATAACCTGCTGCCCCCACACACAGTAGTCCTAAAAAGGACTTTTGGTTCTTTTTTTTCACAATTTTGCTTTTTTTCCTCCCTACACTGACTTTCCCTTCCTATCGTCAGCTCTCCCTGGCTAAGACTGAGCCGAACTCGCTGGTCAGGTGCTATACAGCACCCGACCACGGGTTCTGGCCAGCCAATCAGTGTAATGCCAGCAGCCAACATGGCTGCTGGCATTACACTGATGTCAGAGCCTCCCTGCACGTTTATTGGCTGCGCAGCAGGCGCAAAACGTGCGGGGAGGAGACCCGAACATGGCGGGCGAGCACATGCGGTACTCGTACGAGTACCGCCATGTGCCGAGCAGAGCGATGCTCGAGCCGATCCGAGCATCGGCCGAGCATGCTCGCTCAACACTAGAAAATACCCTTCGGGGTAATGTGCCAGCATAGCTGATTTTCTGCACTGCAATGATTGTTCATACCCAGACTCCAGGACTTCAAGGTATGTATGACTGGATAAATATACAGCAGCTCCAATTAATCTTCATAGTATTTGAGCCATAGAGAGTGTTATTTCAATACTGTCAGAGTTGTGGTTCAAGAGTCATTGAAGGATAAAGTTTCCCCTCCCGCCCATTTTAACTAGAGTAAGCCATCTCTTCTCAGATGTGGAATTCAGTCCATAGACCAGACAGATAACAGCAGGGGACAATCTTCTTCCTATGAGAACAATGAAAGCCCTGCCCCCCTTGACAAGTTTTTCAGGTTTTTCCTTTATCTTAATTGAAGATTGTCCCTCTCTGCAATCTACCTGGGCACCTCCCTTCTGCTCTGGCTGAGCAGTGTTACATCAGTAAAAGGGGCGGGAGGGGGATACTTTGTCATTGAATTACTCTTGAACTACAACTCTGACAAAACTGAAATAACACTCTCCAAAGTCCAAATACTAAGATGATTAATTAGAGCTGATTTTATTATGAAACATTACTATCCCCTTAAGATGTAAATGCCCAACCCTTTCCCCCCAACCTGTAGCATATAACCATTCAGAAATCAGAAATACCATAGACATATACCCTGCCTAACAGGAGAACCTATCAACTTGAACACAGACCAAACCTTAAATAAATAACAGCACAACATTTTGGTGAGAAATGGAGGTCATGGTTTATTAAAGTGATAGTAATGATTCACAAAAAAAGCAGCTCCAGTTAATCTTCATAGTATTTGGGCCACGGAGAGTGTTATTTCAATAGTGCCTGAGAGTTGTAGTTCAAGAGTAATTGAATGATAAAGTATCCCCCTCCTGTCCCTAGTGTAAGCCACCTCCCCTCAGATGTGGAATCTGGTTTTGAGATCAGACAGGTCGCAGTGAGGGACAATCTTCTTACTGTGAGCATAAGGAAAACCCTGCCCCCCTTGAAAGCTTTTTCAGGTTTTTCCTGATGCTCACTGAAGATTGTCCCTCTCCGTGATCCATCTGGACAGTCTTGCTGCTATGAGGTGAGTAGTGTTACATCACTAAAAGGGGCGGGAGGGGGATACTGTATCATTCAATTACTCTTGAACTACAACTCTGACAGTATTTAAATAACACTCTCCATGGCCCAAATACTATGAAGAATAATCAGAGCTGCTTTTTTTGTGAAACATTACTATCACTTTAATAAACATGACCTCCATTTCTCACCAAAATGTTGTGCTGTTATTTATTTAAGGTTTGGTCTGTGTTCAGATTGATAGGTTCTCCTGTTAGGCAGGGTATATGTTTGTATGGTATTTCTGATTTAAGGCCAATATAACTATTTATATCCTTTTACTAGACGTTCTTAGTCCAATCCTACCATCCACAGCAGATCATCACTTTGTACCCTTGGTGTTGTGACTTGACAAACACCCCACCACCACCACCACCACCACGTTTTTACGGTACAGATGGGTTACTTTTATACAGTAACCTACTCCTATTTCCCACCACCAGGTGAAACATCAGTGAGAACAGCTCCTCCATCTTCCCCTGGTTTCCTGCCAATTGTAAAGCCCAGACCCCTTTGCATGTTCCAGGGTCAGACCTTCACAACGAGCGGGAAGAAAGCAGGAAGGCACTCCATCTTACTTGGCACAAGGTATACTTAGCCACATTCTGCCATTTTTAGTGCATGCCAGTGCATACACTGTGCCGTCACTTACACATGAATGTGAGCAAAACACAAACTCCTCTCTAGCATCTGCTGGAAAATTTTGTAAAGTAATTCCGCTTTAGTCTGTGTCTTGTAGTACATAGCATTACACATGGCGCAGAGGAAAGGAATAGACCAAAATGTCCATAAGCAAAAGAGAAGAGATGGCGATATTGTCTGGCAATAGAGAATAATACATGCAATAATCTTCATACAATATACACACAAAATGACTGGCTACAAACGAAAGTAGCACACCACCATGTGGAGGATATTGTACCTGCCTCCACGCAGATCTCAGCACTGGACAGATGAGCAGCCACTTCTAAGGAAATACCGGTTCTCATTAAAGAAAAGAGAAAAATGTCCATAAAACAAATGTCCATAGGCTTTCCCACTGTCCCACCGCTCTTAGCACAAGTGGCAGAAAAAGGGAATATTTTCAGCATAAGAGCCTTAGTAAATTGGCATCAGGCAGGTGTAACACTAAGAAATCAGATACTGTGTCCAGTTTAATGCAGAATCATATTAGTAAATCTCACCTGTAACCTATAACACAGACAATGTGATGTATTAAGAAGAATTGGGGGGAGATTCTCTAAGCAGTGATAAAGAGGTGATGAAGTGGAGATGACTACTCCAGTTTATCACTTCTTCAGTTACTGTGTTATTCTATGGAGTATGTGCACTAAGGTTTCTTCAGTTTTGGAGCTTTTAGTGCATAGGCTGTATAGCATAACATAGGAAGTGGAGAAGTGATATCACTGGAGAAGTAACATATTAACATAGTAGATACGGCTGAAAAAAGACATGTGTCAATCAAGTCCAGCCCATGCCAAAAACACCCCTGTTGATCCAAAGGAAGGCAAAAAAAGCCCTCTGGAGCCATTTCCAATCTGTCCCAAGTGTGTGTGTGTGTGTGTGTTGGGGGGGGGGGGGAATTATTCCTTCCTGACTCCAATTGGTAGTCAAATACTTCCCCGGATCAATATCCTATTTGCTTTGAAGCCATCTGTCATAATTGTCAATATTGTTGTGTGCTAGATAGGCATCCGTTGCTTCTTTGAATGCAGTTGCATTATCTGCAAGCACAACATCCCGAGGCAAAGAATTCCATAGCCTTACCGCCCTTACAGTAAAGAATCCCTGCCTTTGTTTTAGTCGAAATCGCCTTTCCCAAGTCTTAATGGATGACCTCTTGTTCTTAGCTCAGCTCTTTGCATAAATAATTCATTGTATAGTTCTTTGTATTGACCTTGAATGTGTGTGTAAATGGTAATCATATCACCCCTTAGATGTCTCTTCTCTAATGTAAACAAGTCTTCTAAACTTTATCACCGCTTAGTGAATCTTAGTGAATCTCCCACTGAAGTAATTCTGAGGCAAACCAACTGCATCATAGGGCATAAATTAACATGTGCATAGATTTAAATGGGGCTTGAGACTTCTCTAACATTCAATTGATTAAAAGACTTATTTAAATGAATGGGGATTTTTCTTTGTTTCATATGGCGCAGTTAGATTGCCTCTGAATTCCTCCACTTTATTCCTTGTACATATTGCCTTCTTACTCACTAACATTTTACTCGACAGTTTATTGTAAATATTTGAGCATATGAATTTCTACAGTAAGTCATCATCATCATCATCATCAAGGACAGTGATATCTCAGACACAGTACATCCTATCCAAGCTAACTGACCTCCATCTTTCTCTTCCTGGGGGTATAACCACACAGTTACTTGATATTTATATGATGATACAAAGGTTGACAAAGTTTACAGTGAACATCCTGACTTGTCCAAAGTGGTTGTTGACTTTATGATGATGGCTTACAAGGTTAACCTAGGACATGTCATTCATGTCTTTTTTATATATATATATATATAACTATCAAATGATAGCAGTTCAAAGGAGAAGTATTGTCAGAGGACAAACTACACTAACAGAGATGGATTAAGGCTCCATAGGGCCCTAGTTCTTCTGGCACAGAGTGCTGCTAGCAGGTATTGGCATTGTGGCTGTAATAGAAGTGGGTACAACTGGATGATGCTGGTCTCTTTCAACAAACAGGGTGCTTGACACAAGATGTTAGTGGCAGCTAAAGCAAAATCGCTGTCTGTGACCTATCACTTGCAGCCATGGTTGCCATGGGCCCTAGGCAGAAGCCTAAGATGCCATAATGGATGATTCGGCTCTGTATACTAAGGGTCGTATGTTCAGAAGAAAAGTGAAGGAGTTCTGGGACAGACTATTTGATCTATAGAGGAGACCTAAAAATTCCCAGTTAAAATCCCCATTTAAATCAATGGGATTTTTTACAATTTTTGGTTCTCCCCTACAGTGCAAATGGTTTGCCCCAGAAATCCTTCACTTTTCTTTTGAACCTACAGCCATAAGGGCTGTATGTAAAACTGCGTTGTAGGGGAGAAAAAAGTTCACAAAATTCCCATTGATTTAAATCAGGCTCCTTGGGGGTTATTCACTAGGTCGTGATAAAGAGGTGATAAAGTGGAGATGACTTCTCCAGTGGTATCACTTCTCCAATTCCTATATAATTCTAGGGAGCCAATTCACCAACATTTCTTACGTTTTGGAGATCTTACTGCATAGGCTCCCTAGAATAACATAGGAAGTGATATCACTGGAGAAGTCATCTCCACTTTATCACCTGTTTATCACACCTTAGTGCATAATCCCACAGGAATGCTTGGAAGATCTCCAACACATTGATCCTCTTGCATTCAGTGGTTTCAAAACAACATTTAAATAATGGGAAGTTTTATTTAGCACCACTGGCAATCCAGATCTTCCTACCTCTTTATTTTTGCACTGTAATCAAAAGCTCGTCAAGACTGGTTCACCAACAATTAGATATTGCATGAACTTGATAGGCTGTTAATGCTATCATCAGCTGACACTGCTTGATCAGTCCTTGCTGTCAGGAATATTACGTCAAGCCTGAATACGGTGGAATTTATACACATAAACACACCCCACTCAGCTCGACCTTATGTTTAAAGGGATAGTAATGGCTGTTTCTAACCAAGTGTGATATTGTAGATATTAAAAAAAAAAAAATTAATTGATGTAAGTCCGGTCTCTCAAACTTGTATCGTTTGAGATATATACGCTTCAAAAGTCCCCCCCCCCTTCCCCTTTCACAGATGTCAGCGATCTAGCTGAAAGCATGAGATTCGGGTCGTGCAACCCAATGGTGGCTCTTCAGAAGACCCAAAATAGGGCTATCTAGAAAGAATTACTTAATTGGAAAGGTCTACAAAGTGTGCTTGCAAACCAGGCACACTTTGTAGATCGTTCCAATGAAGTATTCTTTTTAGATAGTGCTATATTGGCTCTGCTGAAGAGCCTCCCGCCAATCCCGAGATCAGATCTCATGGTATCAGCTAGAGCGCTGACGTCAGTGAAAGGGTCGGGAGGGGGGAAATTTACAAGCGTATATCTTTCAAACTACACAATTTTGAGAGACCGGACTTACATCAGTTAATTAATTTTTTAAAATATCTACAATAACACACTTGGTTAAAAACAGCCACTACTATTCCTTTAAAATAGGCTGACCATACCTCACCTTTAAAAAGGGACACATAGAAAATAGGCATATTTCAGGAGTGCACCAAAATCAAAGCAATCCTGTAGTATGCATTTTTAATGTGTGTCCCTTTTTAAAGATGAGGTATGGTCAGCCTACTTTAAAAGAAAATTGGAGTAATGCTGCAGCAAACCAACCATACTATAGGAGACAAATAAAAATGCCCATTGATTTACCTAGAATTTTTAACCCCTTCACTGCTAGGGAGAACTGTATAGCATTCAGGAGGCTAATAGTGTTTATTCCTTCCACAGGTAGCAATGGAGGCATTCCTTGAAAGAACACTAACATTATCTATTAATCTCACACACAAACACGCACACATACAAGCACACGCACACAGATTTATCTTATGTTTACCCTTTGAGTGCCAGAGGAGTATCCAACCCATTTCTTCTGGCATTCAAAGGGTAATCTAGTTTCCCAAAATTAATTTATTTGGTACTTGGTGAAAAATCCATGTAATGAAGTATTTTTAACCCTTTGAGTGCCAGAGGGGTACGCAACGCATTGCTCTGCAATGCGTTGCGTGCCCCTCTGGCACTCAAAGGGTTAAGAATGAAGGAGCCTGCAGTCAGGCAAAAGATAATCACGTTCCCCAATAATAATTAAAGATTATTTTAGACCCTAAAGTTTAGGGGAAACAGTCCATGCAGAAATTAGGTTTTATTTTTATCCAAAACCAAGAAGGTTTCAATGAATTTCATCTAACACTTAAGCAAAAACAAAACCACTCTTACACACGCAATATTTTTCACATTTCATCTTTCTTTCTTTAAAACATAGCTATACATGCATATCTGTACATCCCAGGATGCCAGACCATCCTTCATATCTGATATAGGACAGATTCATCCCAAATACACTTTGCTATTTAAAAACCAAGTTCTCAGACACAACCGATACCTGTTCATATCCCACTGACAGGACCAACATCTTCACACGCTCAGGAAGGACTTTATAATTCAAAACTACAAACTAAGAATTACAGATAACATTTCTGAAGTACAGACACTGACCAGAAACAAACTGGTACCATTAGTTAGCATGTAAAATCCACAGCTGGAAGCCTTAAGGAAAATGGGCTTACAAACTGCTCTTCATAAACATTACTGCTTAGGGAAATATTTCCAGATCCACTTTTTCTCTCCTACAGACAACCCCGAAATCTGAGGAGCCGATGCACAAAGACAGAAGTGGAGTGATCTGTTTTCTGGTTGTTATCACTAAAATGTGACCTAATTTTGAGTGTTTCATTCTGATGAGCTAAGAAAAAATTGCATAAATTCTGGAGCAAACCATTAGAACTATAGGGGACACTGAAAATATTCCAAATCTCCCCTTTGATGCAATTAGTGGGTTTAATCTATTCAAAGGGTTAAAAACATAATTTAACCCTTTGAATGCCTGCAGGGTAAGCAACACATTGCAGAGCAATGCAATGACCATCTCTCTGGCACTCAAAGGGTTAAATCAATGACATATATGTCACGACGTGGCATGTAAAACATATTCGTTTACATTTGTGTTTCTTGTGCTAATAGGCTATGCAGGAAGTGTGTTCAGGTTCATCACATCGCCTATCTAGTGTATAGATATAACTTAAGATACTCTGGGGACTGTCTGTGGGTATCCTATTCAAATGTCGCCCTCTGTTTGGCGACCATAAAAAAGGTGACATCAGAATGTTGCCTGCATCAAAAGGGTGACATTCTGATGTTGCATGCTTAAGGGTTGCTGCACTTAAGGATTGTTTCAGAATGTAAGTAAATTAACGTTTGGTACTGTTTTTGAATACATCGCTTCTTCAACATGTTTTCTGATAACCGTTTGAGTGCCAGACAGGTATCCAATACCTAGTGTCAGATATACCTCTGGCACTCAAAGGCTGAATATTTTCCAGAGAGGTATGCTATGCATTGTGGAGGTATCCAATGCATTGTGTCAGACAAACAATTTTGCACGATCATTTATCGCCCCTCTTGTTCACCACAGCTCCATACAGGATACCAAAACTGTGTTAGTTTACTGGCTCTAGGACCCTGGGGGCTGGCCCATGTGACTTGACACATGTGACTGTTGTTCTTTGCTGTTCCCCATAGTTCCAGATTCCCTCCCGCAATCTGAGCAGGAAAAGTTTTTTTTTATATTTTAGGATATTGCACGCTTTGTAGCATACACAGTAGAGCCCCTTTTCATGTTGACATTCTGATATGGGTGACCCTTAAGCATGCAGCATCAGAATCACAAGCCTTTTGATACGGGCAACATTCTGATGACACCTTTTAATGGTTGTCAAATAGAGAGCGATATTTCAGTAGTGAGCCCTGTCTGTGACACAGTGAGTAATAATTATTTACAAGTAGTTTAAAAGTCTGTGTACACGGGCCAAGGTCTGGCTGATGTTAACCCTTTGAATGCCAGAGTGGTATGCAATTCATTGCAAAGCAATGCGTTGCATACCCCTCTGGCACTCAAAGGGTTAAGAGGCCGGTCCTGCTCTGCATCCTGCCGCCGACGCAGTCATGCACTGTGGAGACTGGCTGAAAGCACAGAATGCTCCCAGCACAGAACTCCCAGCATTCCTACACCTCCCAGCATTCCATGCATTCAGTCAGTCTCTACTGCACATGATGGCTTCTGACAAACATCCTAGTGAATTATTATATAGGATTAGTGGAAACATTAGACATTCTTTTGAAAATGTGAATTCTTGCCATAATGTGCCATGCTTAACCCATTGAATGCCAGAGGGATATCCAACTCATTCCTCTGGTAAACTATGATTCTTTTACTACACCCCACCCATGTTACAGGGACATCTGTGCAGACATCTAGACATCTAATATATTCTGATATGTGTGGTCACATATTTTTGACTTTTGGATGTCTTGTATCTCACATTTCATATGGTTGTGACTGCTTACTGTATTCTGTGTATGTAATGATGAGAATCATAACTTTATTTGTATGTAATGACTTGAAGAAGGAGACTTCATGTCCTGAAGTTTTTACATTCCTGTCCCTCAGTAAGCCATTATATTTATCAACACATTGCTTCACAGATGAAATTCAAATAATGCAGATATACTATAAAATCGTATAAATATACATGATGACTGCTAGGCAAGTCTTTTGAGTAGCACTTAGGGTCATATTCAGGAAGATAACAGAGGGGGAGATTCACTTACCGGTGATAAAGAGGTGATAAAGGGGAGATGACTTCTCCAGTGAGATCACTTCTCCAGTTCCTATGTAATTCTATGGAACCTATTCATGAAGATCTCCAAGGTTGAAGAAATCTTAGTGCATAGGCTCATAGAATAACATAGGAACTGCAGAACTGATATCACTGGAGATGTCATCTCCACTCTATCACCTCTTTATCATCTCTTTATCACCGCTTAGTGAATATCCCCCAGGGAGCAATTCAGGACCAAACCAACTGCACCATGGAGGACAAATACAAATTCTCAAAAATCTCACTTATTTTAATAGTACTTTAACACCTTGAATGCTGGAGAGATCTCAAACAAAGACCCCTCTAGGTTTAAAGGCCCATTTTAAATAACGAGGATTTTCATTGGTACCCTATAGTGCAGTTGGTTTACACCTGAATTATTCCTCTTTAGCTTTTAACTTTTGGCATAGCTCTACTTCCATCACAACCATTATTTCACACTGAAATGATAAATCTAGAGCCATCCATGAAATAAAATCAAAGTTAAGCTTAACAAAATAACCTTAATGTAGTATATAAAACAATGTTACATTTCTATGGCCAGATACAATTCCAGAGTACAGGATAGGCTTAAAGGGGAACTACCACCCGACACAATCTTTAGCTTCACTAAGTCCCCATCTGGCGACTAGCTGCTTAGTGGCGCTAGTCACCAAAATAATTACCTTATTTAATAGATTCTACTCTCTTCCATGGGTGACAGGCAGGACAGAGCACGGACATCTTGCCATTGTGACGTCCGTGCACCTGTGCTGTCAGTCCCAGCCAGGTCTAGGAGCCGTTGCTAGGAGCCGGCCGGATCCAAAAGGGACTGACAGTGCAGGAGCACGGACGTCACAATGACAAGATGTCTGTGCTCCGTCCTGCCTGTCACCCATGGAAGAGAGAAGAAATCTATTAAAAAAGGTAATTATTCTGGCGACTAGCGCTACTAAGCAGCTAGTCGCCAGATGGGGACTTAGTGAAGCTAAAGATTGTGTTGGGTGGTAGTTCCCCTTTAAATCCTTTGAGTGCCCAAGAGGTATCCAACCTTGGCACAAAGGGGTTAATGGTGTTTCACATGGTGGAAGCTGAAAATATATTTAACATGATATATTTTGCTTTACTTACACATGTTCCTTGTCTGAATAAAACAACATTGTTATGAATAAATGGATACCTATAAATCCAGTTGAATGTTAAACTAGTAAACAGTTGATTCTGTTAAGTGGAACCTATGGTAGTATGGTGTTCCGGAATAACAGTCTCCATGACAACTCACAGAGCGATCTGCTTTATTTAGACTTTTACTTCACTGAAGCACATTTATCAAAAGGTCACCAATGCAAGTCTCTAAAACTAGTAAAAAATGCATGTTTTGTTTTAGTGAGTGTGTAACCTATCAATTACTTTACAAGAAAGTTATACATATTGGACATTTTGCAACAATTTATTTACAAAACAAATACTGATGACTTTTTAGTGGTATAATTACCAAAAAATATATATTTAAACAGTTATATTAAAGAAGCAGTAAACTTTTTACGGAAAAAAGAAAAAAATATTGTTGGGCTTTTCCTGTTAGGTAAAATCAAGGTATGCCCACTGCTGAGAGATTCATATCTCCGGAGTTATTGCAGTTTAAACTCATTTTTTTTAACAATGCCTTCAAGTGGCCAAATTCCAATCAGTTATCCTGTTTCATTCTATTTGAGAGGAAAGTCAATGACAAACAGTTCTCCACAGAATGAGAGGGAAACTGCAGAGTCACTTCCTGTCAGTTAGAACTTTCAGAAGTAAAAGCACAGTAAATTCACTTCCTGATTATTTCAACTTTTTGAATAAAACAACTGCCAGCAATGGGTGTGTCCTTGTTTTAGTCAGCAGGAAAAGCTCTATAACATATAGTTTTTTATAAAAAAAAAAAATTACTGCTGTTTTAAGCTACATTGTGTGACAATAGTGAATAAAGTGTTTTAAGGTGGACATGTAGATATGAAAAATTATATAACTATTACATAAAGGATGAAGCATATTAAAATAATGTTCTTACTCTCTGTCTGTCTATCTATCTATCTATCTATCTATCTATCTATTTATCTCTTTTAACACATCTTGTATTATGTGGAATAGACACAAATACATTCTGAACAATTTTGAATGGAATATTGTACTATTCTTCATGTAGAACATCTTCAGGTTCCTTGAGAGATGATGGAGGGAATCTGCTTCTAATAATTCTTTCTAAAACTGACAGCAATGCTCCTCAAACAAGGACTGAACATCTAGCTGTGTTTTTATGGGGCATTATCATCTTGAACAAATGACATTACTTTCAGAAAACAAAGTTTGTACCATAGGGTACACCTGTTTACCTAAAATGCCCATGTAGTCACTGGAATTAAATTGACTTTTTAGGGTAATAATAGGGCCAACAGAATAACAATTGGTACAAGGTATTTGGCATTAGAGGCTTCTTTAGGTATTCTGTAAATACCAATAAAAATAATTAGCAGTTCAAGAAGATACAACAAGATATTTAAAGTACAGTGAAAAAAAAAACACCACTACTGTTAAAATGTGCAAAGATTGAGGCCAAATCATTTGCAATCTTCCTTAGAAATAAGCTGCATCATTGTTATAAAACAAGCTAGGCGATATAAGTGTAAAAATTTGACTGAATGCATTGAAATAATTTGATAAATTCACCACATATTGCTAGGACATGTAAAAATAAGACTCACTACTCCCAGATACAATGTTAGACCTCTTCTTCCCATGTACACGGTTGGTAACGTGGAACTCGTAGATGTGGAGAGGAGGTCTAACAGTGGATGTGGAGATTGTGATTCTTATTTATAAGTGTCCCAGAGATTTATGAAGATTTTATTAAATTATTTCAATAAATTTAGACATGTTTTTATGACTATATTGCCTGACTTGTTTCATAACAATGGTGTAGCTTATTTCTAAGGAAGATTGCTTTAGGAATTCTTCAAACATAAAACCAACCTGAAGTAGGAGATAGCATGAAGGATGATTCATCTGACCATATTACATAATTCTAGTCATAATTTGTCCAGCTTTTTCTCTTCTTAGTATTGCATTCTGTAATCAATGGTTTAACAATTTCAGCTCTACCATAGATGACTTGTGAAGCTCTTATCAGACTGTTTTGATGGAAACAGTGTCTTCTAGATAATTGTTACGTTCTGCAGTAACATTTGCTGGAGTAGTGCTATGACTTTTGGATTCATTTGTCTTCAATGTCCATCGATCCCTTTCAGTTTGTTTAGGTTTTAAGCCACTGTTCCTCTTAGCAGATGTCCTGTTCCCATATTTGTGTATGCTGTCATAACCATAGACACAGTTTCGCTGGATATACCTAACAAACTGGCAGTTTCTGCATAGATGGTCCAGCTAAACATGCACCAGCAAGCTGCCCTCTTGTGAAATCCGACAAGTCTGTCATTCTACAATGTCTATAATTAATTGAAACTAGCTCTAAACCACACAACCTAAAAAAACAAAACAACCAATAACCACAAGTGTTTCCGTTATTTTGCCCAACACCTATATATAAACCAAAATGGAAAAGGGATATACTTTCAATACAAATTGTTACTGTACACATATATAGAGTCCAATATTTGCTGTTGAAGATATGTAAAACAAGGTTACTCCCACTGATGTGAGTTATTTTTTGTTGAAAAGGTATAACAGTTCAAATAATCAAGAAGTGAATTACAGTGTGATTACTTCTTGAAAGTTCTAACTGACAACATAACTCAGCAGTTTCTATCACATTACATGGAGAACTGCTTGTCATTCACTTTCCTCTCAAATAGAAGGTAACAGAATAACTTATTGGAATTTGACCACTAGAGGGCACTGTTAATGCAAAAAAAAAAAAAAACCTCTTGTTTAAACTGTAATACCTCTGAAAATATGCATTTCTCAGCAGTGGGGGGGGGGGCACCTTTATTTTATTCAACCGGAAAAGCCCTACAATATATTCAGTGTATATTCATAAAAAAGTTTACTGCTACTTTAAATGAGAGGAACACAAAAACAGTACTTGCTGTTTGAAAATGTATCCATACAGATGTATTTATTTACATATGGGAGACGTCAATGTAGTGAACATAGCCACTGGGAATATTCATATTAGTAATTCACATAATAGAAAAATAATCTTTCATTAGAAAAAAATCTTTGTATGTTTGCTTGCATCTGACAATTGGCATGTTATATACATTTTTCCATGCATTCTATTTAATCACAAGGGACAAACTTTGGTCATATATCATACCATAGTAGTGAAATATTTTCCCTGTAACTTGGTTATTAGTTATAGTATAGTTATCTGTAACTCTATGACTCCTTTTTCTCTAAAACAGAAAACCTGAAATGTTTTCGGTCTGAAATAAACCTCACACAAAAATTGCACTCTCACTTTTCACCAAACAACATATTCATTTTTATAGTGTACCAGGGACAGTAAATGTAAAATAAACTATACAATCATTGTTGTAGTGGGGCCAGGATGAATCTAGGGGTCTTCCCTAGCATACAGAAGTGCACAGTTAGCAAATTAACAAACTGCCCTACATCCTCTATACCCCTGTCTGACTCAGTGCAATATGGATCCTGGATTCTATTCTGCTTTTGGTGTCCAACAATATAAATTGTTCTGAGGACTGAGTTGTGGGCACAAGATGTGCATCTCAACTGACAGTGTCTGAATTCCCATTAGGCAGATTACGCCCATTTTGAGGGGAGTCTTGGAAGCTCTGGCAGATCAATATTCTGAGTTGTGGGTGTGGCCAGCTCAATCCAAATCCCCCTTCAGTATATGCTCTTGATTTATTGTGTTCTGTTTATTTGCCAGTTTATATATTACTTGGGAGAGTTTATTCACTAGTTTACATATACATTGGTTGCTATATTAACGCCTTGCAAGGCAAAGTGTTAGGGACCTCTATAGCATCCAAGGGGTTAAAAGCTTTTTTTGTCCTTGTATCATATTCTAAGTGTAATTACAGACAAAAAAAAGATGTGGCTGGGGTGTGGTCATGGAAGAGAGTGGTGGGGCCTGAAGTGTTACTAAGGGCACCTAAGATGCTTTTGTCTAGGAACTTCTGATATGGAAACCCAGCCCTGTCTATGGATAATGGCAGCCACAATATATTTATCAGTAATAAGTGTCAACAAACAACCACAAAGAAGTGGACTTAGTTAAAAAGGCAATACATCAAAATTACAACTGGTGCATAATATAAGTACTATTACAAAGACAGAATTAGGATGTTGACAGTTGAACATCAGATTGTTCCAACCATCTACATCCACAAGATGCGCTGTAGTTGCTGGCATAGGTGAATTTTTTTGGACCATTTTCTTCAGCTACTGTTTTTAATTGAATTACTTTTTGGGGGATTCTGCATATCTCCTCATTAAACTTCAAGACGTGGTCACGGATCCAGGGACCCTACTCATGTCTTGTGATGTGGAGACTTTATTTTCCAGCATTGCTCATGAGCAGGGTCTCTGGACTACGCCTTATATCCTACAACAGTCAAATTTGGCTATGTATGGGGATTTTTGCAATTTTCCGCTTGATCTCCTAGGATTTGTATTAGGGCACAACTGTTTTGTAGTTAACTCATATTTTTACTTGCAAGTCATATGTACTACTATGGAAGGAAAGTGGGCACCATCATATGCCATCATTTTACGTTGGTGGGAGAGAGAATATGTGTTTGGGGAATAGTCGGATGGTTTGACAGAACACATACTGCTGTGGTATCACTTCAAACATGATATTTTCTTCTTGTGGTGACGCTCAGCAGACACATGCCAAAATTTCATCAGAATCCATCTCACCTCGCATATCTCAACTACTTTGGTTGATTGTTTTGGATCTTACCATTTATTTAGATTACCAGGGATACATTTAATCAGATCTCTTCTGTAAATCATCTGCAGTTAATTCATTGTTACATTTTAAGAGCTTCCATCTAGAAAATACAAAAAGAGCTATTCCAGTTGGTCAGTACCTACTCATTAGATGCAACTGATCTAGGGAAGGGATATTTCAATTGCATGCACATGAGCTGCAGCAAAGGTTTATGAATATAGGTTATCCATAATCATGTCTTACAGCAGTGTACCAATGGGTCAAAGCAAGGAGATCCAAATGTATGTCAGATTTATTAGTACACAGTCACTTCTACAAACTTGGCAACAATAAATACAGGAGGTCAGAAGATATTGTGTAGCCTTTCTTGTTGTAACTGCTCCATCTGTGAATTTTTGAGATCAATAAAAAGATTTATAGTCCTGTGGCACAAAAGGTTTTGCAACTTAGACATTTTATCAATTGCTGTACTATAGATTACATCTATGCCATCAGATGTTCATGTCAACAAATGTATGTTGGTCAATCTACATAAATGATGAAAACTTGTATTCAAAAACATTTTCTTTTAAAGCATGGAGGGTCATCCACTGGTCTACGATTTATTGGTCTTAAGAAGATTGTTTTGGGGCATTTGATGAGGAAATTTAGGTAAGAAACTGTTACAGAGAGACATGGTACAATCATGCTACAATCTCGCAATCCCAGTCGTATGAATGAAGATATGTTGTTTTTAATTTTTTTATTTATTTACAGGTTGTACATGATCCTTGATACCAAGGAATTAAATGGTAGGTGTTTTTTTCTCCTTACTGAAATGGAAAATGCCCCCCCCCCCTTATGGGCATGATATATAGATGGACCCCTTTTATGGGATATTAATCCTGTTCATGAGACAAAGGAAGCCATCAATTATTTCCCTTGACTTAGAATATGATACTACTTTATTATCAGGAGAAGACATTTTTACTTGTTCATTACTACAGATTCTTCAATTAATTTATAGAACAAGATGGGATAAAGTGGATTTCCCTTGATAAGGAGATGTGACAAATGGCAATCTATTCTTATTGGTTATCTTCAGCATTGACTATGACCATATCCAAAGTCTATTGCTGTTTGATACATCATTAATTTGAGATTTACATGTTACCTTTAGTAGTTTCATCTTGTGTGGACTTCCATTAATTTTTCTTCTGAGTTTAGAGAATTCATGTTTTTCATTCAATTCTTTGTTTTTATTGATGAGACAAAGGAAGTCCTGGATCCCTTCCCTTGACAAGGAAATGGGACAAGTGGAGATTCTTCAGTATATGTGCATTAGGACTCTCGGGTATTAAACATGTGAATGAAGGTGGAATCTTCATTTTGATTCATTTTTGGAGAGAGTTATTTATGACATCATTCACCTTTGATTTGACTTTATTCACCTCCATTTCTTGACTGGTATATTGTCACATGTCTAAATATCTTTTCATTTATTGGCTGCCCTTAATGTAAAAGGGATCCCAGTTTCATCTTCTCAACATTCCCTGACAAAGCAATATTGGATCAGGGTAAGGAGACTTGCTATCCTCCATTTACCTTTTACACATAGTATTAGTACCTTTTTGGTTGAGTATCCGACACTCTTTCATTGATTTGTAGCCATTCTTCTTAGCACTATAGTGTTTTCTGTATTGTTACTATAGCAATTAGACACTCTACTTTGGAATTTAGATATTGTAGTTAGGATTAGGGATGGGTGAAAATTTTCACCACAAACTGAAATCAGCGAAAAATGGCACTTTCCACTTGGTGAAAAATTTCCTGTGAAAAGTGCAATTTTTTCCACTTTTTTCCCATTTTTTTCACCTAGCTCATTGCATTGAAATCAATGGGTAGAAACATTTTTCTCCACCTCACAATCATTTTCTACAGCCATATAAAAAGCTGTCAGGCTCTCACAGCAGCCATTCTGTGTTTGTGAGAGGAGAGAGCAGCGTGTTTTTGAGCTAGAGAAGACAGGCAAATAAAGGGGAAATGAAGCTTTGTTTTATAGAATCATTTAAATAGGACATTTGTTCTCTGTAGTAGGGGAGTCTAGGGGGGAACAATGGGGATAAGAAAGGAGGAAGGAGGTTCACCCAATACCCCAACATTTGGTGTGACTGACTGGCAAGACACAGGCAGCTGGGGTCCAAACTGATTGCTGATTTTCCTTTTATTGTCTCTGTGCTAGGGAAGTCTGGGGAAAGAAGTTGTTGATTTTGTTTTTCCGTTATACCATATATATATATTTTTTGAGACTGTGATAAGATATGGTGGATAACTTAAAAATAAAAAAATAAATAAATAAGAAAAACATAAATAATTAAACAAATAAATATATTAGACAGGTGACAGAGACAGACTTGTTATACAGCAGACGACACTGAGAACCTAACAAACTGGCAGTTTCTGCATAGATGATCCAGATAAACATGCACCAGCAAGCTGTCCTCTTGTGAAATCTGACAAGTCTGTCATTCTACAATGTCTATAATTAATTGAAACTAGCTCTAAACCACACAACCTAAAAAAACAAAACAACCAATAACCACAAGTGTTTCCGTTATTTTGCCCAACACCTATATATAAACCAAAATGTAAAAGGGATATACTTTCAATACAAATTGTTACTGTACACATATATAGAGTCCAATATTTGCTGTTGAAGATATGTAAAACAAGGTTACTCCCACTGATGTGAGTTATTTTTTGTTGAAAAGGTATAACAGTTCAAATAATCAAGAAGTGAATTACAGTGTGATTACTTCTTGAAAGTTCTAACTGACAACATAACTCAGCAGTTTCTATCACATTACATGGAGAACTGCTTGTCATTCACTTTCCTCTCAAATAGAAGGTAACAGAATAACTTATTGGAATTTGACCACTAGAGGGCACTGTTAATGCAAAAAAAAAAAAAACCTCTTGTTTAAACTGTAATACCTCTGAAAATATGCATTTCTCAGCAGTGGGGGGGGGGGAGGGGGGGACCTTTATTTTATTCAACCGGAAAAGCCCTACAATATATTCAGTGTATATTCATAAAAAAGTTTACTGCTACTTTAAATGAGAGGAACACAAATACAGTACTTGCTGTTTGAAAATGTATCCATACAGATGTATTTATTTACATATGGGAGATGTCAATGTAGTGAATGTAGCCACTGGGAATATTCGTATTAGTAATTCACATAATAGAAAAATAATCTTTCATTAGAAAAAAATTTGAGATTTTGTTGATTTTGTTTTTCCGTTATACCATATATATATTTTTTTTGAGACTGTGATAAGATATGGTGGACAACTTAAAAATAAATAAATAAATAAGAAAAACATAAATAATTAAACAAATAAATATATTAGACAGGTGACAGAGACAGACTTGTTATACAGCAGACGACACTGAGAATTTTGTTGAGGGCTCAGGCAAGACATCACACTCCCTCAAGTTTGAGTAAAAACACACACAGTAGTTGAGTACTGTCTAGCAAATGCACAAGTGAGTGGTGGAAAGGTGGAGAAAGTGCAGGGGCATGGGAGTAAAGTGGTAGTGCAATTGTTGCTGCAGCATGTGTTGATGATGATTCCTCTCCTCCCGGGGTGGATGCAGTTTGTGAAGGTCCTACCAATCACACCATGCCAGTCCCCCACCACCACTACCATATACATCTGCCACATTGTAGGTTGTACTTTATTTTTTTTTATCACTTGACATCATAATGAATATGTGCCAGTGTCACTTAAGCAGGAAGTAAGTGTTGTGGGCAAAGGACAAAGACACTCTGCATGCTAACACATTTTTCAAGGTAAATGTTGCTGTAGGACTCACAACTTTGACTTCCAGCTACTTATTTCTCCTCTACAGCCCCCAGAAGAAGTAATATTGTGCTGGGAAATCTTGCACCATATTAAACATAGTAAAAATGTGCTGGAATAGGAAAAAATGTGTTAGAATAGGATAAAAATGTGTTAGAGTAGGATAAAAATAAGTTGAATAGGTGAAAAATGTGTTAGAATAGGTGAATAATGTGTTGGAATAGGCGAATAATTGGCTGGAATAGGCGAAAAGGAGGAAAATTTTGCATTGGAGAAAAAGAGAAAACTTTTGTGAAAAATCGTCCATTTTTTGTGAAAAGTCAGGCAGAAAATTTTTCTCACTTTTTGCCCACTAGTTAGGTGCTCTAGTCCAATAATGCATCTATTTATAATTGTCCTTATATAGGTTATCTTACTTTTTGGTATTATTTCTTTCTATATATATCATATGATTATATTGATGCTGGGGCAATACATACAGGATTAGTTGTCTCATAGTATGTATGTTTTTAATTGTTTTAAATTTTTTGATATAGCTTGTTGATTTTGTAAATAATTGATTGCGGAATACATATGCATATCATTTTTACATTAAATTGTTTAATTTGTGTGCCTCATTTAATATGACTACTTTCTGGGTCAATCCTCAACTTCTTTGTGATTGGTTGTTGACCTTTATTATATGTTGGTATTTAGTCCTAGAGTGCCCCACACTGTTTGAGTGTTTATGTGTTTCTTTGTCTTTATTCAGTGATGAAAGCTTTTTATTTAATTTGGTTTATAATATACTTATCTTGCAAGCACATTTTTGAAGCATTGTGAAGGGTGACAAGCAGGTATATGGAGATATATGAGAAAGGCAGGTTTAAAGGGAGTTTGTCCTGGCACTATTTTTTAGAACTACATCTCTGAATGTAATCTATTGCATTTTGCACATTTTTCCCATTATCATTTAAACATTTCATTATTCTCTTTTGGGATTAAATATTTAAAACTCAGTGCTTGTAGAGATTTACGTCAATTAACATAAACACAGCAGCCAGCCCTATATTCATCTTTTTCCCAGTTGGGAAATCTGAATTGACATTTCCTAAAGAATTAGGAGAGTCAACAAAATACCATACATAGTAACATGTTTTTTTCTATAATGTGAACAATATATCCCCCAGTAAGAGAAGCCAAGAAATTATACTGGTTTCTTTATATTTAATTTTTATTTAGAAGTTCATTTTTCTTTTTTAAACAATAGAAAGGAGAAAGGGAAAGTCGAAGGATTTTTTTAAAGGGCTACTCAAGGGTACTCAGTGACAGCATTTTTTTAAAATTATTAATGTTTAAAAAAAAATAAAAAAATAACCTGAATCAGCAGTTCTAACATTTTTTGCTGCACAAGAATCCTTTACCTTTGCAGAAAATCTCCATGGAACCCTAATAACTAAACCCTTTACCAAATGGATGATATAGAGATCTCAAACACATTACTTTGAAATGTATTGGAGACATTGCTACCATACATGTGGCTAAAATGGTGTCAGACATTATTATATATAATAGTTTCAAAGAGCTCCATCTTAGGGAACCACTGTGGACCCCTGTTAACACCAGTGTATCTTGGTTTGGGTCTGGAAACAAGGTGTTTCAATACAAAAGGTATACTGTTATAATATAGTGGAAATATGAAAGGGTTATTGGATCATTTTAAGAATAGAGAAGAAATTTATTTTGGCTTTGATCAATAATTATTAATTTATTATTCATATTTAATTCATGATGCACCAGATCTATATTTGTCAAGTTCAGCCGTGTTCAAATTCAACTCAAAAGGTTTGGCCAGGTAGTGAAATGGATACTGAATACTTCAGACGTGTATTTACTAGGATAAGGCATTCCAGGTTCAGTCCTCAAGGGCCAGCAACAGGCCAGGATGTAAGGATTTCACTGGTTAACCACAGGTGAGTTAGTAAAAATGGATAAGCCAGTAATTAACTCACCTGTGCTTAATCAGGGAAATCCTTACATCCTGGCCTGTTGCTAGCCCTTGATGACTTAAAGGGTCAGTAAACTTTTTTTTATGAAAAAAATATATTTGGTAGGGATTTTCCTACTGAGTAAAATAAGGGTACTCCCACTGCCGAGAGATTTATATTTCCAGAGTAACCCATATTTCCAGTGTAAACCCACGTTTTTTTACATTAGCAGTTCCCTCTACTGGTCAAATTCTAATTAGATTTCCTGTTAGATTCTAATGGAGAGGAAAGTCAGAAAAGTCAGAGACATATAGTTCTCCATAGAATGTGATAGACACTGCTGAGTCACTTCCTGTCAGTTAGAACTATCAGGAAGTAAACACAGTAAATTCACTTCCTGATTATTTGTACTGTTATAAATTTTGAATAGAACATCTGACAGCAGTGGGAGTGACCTTGTTTTATTCAGTAGGAAATGATCTATAAAATATGTGTTTTCATAAAAAAAAGTTTACTGCTCTTTTAACTTGGACAGCCCTGTACTAGGAAATATGGAATGACTCAAATGGCACAAAACAACTCTGCACAACTGGTATTTCTTTGGTATGGTATTAGCAGCTCTGCTGAATGTGTACAGACAGCCAGACCCGAGGGCCAGATAAAAAATGGAAAACAGCCCATGAATACATTTTGCTCTGTGTTCTGACTTCAACTTCTGCATGTTTTAGTTCAGACACCTGTTTCCATCCAGTTTTGACACAACTGTTAAAAAATGTAAAGATTTAGCTAAATCACAACCCTACACATTGTTTGTTAATTTCCGAAACTGAATCCTGCATTTTGGTGTTTATATCCTTATTTCTTTTCTTGGGTGCAGTTGATCAAGAAAGCTGAATAAAATATATGTATAACAAGGAAATTCCCTGGGAATGTTGTAAAAGATGAACCTAGTTTCGTTAAGCAAACATACCAAAACAATTACAGGGAAAGGGTTCACCCCTGAGGTGTATCATTAGATATTCTTAATGTAGTTGCATTAGATCTTGAATCCGATATTAAAACTGGCTGAAGGGGCTAAAATATCTTGGTGTCACTCTTTGCCTCTCTATCTGTTTCTTTTTCTCTTATTATTGTACAAGACTTTCTTAAACAACTCTGAATATTAAAGGGATAGTAATACTTCATTTTGACCTAAGCTGATTTTGTTGTTCTTAAAAAAGAAATCTAACCATCCATGTCTCTCTGCTCAAAGTTGTCTAGGTACTTTGCAAAACGCATTTTAATTTTCCCCCTCCCGCCCCTTTTCAGTATATCACCGCTCTGTCTCTGAGATCTGGATTCTGGTCCCGGGACCGGACACATTGCCTAAAGGGACAAACTTTATCAGCCTTATAGCTGTAAGCCATGCCCTCTGTGTGCGCTGTCGTCACCTAGAAGACTCTGTAATCCACTCTCCTTCAGACGGATCTTTTTGCGGTCACGTGATAATGTAATGTGTAATGTTGTACACTACATCAAGGAGCCAAAAGTTGAAAACTAACTACCGTGCATTGATCCCTACTGTCAGCCAATTACAAAATAGCTTGACGGGAGGAGATGCTCTTTACTACGTCAGTGCTGACGAAAGGTGCTACTCCCTAGCGCGGCAGTGTCTGGAGCGTGCACAAAGGACACATACAGACGGGAACGCACGCCTCCAGGGGATTATCAAAGATGGCCAACCGATAACCAAAAAAAAAAAACTTTAAAGTTAAAAATCTCACAAGTTATAGCGTTCTATGAGAATTCAATAGCACAGTGCTTCCAGATAGACATCAACAATCAAAAATAGCTTCTCTGTTATGAAAGTATTACTATCGTTTTAATAGTCTACAGAGGGGATTTTGGAAGCAATTGTTTCATACCACATTAAAGGCCGTACATACTACCACAACTACAGTCACCTGTACACTACATCAAACATTTAAATGAGTGGCTGGAACTTTAGGGATGCACTTCATTTGGACCATAAACAAGTAAACATATAATGGTATCATTAGTTACAATATTGTTATTGTTGTTTTAGTATAAGTAAAAAACTATAAGGAATTGCAGGAGTGTATGGTGTACATTGCTTTGCAACATACATTAAAAAAATATAAATCTGTTATTTTCATAGTAAAGATGCTGTAACATAAGATTTGAAATCATTCAAAAATGCTAAATAAAAACAGAGTTTAAAAAAAAATTCCATAAGCTCCTGTCATTATAATTGGCATTTTTAGCTCAAAGGGAACACAAAATATCTGGTTGTCTCTTTCAAATCAGTGTTAGTAAGTGTCAATCAGAATGTTCCTTAGAGCAAAGATACGATGAATTAAAGTTTCATTGTCAGAGCATAGCTGATTGGCTATGTATATCACATGGGTTTTTGACAAGCATTGGTTATACTTAGTTGGAGTAAACAAGTATTCTTAGACAATTACACTAATCTTATTGATGTCTAGCTAGATGATTATTATTGGTATTAGATTATAGTATTCAAATATATTTATATAATACAATGGTATGGTGCAACTGATGTACTAAATACTTTGGACATTTGGTGCCAGAGGGGTACGCACTTGGTTAGCCATTCATTTTCATGGCAATCCTCATGTATTATTCATGGCTTAATAAAAAAAAAATTGTTAGACTCTCATTTAATCTTTATTTGCAAACTTTATCCTCCACATAATCTTCTAATTGAATCTTTATAGTCTTTATCTGATACATTTACATAACAGATTATCTGATTCTTCAATATGGATATCCATTGACAGTGAGGGGCAGTGGGGTTCTATGGGGAAACCTCTGCCGTAAGACTTTGTCAGACTGCTATTTACTGCTCAGGAGGAAACATAACGTTCTCCAAGCAGACAGAAAGAAATTATATGACTTAAAGGGATTCTGTCACCTAAAAACAAATTTGGTGAATTTGAACGAGCATTCAAAATTACCTATTGTAATGTTAAGATCAGGAAGAGCCCTTGCAAGCAGCTAGGTATGATAGAGGAGAGACTCTACCAAGAGGTGACAGGCAGCTGTTAATATAAACAAATAAGTAACAGGATACACTACAGGCTTTGTTGCTGGGTAGACCTCAGTGAGCAAGAAGGTGGAGGGTGCAGAATGGGGAGTATAGCTGGGGAGCGTAGGCTGCTCTAGAGATGCCTTGCTGCGGCCAAGGCCAGATTAGAGGTGCAGGCTGAGAAGCCTGATAGCAGGATAACACCTCTAGATACAGACAGCTACTCACTTGAGACTGGAAACAGAGAGTCAAACCTACCAACAACTAGATTTGTCTCTGTCACACAACACAGGAACATACACAGCAACAGGAGACACTATGGGGCCTGAGCAGGAACTCTGCGGCAAACTAGGAAACAAGAACCAACAACCAAAACCGAATAGAACATGGAGATGAATGACTAGTCGGATTCGACAGAGACAGGGTATGGTCAAACTCGACTGGCAATAGAAAGTCATAGAACCTGGAGACAAGGTCGTAGAATTGGGAGACAAGGTTGAACTCGACTGGGGCAAGATAGAGAAAGATACAAGGGCGTCGGTAGAGAAAGGTCTACAATCCAGATTGGTAACTAACGAGCAGGACAGTACCAAAGGGAGAAGCTTAGATTAGTCTAGCAGGCTGGAATCAAGAACCATTTGGACAAACGAACTACCAGAGGAACAAGAAGGAGAGTAGTCTGGAGAACGAAGCCAAGGGTCAGTACTGGAGGATAACACACTGAAACCAAATCGGAAGACAAAGAGGTGGTCAGGAATAGCTGGGTCAGGAATGTTGGAAATACTTGTACAAGGCCGGATACAGGTAACGGCAGAAACTATTAGATCGTGAGCAGGTGCAAGGTGCCAGGGCTAGATGAGGGGTCAGAGAGACAGGGTGGAGAAAGCAACCCAAAAGCAAATAGCTGGTAACAAATTCCAGTAAAACCCAGGAAACAGATAAAATCATGACACCTATATTTTGTTTTAGCCCTTTGATATTTAGAAATCTAGTTTTTGAGTTATTTATTTTCTATAGATTATATGCTAATTAAGACATGCCATGCACGCACTACCAAGTCCTAAATTACCTTCCCAGCTTATGGACACTTAACCATTTCATTGCTAGTGACTGTGGAAGATACCTTACACAGCAGTATTAGTGAGTGAGGGAAGTTAACGTACGGCTCAGATAGGAAGTGTCTGAACGCCAAATAAAAATGATTAAGGAAACTTGCAATTGATTTTGAAAAGCTCTTTCAAAATCACCAGAGTTGTTCTTAAAGTGATAGTAATGTTTCACAATACATCTCCAATTAATCTCCATATTATTTGGGCTATGGAGAGTGTTATTTCAATACTGTCAGAGTTGTAGTTCAAGAGTTATTGAATGATAAAGTATCCCCCTCCCGCCTCTTTTACTGATGTAACACTGCTGACCTCAGAGCAGAAAGACTGTCCAGATGGATCACAGAGAGGAAGAATCTTCAGTGAGCAGGAGGCGTCACGGCTTCCACTAGGTAAAAGGGGTGGGAGGTGGATACTTTATCATTCAGTTATTCTTGAACTACAACTCTAACAGTATTGAAATAACGCTCTTCATGGTCCAAATACTATGAAGATTAATTGGAGCTGCTGTTTTTGTGAAACATTGCTATCCCTTTAAGTGATTGGGTCACATTAATCAGTAATGTCTCTCTATGGGGGGGAGAAGCACCAAGGTGTAATAAAGTGGTGATTAAGCAGAGATGACTTCTCCAGAGAATTCACTTCTCGAAGTTCTATGTTATTCTATGGAGCCAATGCATTAAGATTTCTCCAATGGAGATCTTAGTACATAGGCTCTATAGAATAACATATGAACTAGAGAAGTGATACCACTGGAGAAGTCATCTCTGCTTTATCACCTCTTTATCATGCCTTAGTGCATAACCCCCCAGATCTGTTTTTTGGTCTTCAACAAAAAACTGTTTCTCATTCATAATTAAAAACCATGTGCATTCAAATGATACAATCAATGTCAAAAGGTCAGCACACATCAATATTCAGAGTGATTAAGACTGTCTTACTGTTTTACTCAACTCAAGATAAGAGAATATACCAGGGCTGATCAGGCTTGCCTCTAAGTGATTTTTCTCTGCTCAAGATAAGAGAATATACCAGAGCTGATCCGGCTTGCCTCAAACTGTTTTTACTCAGCTCAGTATAAGAGAATATAACAGGGCTGATCTGGCTTGCCTCTAAATAAATAAAATCCATGAACCTCAATGTCTCAAAAATATCAACATACAATGAGCATGTCTAATTGCTAGACTGATGGACACAGAGATATTGGTATCAACACTAGCAGACGTGCGTTTCATCAGCACTTTGTCTGGGCAGCGTTGCACATGCTAAGGCTACAACATAGCCACTTTTTAAAATGTGTTCATGTGAGCTGATTGGATACCAATTAAAGACCAATCAGTAGTGACAATCCAAGCACGCAATGCTCATAGGTGATCGTATCTGTCCATTGGAGGATAAGTTTGTGGAATAAACAAAGCTGTCATGAATGACTAACTACAAATCTGATATATAATTAAGAATGAACTAAATGTAAAATATATAATTACTGTACGCCTATGCATTAAAATAATCTCAGGATGCTTGTGGGTCATGATGTTTACAATATAGAGATGTAAAGTGCACTTAGCAAACAGGACGATATCCAAATTCCAGATGCTCAAATATTACCCAAAGTGCATATGATAGGATAAAGATAGCACTTGCACATAAATACCTGTACAGAAATGCAAGTCAAAGAGATATACTGTCTCTATAAAATGTTTGGCCAGAGCAAATACCTAAATATTTTAAAATGAAAAGTGCTGAAACCTCCACGTATGCCCAATTTAATTTGTTGTAGGCCCCATGCTTTTAAGACAACTGGATTTGAGTCATGGTAGCTATGGAAGTGTCTTGCTACTGAAGTAAGCTGTTTTCCAGCTATTTGTGACTCTTGTGGGGCTCTCATGATACTGGTGACATGTTCTCTGAGCCTAGTTTGGAATTTTCTCAGCGTTTTGCCCTCGTAGTGTAACCCACATGGGCACTCAAGGGAGTAAATCATAGCTTTCTATTGACAGATAATGAAATCATGCATGGTATGATATTTACTAAATCTATCTTTAATGCCCTTCACAGTGATCATGTGCTGACATGCAATGCACTTTCCGCATCGGAGAGAGCCAGAGACAATTGATTTGTTCTGAACTTGTAGATGGTTATGGACAAGTTAAACTAAATTAACTGATGCCAGTCCGGTCTCTCAAACTTGTGTAGTTTGAGAGATATAAGGTTTGAAATTTCCCCCTCCCTGTAGGGTGACCACATTTCAGTTCAGCCATTCAGGGACACTGCAGAGAGAAGAGCACATCACAGAGGTCTAAACGCTGGAGGTCTACACTGCCCATTGACTGGAGTGACAAAAAAACGGTGCCTGTGTTGGGCTACAAGAAAATGTACATCACGCCCAAAGCCTTAGATTAGCATTACACTACAACAGAATTGCACTGAACATCCTGATTGATGTCAGTATCAATGCTAATTTCTCTCTCTAGTGTTTAGAGCTCTGTCCAGAAGCCATTTTTCTGTAGCCCAGCAGAGACATCACTTTGTGACAGTAGTCTATGGTCCATTCTCCTTATAGTGTTTAGACCTCTGAGTTCAGTAATCTTAATTCAGGAACATTGTAATGTCCCAGAAGGGGGCTGTCCAGGAAAAGGGACATACTTTTAAAATCTGGGACTGTCCCGGGCAATCCAGGACATGCGGTCACCTTACCTCCCTCCCTTTCACAGATGTCAGCGCTCTAGCTGACAAAAGGAGATCCTGGTCCTGGTACCAGCCAGCGGCTCTTCAGCAGAGCTGAAATAGCGCTATCTAAACAGAAATACTTTATTGGAACGGTCTACAAAGCATGACTGGTTTGCAAGCAAACTTTGTAGACTGTTCCAATTAAGTATTTCTTTTTAGATAGCGGTATTTAGGCTCTTCTGGTGAGCCACCGTCGGGTTGCACGACTCAGATCTCCTTCTGTCAGCTAGACAGCTGACATCTGTGAAAGGGGAGGGAGGGGGAACTTTAATATCTTATATCTCTCATACTATAAATGCTTGAGAGATGAGACTTGCGTCAGTTAATTTATTTTTGTAATATCTACAATATTACGTTATTAAAATAAGACATTACTAACCCTTTAACCTTTTGAGCAGAAGGGAGTTATCCAGTGCATTGCAACACTTTAGTAAAAAGCACCTGTCTTGCTTTAGTAGAAAGAAACTTTCTTCTAATCTTAATGGATAAACTGTAGATTTAAGCTCAATTTATTACTTGAAGTTCAATATATTTGTAAATGGTAATCATATCACCAGGCTTTTCACACATAAAAAAATGGCTACCTGCTGAGTTAAGTGATACAAAAGAAAATTGTACAATGCATTAGTGTAATGTACATGTGTAAATTTAAGGTAATCTGTGTTGTCTTATGGTGCTAATTTAAGCCCTGAAAGTGATAGTAATGTTTCACAATAAAAGCAGCTCCAATTAATTTTCATAGTATTTGGGCCATGGAGAGTGTTATTTCAATACTGTCAGAGTTGTAGTTCAAGAGTAATTGAATGATAAATTATCCCCCTCCCAACCCTTTTACCTAGTATAAGGTACCTTCCCCAGATGTGGAATCTGGTCCTGGGACCAGACAGATCACAGCAAGGGACAATCTTCTTACTGTGAGAACAATCAAAACATGCCCTCTTGATAGTTTTTTCAGGTATTTCCCTTATGCTAATTGAAGATTGTTCCTCTCTGCAATCCATCTGGACGCCACCTTTCTGTTCTGAGGTGACCAGTGTTAAAAGGGTTGGGAGGGGGATACTTTATCATACAATTACTCTTGAACCACAACTCTGACAGTTTTGAAATAACACTCTCTAGGGCCCAAATACTATGATGATTAATTGGAACTGCTTTTATTTTGAAACATTACTATCCCTTTAAGGACCCATGACATGCCAGGGCCATCTTGGGTAAACTTCCCTTATGGACCAGTAACAGTCCTGGCATGTCATGGAATTCAGGGGTCCCTGAGCGGCGTGCCCATGAAAGCGATGCACTAAAAAAATGCTTTGTGCGTGTTGTACGGCCGGTTGTTAAGGGGTTAAGGACCACAGAAGTGTGCATTGTCTATAACAGTGGACCTCGATCAGGGTGCCGTGACACTTTGGTGCGCCCTTTGCACTATCTGAGGGTGCCGCAATTTTTCTTTTCTTTCTTTGACAAAAATATAAATTATGAGTTTGATATATGGGAATTGTTATGCACAATATACTAACTTTTGTCATTTTTATTGCGATACCTAAGAATAAGTATATATTTCTGTATTTGTACCCCCTTTATAAAACTGACAAATTACATATATTAGGGGTGCCCTGAGAATTCCAGACTGCATCTTAGGGATGCTCTGAGCAAAAAAAAGACTGAGAGCCACTGGTTTTTAACTTTGAACCCCTTATAGTCCGAAGCAATGCACTGAACAGCCCTCATTTGGAAAGCATGGTTTGTGCCTGATGTGAAAATCTGTATTATTTTTGTGCCGACTTTAATGGAATGCATTGGAAGGAAAGCAGGCTCCCTGGCGAATGTACAAGATTAGACGTTCCTAGGATTTGTTAATTTTAAGTTTGGGATGAATAACATTTTTCTCATTAGTCATTTTCTCAAAGATGCTAATTGTGCTCTTTCATTTTCCCATGGCTACGTGAAAAGCACCATGTACAAGTGTGGCAAAACTTGAAAACATAATTTGAACATTTGCAGTAGTAAATCTGGATTCTTTTTTAACATAATGAGGCTGATGAACTGAAGAGAACTTGAGCTATTTTGGGGAAAACCAACAGTACCATAGATATCAAATAATAAGTCCCCAAGGCACTGCTTACCCCTCTGGTATTTAAACTGAGCTGTTAACCCCTTGAATACTAGATATGTCTCTGATGATTGCATCACAATACACTGGAGGAATATCTAGAGTTCAACAGGTTAAACATTTTCTCAATACATCAGAATACCTGGGAACTTTGCTTTGTGGACTCTCTTGTGCCACTGGGGGAGATAAATGACTCGATTCACATACAAAATGGGGCAGGACTTAATTGTAAGTGGGGGAGGGGGCTACATAAATATTTAAAAAAATGGAGGAATAGGCTGGGGAAGGAGAAGAAGTGGGAGGGGAGTGGGAGAAACACACTGGGAAAGAGCAGAAGTGGGCAGAGTTTCATTATAAACTCCCCACACCCAGAGAATCAGCCTCTGCCATGGAGACCCGATAATGCAGGGTCAAAACCGGAGTCTCTGGGGCAAATCCAGATAGTTCCCAGCTATGTACATCAGACATCTTTTGCTGTGTTGCTGGTAGTGATATTTATTTAGGGTTAGGTTTGCCCATTAAATTGCGTATGCAACTACCTACATCAGTGATGGCAAACCTTTTGGGGCCCAAGTGCCAACTAGGTTGGATCTATCAGAGTATCAGTGCAGAGAATGTACCAAGGAGACGTGATATCATTGTATAAAAATGTATGTCAAAAGACAGCTATACATAAAAGAGATGGATCGAAATTTTTTTTTTGCTACAAATAAAAAACACATGAAACCAACTTCCTGTGAGAGTAAAGCACAGTCATAGTATCAGCAACGTGTAACACAAGTAAATGAAGAGTAACACTTGAATGTATTTCTGCAATGCCAAAAAGTTTGAAATTGAACGTACATGTTTTTAGTCCTCCACTTTACACAATTTCAAAGTAACAACATAACAGCTTTCAGCAAAAGATAATCAGCCTTAAAGGGATAGTAATGTTTCATAATAAAAGCAGCTCTAATTAATCATCATAGTATTTGGACTTTGGAGAGTGTTATTTCAATTCTGTCAGAGTTGTAGTTCCAGAGTAATTCAATTACAAAGTATCCCCCTCCCGCCCCTTTTACTGATGTCACACTGCTCAGCCAGAGCAGAAGGGAGGTGCCCAAGTAGACTGCAGAGAGGGACAATCTTCAATTAAGATAAGGGAAAAACCTGAAAAACTTATCAAGGGGGCAGGGCTTTCATTGTTCTCATAGGAAGAAGATTGTCCCCTGCTGTTATCTGTCTGGTCTTACAACCAGATTCCACATCTGAGAAGAGATGGCTTACACTAGGTAAAAGGACCGGGATGGGAAACTTTGCTTGTGAATATCTCCCAAACCATAAAGGTTTGAGAGATAAGACATATCGTTCTTCATGTTTTTTTAATGCCTACAACATAAAATAAACATAAAACAAAGAATTACTATCCCTTTAACAGCACTGTACATGTAAGGACATCAACATTACTACTGAAATTGAAAGCCACATTTATAAAGGGACACTGGAGCAATGTGGACAAATTATGAGCAACATGAAACAATCCATTGCTATGGTGATTGCTTTTAATGTTGCACTGTTCCCCAGTGATGATTCTAGTTTGGCCTTGAGAAATACAGGAATGTAAATATGAGAAAAACACAACTTTGGACAAAGGAGGTTTTCGGTTTTAAAATCCTTTCCACCAACTTCCCCAACTCCTCTACACTGTGTTGGGCAAAGTGTTTGGTGCAAGAGGCAAGGGTTGTTTCTTTGGCTCTTGCACCAAAAAAGGTGGTGTTGGAAACACAGCATTGAATGAATGAATCCCCCTCATTTAACAGATGATCTGGTAATATTTGGATTTACATTAGCTTAAAAGTGAAATGTAGACATTTGAGTTTTAGGTTTAGCTGGATAGGCAAACAGTTTTGTGGTTGTTTACACCAACAGGCTTTTGCACCAACTTTTGACCAACATTTGAGTGTGGAAAACATGTATGTATGTATGTATGTATGTATGTATGTATTTCTTTACTTATATGGCTCTACACAGTGTATGCAGAGCTTTACAATAGATGTATGTTGCAGTAAATAAAAGGGGATAAAATAAGTGTCAAATTCATAGAAACATTAGGAGAGAGTTCCCTGCCCCAAGAAGCTTCCAGTCTAAATGGGTAATAGGAGACAGAAAAGAAGTGCTGAGATTACAAGTGCTGAATTTGGCCAAAGTTAGTACATGGTCCTAGTGCTCCTGAAGATAAGATTTCAGGGTAAACTTAAAGGCAGAGGAGAATTGTTCAAGATGTAGGGAGAGGATTATGAAG
Organism: Rhinophrynus dorsalis; assembly: GCA_037306005.1. Lineage (NCBI taxonomy): Eukaryota > Metazoa > Chordata > Amphibia > Anura > Rhinophrynidae > Rhinophrynus > Rhinophrynus dorsalis. Next base: position 451,675,753 of record CM074723.1, read on the forward strand.
TTTCATAGGTAGGGAGTGGAAAGTGAAAAAGTTTTGAGATGGGAGTGGATGGTGCAAAAAGAAAGGTGTATTGTGTATTGGATAGGGTGTGGATGGTGCAAAAAGAAAGGTGTATTGTGCCATGCAGGTTCAGTTTTTGGGGAAATTGGGGTGATTCGTGCAGCAGGGTTTAAAACAGATTGCATAGGGGAAAGATGAGATTCAGGGAGGTCAGTTAGTAGGACATTGCAATAGTCTAAGCGGTACAGAATGAGAGCATGTACAAGAGTTTTAGTGGTTTGTTGGGAGAGGAACGGGCAGACTTTAGCAATGTTGAGGTGAAAGAAGTGAGATGTTCTAGCCACGTAGTTAATGTGAGAGGAGAAGGAAAGAGAGGAATCAAATATGGCCCCAAGGCAGCATGCTGAGCTGATTGGATCAATGTCAATTCCATCAACTGTAATGGGGAAGCTAGGTATTGGCCAAGATTTTGGAGGGAAAATGAGAAGTTCAGTTTTGGACATGTTTATCTGAAAACAGATACATTTGTAACCTGATATGAGGTGAAAGATCAGGAGGGGAGATGGAATTTTGGGTATCATCAGCATATAGATAATACTTGACGCCAAAGGAATTAATAAGTTCACTCAATAAAAGGGTGTACAGTGAGAAAAGTAGCAGACCCCGAACGGAGCCTTGAGGCTCCCCACAGACAGAGTGACTAGAGGAGGTGTTATTGCCAGAAGACACAAAAAAGGAACATTGTGAAATATTGGAGGAGAGCCATGAAGCAGCTTGATTTCGGAAACCAAGATTGTGGAGAATTTGAGCAAGAAGAGAATGGCTAACTGTGTCAAAGGCAGAGGATAAGTTGAGTAGTATAAGTATAGAAAACTGTCCTTTCACTTTTGCAGTCTGGAGATCATTAGCCATCCTACAGAGAGCTGCCTCAGTTAAGGGACCAAAAGATTGTTAGGGATTTTGGAGAAGACAAGGCATTCTAAGAGTTGTGAGGTAAGAGGGAGAAGGGAGACAGGTTGATAGAGAGACAGGAGGGATCGAGGTTAGTCTTTTTGACTATGGGATTATAGGACTGTGGTGTTGGAAACACAGGTGCTGTCTCCCTCATTTAGCAGTTATGATGAGCTAATTACATTTGGATTTACATTATTTTACAAAAGAAATGTAGACATTGAGTTTTAAGTTTAGCTGGATATAGCTGTATATATGTCACAGTGGGGTACACAGCACCGCCCTATGTGAATTTATGTGTTTTTCTATTTTATTTTCATCATCCTGTTTTACAGAAAAATGCACCTTTAAAAGTGAGATGTTAACCCTTTGAGTGGCAAAGGGATATACACAAGCATGTGCACACATAAACACCAAGAGGGTCTTGAGCACCTGCGCTTTTTGTCCAAAATGCCCTCGTGCCCTTTTAACAAAAAAAAAAGTTGCCTGCACTAACTCCCCCACCTCCCAGTCAGGTCTGTGACCGCAAGGGAGCTCCAGCAGCTACAGGTCTGTGCCAAAGGAGGCACATACAAACCTTTCCTACCGCTGGACCACCAGGTATGAGGTAGGAAACAGACACTGGGGGGCAATGTGGAAATTATGGGGCAATATAGATCTGATGGGGGGCAAGTTGGAGATGATGGCAATGTATGTGAGGGTAAGTTGAAGCTGATGGCAATATGGAGCTGATGGGGGGCAATATGGAGATGAAAGGGGCAATGTGACGGTAAGCTGGAGCTGATGGGGCAATATGGAGCTGATGGGGCAATATGGAGATGATGGGGGCAATGTGAGGATAAGTTGCAGCTGATGGGGCAATATGGAGCTGACGGGGCAATATGAAGCTGATGGGGGCAATATGGAGCTGATGGGGGCAATGTGAGGGTAAGTTGGAGCAGATGGGGGCAATATGGAGATGATGGGGGCAATGTGGAGCTGATGGGGGCAATATGGAGCTGACAGGGGACAATGTAAGGGCAATATAGAGATGATGGGGGGCAATGTGGAGATTAGGAGCATTGTGGAGGTGTCCAGTGGAGATGACCAAAGGGGGGGGCGCTTCAGATTTCTGTGCCTTCAGGTTCCTGAGATGTAAATTCTTTTCTTTTTTTTAAATGTATATTTTGAATGAATAATTATGAGAAGTGCCCTTTTTTTCATTTGAGCCCCTGCCCTCCAAAATGTCTGTGCACTTTCCTGGATATACAGAGCATTGCAAAGCAGTGTGTCTTACCCCTCTGTCACTCAAAGGGTTACAGCACTGCTCTACAATACTGAATAGGGTTCCAGTGCAACTTCTCCCACTTCATGTTTATGAATGCGGAAGAGCAAGCACCAATGTCCTTCTAAAAACAGGTTATCCCCCTGTCTAGCTCCAACTTGCTCTATTATCTCAGGGGTGTTAATACAATAATAATAATTATCATTTTATAAACTCCCCTGAGATAATTGAGAAAGTTGGCGCTAGATAGGGGGATAACGTATTTTTAGCAGGACACGCGCTGGTGGTTAGTGTTCTCTCATACAAAGCTTGAACATAAAAACAAAGTGAAAAAAATTGAACTGGATGACAGTGTGGCGAAGACCCCTCTGGACATCAGACTTCCAGGTAAGTGTTCATTTTCAGGGGATGGTGTTAGTTTTAGTGAGATTAACCCTGTGAGTGCCAGTGGAGTAGGCAATACTGGCACTAATACCTCACTGGCACTAATAGGGTTAATTTGTCTTACATAACACACATTTTTTTCAGTACTTTAGATGTACTGATATGCGGCTTAGGCCCCCGTATCAGTACAATCACTGGTCACTTAGGGGTTTTCTTCAGTTTTTTTAACTTCAATTCCAGCATCGGTAGTTTAAAACATATGTTATTGGAAACTACTCCCAAAAAAGTTGGGGCAAAATTTTGGCAAATAATGTATGTTAGTGCTCAACACATGGAATTAAATTGCAGGTTCAAACTTTTTAATTGCTTTCAACAGGCGAAAAATTTTGTGCCCAAGTGTTTTTTTCATGTGGTGGTTTTTCACCTCTCAGGTAATTGAATGTATTTCTGTGCTTGAAAAACTACCGTCGACTGTTTTTTTTACCACGGTCTATTAAAGGTATAGTAATACATCATATTTAAAAATCAATATAAACTGGATATACCCGCGCCCTACATCATATAAAATATATACTAATGTGGACTCAAGAGAAAAATTAATAAGATACAAATGTATATATACTATTGGCGCGATGCAATAAACGTTCGCATCAGAGAGAGCAGATAGATTTTGCGCATGTTCTAATCCAGGAAGCTAAATACCAACACTTCTTGAATTGCGCATGAAAAATGCCATTTTACAACAAAAGTACACAGACGTATAAATTCATTCGGAATAGCAGTTCCTGCATTAGGCGCATTCGCGATTCCACTCACACAAAATCGTTAATCTTAGCCACGCCCACAAAAAATAAATATATGCAGCCATTCGCTAATCTTTAATTTTCATGCGCAATTCAACAAAATTGTGCGCAAACCTATTTCCTAGTGGTTTTCACACGGGAAATAGTGATTGTGCACGTTTCCTGCATCTCGCCATATGTATCTAATAATATTCAGTTCACAATACAATATATAATGTAAAAGATGCTGTTATAATACCCATATACTGATCAATTAGTAAAATAATAATCACAAATAAACCTAAGTAGTAGAGAACGAATAAATCCAGCCGTCCGTTCAATACTAAACAAACCCCACGTGTAAATCCGCCCACAGAACCACCTTTATACCCAAACGGGACACAGCAAACACTGTTACAACCTAAAGGAGGGGGGTGAGAATACCCTTCAGAAACTATAAAGTAATTCAGGATGTAGCTGAAATATACACCACAACCCTGAAAACCCCACTGAGACTAAATCCCACCACCTCACCTCATAGGGCTCTTGAATACTTACCCTGTTAAATGTATAGTAATGTTTCATAATAAAAGCACCTCTTATTAATCATCATAGTATTTGGACTTTGGAGAGTGTTATTTCAGTTCTGTCAGAGTTGTAGTTCAAGAGTAATTGAATGATAAAGTATCCCCCTCCCGCCCCTTTTACTGATGTAACATTGCTCAGCCAGAGCAGAAGGGAGGTGCCCAGGTAGACTGCAGAGAGGGACAATCTTCAATTAAGATAAGGGAAAAACCTGAAAAACTTGTGAAGGGGAGCAGGGCTTTCATTGTTCTCCTAGGAAGAAGATTGTCCCATGCTGTTATCTGTCTAGTCTTACAACCATATTCCACATCTGAGAAGAGATGGCTTACACTAGGTAAAAGGGGCAGGAGGGGAAACTTTATACTTCAATTACTCTTGAACCACAACTCTGACAGTATTGAAATAACACTCTCTATGGCTCAAATACTATGAAGATTAATTGGAGCAAAGGACTGTTATATCAGGCAACACGCAGAAGTTAATGAAATAGAACTCAGATGAGTACGCAAGACAAACAATGAGCAATCACAAACTGTTGAATACAAATGTATCACAGGATGTAACAGATACATACAATGCCCAGCGCAATCACCCAGATACTATGTATAAAACGAAGTGCAAGATATACCACTATATAAAAGGAATATCGTGGATGTGCAACAATTGTAGCCCTCCCTTATTCAACCACCCAGGTCACAAAGAATCAAATAGGTGACCCGGAAAATCTCACTTGTAACACAACAGAAGTGCATATTCCAAAAATAAACTTAAAGGGACCTGCTTCAAACAAGGAGGTAAATAACTGGGATATTAGAGAGATTGGCAATCTCTTTAATGCAAATTTCAAACTAATGCTCAAAAAGCAGCTGGTTCATTAAAGGGTTAAGCCATCCAGTAATATCCCCAAAACATCATATATATATATAATGATAAAATCCAATAAAATAGCACACTTCAATAGTATAAAAAGTGAAAAAAATCATGATTTATTGTAACATTTAAACAAATAATATACAATGTATGTATACTAATATAGAACACGTTGGGCCCGGATAAAAAATAAGTTTGTGTACACTTCACTGAATGGTGATATAACCATATGTAGAAAAGTAAATCTTCCCAAAGATGTAACATAAATCCGTAGCACCCGAGGGATCTTTATCATATATCTAGATCTTTAACTATGCCAAGACTTAATGGCAGGTGGCATTCATCATGAAATATTTCTCTGGTGATCTTAAAGGAGCAGTAAACTTTTTTTTATGAAAACAATAAAAAAAGGTCACTCCCATCGCTGGCAGATGTTTTATTCAAAAATTTTAGCAGTTTAAATAATCAGGAAGTGAATTTACTGTGTTTACTTCCTGATAGTTCTAACCGACAGGAAGTGACAGGCAGTTTCTATCACATTCTATGGAGAACTGTATGTCTCTGACTTTTCTGACTTTCCTGTCCATTAGAATCTAACAGGAAATCTAATTAGAATTTGACCACTAGAGGGAACTGCTAATGTAAAAAAACGTGGGTTTAAACTGTAATAACTCTGGAAATATAAATCTCTGTGCAGTGGGAGTACCCTTATTTTACTCAATAGGAAAATCCCTACAATATATATTTTTTCATAAAAAAAAGTTTACTGCTCCTTTAAATGATGTTCAACCCAGATCGAAATGCAATTTGTGCAAAAACACTTACCACCGCCATCTTCACTTGGACTTACATGTATTCTTGTATGCTATCTCATACATTTGATGGTCTCTGATATAGTTGAAAAACCCTCCTTTGGGTGATAATGCTTCGCAATGCGTTGCATACCCCTCTGGCACTCAAAGGGTTAAAATGCACTGACATCCTTCTGGAACTCAATGGTAAAAACAAATTTTAACAAATGGATCAACATTCATCTGCTTTACCAAATTATCATTAGCTTTCACCAAATTCAGAATTCTTGCTTTGAAAAAAAATGACTTATTTTATTTAAGAAAATCTGTTGTGTTTTTTAATAAATTTTACTTAAGGCAATTCATTTCATCTGTTTTATCTGTTATTTTGCTGACAACTCTTTAAATCTGAAGTGATATATGACTGACGTCTTTTTCTTTCACATTTATGAGAGTGGATTTATTTTTGACGGCAATAGGTCACAAAGAAAAAAAAGCTTTTAAACTCACCTTAGTTTATTAAAGCATTTCAGTACAATCTTCCCTATAAATGTCAAGCAGAGAAGTTTTAAGGCCTTTTGAGGCTTTTGGAGTAATTGTGAAAGGAGGCCTGAATTATGATTATTTGTTTGTCACAGCGCACAGCTTACTGGTAGTAAGGTACTTCTAACTTCTAAGCTAAAATAAAACATTTTTTTTCAAGACTCAGAAAAATCTTATGTTTTAACCCTTTAAGGATAATGGATATGTGTAACTCGTGGATAAGCTATGCGTTGTAGACCCCCACAGGTTCTTAATGTGATTAAAGCGGAACTTTCACATGTTAACAAGTCGTCATTCAGTCATTAAAGGGACAGTGTGCCCAAAAAATATTTGCAGTTTTGTAGAGATTAAAATAATAAGCAATATGCTCCAAACCTTATCTCTCAAACCGCTATGGTATGAGAGATATAGGGATTCAAAGTTCCCCCCTCCCTCCCCTTCTCCTGATGTCAGCGTCTAGCTGACAGCAGGAGATTCGAGTCTTACTACTCAAGGAGGCTCTGCAGCAGAGCCGAAATTGTGTTATTTCAAAAGAATTCATACACTGGAAAGGTCTACAAAGTGTTCCTGGTTTGCAAGCACACTTTGTAGACTTTTCCAATTAATTAATTATTTTTAAGTAACGCAATTTGGGCTCTGCTGCAGAGCTGCCTGTTGATCCCCAGACCAGGATCTCCCGCTGACGTCAGGAGAAGGGGAGGGAGGGGGGGACTTTGAATCCCTATATCTCTCAAACCATAGCAATTTGAGAGATAGGGTTTGGAGCATATTGATTAATATTTTAAACTCTACAAAACTGCAATTATTTTTTTGGGAACCACTGAGCTTGCAATAAGAAGAGGAAATATATGGCTTGCAACCTTGAGAAGAACTAACTCACAGAGCATACCACTGAAACAGACAAAACACTAAAGGTCGTATGTTCAAAAGAAAAGTAGAGGAGCTCTGGGGCAAACCATTTTCACTATAGGGGAATACTAAAAATTCCAAAAATTCCCCCTTGAATTAAATGGGGGTTTTAACCCCATGCTTTTGAGATCTCTATATCATTCAGGAAGTTAACATCCCCATTTAAATCAATCAGGAATCTTTAGTTACCCCCCTCATAGTGCAAATGGTTTGCCCCAGAACTCCCCCACTTATTTTTTTAACATACGGCCCCAAATCTTGAAATAAATAGAAGAAATGATATATGTTAATTGCAGTCATCAGGAGAAACTGAACCATGGTTTTCAAATATCAATTTAACTCACAAATAAAGCAACAAACAGGGAATCTGGGCACATAACTTGCCTGTTAATTATGTTGTATGCAGAGCCAGTAGTCAGGGCATTTTGAGGTCCACTTTAAATAATGACATATGGCCTCCCAGTCATCATTCCCAACCCTTTGTAATTTACATCCTACAATACATTCAGAGAAACTCGGAACTGGATGCCAGATAAAAAATAACTGAACTATTTTTCTACAGTTTAACTATATTTATGTCTCATTTTAAAATAATTTCTATGCATTAATAATACAACACTTAAAAAATGTGTCTGGAAAAACACTAAATAAAACAGAAATATGCTAACTCAGGAGGAGTCTAAGGGAAAGGGCAGAGAAGGGAGAGTTGTGAAGTTAGGATAGAAGAGAAAGGATGGGGATAAGGAATAGTCAGGGCGGCTTCAATGAAGAGAGTCAAGGATATTGCAAGAGAGAATGAGACAAAGAGTGGGATATTGGGGGTACATGAGAGAGAGTGAATGTTGGGACAAATGGGATATATTAAGGGATAGTAATGTTTCATAATAAAAGCAGCTCTAATTAATCATCATAGTATTTGGACTTTGAAGAGTGTTATTTCAATTCTGTCAGAGTTGTAGTTCAAGAGTAATTCAATGACAAAGTATCCCCCTCCCGCCCCTTTTACTGATGTAACACTGCTCAGCCAGAGCAGAAGGGAGGTGCCCAGGTAGATTGCAGAGAGGGACAATCTTCAATTAAGATAAGGGAAAAACCTGACAAGCTTGTCAAGGGGGGCAGGGCTTTAATTGTTCTCATAGGAAGAACATTGTCCCCTTCCATTATCTGTCTAGTCTTACAACCAGATTCCACATCTGAGAAGAGATGGCTTACACTAGGTAAAGAGGGCTGGGAGGGGAAACGTTGCTTGTGAATATCTCTCAAACCATAAAGGTTTGAGAGATAACACTTATATAGTTCTTCCTGTTTTTTAATGCCTACAAAATTAAATAAAGATATAATGAAGTATTACTATCCCTTTAAAGACACAACTAAGTGATTCAGAGGGAACTGGTGGAAACTTCTCGCTGGTTATTATATGATAATATCAAGCAGGGATGATTTTCTAAATAGAATGGTACCAGGTCACCTTAGTCTTGATGGACAAAGTGCTAAAAAAATATACAGAGTTCCTGATAAATGATAACAGGTCACCAACAAAAGTTAGAGGTGGTAACCTGGTATGACGTGGCTACAAATCAGCTCTGGCATCAAGCGATAACTTCTTACAGCATGAACTAAAGGGGGGGGGGTTATGTGTTGTCTTTGTGAACATAACCCAATGGGAAATTTTTGAGTTTCTTACCTAGTAGATGTCTTCAATCTATTCTATGATTGGCCCCAAAGCTTGATGGAAGGGCCACCATAGCTGGAAGGGACAGATGTGGGGATTGTGATAATGTCCTGTGCCCCCAAAATGTCTGCTATTGGGCAGGAAGCAGTGGGAGGGGTTTTAAGTGGGTGGCTGGATATTTACTTCCTATTTTACAGGAAGCATGTGGGACCTTTGCCACACTCTTCCCTCCCTATTTGTTTTGTACTTTATTGTTGTTTCTTCATGCTTTACTTTGTACTTTTGTTTCAGGGGATGAGGAAACTTTCCGTACGTTTAGCTGGTTTATTGTGTTTTTTAGTTAGCCTGTAGATGAAGTAGGTTAGGTATCATGCTTTTTTGTTAGTATTTGTTTGATGTAATAGTGTCAGAGCAGTGTGAGGTTAGATCTAGTTAGATAGGGTAAAGAGGATGCTTATATATACAGTTAGATCAAAGAAAAATTATATATCTCTCTTTCCCTGACCTGATTCCAGCTGTGCAGTCTTGAGTCACTCAATGTCTCTCAGCTATTTCATCATGGATGGCCCACCTCCATCTTAAACTTAATATGGCTAAGACAGAGCTGGTTGTGTTCCCTCCTAAAACCCGTCCTTCTCCATCACCATAGACAACTCTGCCATACACTCAGTATCCAAAGCATGCTGTCTTGGAGTCATATTTGATTCTAAATTAACTTTCTCCCCTCATATCCAAGCTGTCACCAGAACATGTCGCTTCTTACTAAAAAATATTGCCAAAATACACCCTTTCCTCTGCATGTCAACAGCAAAAACTCAGGCACTCATTCTCTCTAGGCTTGACTACTGCAACATTCTACTCTCTGGTCTTCCTGCTTCGCATCTTCCTCCACTTCAATCTATTATCAGTTCAGCTGCAAGAATCACCACATTTGCTCCCAGATACCTTCCCTCTCATCTCCTCCTGAAATCCCTCAATTGGCTACCTATAAAGTATCATATTTCTTACAATATTCTCCTCCTCTCCTGTAAGTCTCTCTGTTCTTCAGCACCCTCTTACATTTCTGCACTTATCTCCCGCTACACCCCTTCACGTCCCCTATGGTCTTCTCAAGGGTTCTTCCTGTCCTCTTCCTACTCAAGCCATCTCTCGGCTACAAGCTTTTTCACTGGTTGCCCCTTGACTTTGGAATGCCCTCCCTATCACCATCCACCAATCCTCCACACTCATCAGTTTCAAGCATCTCCTTAAAACCCACTTGCTCAAGGAGGCATCTCAGTAACAATATCCACCTTTGCACACTGATAGTCACATCAGAATCCTTCTGCACTTCCTTCACCACTACTTGTACTTGCACTTATAATCCTCTTCCTACTGTCTATGTTTGTCATCATGAATTCTAATTAAATTGTAAGCTCCATGGGGCATGGTCCCCTTCCACTTTATGATTCCCTTGCTGCACTTTCCACCACAAATAATGCAATGATCTGACTTTAGCTTAAGGCTCTTAACCCAGTGCTGTATTTTTGTATTGTATTATTTCAACTTCTGTTAAGCACTGAGACATGTATGGCGCTATAGGAAGACACAGGATGGGAGTGCTCAACGGGTCCGCCCAATCTCGAGAAAGCCAGTCAAATTCTCATCGGTTAAAATCCATACTTTATTCTTTCAATATAAAACACTCCATTGATGGACAAAGACACAGGAGGACACGATCCACCTAACGCGTTTCATAATACTATATCACTTAATCATGTATGGCTCTATATAAATAAAGATACATACATGTGTGCATATATCATATTATATAAAAGTGACATCGCTATGATGTATGCATATGCTGTTGTTTAAATATACTGTGGTCTTTATGTGCTCCTTACCAGTCATTCAGTTGACATCTTTAGGATCTGGGATGGTAACCTGTTGTGGTTGACTTTGAGTTTCTCCTCAGGACATGCTCTCTGCTCAGCTGAGGCAGGTATGGGGATGTTCTCCATAAGGCCTCTGTGCTGGTGTATGTTCAGTGGGGTTATAGTGTAGTATGTTTCAGTAGTCTCACAATCAGGATATCGATCAGCTGAGAGCCATGGCCTATTTACATGCAATACTCTGTTTGATTTCTGGTTTATTTGTTATTTGTGGGGAGCCACAAAAGGAATGTAGTTATCTTCCATGTATAGACAGGTGAGATGCCCACACTACGGATAAGAATCCAATGTTAAAAGTTAAAGGATCAGTAACATTTAATAATGAAAACCCTATATTACAAGGATTTTCTGCTGAGTAAAACAAAGGTTCTCCCAGAGATGGCAGCTGCATTATTCAAACATTCTAACAGTTCAAACTGTCACTACGTGCTGGATCTGTTAGTAGCGCATTCTATGGGTAACCTCAGCTAGAGGCTCATTTCTCCCATAGAATGCAAGATAATAATTGTCTGCACAGATGGCACTGTTGCTGTTTAAAAAAAACAACATTTTGGACTACTATAACATTTGAATGAAGCAGCTCCCAGAAGAAGTGTGAGTACAAATATTTTACTGAATAATGAAAGCCTTACAATAAATTGTTTTAAATTATATATATATATATATATATATATATATATATATATATATATATATATATATATAATTTAATGTCCTCTTTTATATATGAAAATAAGCTCCCAGTTTGTTTCACTAATTAGCATTGATGTGATTGTCTATAATTGATGTGTGAACTAAATGTGTGAACTAAAAGCCAAAAACAGCATAGTAACAGTTTGATTGGTGTATTTGGAAAACATACTTATGATGGTGTACTTGGAAGAAGTGGAGTAATTACTGGATAAATTAAAGAGGATATATCACCCCTGTACAAGTGTGGCTTAAACTATAGCTTATATAGCGAAAATAACAATTTCTTTATTATTTCCAGATTTTAAAACTCTATTTGGCCAAAAAATAACGTTTAAAGAGCGCCCTGCACCCTACTTCCGATTAGACTGTGGGTACAACTCTCTACCCGCAGTCTATCAATCTGCCTCTGCTCCCGTCCCTCTATTCAGCCTCCTCCGATGATGGAGGCTTCTGCCTGTAACCTGAAGCGCTCTCATTGGCAGAGATCGATATCTAGCCAATGAGAGTGCTCCAGCTTACAGATAGAAGCCTCCACCATTGGAGGAGGCTGAATAGAGGGACGGGAGCAGAGGCAGATTGATAGAGGGACTCCCGTCCCTCTTTTCAGCCTCCTCCGATGATGGAGGCTTCTGCCTGTAACCTGAAGCGCTCTCATTGGCAGAGATCGATATCTAGCCAATGAGAGTGCTCCAGCTTACAGATAGAAGCCTCCACCATTGGAGGAGGCTGTAGAGAGGGACGGGAGCAGAGGAAGAGTGATAGACCGGGATGGGAACAGAGGCAGAGTGATAGACTGCAGGTAGAGAGTTATACCCACAGTCTATCCGGAAGCAGGGTGCAGGGCACTCTTTAAACGTTATTTTTCAGCCAGATAGAGTTTTAAAATCTAGAAATAATAAAGAAATTGTCATATTCTCTATATAAGCTATCATTTAAGCCACAGGGGTGATAGATCCCCTTTAAATGTTCCATACGGCAACAATAACTGTTCCCATTGCTTTTAATGGGAGTTACATAGTAAATCAGGTTGAAAAAAGACACAAGTCCATCAAGTTCAACCTTTAACCTATTGACTGCTGTCGAGGTCTCAGACACATTGCTCCACACTAACTCTCTCCAGTAGTATAGCTGGTTGGGCCCAGAATTACTCCGTTTCCTGGTACATCATACTCACTGTCAGTTTGTTACTTAACTCTCTACTCATCCTCTTGTGCCATGCCTTCCACGAATGTTCTTTGATTTGATATGAGAATTCTTTGTCAAATAGGTTTGTGTATTTTGTAATTATTTTCTCTCTGCTCAGGGCATTAATTTACCACTTGTTTATTATTCTGTTTTGACATTTTGTTCGTAGTTCTGTTTTCTTTGGATGCAAATCTGTAATGCATTTAGCAGAATGAGAAAAAAGTTCAGGGAAAATGAGTAGAAATGATCATTTCATCTCCAAAATAAATACTTTATTTAATCAATGTTAAGCTTATTTTCGTTAACCTATTTTCATTCTCTGTATCTGCGTATTTTTCTTTTTTTTTCTAAGAACAGATTTTTAACCCCTTTATAAGTTGTGTTGTGTGTAAATAGACATATGGCATGGAAAAGTAGAGCATCAATCCAACAAAAAATTAGACCACAATTGAAGAAAATATAATTTACTTCTTGGCCACAAAAAAGAATTGTAAGCTTTTATGTATGTATAATTTTTCCAACATAAAGATGAAAATTGGCATGTCTTAGCAAGCTGATTAGAAAATTAAATCAAGCTCATGTTGTTTTTAGGGACAGAAAAGTGTCCATACACAAACATCAGCAAATTTGAAGGTCTGTCGGGCATTCCTATGGGAGCAGACTTGGTAAAAAGACAGGCGCTTCATTATGTAGCCCAATAACAGCTTGTATTGGCCATTGAGGTGGTCAGAAAACTGACCTCCTTGGCTGGATCACAAACTGGAAGTATGTGTCTCTCGGCCACCATCTTTTCCAGGTGAGAGCCCAGGTTCTGTACACTTCCATGCTGGCATTTCAAGTCCATATGCTTTATGGGGCTATACTGAACAGCTCAAGAGACTGAACTGCCAGACTTCAGTCTGGCAGATCAGACTCTTCTTGCCAAACCGGTGAGGGAGCCCTGGGAGCCCCTTTTCTGTTCTTCAGGGGCAAAGTCTGCTCCTAGTGAAGCAGATCTACCAGTAGGACACTATCAGAGTGATCGCTGACCTTTAAATATCCTTCTTCTAATTGTGCATGTAATAAGCCCCCCCTGACCTCCTGGCACATGAGCATGAGACTTAATCAACATTTCAGCATGCAGCATACAGCCTTTATCAGCGGATGCTGTGTTTGTTCAAAATTATCAAACATTTTAATAAGCCATTTTTGAACAAATATAAATCCTGGAGTTCCGTTCAATGTTGCAGAATTGATGTCTTATTTAAAGGTCTGGCACCAGGTTGGCGATAGGAGAATAGTCCTCAAGCATATGGAGAGAATATAGAGAGAGAGAAAAAAGAGAGTACCACAAGGGCATAAAATGTTTATTTGAAGTTCAAATCAATGTAATATCACATAGAAGTTATCTCACAAGTACCATGGTAATCAGCTCCTCCTAGGGACTCTACACATTGACAACTTTGTCCAAATGTCTGCCTTGTGTCACTCATCCATTAAGAAGGGGGAGTTGTTTTGTGGATTCTAAGAAACGATCACTGCTTCCAAAGGTTTCATCCCTGCTTCTGCAAACTGCACCCAAAATTCCGTACTGTGCATGCACGTGAACATGCAAACAGTGGCATAAGATGAGTGGGATACTATTAGGTGACCCAACACATTTTGTGACCAGATAATTGGTCACTTCATTACGGTGTGTGTGTGGAGGATATACTGACACCCAAACCAGCTGACAGCTGTCTCTAGTTTGACTAGCTATCTAAGGTAGATATATAATATTAATAATTGAAAACTCCCTCTGAGTGCTAGAGAGGTAGCCAACACAAGGGGTTAAACCCCTTTAATTCTAGCGGGAATTCCAATGCATTGTTTTGAAATGTGTTGGAGAATTCTCTCTGGCATTAAGATGGTTAAAAACTCAATTTAACCCCTTAAGGACCGGCCGTGTGATGGCAATCCCAGCAGTTAAGGACCACGGGGCATTTTTTTCCCAGGAATCCATTCAGGGCTCCCTGAACAGCGTGCAGCCGCAAGCAGAGCCCTGAATTCCATAACGTGCCATGACTATCACTGGTCCCTATAGCAAGTTCACCCATGATGGTTCTGGCATGTCATGGGTCCTTAAGGGGTTAAATAAAAGGGCATTTGCAGAATTTTTATTTTAACCCTATGGTGTAGTTGGTAGCTGGTTGGCTCCAGAATTGCAGAATTTAGCTGGTTGAATAATCTGATATAACTGTAAATAACGACCAGAGTTCATAACTTTCTTCACATGAGATTATGATTATAAATAAGTATTTAGTATTTTTATTTAGCTTTTTTATTATTTTAGTTAGCGTAACTGACAAGTCTAATGTCTTATATCTATCTGTCTCTGGACAGGTTTTCTGTTTAGTTGCCATCTTATTGCCTTTGCACTGTTTTCTGTATACAAGTTTGCCCTGAAGGGCAGCTGCTAAAATTTTAAAGCAGTGTTAGCAACGTGCAGTTTTCTAGCTGTTGTTGGACTACAGATCCCATGATTCTCAGCTGGAGAGCCACACATTGGCTGCCTGGAGATAAATGGAAAATCCTCCATGTTCATCACTAAAGGTGGGAGATACACTAAGGCATGATAAATAGGTGATAAAGAGGAGATGACTTCTCCAGTGATATCGCTTCCCCAATTCCTGTTATTCTATGGAGCCATTTCTCCAACTTTGGAGATCTTAGTGCATAGGCTTTACAGAATAACACAGGAATCTGAGAAGTGATATCACTTGAGTCTTCTCCATTTTATCACATCTTTATCACACCTTAGCGGACACGAGCAAGAAAGGACTAATTGGATGACTGGAAAGCATGTGCTAGGGACTAATTGGAAAGCATGCGCTCCGGACTAGTTGGAAAGAATAAGCTCAGGACTAGAAGGAACTACACATAATATTACTCTTTGGACAAGAAGCCATAGCCAAGAATCAGTAGATCAGATCATGTGGATGGCATCTGCAGATTCTTAACCCTTTAATGAATAAGTTCACCCAATGTTAAACAAAGAGATCAGCGTCATCTGTTGACAGTCTACTGGATTTTTTACTACTGACCATGAGGCTGATGTATCAGGAAGAACAGTAGGGCCATGCACTAAGGTGTGATAAAGAGGTGATAAATGCAGATGGCTTCTGCAGTGTTATTAACTCATTAAGTCTTATGTTATTCTATGGAGCCAATGCACCAAGATCTGTAAAGTTGGAGAATTGGCTGAATACAATAACAAACACTGAAGACGTCATCTCCACTTTATCTCCTCTTTACCACACCTTAGTGCATATCCCCCATAGGGACTGTGGTGTACAGCGTGATAAAGAGGTGATATAGAGGAGGAGATCCTTTCTCCAGTGATATCACTTCTCCAATTCCTATGTTATAGTATGAAGCCAATGCACTGTTATCACCTGAGAGATCTGACTGCATAGGATCCATAGTATAGCACAGGAACTAGAGAAGTTATATCGCTGGAGAAGTGATCTCTTCTTTATCACACATTAGTGTGAAATTCCCATTGATTTAAATGGGCCTTTTAACCCCTGGAATGCTGGATAGGTCTCCGATACATTGCAAAGCAATGCATTGGAGACCTCTCTAGGATTCAAAGGATTAAAGGCCCCATATCAATCCACAGGAATTCTGGGAATATTTTATCACTATAATGCAGTTGGTTGGCCCCTGAATTGCTCCATTTCCTCTTCATACATTAACCTCAATGCTTTGAACACAGCTGTAGCACAAAGGGGTTAACCCATAAAATGGAATAATAATTTCCATGAGATGTGAGAATAATTAATGCTCTTATCAGTATTGTAGGCGAAATGGCTGATTTTTATTAAAGGGAAATAACCCCTCCCCTTCACACATAAAGGAACTAAAATACTAGCTATGTGCCCCTGACATGCTTTGGTAGGTCAGGGAATAATATTTACCAAGTCTCATGACCAATCCCATGCATCTTCCCTAAGAGCAGAGAGAAGGAGCCGCCAGTACCTGTTTCTGACTTGCAGCTGCCACTGTTGGAGCTGGGACTGAAAGCTCCAAACCACCATAGAGACAGTACTCTTGCACAGGGCTGAAATCCTGCAGGATTTTAGCTCTGAGCATGCTTGCTGGCTCTATGGTAGTTTGTAACTTGAGTTCCAGTTGCCATGGTGCCAGATGCTATCAGTGCCACAAGTGAAGTGTGCTTCTCTCTACTCTTCATTAGACAAAGGGGCTCCAAGGGGGTGAAGAGAGTGTAATTGTGCCGGAGTCCAGCACCCAAAGGGGCCCCATCTGCTCTAATGTCCAACAGGTTCTAATTATGCATCTGTCAGAATATTATTGTCCAAGGCCGAATAAAAAAATGTCATCCTGACCAATCACTGATTAGATTGTAAGCTCTTTAGTGCACGGTCCCCTTCTCAATTTATCATTCACCTGATGCACTTATCCCTGTCCTGTATTTTTGTACTGTACTAATCATGTTTCTGTAAAGCGCTGTGTATGTGAATGGCATTATATAAATAAATATACATATATACATTAGACAACACTGGATCAGCTGTGAGACTCTGTAAATATTAACCCATAACTTGAGACACATTAGTGGTAGTCAGGGATACTTGGCAGACCTTTTTAGTTAGATTAAGTTTAGAGGTTTCTTTTTGCTTTAAAGGGATAGTAATGTTTCACAATAAAATCAGCTCCCATTAATCTTCATCGTGTTTGGCCCATGGAGAGTGTTATTTCAATACTGTCAGAGTTGTAGTTCAAGAGTAATTGAATGATAAAGAATCTCCCTCCCGCCAATTTTACTGATGTAACACTGCTCACCTCAGAGCAGCAAGACTGTCCAGATGGATTGCAGAGAGGGACAATCTTCAGTGAGTATAAGGAAAAACCTGAAATACCTGCCAAGGGGGCAGGGTTTTATACTCACAGTAAGAAAATTGTCCTTTGTTGTGATCTGTCTGGTCAAGGGACCAGATTCCACATCTGAGGGGAGGTGGCTTACACTAGGTAAAAGGGGCGGGAGGGGATACTTTATCATTCAATTACTCTTGAACTACAACTCTGACAGTATTGAAATAACACTCTCTAAGGCCCAAATACTATGAATATTAGTTGGAGCTGCTGTTTTTGTGAAACATTACTATCCTTTTAATGATGAATCAGTGCTAGTGTTCTGCAGAGAATCTGCTGGAATCTCCTGTTATAAGCAGCATGCTGGGTCACTGGCTTTTAATAATAAACACTGCAACACTAATAGCTTTCTTATTTACACTTGCTTCAAATATTTATGTTGATTTTGACCAAACTACCATGTTGTTTAGTTTTCCCTCAGAATTTTGCAAGATAAGCAGAAACAGGAATGAGCTGCATCTTCCAGTGAGAATGGGGTAAATTCAGGATTCCAAAAATAGGATTTTGGAATAATGGCCTAAGATATCAAGATAAAGAGGCACACTCTTCCCCAAATTGCCAGAATTACATGAAATTCTTAACCTCTTGAATGTTAGACAGGTTCCCCATGCATTGAATTGTAGCATTCAAAGGTTAAATATCCCCATATAACCCTTTGAGTGCCAGAGAGGTATCCAACGCATTGGTTGGCCCTAGCATTGCACCTTTACCTTGATGGATAAGGACCAAAATAAGCAATTGTTTTCATATTTTTTTCAACGTAGTCATAAAAATTATCATCAATAGACAAATATTTTCAGTATTGCTGTAGGCGTCTGGGACCATATTAACCCTTTGAGTGCCAGAGGGGTATCAGTCTGGCACTCAAAGGGTTAATGAAGTTAAACAGGAGTGATTCTGAGGCAAATCAGTTGCACCTTCTCAGGTTAGAGATCTTGAGAGAGACTGGTGATCTTTATAGGGGTTTGCTAGCTGCTGTGCAGAAACTTGCTGTTAAAGATTGCTCAAAGCAAGGGAAGGTAGCTAGATGGATAAAGGCCGGTGTTATTTGATTTGATAAAGCAGCAAGTTTGGCTGTGAAACGCGTAATCCCTCATTATGCCTGTTATAGGTTTTAAGACATTTTAAGAAATATATACATTATTTATCTAACAGAGGACTGGCTTCTATTTCCTTGTTATTGTTAGGGACCAGGAACCAGACAGGACACAAAAAGGTAAAATGCAATACACCTTTATTAGTGCAACAAACACAGAAGTATGATCCAAGAGCATAAACCAAAAGACACGCCAGGGTCAGGAATCAAGACAGGTATTCAGCTGAGCTGGAGTCAGAAAACCAGAAGTCTGCGATGTCAGGAACAAGCCAAGGGTCAGAAGCACAGAAGTCAGCAAAGTCTGGAACAAGCCAAATGGTCTGGAAAACAGCAAGCAGGAATGTAGGAAAAGTCCACAGTAGCAACAGGTCAGCAAACAAACACAAAGACAATAGGGAAGTGAGCCAAGCTGCTATAAATACCCTGAGAGGGTTGGCTGATAACAGTCAGGTGAGTAATCAGAGAGGTCAGCTGATTCAGCCTGAGCCAGAAACTCAGAAGACAGCAGCAGTGGATAGCAGAGCACTAGATTAGCTCAGACAGCAGAATCAATAGGCAGTATGGGAGCAGCTCAGCAAAACTTTGACAGTATCTTACAAGTTTTACATTGGTATTTTGTAGATCAATATGGTCAAAATGTCATCAAGGAGGGACGGGTATACACCTGCATGCTCATTTGGTTGATTGCAAGTATATTCCTGTCTCTCAACAATATGTTAACGTGAGTGCACAGTCTAAATGTTTAGTGTCTTGTTATATATCTATATCAGATAAGGCATTACTTGCTACATTGCGTGATGATGCAGGGGGTGTTGGAACTGGAATACCTTAGATGGAGAAAACTATTCTCTATAACAGTTGGGAGAACAGCCCTTTGAGTGCTCATGGGATATGGGATTAGGAAGATAGCCAGGGTAACCTGTCACTAGGATCACGACATCTGTACAGTTTGCTGTCTCTCGGGGGCTCAGATTCAGCATGTAGTGGATCGGATTGATAGGGAGAGGCTGGGCATGACCTGGCTATTATGGTACATGTTGGTACCAATGACAGTCAGTGGGAGATGGTGATCCATTAAGATAATTTCAGGAAATTTAATCATAATGGGACATTTTAACTTCCCTGAAATTGACTGCAGAAATTAGACTTCCAGCACAACAAATCAATGTTTAATGACAACTTCACATCCCAGTAAGAAGCACTAACTAGGAATGAGGCTTTCCTGGACCTTAATGATCACAAACAATTCTGAAATGGTATACAATATACAGGGAGGGAAGCATCTGGGCAGCAGTGACCATAATATGGTGTCCTTTGGAATCTGTTACTAGCAGAGCTGTCTTTAGTGCAGTACGAGTGCAGTTGCACCGGGAGCCATGCAGAATGGAGTGCCATGTAACCACATTCACCTATAATCTTTTTCTATTTTGTAAACCACTCATAAAAAGACCATGAAATAGCACATAAAGAGTATGCTTTCCGAGCTGGCCCAGTGACCTCCCCTCCCCACCAACAGCCAATCAGTTTGTATAAAAAAAAGGGAGGTTGCTGGCAATCTGCTCACTCTCTCTGATAATGAAAAGATGGGAGATCATGCATTGCACAACCTCTTCCCCTTCCATTGTAACTGGGGGCAGAGAAACAGATAGGGTCAATTTGAACTATAGGGGAGGAATACAAATTCCCATTTATTTAAATGGGGATTTTAACCCCATAAATACTAGAGACACCTCTCTAGCATTCAAGGAGTTAACATCGCCATTTAATTCATTGTGATTTTTTTTTGGAATTTGTAGTTCTCCCCTATAATGCAAATAGTTTGCCCCAGAACTCCTCCAATTTGCTTTTGATCATACGGCCCTTAAAGGGATAGTAATAGATCATTTTTACAAATGTGTATCTTGTAGCTATTAAAAAAAGAAATTAAATGACCCCAGTCCCAGCTCTCAAACCTTTAGGATTTGAGAGATAATCGTAATAAATCCCCCCCCCCTTTCCCCTCTCTAGCTGACTGCAGGGGAATTCAGTCCCGGGACCGGCAGAGGCTCTTCAGCAGAGCCGAGATTGCATTATTATTATTATTGGGGGGGGGGGGTGAGCAAGGACAGAAACATGCCTCCTGCTGGCACGATTCATTTAACCCCTTAGTGACCAGTGACATGCTAGGACTGTCATCGGTAAACTTCCCTAAAGGACTGATGACAGACCTAGCAAGTCACATATGTTTTGCTCACAGGGATCCTGCAGGAACGCTCTGAGCACTACCAGGGTCTGAAACTGACCACTGCAAGACCGGAGCGATCACTATCAGACACCTGTTCGGCGAGCCAGCACTGAGCTCGCCAAATGAGATCAAAGTGGTCCTTAAGGGGAATCCACTCCACAGACCACTAGTTGTCAAGGGGTTAAGTGGTATGGAGAGAAGACAAGACAGTCACTAGGTTGTGAGAGAAAGAGGCAGGAAGTCACCGTGCCTTTAATCTGTTTTTTTAGGTGCAATATCACAGTGGCCTGAAATTGTACAATGGCGCTGTTGCTACACGATCCTATGGACAGCTCTGGTCCCGGGACCATAAATGTCCATAGGATGGTGTAGCAACAGCGCCACTGTACAATTTCAGGCCACTGTGATATTGCACCTAAAAAATTCAACTTTGAAAATTAATAACTTTTGAATAAAACACCTTTCAGCAGTGGGAGTACTCTTGTTTTACTCAGGGGGATAACCCCTACAAAATATTTTTTTACATTATAAGTATCACTATCCCTTTAAGCCGTTGAATGCTAGAGAGATCTCCAACACATTGGGAGAGATGCACTAAGACAGGAGAAGACAACCCTGGTCCTCAAGAGCTACCAACAGTGCGTGACTTTGGGATATCCCAGCTGGAACACAGGGGGACTAATTAGTGGTTCAGTCATTTAATTAGTCCAGCTGTACTCCTTCAGGAAATCCTAATTACAGACACAGTTGTTGGTTCCTGAGGAGCAGGGTTGACTACCCCTGTACTAAGGTGTGATAAAGAGGTGATGAAGTGCAGATGACTTCTCCAGTGATATCACTTCTCCAGTTCTTATGATATTATATGGAGCCTATGCACTAAAATTGTTCAAGTGGGAGAGATCTTAGTGCACAGGCTCCATAGACTAACACAGGAACTAGAGAAGTGTTATCACTGGAGAAGTCATCTCCACTTTATCACATCTTTATCACCAATTAGTTACATAGTAGTTTTGGTTGAAAAAAGACTTTCGTCCATCAGGTTCAACCCTTTTCCTATTCTTATTTACCGCTGTTGATCTAAAAAGAAGGCAAACCCCCCCCCCCCCCCCAATATTTCAGCAATTTCGTATTCTGCTTTGAACAAGTGCATCTATCCCCATTGCCTCTCTAGGGTTCAAGGGGTAAAAGCAACAGTTATGGTGCAGGTGCTCCACTTCTTCTTAGTACATTAATACTTTGAGTGCTAGAGGGGCATCAAACAAATTGCAACACCATGCGTTGGATACCTTTCTGGCACTCGAAGGGTTAACCTTGCCATGTTTTCAAGGATAACTTATAGCTCATGGTTTATTCCAGGGGCATTCAAACCTGTCCTCAGTCCCCCCATACTATGCATATTTTCAGGATCTCCTCAATTAAACACCAGTGAAAGTCATTATCTCAGGAAGATCTGTCAGAATGATTGAAACACTGACTGAGTCACCTGCGCTCAGGGTGGGATTTCCCAACAGGCAGAATAGGCAGCTGCCTAGAGTTCCAAATTTTGAGGAGTGCTGCAACAATTCTGGCCACACCCACATTCTGAATTGTGGGTGTGGCCAGAGAAGTCTCAATTCAGGTTATATATCCCTTTACAGGATTTGGATGCCAACAACCAAGGGGTTAAAGCCTTTTTTGTCTTTGCTTGTTACAGGTCAAATGTATTTTCTGTTTCAGGGAATAATGGATGGAATTGAGGGGGGGGCAATGTGGTGAATAGCGCTGTGGGCATTGGTGGGACACCTAGAGTGCCTTGCCTAGGGGAGCCTGATATGTAAATCCAGCCTGCCTGTGCTCGGGTGAGAAGATCCTGAAAACCTGCACTGTTGTAGGGATGGAAGACTTGATCTCCCCTGATGTATTCCATATTCCATCTCTTCCAACACATTTCGCAGAACTGTGACCGGTTAAATTGCTATTGACAGCTAACACTTTTAACAATATTACTTTCTGAAATTGCAGATAACGTATTGATCTTCAGAGGTGTCCTGCGGCCATACTCAATATGCTAAAGAAAAGAATTTCTGCAGCAAGCCAATTGCACCGTGGGGGGCGAAATAAAAATTGCTAAAATTCCCCACTGATTTTAATGGGGGTTTTAACCCTTTGAATGCTAAAGAGGTTTCAACGCATTGCTTTACAATACATTGGAGACGTCTTCAACATTCAAGAGATTAAAATGCCCATTTAAATCAGTGGGGGACGTTTATTTGCCCCCCAACCCCAGATGCATTTAATTTGATCCATAAATCTATTTAGTATAATGAATACAATCCCTAATTACTCAATGGAAAAAAAGGTTTAACCCTTTGAGTGCCAGAATGGTACAGAACGCATTGCTTTGCAATGCGTTCCATACTCCATACCACTCTGGCACTCAAAAGGTTAAATACTCAGAACAGTTTGTTTTGTGGTGGTGCTGCTGTCTCTTAACCCTTAGAGTGCCAGAGGGTTAGGCAACACATTGCTTTGGCACTCAGAGGGTTAACACTCACATGTGTAACCAGGGATCTGTAGATATGCAGATATTTCAGTATATAAATGGTGACAACTCCGAGACCTCGTACTGGAAAATAAAAGTGATTGTTTTTTAAATTCTTTACTTGATAGATGAGCTTTTAACCATTTGAGTGCCAGAGGGATGAGCTTTTAACCCCTTAAAGACTAACTAGGATTCATGCCATTCGGGGACCTCTGATTCCCGTAACCAAAAAAAAAAAAAAAATGTTCCATGGTCCTTAAGTGCCGGCAGTGTGGCAGTAGGCTGGTCCTTAAGGGGTTAACCACTTGAGTGCCAGAGGGGTGCACCTCGGCACCCCCTGGCACTCAAAGGGTTAACATATTTTGGCACAATGTGATACCAGCCTGTCTAGCAACAAAGGACCTTATGTTTATAGGGAAAGTGGAGCAATTCTGAGAGATTTCCATTAGTTACATTATGACCCTTTTAACTCTTTGAATGCCTGCAAAGGGTTTAAAGGCCTCATTTAAAGCCATAGTATTGTACAATATTGAAAATAACATGTATATTTTTAAAGGTTTTTATACTTCATAAAACAAGGGTATTCCCACTGCTGAGAAATATTTATTCAATATGTATTGCAGTGCAAACTGAATTTATTCACTGCAGTACTTCCATGGCCTGAAATTTTACAGTGGTGCTGTTGCTACCGCATCCTATGGGGGTTATTGTCACTCACACAGCTGCTATCTATAGCCTGCTTTAGCAGCAGCTCTATTTTAAAATTTCAGTCCAAGGAAGTACTGCAGCCAAAAATGCAATTATGAACTGCATTAACTTTTGAGTAAAACATATTTCACCAATACCTAGTTTTATTCAACAGAATAAACCCTTACAATTACTGTTAAAGGGATAGTAATACTTTGTTTAATCTTTATTTTATTTTGTAGGCTTTAAAAAAACATGAAGAACAATATGTCTTATCTCTCACACCTTTATGGTTTGAGAGATATTCACAAGCAAAGTTCCCCTCCCGCCCCTTTTACCTAGTGTAAGCCATCTCTTCTCAGATGTGGAATGCAGTCCAGAGACCAGACAGATAACAGCAGGGGACAATCTTCTTCCTATGAGAACAATGAAAGCCCTGCCCCCCTTGAGATGTTTTTCAGGTTTTTCCCTTATCTTAATTGCAGATTGTCCCTCTCTGCAATCTACCTGGGCACCTCCCTTCTGATCTGGCTGAACAGTGTTACATCAGTAAAAGGGGCAGGAGGGGGACACTTTGTCATTGAATTACTCTTGAACTATAACTCTGACAGAACTGAAATAACACTCTCCAAAGTCCAAATACTATGATGATTAATTAGAGCTGCTTTTATTATGAAACATTACTATCACTTTAATGTCCAGAACCCAGAGTCATTTTACTTTTCCCACATCTTTACTGCATTGCTTGCCTATCTTCAAGTCATCTGAAATAATATCTTGCAAGTCCCTTTCTTTCACACAAGTAACAGAATCCAGACCTAAATCTGAATTTGAGAGAGTATATGATTTTACTTCAAAAGACGAGAGCTTCTCCAAAATCCCTTTACATGAAATAAAATGTAAAATATTGCAACAGCCTTTGACAGACAAAGCCTTTTATGGATGACAAGAGCATGTGTTATATTTTGTCAAAATTCCGAGGCAGAACACAGGCTTAGAATTGTTTACTGGATTGAATGGGCAGATTATATAGAGGATATTAAAACTCCTGTTCAGTTGCCACAAAAACTTTTAAATGAGATAAAGCTTCAATTAGATGAATATAACAAAGTAAACTTTACATGTTCCCTTTACAACATAATTATGCAGAAACATATCAATAAATACCAGAACAAAATTGTTCTTATCCAAGCAAAACACTCGAATAGCAAGGTAAACCTTTATAAAATGTTACTTGAATCCAGCTCACAAATTGGTTTGTTTTCCTAAGAAGTTGTATAATGTTTATGTTATACTTTAAAGGGATAGTAATGTTTCATAATAAAAGCAGCTCTAATTAATCATCATAGTATTTGGACTTTGGAGAGTGTTATTTCAATTCTGTCAGAGTTGTAGTTCAAGAGTAATTCAATGACAAAGTATCCCCCTCCCGCCCCTTTTACTGATGTAACACTGCTCAGCCAGATCAGAAGGGAGGTGCCCAGGTAGACTGCAGAGAGGGACAATCTTCAGTTAAGATAAGGGAAAAACCTGAAAAAACTTGTTAAGGGGGGCAGGGCTTTCATTGTTCTCATAAGAAGAAGATTGTCCTCTGTTGTTATCTGTCTGGTCTATGGACTGCATTCCACATCTGAGAAGAGATGGCTTACACTAGGTGAAAGGGGTGGGAGGGGAAATTTTGCTTGTGAATATCTCTCAAACCATAAAAGTTTGAGAGATAAGACTTATATCGTTCTTAGTGTTTTTTTAATGCCTACAAAATAAAATAAGGATAAAACGAAGTATTACTATCCTTTTAATATGTTAGCGCTAAACAGTGGTAGGTGTCTGAAACCACCGAACTTAAAAAAAAAAGACAAAAACGCTATTTATTACAATATACATGTTGTAGGTAGCCCCAGGTTCACCCAATGCTTATTTCAAAAGTTATTACAGAGAACTTGTGTTTTTCTGATAGCTTAAATTTAATATGTTGTGCTGCCCCGGGTGGCACAATTGCTATAGTTAGCCATTGAAAGTTTGTGCCTGTGACACTCAGCTCTTCAAAGAAAATAATGGCAATAGTCCTATCCAGCTGAAAAACAAATCTTGA
The DNA here is from genome assembly GCA_037306005.1 of Rhinophrynus dorsalis. Classification (NCBI taxonomy): domain Eukaryota; kingdom Metazoa; phylum Chordata; class Amphibia; order Anura; family Rhinophrynidae; genus Rhinophrynus; species Rhinophrynus dorsalis. The sequence continues at coordinate 451,701,847 of CM074723.1, forward strand.
ACTCAAAGTGTCAAAAAAAGCAAATTTGCTCTGTAATAACTTTTGATTGAAGCATTCCCCATCAATGGAAATACCATTGTTTTACTCAGCACAAAAAGCATTACAATAAAAATATTTAATATAATAGAGAGGATGTACAAATATCATTTATACAGTTTGCATCAATGTGTATGGGTGTTTTGCAATGTTTCTTTGCTCTGTGCCTTATTTAATGCAATGTCCTAACGTGGTGCATAGATGCACCGAAGTGCACTGAAGTGATCATATGCTCTAATGCAGTGTTTCTCTACCTACATCCTCAGGGCACATCAGCAGATTAGATTTTCATTATTTCCTTGCTCAATCACAAGTAATTAAAGGGATGGTAATACTTAAAATGTAAAAAAAAATATGTTGTAAGGTTTATCCCCCTGAGTAAAACAAGAGTACTCCCACTGCTGAAAGGTGTTTCATTCAAACATTATTACAGCTCAAAGCTGAATTTTTTAGGTGCAATATCACAGTGGCCTGAAATTGTACAGTGGCACTGTTGCTACACCATCCTATGGAGACTTATGGTCCCGGGACCAGAGCTGTCCATAGGATCGTGTAGCAATAGTGCCACTGTACAATTTCAGGCCACTGGGATATTGCACCTAAAAAATTCAACTTTGAAAATTAATAACTTTTGAATTAAACACCTTTCCGCAGTGGGAGTACTCTTGTTTTACTCAGGGGGATAAACCATACAACATATTTTTTTTTACATTTTAAGTATTACTATCCCTTTAATGACCATACAGTATATGTGAACTCTTTGAATCTGCCCCAGAAACTCTGGTTTTTACAGTTAATTACCGGGTTTCCGGGGACAGAGGCTGATGGATGTCCGTGATGCATCAAAGTGCCACTGCACCCAGGATGAGATCCACTGTCTTATATTCTAGAAGCATCCTCGGTGCATTGCATGTAATGGGTTATTATACTGAGGCTCGATTGTATTATAAGTTATTATAAATTCCATCCCACACACATACTAATGTATTGAGATGAACTAGAGCAATTCTGCATCAAACCAATCTCACATAACATTTGTCCTTTAAAGTAGAAGTAGCACTCCAAAAAATACCCCCACACAAACACGCACACACACACATACACTTACCTTATTTATTTATTGATATTTTAAATATATAAATAAACTAATTTGTATTGATTAATTAACAGCTTTTATTTCAATGATTTGGAGATGTACATCTCCAGCATTCAAGGGGTAAAGCCAGCGCTACAGGGGAGGAGTTAGGGGGCTTCCATACATTAACCCTTTGAGTGCCAGAGACGTATCCAATGCATTGGATACCTCTCTGGCACCCAAAGAGTTAAAGTCTTACAGGCAGTAGTGTGGGCCAGTATGCACTAGAGCATTCGTGTACTCTTGTACATACTCCAAATGAAGGCACATCAAAAAAATCTACAGAGCGGATTCATACATTTCCCCTATAACAAATGAGTCTGATCAGAGCCGGAGTTACATACCTGACACCCTTTATCAAGATACTCTAGATTCCCTTAGCTCCTCCCATGGCCACACCCACCACTCCTCATATGATCCCACCCCCGGTTCCACCCACTGTTTCCTGGCACAGAAAATACGATTGGTCAATATGAAGCAAGAATGAAAAAAGCTTTAACCCCTTTGTTGCTAGAGACCTCCAATGCAGAAATCTCTCTAGCATACAAGGGGTTAAATAATAGATTTTTGAAGGGGTATAAAACTGGTGCAGAGACAGTGAGATTGGTCTGGCCACAACTACAATTCAGAAAGTGGGTGTGGCCAGCAGAGCTGAGGTGCCCCTCAAAATTTGGAGCACTAAGCAGCTGCCTACTCTGCCTACCGGGAAATCTGGCCCTTAGTCTGATGTACTAAGGAGAACTAGATGTGCCATAGGGGAGAAATAAAAAATCCCATTGACTGAAATGTAGATTTGAACATTTTGAACCTTAGAGATGTCTACAATGTTCTTCAGGGGATTAAAGTCCCATTTACAACTATGGAAATGTGTTGGATTTGATGTCTTTCCTTTGGTGAAGTTGGTTTGATTCAAAATAGTATATCGGCCTCAATGATCTTAACTTTCCTGTCTCCAGCAATCTAGCTCTTTATATCCTCGGGGAAACTTGTGTGTTCCATGACTAAGGGCAGAATACAAGAAAGTGGAGCATTCACTATTTTTTGAAAGCTATAACTTTATGCGTTGTTTGTGATTGCTCACATGTGGATGCAAGAAACATACCAATGCCTTGTTGCTGAACAGCCCATGCCCCTAAACTAACTGCAAGGTTAGAGAATGCGGCTAAATTAATGCCGAATTTTGTGAATGTGCCTAAATTAACGGAAAAGTTAGCCAGACATATGAAAATGTGTGCTAAGTGCTTTTCTAAATGAAGCACAATCACTTATTTTCTTGCAAAACAGGGGATTTTTTAGTCACGACCACTTTTTGAAACGCATTGACACAAAAAAGCACATATTTCCACTAATTCTGAAAAAGACATTCTGAATTCAGTAACATTTTAGTGCTAATTATTTTGACACCCAAAGTTCACCATAAACAGAGAACGTTTTCTAGAGTTGATGGGTGCAGCCCTGGCATGTATTGACTCAGTGTATAATTCCTGATGTAATGTTTCTAGTCTTCACTATAATTTGTGGTGTAGGACAGAAAATATGAATTAAAGTAATTAGGTATTCTTCAAAGCCATACTTCTTCAGCACCAATAACAAATAATTCTAAAGCAGGAGATCAAATACCTCTCCAATATCAAGTTTCGGTGGAACAGCTGGTGTTTTCCAATGATTTGTAAGGCCAATTAAGTTGAGTAGTTAAGTAGTTTTTCTAATACTGTCATTTGGTACCTAAGGGGCATGAATCCAATATTTATTAGCAATGCAAGGTAGCCTGATAGTCTGTGAAACAATATCTGGGAGATCGCTGTAGATTAACCCTTTGCGTGCAAAGCAATGTGCTGTGTAACCCCTCAAGAGATTAAAAGACAACTGGGAATTTAGGATTTTTATTTCCATACTAGAGTAAAAGCCCTTGTACACGGGTAATGTTAACCCTTTGAGTGCCAGAGGGGTAAGCAATGCATTGCTTTGGCACTCAAGATTGTAAGCTTTCAGGCAGGGACCTCCCACCCAATGTTTCACTCTACAAAGCACCTGTAACCAGGGCCGGATTTTCCATAAGGCAGAGTAGGCATCTTCCTACAGGAGCACCCTACAGAGGGGCACCTGCCATAGAAATCAATGATTTTTTTAAAGTGGCGTGCCTCTCTGCTCCGTGCCGCCTGCTGCAGAGCTCGCTGGGAGATGTGATATCACTAGAGAAGTAATCTCCACTTTATCACCTCTTTATCACGCCTTAGTGCATCTCCCTACTTGTTCTAAACTAAATAGCTGTAACGCAGGGCCAGATTTTCCATAAGGCAGAGTAGGCAACTGCCTACAGGCGCACCCTACAGAGAGGCGCCTGCCATTGCAATTGAGATATATATATATATATATATATATATATATATATATAAGTTCAAAGAATGGGGCAGCACCAGTGGGACTTCTCTAAAGAGATATTTATTAGCGAAATGACAATCTACAGGTCAGGTCAACGTTTCGGTCAAAAACTGACCTTTCTCAAAACATTGACCTGACCTGTAGATTGTCATTTCGCTAATAAATATCTGTTTAGAGAAGTCCCACTGGTGCTGCCCCATTCTTTGAACTTTCTATTATCTATAGGGATTGTTCACCTGGGCCTGAAGTTTGTTGGAGGAGTGAGTGACTTCCACCCGCCACATATTAAGCTCTGTGCCTTCTTCGGAACAGACCTGTAGCTGCTGAGCTCCCCCGGCTCTTTAGTAATGCAGAGCGCTAGGAGATGATATCATCTCCCAGCACTCTGCATTCCTATAGAGAAGACCACGCGGGAGCTCCAGCAGCTACAGGTCTGTGCAGAAGCACAGATCTCTCCTGCCGCTGGACCACCAGGGAGGTAGGAAATGTGAGGCTTAATGTGGAGATGATGGGGACAATGTGAGAGCAATATGGGGATGATGGGGGCAAGCAATGTGGAGCTGATGGGGCAATATGGGAGCAATGTAGAGCTGATGGGGCAATATGGACTTGATGGGGCAATGTTGAGATTATAGGGCAATGTGGAGCTGATGCGGGGCAATGCTGAGATGATGGGGCAATATGAGGGCAATGTGGAGCTGATGGGGTCAATGTGGAGCTGACGGGGGCAATGTGTAGTTGATGGGGCAATGTGGAGCTGATGGGGCAATGTGGATGTGGAGCTGATGGGGGGCAATGTGAAGTTGAAGCGCTGAGTACACTTATGGTGCTATATAATTAAACATATTCATTCATTCATTCATTCAAAGGGTTAATACGCCAGCCTCAATATGTGTTGGTATGTTAATAATATATGGGTGTAATATTCAAACAGTTGTAATTAATAAACTGTCAGATCATGGGCTAGCTGTAAAAGGAGGACAGTATTATCCAAATTAAATCCTTCACTTTTGAAAGTGTATCATTTAGAATTAAAAACGGGAAAAAAGATGAGAAGTGACTTTTTTTTCTGCTAATCCTATATAATAATTCACTAAAACATATGTAACGATGCAGTCTTGCGCAGTAGAGACTGGTGTGCGTGCTGCAGTCATGCGCAGTAGAGACTGGTGCGCCGCGGTTGAAGGAGCATCCAGCTCTATATTAGCCTCGGCGTGGGCAGTCTCTACTGCGAATAACTGCCCCGCGACCGGCTGGCAGTGGCACTGTGGCCCGTGTAATGAGCTCTTCAACTAGTATTCCCATAAAATATCTTCTTAAAATTTAGAAATGTGTATTTTGTCTTAAAAAATGCCAGACATAAGACAAAAAAGATGCTTAGGAAAAGTTTGTTTTTTCAATACCTTACAATGCATTGAATACCTCTGATATTCAAAGGGTTATAACACGGTCACTTTTAAGGCTACTTTTCCCTTTGCCTTAGAAAGTGGAATTGAACACAAAATGTGATGGTATAGGTTTGAAAATTGACATACCCTGGCATAAATACTTTTCCTGACTAATTACGAACAATTTCCTAACATTGTGCTCTATAAGGCTGATGTAGTAGGAAGTGCTGGGAAATACACTAAGGTGTAATAACGATGTGATAAAGAGGAGATCATTTCTCCAGTGTGATAAACTCTTCAATTCCTCTGTTACTCTATGGAGCCTATGCACGAACATATCTCCAGCTGGAAAATCTTAGTGCATAGGCTCCATAGAATATCTTTGAAAGTGGAAAGTTTATCACACTGAAGAAGCTATCTTTATCACACCTTAAAGGGTTAGTAATGCTTCATTACTCAAGCAGCTAAGATTGTTCGTCACAATTAATACTACTGTTGTCCGATGCTGGCGCTGTTCAGAACTGTCTAGTTATGATATAATTATATGATGTAGTTTATCACACCTAACCCTTTCCCAACATCAGTGTTCTCTGGCTCAGATCTGACAACAGATCACATCAAGGGACAATCTTCAGTCAGTATTAAGAAAACCTGCCCTCCTTTGGCAAGGAAGGCAGGATTTTCCTTAAAGCAGCAGTAAACTCTTTTTATGAAAAAATATATATTGTAGAGCGTTTCCTCTTGAGTAAAATAAGTGTACTCCCAATGTTGATAGATGCATATAGGGTGACCACATTTGCTTTCTACCATTCAGGGACACTTATTTCACGAACAAGTTGCCACAAAATCAGACTTGGGTTTCGGATAAGATATTTATCTGACCTAAAGTTGCCCAAAAGTGTATGCATATTATTATATCCGTGTATTACTATACTTATTGGCATTGAGTGCCATTGCCAGAGTACTGCATACCCCATCTGGCACTAGCACTCAATGCCAATAAGTATAGTAATACACAGATATAATAATATGCATACACTTTTGGGCAACAGACACAAAACAGGCCCAATACAGACCCAAAACAACTATCCCTAAACCAAACCATCCTCCCAAACCCTAGCATTACAACCCCAAACACTACAACCCCATCTACCCTAACCCTATCTGAATAAAGACAATTCCAGCTGCAGCCAACCAAACCAACCACCCCATACCCTAGCACTCCAAATCTATACACTACAACCCTATCCACTCCAAACCCATCAACCATACAGTGAAATAAGCCAATTCAAACTACAACCAACCCACACCAACCACCCATACCCTAGCACACCAACCACTCCAACCTCAACTATACCAACCCCAGTCCACACCACTACCACCCTTACCCTAGTACTAGTAGACCTGTAAATCCATCTATCCTATCCCAAATCAACCCCTCACCTTAGTGATAATTACTGATACACATCTATTCCTTGTTACACACATACCGTCTATGAGCAGTATATTCAGACAATCTTACTCAACCCAACACACACCAAAAACAGAAGAGTAAACCAGTAAAAATCATACAAAAGTAACAGGGAATCAGTAACACACCCTGGGACTCAGTCTCGCACTGTGACTGCAACGTGCTGTTCACTCTACAATCCTCCCAGTGACCAGTCCTCTTCTGTAACTTCCGGAACTTGCGCAGCCGCCTGTCACTGCTCCCAGACCCCAGAGACACTGTCACTCACTTGTGTCTCACTCACATGGCATGCACCAGGCAGCATACGTATCAGCGCACACACCAGCTAGTGCGTGCATGGTGCTTGCAGCGTGAACTAGAATAGGATGGACAGTGAGGGCTGATAGGTGAATCTAAGGAGGCTTTGCCTTAAGTTGATGATTCCGGGACTCTTTATTGTCCCGGGGGGGATAATTCGGGACGCGGGACACAGCACAAAATTTAGGGACAGTCCTGACATTACGGGACACGTGGTCACCTTAGATGCATATTTCCAGAATTATGCGTATTTTTAAATTAGCAGTGCCCTCTGTGGTCAAATACCAATTAGTTATTTTGTTACATTCTAATGGAGAAGAAAATCAGTGACTTACAGTTTTCTACAGAATGTGATATAAACTGCTGAGTCACTTCCTGTCAGTTAGAACAATCAGGAAGTAAATGCACAGTAAATTCACTTCCTGGTTATTTTAAATGTTTTAAAGTTTGAATAAAACAACTGACAGCAGTGGTATTACCCTTGTTTTACTCAGCAGGAAAAGCTTTATAACGTACAGGTTTTCATAAAAAAAGTTTACTGCTCCTTTAAACTGACAGAGGGAAGATTGTCCCTCGTTGTGATCTGTCCAGTCCACTGACAAGGTTTAGATCTTGATTACGATCAGGAAAAGGGGCGGGAGGGTTAAACTTCATCATATAATTACAGAGTAACTAGACAGTTCTAAACAGACCCAGCATCAGACATCAGTACTATTAACTGTGATGAACAATCTTAGCTGCATGAAAAATGAAACATTACTAACCCTTTACTCAAATATTAGTGCAAACCAATTGCACCTTAACCCTTTAAGGACCAGCCTCGCATGCACGCGGTGGTCATTTAAGGACCACGGAGTTTTTTTTTTGTTTTTTTTTTAATCCGATTCCGGACTCCCCGAATGGCGTGCAGCCTTAAGGGGTTAAGGAACAAATACAAATTTCTGAGTTCCCTTTGTTGCGAGGCAATGCATTGGAGACCTCTCTAGCATTCAAGGGTTTAAAAATTGATTGAAATCAATTAAATTGCTCTATAATTGCACAGTTTTGTCTTAATACATCAGCCACCCTTTGTTCATGTAAAATATATTTACGGTAAAAAGTTGCCATCTTGCAGTAGAATGGAATAAAAGAGGTTCTGTAGCCTTGTTGTATCACTGCATAACACTAACATAAACCGTAAAAAAGACAATGACTACACCATACCTCTCAAGTGTCCCTATTTAGGAGGGACAGTCCCTCTTTGAGACCCAAATCCCTCTGTCCCTCTTTCCTACTCTGGTGTCCCTCTTTTTAGAATATCAAACTGTGTGGTGTGTATAGAAGTGTATCACCCTTGTGTAGACTGACCAGACCTCACCTTTAACCGGGGACACACAGAAAATAAGCATATTTCAGGACTGCACTGAAATCAAAGCAGCCCTGCCGTACGCTTTTTTCATATGTGTCCCCGGTTAAAGGTGAGGTCTGGTCACCCTGCCCTTGTGTCCCTCTTTTTAGAATATCAGACTGTGTGCTGTGTATATAAATGTATCACCCTGGTGTCCCTGTGTTTAGGAGATCAGACTGTGTGGTATGAATAGAAGTGTATCACCCTAGTGTCCCTGTGTTTAGGAGATCAGACTGTGTGGTGTGTATATAAGTGTATCACCCTTGTGTCCCTCTTTTTAGACTATCAGATTGTGTGGTGTGTATATAAGTGTATCACATTGCTCCACAGCAATAAAACTCACATTAATGTTTGTTTAAATTTCCCATATGTGTTTAAAAATTAGTATATGTAAATAACATATTTTGGTCTTGTTGCAAATCATGTATTCATTTACACAAAGAGATGCCAATAGGACATAAAATAACTTAAAAATTCTCAGTAATGTGCCACCCACCAGCCACACCCTCATCGACACCACCTAAAAAAAAAGTGTCCTTCTTTGGTCACTTGAAATGTTGGAAGGTATGCTACACAAAATATAATAAGGATGTACAATGGAACCAAGTTATATTCATTTCTTATTAAATATATGCCTAGGAGCCACTTGAATATACATTTTTGTACATATTAGAATAATAACCACACAAAAATTTATGTGCAATTATTTTATTTTATTTTTTAAAAAAAAGATATTTCATTTTGGTGTAAATCAAAAGCTTATGTTAGTCTGTAACAACAAACTGCAAATGAACAGAGGGAGGTGAATGGTGATAAAGACAGAGGATGCCACCAAGTGGCCAGTTCTTGTATGGACATTTTGAAAAGAGTAAAAAAAATACTATTTACCTTTCATATACTGTATGTATGTATGTATGTATGTATGTAGATCTGCCCTGATGAAGGTCATTGTCTGGACCGAAAGTGTTTGGCATGTTGGAGTTACATCTTAATAAACGTTTGCTTGCTTCAATCAACTGAATCCGGCAAATGGTGTCCCGGAGCTCAGGCTTAGTAAACTATATATATATAGTAATGTGCAAAAGTTTTATCAATTACAAATGCATAGTGAGTGAACAGAAGAAAAATCTAAATCAAATCAATAATTGGTATGACCACCCTTTGACTTCAAAAAACATCAATTCTTCTAGGTACACTTGCACACAGTTTTCTAAGGAACTCGGCAGGTAGGTTGTTCCAAACATCTTGGAGAACTAACCACAGTTCTTCTGTGGATTTAGGCAGCCTCAGTTGCTTATCTTTTTTCATGTAATCCCAGACAGACTCAATGATGTTGAGATCAGGGTTCTGTTGGGACCATACCATCACTTACAGAGACTTGTTCTTCTTTTTTTCTTTTCTGTTCTTTGTTACAAGACAACCTACCCAGGATTGAATTGCAACTTTATTAACAGGGACAAGCTGCTCAAAGAACCTATATTACGGGGCCAAAAGTCTATATTTATAGGGATAAGCTTCTATAAACAGGTCTTTTCATTTTGAAAAATCTATAAAAGATTTTTTTAGGAACATACTTAAGGTTATATGATTAACATTTATAGAATACCCCATAATAAAGAAATCTAATATCTGGTATAGATAGGGGGCTCAATACTACCTACAGCCTTGTTCTTCTTTACACTGACTTGGGCTGCATGTCCGGGGTTGTTGTCATGCTGCAGAATAAATTTGGGGCCAATCAGATGCCTCCCTGATGGTATTGTATGATGAATAAGTATCTGCCTGTACTTCTCAGCATTGAAGAGACCATTCATTCTGACCAAATCCCCAACTCCATTCGCAGAAATACAGCCCCAAACTTGCAAGGAACCTTCACCATGCTTTACTGTTGCCTGCAGACACTCGTTTTTGTACCGCTCTCCAGCCTTACGGAGAACTACTTTCTGCTACAGCCAAATATTTCAAATTTTGACTCATAAGTCCAGAGCACCTGATGCAATTTTTCTGCACCTCACTTCCTTTGTTTTTGTGCATAGTTGAAAAGCTTGGCCTTGTTTCCACGCCAGAGATATGGCTTCTGGCCACAAGTCTTCCATGAATACCACTTCTGAGCAAACTTTTCCGGACAGTAGATGGTTTACCATGGTCTCACTGTTTTCTGCCAATTCTGAGCTGATGGCACTGCTGGACATCTTCCGATTGAGAAGGGAAGTAAGCATGATGAATCTGTCATCTTCTGTACTAAGTTTCCTTGACCAACCACTGCATCTATGGTCCTCAACGTTGCCCATTTCTTTGTGTTTCTTAAAAAGAGCTTGGACAGCTCATCTGGAAACCTCTGTCTGCCTTGAAATTTCTGCCTGGGAGAGACTTTACTGATGCATTATAACTACCCTGTGTCTTGTGGCTGTGCCCAGTCTTGCCATGGTCTATGACTCTTGACATTAAGCTTTCTTCAGCAACCTCATCATGTTAGTGGAGTTTGGCTGTTCCTCAGCCAGTTTTATTCCTCCTACACAGCTGTTTCTGTTTCAGTTAGTGATTGTGTTTCAACCTACATATTATATTGATGATCATTAGCACCTGTCTGGTATATTTGTTTAATCATACCCCTAACTATATGCCTACAAAATCCCTAAATTTGTGCAAGTGTACCTAGAAGAATTGATGCTGTTTTGAAGGCAAAGGGTGGTCACACCAAATATTGATTTGATTTAGATTTTTCTTCTGTTCAATCAATATGCATTTTGTTAACCCTTTGAGTGCCAGAGGGATATGCAATACATTGCTTTGCATACCCCCTGGCACTCAAAGGGTTAATTGATAAAAATAAACTATTAACATGTCTATTTTTGAAAGACATTCTTAGTTTACAGCATTTTTCACACATAAGACTTTTGCACAGTACTATATATCTGTGTGTGTGTATATATATATATATATATATATATATATATATATATATATATATATAGATAGATATTTTAACCCCTTTGATGCTAGAGAGGTCCCCAATGCACTGGGCATCATTTAATTGCTAAGGAGAACTCCAATGACTTGCTTCACAACGCATTAGAGACCGAGACGAAGTGGGAGATGTATAAAACTACAGTAATAAAGAACTTGTCTGTAAAATTGTTGCAAAGTGACATATAAACGTTTAGTGACATTTTTGCTAACTACTAACTCCAGTTTAAGTGGAGTAGAAATGGTTTTGTCCAAATAAAAATTGTGTTGTGATGAACGTATAAAGAAATTTTCTAATTGCAGCAAAACTAAATGTATTAAATCTTAATGCCAGGTATAACCTGTTCTTAATGGAAGTGTCAAGTGATAATTACGTATCTGGAAAAAAAATTTAATTTGCGAATTTTCTCAGAATATTCTCAGAAAATTCTCAGACTTTTCCACTTCTTAAGCATACATTTAACTTTACTTCTCTGTATATATGCTGCGACCTTTAGCGACACTTCTTAAGCCTACACTAAGAATGCGTTTTATACATTTCCCCCACTGTTCAAAATAAACACGAGTCTTAAAAGTGTCAGAATTTTGTCTTTAAAACACATTCTCAAAGTGATAAAGACAACTTTTTACTAGTTAATGCCATGGGAGAAAATGTTTTGAGAAAAGGTTTTAACCCATTGAGTGCCAGAGGGGTACGCAACGCATTGCTTTGCAATTCGTTGCATACCCCCTCTGGCACTCAGTGGCCTAGATGCACTAAATGTCGATGTGGTGTCGATATGATATTGTCAATGTGTTTGAATCACTCCGACAATTCGATCTGCACACACATCGACATATTCATCAAAATTGTTGGATTGGAAGGGGAGGGTTGGAGGAGGTCCCTATTAGCATACAGGATTGTCGGATGGAAGGGGAAGGTTGGAGGAGGTCCCTATTAGCATACAGGATTTTCAAAGTGTTGTCCGTGTAGAAGGGATCTCCTCCCCTCACACATCACCAGCACTACGACAATCCTGAACAGCATTCTCTGTGCTTCCCTACCCAGCCAGTAGGGGAATACAGAGAAGACTTTCAGCACCATGGACAGCATTGGATGCCATAGGGATGTGCATTGCTCACCCCTGTGGCATTCAAAGGGTTAAAACAAACTGAAACAGTACACCAAGCACTACACAATGCTCCCCCCCTTCGACATACCCCCTTCCTTAGTTTGTTGACATATATTGCATATATTCGACATACTAACTCCATTCGACTTCACCTCTTCATTGGACAGGAACTGCGATTTATTCGACAAAACCTGTCCTTCATTCGACACTTAACCCGTTGAGTAGCAGAGATGTATGAAGGCATTGCTTAGCAATGTGTTTCCTACCCCTCTGCTACTCAAAGGGTTAATAGGCAAGGTATGCGGCTGCATACCTTGCCCATATGTGTGTGTGTGTAAAATGCCTTTTTATTTAAATATATTGTTTATTTATTTATTTAAAACAGACCTCAAGGGGGGTATCATGGCCTACAATGGAGGCGACAATTGCCATTTATTAATTAAAGCACATATGACCTATGTTTCATATAGGTCATATGCTCTTTTTATAATGAATTAAAACTTTCAGACCTCCAGGGAGGCACCAGGACCCTGCCTGATAGCCCCCCTATCATGGATCATCTATCCAAAAGTGGGATGATCCATGGGGCGACCCCAAGGCATTTTCTGCCTTCTTTAACTGAGCGGCTGTAAAACCTGCATCTACTAGAAGCGCTGCCTTCAATGAATGAACCCTGTCACCGAGTCATTCATAGAAAGCATAGGTCATGATACCACCCTTGAGGTTTGTTTTAATAACTGTAACAATATACGTCAACTCTGACAGCAGAGGCTGCTGTCAGAATTTACTGAATGAGTCGAAGTGTCACATTATCATATCAACACACCCCCTTGCATATGAATGTTTCTCATTATTCAGCATTTCCATAAGGAAATGAGTCATTATGCTTCATTACCATATGGAAATAGGCCATTGTCGATGTGATGAATGAAAATTCATAAACCTGTCGGATTCATGTCGATGTGTGCATATTTTTGTTGGAGAGCTGGTGATGTAATGTTGCAGACAGTTTGGTGAATACTGTGGATGTGCCTACGACACTGCTCCGACAGAACATCGACATTCGTAAGCCCTCTTCGACCTTTAGTGAATCTAGACCAAAGGGTTAAAAGTGGGTGTTGTCACACTTATATATTTATATATACCAGTCACCAGTATATGCCGTCCATAGTTTTAGAACAGTGGGTTCCAGTTGTTTTTAGGACAGCATATGGAGTCTGTGCTTTAACCCTTTGAAGGCAAAAGTTGCACACACCAACCAATCACAGTCCAAGATGGAAAATGGTCTCAAAACAATCCTCTTCATCACACAACTTCCATCTCATAACGCTCCATGGTTCCAGAGCTTGTGGCTGCTATTCGCTACGTGTAGCACTACCTAATTATAAGCCCCCCCCTTACGTTACTATGTCCAAAAATCGACCCCTATGCATTTTTCTCTTGTGACCTTGCTCAAGAGATGGCACCTTCAATCAATATTAGGTGCCATGTCCATGAAGTCGACCATGACAGTGTCTAGCAGGACCACAGGACACAAACTCCATCATGTAAATTTAAGTCACCCAAAATTCATTGTTAGTATCCTAATCGTGAAAATAGTGTAAAGCTGGTTAAGTGTTAGAATCATTTGAAATCATTTCTACGTATTGGATTTACAGAAATAAGAGAGTGCTGCCATCTTTGCGAAGTGGTATCTGTGCACCTGCAATGTCCGTCCCTGTCACTGTCACTCACAGGGATTTGACATCGGGGGAGTTATATTATAACTGTACTGTACAGCGCAGGGACGCACAATGCAGGTGCCCATATCCCACTTCATTTGTAAGCCCGATACAAAGTTATTATTTTAAATGATGAAGACACTTAAAGGGATAGTAATACTTCGTTTTAACTTTATTTTATTTTGTAGGCATTAAAAAAACATGAAGAATGATATAAGTCTTATCTCTCAAACCTTTATGGTTTATGAGATATTCACAAGCAAAGTTCCCCTCCCCGCCCCTTTTACCTAGTGTAAGCCATCTCTTCTCAGATGTGAGTCTGGTTGTATGACAGTACAGATAACAGAAGGGGACAATCTTCTTTGTATGAAAACAATGAAAGCCCTTTCCCCCTTGACAAGTTTTTCAGCTTTTTCCCTTATCTTAATTGAAGATTGTCCCTCTCTGCAGTCTACCTGGGCACCTCCCTTCTGAGCTGGCTGAACGGGGGGGGATATTTTGCTTGTGAATATCTCTTAAACCATAAAGGTTTGAGAGATAAGACTTATATCGTTCTTCATGTTTTTTAATGCCTACAAAATAAAATAAAGATAAAACGAAGTATTACTATCCCTTTAAGAAACATTCTTACACAATTTTCATGACTACAAGGATACTAGCAGTGAATTGGTGGTGACTTATATTTGCATGATAGTTCCGCTTTAACCCTTTGAGTGCCAGAAAGCAATGCATTCCGTGCCCCTCTGGCACCCAAAAAGTTAAATGCACTCTGTCTGCTTTACTTTGATAAAACATCCAGCAACTGTCATGTCTGCCCCCGTGGACTGATTAAAGACTTCATCTCAGGAATAAAGGCACAAGGCAGGATTCAAAGGGGCCACTAAGATTTTCTGGCCATTATATGGTAAATGGGGTTGCTATAATTAGGAGGTGTTAGCTCTCATTTTAATGCTGCTCAATGCTTGGATACCTCTCTGACACTCAAAGGGTTAATCGTGAAATTGTTTTGTTGCAGTGAGACTCTGTGGCGGCTGACGTAAACTGTACGTTCTGGAACCATGTACATTGTCATCTAATACGTCTTGTTTAGTGAGTGCCACTTCTTGTGTATCAGTTTTAAACGGTTGTACTAATATGTTTATCTTTTCCTTTATATTACACATTACTGTCCTCCTAAATATTATTCTTCTGGTTGACCATGTGAGCCCACCCAAATACTCTAATCTATTATGTGGTTCCAACATTATGTTGACTTGTTTCCATGAGAACAGACTCATTATGAGTAAGGTCTGTGGTAGCCTCTCTTGTTTAAAGATTAATCACATTATAAAAACACCCAAAGATGGTTGGAGTTTTTTTTATAATTTAAATTTATTTTATGCTATTGTTGGCAAAAGGAAGTCTGGCCAAGATTCATGCTGACTGACATGAGTTGGCAGTCAAGGTCTTAAAGAAACAAATGTCAAATAATCGTATGTAGGATGATATAAATGCACACCTCCCAAGTGTTCCTCTTTCGGAGGGACAGTCCCTCTTTTAGAACCACATTCCTCTGTCCCTCTTTCCCACCCTGGTGTCCCTGTATTTAGGAGATCAGACTGTGTAGTGTGTATAGAAGTGTATCACCCTGGTGACCTGTGTTAAGGAGATCAGACTGTGTGGTGTGTATAAAGGTGTATCACCCTGGTGTCCCTGTGTTTAGGAGATCAGACTGTGTGGTATGTTAAGAAGTGTATCACCCTGGTGTCCCTGTGTTTAGGAGATCAGACTGTGTGGTGTGTATAGAAGTGTATCGCCCTGGTGTCCCTGTGTTTAGGAGATCAGACTGTGTGGTGTGTATAGAAGTGTAGCACCCTGGTGTCCCTGTGTTTAGGAGATCAGACTGTGTGGTGTGTATAGAAGTGTATCACCTTGGTGTCTCTGTGTTTAGAAGATCAGACTGTGTGGTGTGTATAGAAGTGTATCACCCTGGTGTCCCTGTGTTTAGGAGATCAGACTGTGTGGTGTGTATAGAAGTGTATCACCCTGGTGTCCCTGTGTTTAGGAGATCAGTCTGTGTGGTGGGTATATAAGTGTATCACATTGCTCTATAGCAATAAAACTCACATTATTGTTTGCTTTGCTTAACCCCTTAATGACCAGACGTTATGGGACATTTCCGTCCCATAACGTCCGCATAGGGGCACTTGGACGCGCCGGTACACGTGACCTGTCACGTGTATCGGCGCGTCACTATGGGGCTTGAAACAGATCGCTCCGATCTTGGAGCGGTCTATTTCATGCCCCATTTTTACTTACAGCGCTCCCGGTAGAGCGCTGTAAGTAAAAAGTACGTGACGTACCAGGACCGTCAAGGGTCTTTCAAGCAAGTTTACCCTTGACGGTCCTGGTACGTCAAGGGTCCCTAAGGGGTTAAACGTCAGTATATGTGTTTATACACTCGCTTGTGTAAAATAAAATACGTTTGCTTTGTTATGTCATTTATTAGGTTACAGAGGGAGGTGTCAATAGGTCAGGAAATAGCCTAAAAATTTTCGGTAATGCCCCACCTACTAGCAACACCCCCTAAAACACAAGTGTCCCTCTATTGCAATTTGAAATGTTGGGAGGTATGTAAAGGTGTTTACTTATTCCTTATGAGCTATTGTACAGATACCGTAACTTGCCAGACAAGATTGAAAAACCTATTCTATGGTCATAGTGTTGGCAGAAAAATCCAATTCCTTGGATATCCCTGTTGCACTCAAAGGGTTAAAGCAAACTGGAGTAATCCTTAAGCAAACCACTTTTAACCCAAAGGGGTATGCAAAGCATTGCAAAGCTATGCATTGAATACTTCTCTGGCACTCAAAAGGTTAACCATTTAAACACTAGGGAGTTCCCCACTAGCATTCAAGGGGTTAAACATCCCATTTATATTAAAGGGAATTTTAAGATTGTTTATTTCTCCAATTTGTTTAGCCATAAGGTCCTTTCTAAAGAGAAATGAAGTCAGCTTTTGGACAGGCGACGTGTATTTGGCTTAGAGCATGTTTTGGAATGCTTTTTATTTTGGTCTTTCATATCCTGGCACACTTCAGTATAACAGCTGTAAATATTATTTCTATTAAATGTATATTATTTATATTATACTATCTATAGTAGCATGGTGGTGCCCGTGCAGCAACTCCCCAGACCCGCCAACACACACGCACGCACACTACAGGCACACACTTCCACACTACTAAGTCACACACACGCTCATTCACACATTGAATACCTGATACATACACGGGCATGCTCAGCACCTCCCACACACACACTCAGTAGTTCAAAAATACAGGTACACACACGCAATGCTGAATCGCACTGAATACCTGGTACACACAGTGACACACTCAGCACCTCTTAGACACACACACACACACACACTCCCCTCTCGCTTTCTCTCTAACTACTTCAGATATACAGGTACACACACACTCAATGAGTCATACACACATGCACACACACACTGAATACCTGATTCACACACACAGTGACACATTCAACACCGCCCACACACACAAACACACAGATACACAGAAAAAGAAACACTGTAAGTACCTCATATAAACACACAAACACACAAACAGCACTGTCAGTAACACACACACACTTACTGTAACTTTGTAGAGGGACCTAGATTGTAGTGGGGAGTGAAGGGGCACATTTTGTATTTCAGAACCTGTCTCCTTGGTAGGCTAACCAGGCATCTGCATTCTACCTGTTGTGCTGACATGTTTAGAGGTGGATAAAGGGAAAGTGTGGAGAACACTGGGGAAGAGGGGAGTGAAGAGGACCAGGGGAAGAGGATTGGGGGAATGGGAGTGCAGGGAGAGTCAAGAGTAGTCGTCAAAAGGGGAGTGGGCAGGGCAAACAGGAGTGGGCAAAAGGAAGGGGGGTATGGAGAACAGGAGATGTTGAAAGGGAATGCAGACATAGTGACCAGGAGTGGGCAAAAGGGAAGGGAGCCATGGACAGAGGAAGCAGTTAAAGGGAGGACAGGCAGGGATAGAGGATGTGACAAAATGAATGGTGGTCAGGAAGACAAGGAGTGGCAAAAGGTAGGGCAGTCAGGAAGGCAGGAGGTGGTGAAAGGGGAGAGCAGGGATAGAGGATGTGGTGAAAGGGAGGGCAGGGAGAGATGAAAGGAAAGACAGGGATAGAGGATGTGGTGAAAGGGAGGACAGGGATAGAGGATGTGGTGAAAAGAAGGGAGGACAGGGATAGAGGATGTGGTGAAAGGGAGGGCAGGGAGAGATGAAAGGAAAGACAGGGATAGAGGATGTGGTGAAAGGGAGGACAGGGATAGAGGATGTGGTGAAAAGAAGGGAGGACAGGGATAGAGGATGTGGTGAAAGGGAGGGCAGGGAGAGATGAAAGGAAAGGCAGGGATAGAGGATGTAGTGAAAGGGAAGACAGGGATAGAGGATGTGGTGAAAGGGAGGGCAGGGAGAGATGAAAGGCAGGACAGGGATAGAGGATGTGGTGAAAGGGAAGACAGGGATAGAGGATGTGGTGAAAAGAAGGGAGGACAGGGATAGAGGATGTGGTGAAAGGGAAGACAGGGATAGAGGATGTGGTGAAAAGAAGGGAGGACAGGGATAGAGGATGTGGTGAAAGGAAGGGAGGACAGGGATAGAGGATGTGATGAAAGGAAGGGAGGACAGGGATAGAGGATGTGATGAAAGGGAGGACAGGGATAGAGGATGTGATGAAAGAGAGGACAGGGATAGAGGATGTAGTGAAAGGAAGGACAGGGATAGAGGATGTAGTGAAAGAGAGGACAGGGATAGAGGATGGGGTGAGAGGGAGGGAGGACAGGGATAGAGGATGTGATGAAAGGGAGGACAGGGATAGAGGATGTAGTGAAAGGAAGGACAGGGATAGAGGATGGGGTGAGAGGGAGGGAGGACAGGGATAGAGGATGGGGTGAGAGTGAAGGCAGAGATAGAGATGTAATAAAAGGGAGGACAGGTATAGAGGATGTAGTGAAAAGGACGGCAGGGATACAGAATATGGTGAAAGGGAGGACAGTAGGGTTGCCACCTTTTCTTCAAAAAAATACCGGCCATGGCAATCCCTCCATAGACTTAACATTGGACAGAAGACAATTTTTTTACCGGCCTGCCGGTAAAATACCAGCTGGGTGGCAACCCTAGAAGTCAGGGATAGATGATGTAGTGAAAAGTAGAACAGGGATAGATGAAGTGGTGAAAGGAAAGACAGGGATAGAGGAAGTTTTGAAAAGGAGGGAAGGAATAGAGGATTCCTGTGATAAAAGGGAGGGAGGGCAGAGATAGACAGTGTGGTAAAAAGGAGGGCAGGGGGTATGCATGGCAACATCATACGTAAACATCTTTATGCATTGGTTCGAGGTTATGAGATTTGGTACCATGTTAGCCGTAGAAATACAGGAGGCGAATATAGTCGTTGATACCTTTATTGGCTAACTAAACAGATTTAGGATGCAAGCTTTCAAGACCTCTTAGGTCTCTTCCTCAGTCATGTTATACAGATAAATATGAAAACCTCTCTTATATACAAATCTCTCTTATATACAAGTACTCATTGCATTGTATGGAATAGAAATCAGATAAGGAGGCTCAGTCCAAACTCTGGTTCTTTGATCAGTCAGTGGTAGAGGAGAGTGCTGTAAATTGCAGTCTTCCTCTGAGAGGTCCAAGGTATTTACGATCCTAGGGGGACTGTTGTAAAGGTTAATCCACAATGTGATAATGGGTCAGGAATTCTCTGTCTTTATTCAAACCATAATTCAAAGCTTTAAATTGGATAATTAATTTTACCTCCCATATTTTTCTCTCTCTCTTAGTTTGAAACAGTCCCATCAGTACAGTCATTTTAATGTCCCTGACACTGTGGCCATTTTGGCAAAAATGGTGTCTCTGTCTTTTTCTTGTTAACACTGGATCTGTGGGAATTAAACCTTTTATGGAATGGCTATCCAGTTTCATCCACAGATATTTTGCACACATGATGATCCATATTACATTGGATGATTTGCAGGTGAAGGTACCATTGATCTTATGGTGTAACTGGGCTTTGGAATGGGTACCTTGTCAGTGGTATAAATGTGTGCACAGGTTTTACATCTTCTCTGTAGGCAGGAAGATGTGCCATTTTTTGTATTATTATTCAGGGCATTCCTTACCATCAGTTGTTTTAAATTGGGAGGCTGTCTGATCAAAGAACCAGAATTTAGTCTGAGCTTCCTTATCTGATTTCCATTCTAAACAATGCAATGTGTACTTGTAAATAAGAGAGATGTTTTCATATTTATCTTCTATAACATGCCTGAGGAAGAGACCTTAGAAGTCTTGAAAGCTTGCATCCTAAATCTGTTTAGTTAGCCAATAAAGGTATCAACGACTATATGCGCCAATCGCCTGTTGGTTCGAGGTGTGCCATCTTCTCACTGATGAAGAAGCAGCCTCCAAGATTTTCTATTATTACTGGTGTATAGATGACATTATTTTATATGGAAAGGTGATTCTGTCACCTTGGAATCATTTGTGGATCTCATCAACAACACTTATAAACCCATACAACTACCACTAACTTATAGAGAAACAAGTATTCCTTTTTTTTTTTTTTAGTTTCAGTTGATAACACAAATGATTATAACAACAGCATATAAAAAACCAACCGATCATAACATTCTGTGATTCATTTAAAATATAGTTTCTAATCAATCAAAAAAAATAAAACAAATAATAGATAAAGCATGTCCAATAATTCAATCTGATCCTAGTTTCCCCTTTAGTCTCCAGGAGAAACCTCTGCATGTTTATCAGAGGGGACAAACTCTTAAAGATCTACTAGTAAAAACAGATCAATTTCAAGCATACACTAAGGAGACCATTCATAATACAGTGGAGACATTAAATGTCCTAAACATATGTGACTTGTAAATACATAAGAATTGATTCTTATTGTTTCCACCCGCAAACAGGTCAAAAATACAGTATCAAAAAATATTTAACATGTTTGAGTCAGTATGTCATCTATATTATTTTTTGTCCCGGTAAGTTAATGTATGTGGGGAAGACAGAAACTACCTTAGGGGAAAAAATGAGCCAACATCGATCAGCCATGAAAAAGAATCTTGCATCCACAATCACAACCATAAAGTCACATCAACCTGTAGCAATACATTTCAGGTTGAAAAATCACTCCCTTTCAAATCCTCAGTATCTGATACTAGAGCAAGAACCGACTGCAGTAAAAGCAGAAGGACATTATTGCGACGAGAGACAAAATGGATTGTGTAATTAAACACCATGATTCCTCATGGGTTAAACGATATGGCCAATTACAGTTGCTTTCTCTTAGTTTTACTTTCAATATCTGTATAGTGCCTCCCCCTATGTACTTAAAGGGATAGTAATGTTTCATAATAAAAGCAGCTCTAATTAATCATCATAGTATTTGGGCCATGGAGAGTGGTATTTCAATTCTGTAACAGTTGTAGTTCAAGAGTAATTCAATGACAAAGTGTCCCCCAACCGGCCCTCTTACTGATTATAACACTGCTCAGCTCAGAGCAGCAGGGAGGTGCCCACGTAGATTGCAGAGAGGGACAATCTTCAATTAAGATAAGGGAAAAACCTGAAAAACCTGTCAATGGAGGAAGGGTTTTCACTGTTCTCACAGTATTGTCCCTTGCTGTGAGCTGTCTGGTCCCAGGACCAGATTCCACATCTGAGGGGAGGTGACTTACACTAGGTAAAAGGGGCAGGAGGTGAATACTTTATCATTCAATTACTCTTGAACTACAACTCTGACAGTACTGAAATAACACTCTCCATGGCCCAAATACTATGAAGATTAACTGGAGCTGCTGTTCTTGTGAAACATTACTATCCCTTTAATTATTTAAACCAGTGCTAGATCTTATATGGGTCTAATACCTTTGATTTCTGTTTAGTCTGTATAAGAATATAGCAATCATTTAAAATAGGTACTTTATATGCTAACGTTCTTGATTAGGCTATTTAGATGTTTTGGGTGCCTGTCTCAATTTGAGGGATAATTGCACACTTCTGTTTTTCTATGTTGTATTTGCGTTTCACAGTAGTCATGGAGACAAGCCACATGTCTTCAGTTCACTTCCAATCTCTGTGAAACTTCTGGGGGAGATTCACTAAGCAGTGATAAAGAGGTGATAAAGTGGAGATGACTTCTCCAGTGATATCACTTCTCCAATTACTATGTTATTCTATAGAGTGTATACACTAAGATCTCCAAAGTTGAAGAAATCTTAGTGAATAGGCTCCATAGAATAACATAGGAATTGGAGAAGTGATAAACTGGAGAAGTCATCTCCACTTCATCACTAGGGTTGCCACCCAGCCGGTATTTTACCAGTAGGCCGGTAAAAAATTGGCTTCTGTCCAATGTTAAGTCTATGGAGGGAATGCAGTGGTTGGTATTTTTTTGAACAAAAGGTGGCAACCCTATTCATCACCTCTTTTTTCACCTCTTTATCACCGCTTAGTGAATCTGTCCCCTGTTGTTCTTTCAAATGGGACATTTGACATTTGGTGAGTAACATTCCAATTTTTTTTAAAGTATAAAAGTTTGTATTTGTGCATTGCTCTGGTTGCCTTGATAAGAGCTTATGATTAAGCTGAAACGTTTACTATGTGTTAGTAAAGATATATCCTATATAATAAAAGGCCAGAATGTTTGTCCGATGCAAACATGCACAGCAGAGACTGCCTGAACACACAGAATGCTGGGAGCACGGAATGCTGGGAGCACGGAATGCTGGGAGCACGGAATGCTGGGAGAATTTTGCGCATTCGGGCAATTGCGTGCACCGCCAGTAAGGAGGCAGCAGTAGGCAGAGCAGGACCGGCCTCTTCAACCTTTGAGTGCCAGAGGGGTACGCAATGTAGGCAGAGCAGGACCGGCCTCTTAACCCTTTGAGTGCCAGAGGGGTACACAATGCATTGCAAAGCAATGAGTTGCGTACCCCTCTGGCACTCAAAGGGTTAACATCACCCAGACTTTGGCCCGTGTACATGGGCTTTTACACTAGTATATATGTAAGCTTTGGCTCTCAGGCTGTTGTAGACAATAACGCCATCATCCTAAAACAACCAACATCCGGAGAGCCAGATGTTGCCTACCTCGTAACATTGACTATATGTTTGTAAAGCTTTTTTCAAAAATGATCCTGTCACGTGCCAGTCCATGATTCAGATATATATATATCAGACTAGAAAAATTCTGGGGCAAACCAACAACACTGCATGCGACAAATACAAATTCTTAACACTACCATTGATTTAAATGGAACTTTTAACTCATTGAATGATTACAAGGTCTACAACACATTGCTCCATAATGCATTAGAGACTACTCTACCACTGAAAATGTTAAAGGCCGCATTTAAATCCAAGGAATCCTTTATTTCTATTGTGCAGTTGGTTTGCCTCAGAACTGATCCACTTTGCATTGATACATAAAGCTCATTAATAAAAAAAATACTTTGCCCAGTTTCATATTCAAGCTGAAGGAAAAGGATAAAGTGAGGGTGTGTGTGTGGCAAACTGTGTTGGATGATGTCATGCAAAGGGCAGCAGAAAGCCCAAATACATCACTGAGAACAGTTAGCCCTTTGAGTGCCAGAGACCTATTCAATGCATTGCGTTGCAATGTGTTGGATACCTTTCTAGCACTCAAACGGTTAAAACATGTTCTCTTTATTAGATAAAACTATCTACTTCTGAGTGTTCTCAAATTAAAGTAATGACATGCAATGGCATGAATACTTTTATTAGTTCATATTTTATTAAGATTCCTGCCAAAAGTTGTACCAATTAATGCTCAGAGCTGTAAAATGTATTTGGAAAAGAATGACAATCACATAGACGTGTGAAAATATACTAACATTTAGATGCCTTTCAGGCCCCTTGTTCTCAAATCATATTTCTTTTGAGAACATGTCTGTAAACCTATAAATAATGATCATTGTTTTACTCAGTTCGATACTTTTTGGTAACTTTTCTGGGCAATTATAGAGTAGGGTGACCAGACCTCACCTTTAACCGGGGACACATATGGAAAATACATACTGCAGGGCTTCTTTGATTTCAGTGGAATCCTGAAATAGGCCTATTTCCTATGTGTCCCCGGTTAAAGGTGAGGTCTGGTCAGCCTATTATAGAGCACTCATCATGATTCACCATATCTGCGCCTATGGGGACTGACGTAGTAAAAATCCTGGTTTACACTGTGCAGCTGTCTGTGGCTCACAGCAATACCTGGGAACTTTCTTGTTCCAAGCCTCCGGGTGTCCACAAAGATCCAGGGTTCAGAGTGTCCAATTTATATGATTTGTGTCAGAAAGTAGGTGGGGCTTGATTGGGGTGGGTAGGATTGTGAGGAGGGGAGGAGGGGTTTGCCCTTAAATTAGCGGAGAGTAACTAGAACTGGTAGTAAAGTGGGCAGAGTTATAAGGGAACTTGCTGTGCTCGGAGAATTAGTCTCTGTCCCCTGCATCTAATTGTAAAAACTGGGGTCTCCGGGTCAGGTCTGGAGAGTTCCCAGCCATGTTCACAGCTATAAAGATTACAATGTATTTTAGATACCTTACATTCAACTGGTTGGTATGGTGCAGCTGGTTTGTCCCAGAATGGCTCAAATTATCTTTCCACGTATTATGGCCTTTAGTGGTGACTTTATAGGGCATGACACAGGAAATGATCATTTTACCCCTATGGAGCAGTTGGCTTTTGATATCTTCATGATGCCCAAAAAAGATGTGATTTAATGAGTTACAGAGGTACAAGTCTGGGACAAATCAAGTTTACTATAGGGGGTAGATAAAAAAAAGTGATCTCTAGCATTTAAGGGGTTAAAAAGCCCCATATAAATCAATCAGAAATGTAATTTCTCCCTTATGGTGCAGTTGGTCTGCCCCAGAATCCCACGTCTATATCTTACTGAATTACACCTCACGTGTACTGAGCAGGAAGCAACTAGAGACTGAACTTAAAGGGATAGTAATACTTCGTTTTAGCTTTTTTATTTTGTAGGCATTAAAAAAACATGAAGAACAATATAAGTCTTATCTCTCAAACCTTATGGTTTAAGAGATATTCACAAGCAAAGTCCCCCCCCCCCTTCAGCCAAATCAGAAGGGAGGTGCCCAGGTAGATTGCAGAGAGGGACAATCTTCAATTAAGATAAGGGAAAAAGCTGAAAAACGTGTTAAGGGGGGCAGGGATTTCATTGTTCTCATAGGAAGAAGATTGTCCCCTTCTGTTATCTGTCTGGTCTATGGACTGCATTCTACATCTGAGAAGAGATGACTTACACTAGGTAAAAGGGGCGGGAGGGGGAAACTTTGCTTGTGAATATCTCTTAAACCATAAAGGTTTGAGAGATAAGACTTATATCGTTCTTCATGTTTTTTTAATGCCTACAAAATAAAATAAAGTTAAAACGAAGTATTACTATCCCTTTAAGGCTTGCAAATCTCACAGTTCAGTCTCGTCATGGGGGTCAATCAGACAACTAAAGTGGTCACTTCTCTGCCTCCACATAAACTCAATGTGCTGGATACCTCCCTAGCATTCAAAGAGTTAAAGGCACTATTTCACCTAAAACAACTAAAAAGAACTTTCAAAATCGTCTTTATGTATTTTGCATTTTTTATTTATAAAACAAGGTAACTGAGTTAATTACATACCTTGGAACTCTCCTGATCTGCCCCGGAGATTCCGATTTTTGTGGTGCATTACCGGGTCTCTAGGCACAGAGGCTGATTCTGCAGTGGTGGTGAGTTTTGTATGAAATTTGACCTTTCTCCTTCTTCCCAGCCCGTTCCTCCAATTTCCCACCCACTTCTTCTCCTTCCCAGCCTGTTCCTCCCATTTCTCACCCACTTCTCGTCCTTCTCAGCCTGTTTCTCCCATTTCCCACCAACATCTCCTCCTTTCCCACCCTGTTCTGCCCACTTCCCACCCACTTCCTGCCCACTTTATTAAACATTCTGTTCCACCCTGCCCATGGTTAAGCCCCACCCCTTTGTGGAGCATAGTCTGTCATTTATATCCCCCAGCGGCACCACATGAGCTCACTCCAGGGACTCTAGAAGAAAAAGTTCCCCATTATGGTTATTTAGATTTATATATAATGCTAATTAAGGCATACCATGCAGGTACTTCCTGCCTTCTTCTTATACTCCCTGCCTCTCTAAGTGACACTTACCCATTTAAGTTAGCCCACCTTCCCTAGCCCTGAAAAAAGTTAGCTGTCAGTGAGTGGGGGAGGTAATATAGGGCTCAGACAAGAACCTGCTTGGCATCCATTGAGAAGTATAATCTATAAATCTAAATAACTCACAAATTAGTTTTTAAACTAAAAAATTACCAGTTCACTGTACAGATGATTCTGAAAGCATTTTCAAAGCTGTCAAAGCTACTTTCAAGTGATGGGTCCCTTTTAGTAAGATTAAGAGTCATAGTTCAGTAATACTTGTAGACTGTCTGAGATAACAGTCTCTCTGAACAGTGGATGATAATCTTTATGGATTAACCCCTTGAGGACAAGAGGTCAACGCATTTCATCACAATGTGCTTCAAGCTTCAAAACAAAAGCAATCAGTGGTTGTTTAAAAGAGCAAAACAGATTTACACACATGCAGATACATACACACAAACACACATACAAACACACACACATATATATATATATATATATATATATATATATATATATATATATATATATATATATATATATACACTGACAGATATATATAGATATATCTAGAGATGTATATATGCAAATGAAAATATAGTAAATTTAACTGGGGCCTGTCCACATAAAAGGAATTGTAAGTTATACTCAGACACAGCACTAGGACAGGACTTACAGTCATATAGTTGACTGAAGCAAAAAGATTTTATTTATTTAAACATTACCCCAACTTGCCAAACATTTTAGGACCAGGTCCATAACCCTGAGGAAGATCCATGTGTGGACCGAAAATCTTTGGAAAGTTGGAGTTATGTTTGAAGAAAATCTTTTTGCTTCAATCAGCTATATGTCGGCAAGTCCTGTCCCGGTGCTTTGGCCGAGTATACTATATATACAGTACATGTATGTATATATATATATATATATATATATATATATATATACACATGCTGATTTATACAGTACCATAAGTAAAATACTGAAAGTGGGATCCCTACTCGAAAGCTTACAATCTAGAGAGCACTCAAAGCGCTTCAAAATGCAGTTTTTTTATTACATACTAGTTGAACAGCCCGTTACACGGGCCACAGTGCCACTGCCACCCGGTCGTGGGACAGTCACACACAGTAGAGACTGCCCGCTCCACGGCTGCTACAGAGCTGGACGCTCCTTCGAAGCGCCCAGCTCTGTATCAGCCATGGCGTGGGCAACCTCTACTGCGCATGACTGCAGCACGCGCAGCAGTGTGTACTGTGCATGTTGTGGCGTTACACACGATTTAGCAAATTATTATATAGGATCATGCACAAAATTCTGTCAGTGTTGGAGTTCAGATAGGGGCTCCTGCCCAACCCAAAATGTGGGCACAAGTTTTGTGAGTGCTATTTAGTATTTGAAGTCCTGTGTGGGCTTCACTTACTATCGATATGTTACTTCACTGTGGTAAGCCATTGGGCCCCAGCACTGGGTCTGTAAAACATGAGTATATATTTCAAACAAAAGTTTATTTGTCAGCTGTATAACTTTTCACCAAACTGTAACTTTAGACAATTTCATTTACATTTAACTACATGCAATATCAGTCAAACTCCTAATTAGTACCCCCTGCTATTTGTATAATAAGAAAGTAATTACCAGCCAGAAATGCACTGATAAATACCTGCTTCATTAACAGTATTTAGTGTGTCAGTCTTTGCTCGGTAAATTACATTTCGCTTCACCTAACTGTTCAGAAAAGTAGCTTCAATTTGGGGAAATTACACACTGTAATGGATCAGGGCCATGCTGCATTGTAGAACTTTCATAGGCTGCAGACAAGTAAGACAATCAAACAGAATTTTGAAGGCAGAACTAATGTCAGTTGTACAGGGAAAACATTTGGCTTGGCTAAATATATGCATTTATATTTACTGTATAACTATTGTAGCACAATCAGGTTTCTTCTATAATACAAATAATTTAGGCCAGTGACTGGCAGCTAGATTATTTCTAAGAGCAGCATATGTGGCCCTCAAGTCTATCAAATGGACTCACATCCGCCCATATTCAAATAGCACAACAGGTACAATTCTAAGGCAAACCAACTGCACCATAGGGGAAAATTAAAATTCCCAGAATTACCATTGATATAAATTGGGCTTGTAACCCCATAACTGTTACAAAGGTCTACAAAACATTGCCTTGCTGGAGGCCTCTCCAACATTCAAGGGGTTAACCCTTTGAGTGCCAGAGGAGTATGCAATGCATTGCTCTGCGGCCTACGACTATCCCTGAAGGCTGCCCCCTTCCTGATGTTTAAATGGTGTTTCTCTGGGGAAATCTACAAAAGAAAAGGATTTGGGAGTAATGGTAGACAATAGACTTAACAGTAGCATGCAGTGCCAACTGGCAGCTGCAAAGGCCAATAAGATATTGGCATGTATTAAAAGGGGTATTGACTCAAGGGAGGAAGATATAATTATGCCTCTTTACAGGTCCATGGTAAGACCCCACTTAGAATATGCTGTTCAATTCTGGGCGCCCTTTCTGAAGAAGGACATTATGGAACTAGAGAGAGTGCAGAGGAGGGCTACAAAACTAGTAAGGGGAATGGAAAGTTTTAGTTATGAAGAAAGGCTAGAAAAGTTAAATTTGTACACACTAAAGAAACGGCGTCTTAGAGGGGATATGATAACACTATATAAATACGTTCAGGGCCCATACAAAGGGCTCTCCAAAGACCTGTTCATTAACAGAACAGTACAAAGGACAAGGGGCCACCCGCTTAGACTTGAGGAAAGAAGATTTCATCTACAACAGCGGAGGGGTTTCTTTACAGTAAGGACAATAAAGGTATGGAATTCACTGCCTGAGGAGGTGGTGCTATCGAAAACATTAGATGCCTTTAAAAGGGGCCTGGATACTTATTTAAAAGAGCATAACATAGAGGGCTATGTACGTTAGTATTGGGATGAATATTTAGTTGGGGCTTGTTGATCCAGGGAGGAATCTGATTGCCATTTGGAATCAAGAAGGAATTTCACCCCCCCCCCATTCAAGGCAGAATTTTAAATTACTAATTGAGGGGGGGGTTTTTGCCTTCTTTTGGATCAACGATGGTAAACAGGAATAGGAAAAGGTTGAACTAGATGGACGCAAGTCTTTTTTCAACCTAAATTACTATGTTACTATGTATGATGTTCATAAGTGGCAATGACACCAATAAGTCCTTAGTATAATCCCCAAAACCCATCAACTTGAACCAAAAGGCCAATCCCACCCACCATCCAGATATAGCTGACAGCAACATCCCCACTGAGTTTACTAGTGTCCCTCAGTCCACCTGCTAATTCTTATGGTCCCTCTAACTTAACTATACAGCCAAGTACAAGCGGCTGGTGAAAATTCTGTATCAAGCATCCCGTTGCCAAGGTCACATAGAAGTGAAGGGCAGGACACCCACCTCTTTTTCACTTCCAGCAGGGCTGCCTGAAACTCCACTTCCTGAAAACAAAAGAGCACGTCAGATGCCACTTACAAAACACCATGCACATGCTAGACTCTGAAAGACCAAAACAACAGGAGATAATGCAAGAGTAGCCTGCACAGCAATTTCAAGATAGGAGGGAATGAGGCACACAGAATATTCAATGCCAAGACAACCCCATATTATTGGAGTGAAAAAACACTGTTATCACATAATCTGTCAACCCACAATTCCAGAGCCAACACAACTGGAAACATCTTGAGGAAAATCAAGTTAATGGTTAGGCCCAAATCCTACCATAAGTCTGGACAATGCTCTGTGAACCAGTCACAACTAAGGATCTCTTCAAAATATGCCACATCCCTGCCTGTATATTTGAGGATACCAAAGCCTGCCATCATGACCATGTGTTGTACTTATGCAAATAGGTCCCACACCTCCAAATTCACTTTTACGTCCATTGGAAGCCAAATGAAATGGTGTAGCCACACCATTCCCCTCTTCACCTGGGCCAGCCTCCAGTAAAAAACTCAGCCAATCGGAATGAAACAACATGCAAAATATGATTGCAATAGGTGTAGAGAACTTTTATAAATTTTTGAATGGACTGAACCATTTGTTTTAAATAATGCAGCTCATCCACATGCATCTGACAGTCCATGGTCACCAAGTTGCTTTTGATGTCCAAAACGCTCAAGTAGGTAGTTGGGCCCTCCATTTTTCCGGGGGACAAGTGGAACCCCAAATGTCTGTGCAACCCACTGAAATGTGCCCAACATCCTGTTAAAATATCAAGCCCTCTCAGCCCTACACAGGGGAAATCATCCAGATAGTGCAGATCGGAATTAAAGCCAGATTCCCATCTGACTACCTACTCCAAGACGGAGCTAAAGATCTTGAAAAGAGAACAGCATATCAAATAGCTCTTTGGCAGGCAAAGGTCCATATAATACTGACCACTGAAATACAACCCAAAAGATGATCAGAGCCTTAATGGAGTGGAAAAAGATAAATATTAGAAACAATATCTGCCTTGGCCATACACATTCCTGCCTGCCCCATACACCAAAATAATGTCTTTATTGAATAATGCCTAAGATACCCCGTACAGCTCTTTTTGTCAATATCATCATTTACTGATTCCCCAAGGGAAAATTATAAATTATGTATCATATGAAATTTATCCATCTCATTCTTGGGGATGATACCCAAGGGTGACATTAAGATGTCCAGTAATGGAGGGTCCACAAAAGGATTCCCATCCATCCAACCATCTGTTCTAGGTCCACCTCTTTAGCCAATGTCTCCTCCACAACGAAAGGTTGTTCCAAAGCTGATTATAATTTCCAGGATTCTCTAAAGCCATTCTGCACATTAAAAGGAGTTCAAAAGACTACTGTAAACCTTTCCTCAATCAGATGAGCTGAACGTCTATCCCTTTACTCACCAAACCATACAATCATTCCTTTTTTTTCACCTATCCTCTCCTTGGTCCCCAATCTTAGATTTCTTATAGCATTTGGATAATGAGTGGGATCCACACCAACTTGAACAGACATATTGTAACTTACATGCTGCCCCCTCACATACAGTATCGTTAAACTAACAACAGTTCCCCATTAAGTGGAGGACTTCTAGATGGAGAACTTCAACTCCCTGGTACACTCCAGAAAAAATGAATGACCTTCTTGGAAAGACACCAGACACATAATCAAAAGCCATGAGCCTATATCTATCTGATCCCAAGAGATGGAATGACTGACTTCCATACACTGGCTGAATTGTTCTTCATACTCCATCAAGACAATTCACCATAGATATGGCAGGCATTCCATGTTGTGCCCTGGCAACAGAACATCGGAGAACATTTTTGCGGAAAGTGCTCCCCAGTAACACTGGCCCAGACTGTGAAAGCTCTATCTTAGTTGCTGTAAACATTAGGTATCTTCCAAGACCACTTCCACTCCCTCTCTTCCTCTTTTCCTTCTCCTCCTTCACTTGAGGAACATCCGTAAGCTGTAGAACCAAATAGGTTTCAAGATATTTACTACTCCAACTCCTTTCTGTTAACCTTTATATTAACATGTAGAACCAAAGGCCCCAACCAGAACAAATAAACCACCCTGTAAGGCACTTCTAGGACACAGAACATCATTGCAGCTGCTTGTTTCACCAACTCTGTAGCTGCGTCTGCCCCCAATAGCTGCTCATCAAATTCCCCACACACCCAGCATTACCCAGATTCCCAGTCCCAGGGACCTGCCTGTTTGTGCAATTTGCAGCAACTCCTAACCAGTACCTGACAGCGGCATATGAGAAGGGGACCTCCTGACCTCCAATAGGAACAGAAAACCCACTCAGCCAAAAATGGAATGGGGAGTATGATCAAACTACATGACCCTACTGAAACAGCAAGAACACATGGGGCACCTGAACCCCCAATGGGAAATTGTTTCAGAAAAGAGTAGGCATAACATGGTCCAAGCCAACTGCCGAGCACACAGAGAGAGAGAGAGATCCAACCCTCATATTACTGAGACACCTTCTCCTTCAGGCAAAGGCCCACCAGCCATTCCCCACAGTGTAATCCCAGAGCCACATCTACCTGCTGACCACTACTCCATAAACTGAGCTCCCAGTGCTTTTTCCTCCTAAAATCCCATATTGTACCGACCAGCTCCTAAAGAAATAGAAGTACCCTTTCCACCCACTCTGCTGCTTTTGAGGAAGAGGCAGTCCGAAAACTGCTCGAATCTGAGTGGTCTCAAAAGGAACAGAGTGCATAAATGTGGGAAGCAATATACCTCAATGCTTCCTGTGCTGTGGACTGCCACAATTCTACAAAGAAGTGTCTGTCCTGAAAAGACTGCATCTGCAGAAAAAGAGACAGACTGTGCTCACCGCCAGCCCACAGCTGGAATCTGCGTAACTCCACATATATCCCATGAGCGGGCCACACTAGACCCCCATGTCCCCTTGAGTGGGCCACACTAGACCTAAATCTAGACTTCTGTGTTCATTTATTCACTCTTTTACGCATCAATTTGTTGATATAATGAATTGTGCAGAGTTCGCACTTAAGTCACATCAGAAGTCTAAATATGAGTTCTAATATATCTTGTCACTTTAAAGAAAGACATGGTGAAAGTTATGACTCACTAAGTTTACATGATTTTGAACAGATGGTCTTGAAATTAATGGTTGGAGACCTGGACAATAAACAATTTAGTCATGAGATTTTCTGGATATTTACATTAAAAACTAGATGACCATAGGACTCAATAAGGTGTATGATGTGTCATGTCATATTTAGAACAGGAATTTGTTTTTGTTTACATCCTGGAGTTTGTTGCCTTATGTCTGACCCTTTAACCAGCTGCAATCTAGTCCAGTCTTGTTCCTAAGGTGTGTATTACTTCTATTATGGAATCCTTGGATTGAATCAATTTTCTATATATAAAATAATGTGTATGTTTATCTGAAATTTCTATTTATACAGAAAGATAATGTTTATATGTTGACTGTTAGAAATATAATCTGAAAGAGTAACTCCTCAACTTCTATTATTTCATTAACTAAAATCACCCATCCCTTCTCACAAAACTAGCTTCTGGAAAGTTAAAGTGACTTAATAGGAACAGCGGTGTCCTGAAGACAAGGTGCCCATTCAAGGCAGAATTTGAAATTGCTATATTGAGGGTGTTTTTTTTGCCTTCTTTTGGATCAACAATGGTAAACAGGAATAGGAAAAGGGTTGAACTAGATGGACGCAAGTCTTTTTTTCAACCTAAATTACTATGTTACTATGTATGAGTTGCACTCAGATTCTGTATCCATTGTAGCAGGGCACCACTGTTCCTATTAGGTCACTTTAACTTTCCAGAAGCTAATTTTGTCTATTGAGTCATGCTAGATTCTGTGTTCCTTATGGTGACATAAGTATATGTTTATGATTCTTGTATGGGTGATAGTATTTAATTTCCATACGGCTGCAATGGAAGTGTTCATATGTTGACAGTCTGAGGTTTAATGTTGCTATGGGTGCAAAAGTCCAATTTAGCAGTGGCATCTTGTGTTGCCTGGGTAACCATTTGACTTAATGAACCTCCTCCCACATTTTGGATTGGTAGAATGATTTTTAAAAGTTGGAGTCGCGGATCACTTGACTCTTAGATCATAACTATGAATCCTTACGTGTGAAATGCTTTGATCGACCAATATGGTCACTGGCTCACCATGTATCCTCCCATTCTGGAAGTTTTTGATTCCATAGTTATTTCTTTTGTTTTTTATTTATATGGTTGACACAATAAATAGTTGACGATTTTATCTTATATTGTTGTACAGTCAGGGTGGGTGAATGTAGTGAGATATAGCTTTATTGCAGTATTTGAAGTGGAATAATAGGTCGTTGTTCCCAAGGTCAGGACACTCATATACATACTGGAAGAATTATATTTTACTAGTTGAAGAGCCCATTACACGTGCCACAGTGCCACTTCCAGCCGGTAGCGGGGCAGTCATGCGCAGTAGAGACTACCAGCACCGCAGCTGATACAGAGCTGGACTCTCTGTATCAGCTGCGGCGCGGGCAGTCTCTACTGCACGTGAATGCGTCGTTACACACACGTTTTACTGAATTATTATATAGGATGAGCATTGTCAATGGATGAATAGGGATTAAGACAATTTTGAATTATTATATGAAATATACTGGTAGGAGCTGTACCTGCTGAAGTTATTTTCTGTAGATGTTTATTTGCTTTTTGGATGCAGCAGGTGTGCTCCAGAATTGCTCCACTTTGGGCATACGCATATAGCCTAAAGTAATTTTGTTCCTAACATTGTAACCATAGAGATATTTGCATACCTCCTGGGAAAGAGCTCTGCAAGATTAAATCCAAGAATGTTTACCTGTTGATCAATATATTTGATTGCTGTGATCCCCTGTCACTTCAAATGTGCTTGTAGAGAACATTGGGAGCAATTACTAAACCATTATTCATACCCCATGTTGGTCTTCCATAGAGCAAATCATTTTCACTAAATTATATCCAACAGTTTTTAGGTTTTCTTCCCCCTGAACTACAGACTGTCAGGCACAATACGAGTATTTTGCATTATGTGAAATTCCAAACAAGTAGGGCAATTTACATGTTCTGCTATATGCATGAGTTTTTGTCAATATCTGGAACTTAATGGCCTCTGTAAATTAGTTTTTTGTTGTTTTTTTTTTTTTAATCCCATGGATGCTCACAATGCATTGAAGACATATGTAGCATCCAATGAATTAAAGCAACACAACACCTAAAAATGATTTGTGTTTATACACACTTAACCCGTTGAGTACCAGAGCTGTACCCAATACATTGTGTTGCAATACTTTAAATAACTCTCTGACACTCAAAGGTTCAAACTGGAAATAACACCTTAAAGCAGCTTAGGTTCTTTTGAAATAACTTTCAGTATCACCTGTAAATTGTATAATAGACATTTTGCTTTATTTATTTGTCAGTTTATGCAGATTAGACAGTGGTGGCAGGCACGGCTTTGTGCCAAATATTCTACACTGTTCTCCTTACCAACTGCCACTCGCTCTTGTTCTGTAACTCAAAGGGTTTATTATAAACTTAGTCATATTGATTGTTTACTATAGAGAGGTGTTGTCTGAACCCCTTTCTCCAGTTAATAAAACAAGTAGGAAGGAGGAAGAAAGAGCATGGAGGAAAAGCAGCTGGGATGGAGAGCGGTGTGGAATGCAATTATCGGGCCACCAGGAAGTGGAAACTGAGAGGCTGGCCAGTGTGAAACGTAAGTATCTAGCCAGCATAAAGTGGCAGATGGGAAGGAGAGCAGTGCGGAATGTTAGAATCTGGCATACGGCTATATCAGCCAGTGTTGTCTAACTTGTATAAACTGACAAATAAATAATGTTAAATATCTCATAAAAATTGTTTTAAATAACAAAGGGCTAACATAACATTTGAGTGATTTTGAAAGTTCTTTAAACTGAACCTAATTTGTCATAAGGCGTTACTTTTACTTTCGTTAGCACATATTATCTTTTCAATAGACGAAAACATCATTACAGGTCTAATTTTGTCATCATGAAGTAGAGTTTAGTTCCCCCTCTAGTGAAAATGAGGACCTTTGTGGTGTTTCTATACATGGGAACTTATATGGAAAAAGAGCAAATTGCCAGTTTTATATGAAATTCCCTGCAGGAAAAATTTGGAATTTTCATCCATCCCTAAGGCTAGAATGGGTATTGGAAATGTCTTGCTGCTATTTTTTGTAGTTCTGTGGGACATCAAAAGATCTCATATTTAATAAAATGTAAGCAAACAAAAGGTAAGTAGTAAGAACTCACTGGGAGAGATGCACTGAGGAGTGATAAAGAGTGATAAAGAGGTGATAAAGTGGAGATGACTTCTCCAGTGATATCAGTTCTCCAGTTCCTATGTTATTCTATGGAGCTTATGCAATAACATTTCTTCAACTGTGGAGATCTTAGTGCATAGGTTCTATAAAATAACATAGGAACTGGAGATGTGATATCACTGGAGAAGTCATCTCCACTTTATCACTTCTTTTTATCACCACTTAGTGAATAGTGTGCATTGAAAGCCAATGGGGATTAAAGGGATAGTAATACTTCGTTTTATCTTTATTTTATTTTGTAGGCATTAAAAAACCATGAAGAACGATATAAGTCTTATCTCTCAAACCTTTATGGTTTGAGAGATATTCACAAGCAAAGTTTCCCCTCCCGCCCCTTTTACCTAGTGTAAGCCATCTCTTCTCAGATGTGGAATGCAGTCTATAGACCAGACACATAACAGAAGGGGACAATCTTCTTCCTATGAGAACAATGAAAGCCCTGCCCCCTTTGACAAGCTTTTCAGGTTTTTCCCTTATCTTAATTGAAGATTGTCCCTCTCTGCAGTCTACCTGGGCACCTCCCTTCTGATCTGGCTGAGCAGTGTTACATCAGTAAAAGGGGCGGGAGGGGGATATTTTGTCATTGAATTACTCTTGAACTACAGCTCTGACAGAATTGAAATAACACTCTCCAAAGTCCAAATACTATGATGAATAATTAGAGCTGTTTTTATTATGAAACATTACTATCCCTTTAAGCACTAAGGAGTGATAAAAAGGTGATAAAGTGGAGACAACTTCTCCAGTGATATCACTTCTTCAGTTGCTATGTTATTCTAAAGAGTCAATGCACTAAGATTTCTCCAGATTTGGAAATCTTAGTACATAGGCTCTATTGAATATCACTGGAGAAGTCATCTCAGCTTTATCACCTTTTTATCACTCCTTCGTACATAATCCCCATTGGCTTTCAGTGCCAGGAAGATAGGGGAAGTGACATTTTAAATATTAATATGTTTAAAATGAAGCCTTTTATAGCATTTTGGATAGTGTAATGTATAGGCAGCTGTTACTACAGATTATGAATAAAATACATTTTGGGGGGTTATGGGTTAATTTTAACAGTAAAAGATAAAGTTAATATTTTTAGTGTAAGATTATTTTTTAAGCATTATACAATTGTAAGCAACCGGTGGCACTCCAGCTGCTGAGACTAAAACTCCCATCATGGTTGCCAACCCTTGGTACATCACGTGTGAGAATCCATTCACATTCATGATCAGTACAAGATGCTTTATGCAAGGAACACATTAGTGATAACTACACAAATCTTGATCACTGGGTGATTTGTAGTTGCTTCTTGGAAGGGAGAGAGAGAGGACATTGTATCTGGGTACATCATCCATTTCATCTCGGCAGTTAGGGGTCACCATTCCCTAGTAGTAACAGCCATCCGAGAACAAAATAATTGCACCACATCTACTAAATTAGAAATCACTATTACTCTTCATTATGCTGTCCCAGTCTGAAAGCTAGAACTGTTTAACTTTACAGCTAATCCCATAAACAGGTAACGGAGGGCTTTTAGAGAAGTAACGTCTTCTGATAATAACCCCGCCACACACACACACATATCACCACACACACACACACACATCACATCACACCCACACACACTTACCACACACATCACATCACATCACACCCACACACACTTACCTTCTATGGCCAAAAATTTTCATGGCCTCTATTATTTTTTCCCTTTGCTCCGTGGTTCAAGAGACAACATGTCATGTCAATGGGGGCGGACATGGCAGTTGATGGAAGGACCCCAGGACCTCAGCCTCTACTCAGTGCACATGTGATGTTAACCATTTAAGGACCAAAGGGGTGTGGAACAATGAGTTGCACACCCCACTGGTTCTTAAAGCGTTAACATCAACTATGTGGTGATTAGAGGTTAAGAAGAGCGATGCTTTGCACACCCCTCTGATCCTTAACACTTTGAGTGCCAGAGAGGTATCCAACGCATTGCAACACAATGCATTGGATACCTCTCTGGCACTCAAAGGGTTAAAGGGTTAAGTAGGCTCATGCACTCTGCCTGCTTAGTTTGAAAAAAACCTTCCAGAAACTGTCATGTCCACTCCCATGGCCATGACATCCAGGCCGGATTGAAGAAGCTATTCCTTGAACAAAGATACTAGGGCAGAATTGATAGTGCCCTTTATTTTCTGGTTGTGGTAAAGTAAGTGGGGGTTATTATTAGGACGTAGTAGTTCTTTTATAACCCTTTGAATGCCAGGGGGTATCCAACGCATTACAAGGCAATGCAAACAAAAAAGAGTAGGATAAAGGAGTGGGGACAGAGGGAAATGAGGAGAGGGACTCCACAGCCAAAGCATCACAGTTATTATAGAAATAACATATAACATGTTTTATTTTAGGGTGCGTCACACTCCAATTTCTAGACTGAAAGGAAAATATGGTGTCCTGATGACATAAATCCTCTTTCACATTCGCATGAATCATTGGGGGTTACATACTAAGATGTGTTGAAGCTGTGATAAAATGGAGATAACTTCTCCAGTGATAGCACTACTCCAGTCCTTATGTTAATCTATTGAGCATATGCACAGAGACCTTTCCTACTCTCTTAGTGCATAGGCTCCAAAAATTGTATATAAATTGGAGAAGTTATATCACTGGAGAAGTGGGTGGGGTTACAGGGGAACTCAGCAATCCAGGGAATTATCCTCTGTCTATGGTGACCACATTTCCATTCTGCCATTCAGGGAGACGGTGGAGGTGAGAGCAGCAGAGCACTTGTCCTCTAGTGCAGCTGTGAATGAGGGGTCACTGTACATCAGTGGTCATCATGCATTGCCTGTTCTTTCTCTGGCACACAACTGTGTTGGGCTACAGGAATATGTACATCAAGCTTAAAGCCTTGAACTATCATTACACTACAACAAAATTGCACTGCGCCTCCTGTTTGATGTCAGGATCAAGACTCAGTTCCATCGATCTGGAAGCCATTTTTCATAGCTCAGTAGAGGTATCACTTTCTGTCACAGTAGGCAATGGGCAGTTCTCTTTCTATGGTAATATGGTAGATCTCCCTGTTCAATGGGGAAAATGAATCCTGCCTAACAGTGACAAGAAAATCTCTGTAGAGACAAATCTAATGGCCTAATACAGGGCTGTCCACATTCAGTCCTTGAGGGCCA
The DNA here is from genome assembly GCA_037306005.1 of Rhinophrynus dorsalis. NCBI lineage: Eukaryota > Metazoa > Chordata > Amphibia > Anura > Rhinophrynidae > Rhinophrynus > Rhinophrynus dorsalis. Next base: position 451,741,075 of record CM074723.1, read on the forward strand.
CCAACAGGCCAGGATGCAAGGATTTCCCTGATCAAACACAGGTGAGTTAATCAGTGGATCATTCATTTTTAATGACTCACTTGGTCTTAATCAGGGAAATCCTTAAATCCTGACCTGCTGGTGGCTCTTGAGGACTGATCTTGGACAGCCCTGTTGGTGGCCCTTGAGGACTGATCATGGACAGCCCTGTTGGTTGCTCTTGAGGACTGATCTTGGACAGCCCTGCTGGTGGCCCTTGAGGACTGATCTTGGGCAGTCCTGCTGGTGGCCCTTGAGGACTGATCATGGACAGCCCTGTTGGTTGCTCTTGAGGACTGATCATGGACAGCACTGCTGGTGGCCCTTGAGGACTGATCTTGGACAGTCCTGCTGGTGGCCCTTGAGGACTGATCATGGACAGCCCTGTTGGTGGCCCTTGAGGACTGATCATGGACAGCCCTGTTGGTGGCCCTTGAGGACTGATCTTGGACAGTCCTGCTGGTGGCCCTTGAGGACTGATCATGGACATCCCTGTTGGTGGCCCTTGAGGACTGATCATGGACAGCCCTGTTGGTGGCTCATGAGGACTGATCTTGTACAGCCCTGTTAGCGGCACTTGAGGACTGATCATGGACAGGCCTGTTGGTGGCTCTTGAGGACTGCTCTTGAACAGCCCCTTGGAATGGAGATTGAGAAATAAAAAAAAATCCCCCAGGCTCTGTCCGTCAGTACTTTTGTTAAAGGTGCAATAAAGTTTTAACATGGAAACAAATATATAGTATGCAAAAAACAAGGGCGATATTTCACTAAAAAGTGCATTTTTTTAAATTAAACTGCAAGTAACAGTTATATGCCTCAGCGGACATGATATTCACACAAAAAAAAAAAATATTAGAAATTAGTTTTGGACAAACAATCCACACAAAATTGATTCATAGCGGGAGACGGGACCTTCTGCTCAGATTAACCCTTTGAGTTCCCTGGAGTGGTGGGGTCTATCGAGAAAATAATATCTCTTTAAGGAGTGTTTAACTGAAAAACATGCCATTTGTTTCTGCCCCCTCAAGAATATACATATTTACTTCACCCATTCAGTGCAAGGTGGAGTGCAACTCGTTGCTCTGCAATGAGTGTCACTCCCCTCTGACAATCACAGGGTCAAAGTAACACAGAGGTCAATTAATCTACCCATATTATCATTGATATTACCTTTACAGTTACCTCAGTCAGTGTTTTACAAACAGACTTAACCCGTTGAGTGCCAGTGTGGTAAGCAACGCATTGCAAAGCAATGTGTTGCGTACGACTTTGGCACTCAAAGGGTTAAAAATATCCACTCACATAAAAGTCTCACTTTACCCTTACGATGTCAAGCAGCTTTCAACAAGTAGCATTCTAAACGGCATGGCATTGGAGGGGTTAACTGCTCAAAAATTAAAGGTACATTGGCCATGGGTGGAACTAAGGGCACCTACAGTGCCTTGCCTAGGGGAACCTGGGATCTGAATGAAGCCCTGCTGAAGCCTGTGGTGCTGCACTGGTGGATTTGTACATTCAGTCCTCTATCCATCACAGGGGTAATCAAATATTTGTGGAAGTCTACAATTCCCATCAACCCCAACCGGTCAGCGCCTGGTTGGGGATGATGGAGTTCCAGTCTACATCTGGAGGTCCAAAGATTACTTACCACTTACATAGGATATACAAATAAATAGTAAATAAAAGGTTTTTATCTTAAGAAAGCAACTATCCGCAACTTCATCTAAAAATCAAGTGCAAAGTTCTGCAGGAGAGAAAGTCGTTACCTGTACAGCGATTAGGCGCTCAGCAGTAATCACAGTGCCAGAATAACACGTCAGCTTTTCAGAACACTCAAAGGACTTTACAGTCCCAGTCCGCTCTATGTCTCCATTCAGGTCTTGTCATTATATTATCTTAGGAACAGCAGGAGAAGGTAGAGAGATGAACACAGTTGATTATGCTTCTCTATGCACATTAAAATCATGTTATCATCAACCTAGGATAACTGCAGGAGAGAGGAGTGCAATCCCCATTCTTTCCATTGTATTCCATTATTCCTAGCAGAGTTACAACCCTTTAAATGCCAGAAGCGTGTCTAGAGCAGTGCCACTCGAAGGGGTCTATTTTATAAGCTGGCACCATGATACCAGCACACAAATTAGCTATTTCCCTTCATTTAATAAGAAGTAGGTCTATTTTTGTAAAATACCCTGAATTTACATTACGTAGTGTTTTAAATGTAAAACTGCATGGAGGCTTTCTAATGTCTTGTTAACTCTTTAAATGCCAGGGAGGTAACCAACGGATTGCATTGCAAAGCTTGGATATTGCAAAGCTTGGATACTTCTCTGGCACTCAGATTGTTAAATCTCCACAGATTATTTGTGTGTGCCATCATAGCACTGGCTTATTAAATAGACCCAAAGGGTTAATATATATATATATATATATATATATATATATATATATATATATATATATATCGTTTTGTAATTGGGTGAGTAGAAAATGCTGAGCATCACAATGGTGTATTTAACCCTTTAGGTGCCAGAGTGGTACACAATGCAGAGTGTTGACTACTTGTACTCTACTATATATTTTCTCTTATCACTTCAGATAAACAATTATTTTGTGATTGGGAGAGTAGAAAATGCTGAGCATCACATGTCTTGGTCTGGAACAGACCATTTATGGATGAAACCAGGCCACAGCTTTATTAAAATAATCTTACAATACCATAACCTGCTTTTTTTAACCCTTACCAAGAATAATAGGGACATAAATCTATGTCCCACCCCTACTGAGCATAAAGCTCAGCGCAATTCTTAATCCACCCCACCACACCCCATTAGCTGCTCTGTGCAGCTCAATGGGGGGCAACGACCAAAACCCGCAGGTATATTTCCTAGGCCGCTGGCCACACAGCTACCTGTTACTATATATACACCACAATTTTTTTAACCATTGTACCCCTAGGCAAGGGTCCAAAAGCACCACAGGTCCTGCTGCATACTACCTATGAAGCCAGGACCTTCCCCCCACACAAAGCTATGGCCTGCTCCAAACCACCGGACAGCACCAGATTAAAAAAGTCCATGCCAAGCACATTAAGATGGATGCCATAATCCTTGAACAAATTAAGAGCCGGTCCCTCAAAAATTCAACACCGTAAAGCTAAGCAACCACGTTCCTACACAACTTAGACACCCGCCGATTAATACGTATCCAGCTCCTGTCAAGAGCCCGTAGACCCTTGGCCCCAGCCCAGCTCTGGCAAGGAACAGTCTCAGACCAAACCAGCACCAAATTGGGAATCCGGCCAAGGAGAGCAGCAACAAACATCCATCACCACTAAACCAAAAAAACAGGCCGGGACGGAGCCAGGTTCATGTCCACCCAAATGAACAAAAAGAACATGAGGAAAAAAAAACAACTCGCCTCCCAAACGCAGCACCTCCGTAAGAATTGAGCCCATCGCATTCCTTTAAAATGGAACCAGGATACCTTTGCCAACCACAAATCCGCTGCCAGCCACAAACCACGCACCGGAACAGCCGCTCGCCACCGAGCCCAAAATTCTAACAATGCAGTGGCCAACCATCTGAAAGAAACAAAATGAAAAACATTACAGAACAAGGCAGGGACTCTAAACCCCAACCACCTGATCAGGCCGAACATATTACCGAAAACGGACAAACTCACAACGCCCAATACACCAGATAACATCCACCCCCATTCTGGCTGACTCAGTAGCCGCCCTGATCTGGAATGAGTGACTGCCGAAATCTAGAGCACATAAACCCAGACGCGACAGTCCTAGCCAAAAAAACAAAACCTTCAAAAACTGAAAACACATAAGAGGACTCCCATCCAGACCAGAAGAAGGGGCCCCCCATCTGAAAAACGCAGGCCTAAAAAATTATGCACAAAATCATCCGGACAAACGTCAAGACCCAGAACCGAGCAGAAATACACCCATACCCTGGAGTTGGAAACATCAGTTCTTTGACTGAGGAATACTAAAAAGAAATGTCCCAGCAGTCAACCGAACACCTACGAAGACCCCACAGAGCTATATGGTCTACAAAATCTTCAGAATAATCCACCCAAACCCTGCAATTTAACCCAATGCCAATCCTGAAACCTTGCCGCCAAGGGCCGCAGGAGAAATCCCTTTCCCATACCAGTCCCATAGCAACCAAAGAACCCCAGCAACCCAGTCACCCTCAGCCAGCAGTCCCGTCAGGTGCTCCAAACCAATCCAGTCATCTCAGGCAGATGTATATGGCACCAATGTGGCCGGCGCCAAGTAGTTCCTCACCCAAGAGACAACCGCACCCTTCCAAGGTCCCACAAATGGGCGGGGCAAGGCACACCCATACCTTCGCCCCTGGACGCACTCTCCGGAATTCAGCAGCTACGGTCCCAAAGCCAGACACATGCCGCTTGCGAAAAGAGATGTTCAAGGGGAGACAAGCAAGAACCAAAAAGCAAAGAAGAGACAAAACAAGACGGGAAGAGGCAGACAAATTATTCACCAGCATCACCACCCCCATATTATTCAAATGGAACATTACCCACTGTCCTGCATCATTTCCCCCCCACAAACTTACCGCAACAACAATAGGGAACATTTCCAGGAGAACAAGATTTGTTGTCAAACCCCCTTCAAACCAAGGAACCAGCCACGTGGCTGCACACCAATTGTTGCCAAACAAGGCCCTGAAACCCAGGGAGCCTGCCGCATCTGTAGACAAATCCAGCTCAACGTAGGACTGACAAAAGGTCTGTCAATAAGACCGGCCATTGCAATCAGCCAGAAAAGGTTCCCAGACTCACAAATCTTCGATTAAAAGAAGCATAGGATACACTGCATGGTTCCGGATCGATGGTATCATTCACTGAATCACTGTGGGGAAAAGAGGATTGAAGAATCAAGCGGAATTTGCCAGGGTCATTTGTGGGAACAACCCCAGAGGGGACACCAGAAGATGAGGAAGAGGCTGGATGAAAAGGGGGCCCATCATTCGCCCCAAGAAAACCACCTAAACAATCTTTCCCTGTAAAACCCCCGGGTGTTCCCTCACAGATCGTAAGTTCACAGCATCCGACAAAACAAATCTCATCCTTCCCGGGATATGAAAACCAAAGGAGAAATCATTCTCCAGCAGGCGTGCCGCAGCTCTATCCTTATACACCCTTAGCCAGGGCCACATCCTTTCTACAGACACTGGTGTCCACCCCTTGTCCACCCGTGTCACCCCAGCGGTCGCCCCCTTGAATTGCTTTGAAGCATTTGGAGAAAAGGTGGGACCCAGTGCATCCAGAGCCCACGTGTATAAACTTGCAAGAACCCCACCACCACTTGCAATGGCCTTCACTGTCCTACCAACAATATCCTGCCTTCCTGGAAGAAGGCTGAGCGGGGAGCCCCAACCTCCCCCTGGCACCCACCTGAAAGGACAGAAGCCCCCCCGGAGTGCCTGCCGGATGCGTCATAACAGAAAGCCAAAGGCCAATGTCCATTTGATCCCAAAAGATGGCCAGTTGAACGGCCATCCTCCAGTGGAATTGTTTGTCATACTTCCACAAAGAAAGGCCTCGGTAAATCCGGCAGACGTTCCAGTTCCTGCCCTGGTAGCAGAACAAAGCTAAGCATTCCTGATGAAAACACCCCCCCATGATGCTAGCAAGTATCGAGAAGGAGCAAATCCAATTACCAAAAACCTTAGGGATCTTCTGGTAAACGCTCCTCTCTTCCTTTTTCTCAGTAGCCTTTCCTCCCTATCAGGCAGAGCATCATTTCCAAAGGAAGAAGTGAATAAATCTCAACAAATTTGTTTTTTCCAAATTTCCTCTGTCACCTCCGCCTTTAGATGAAGCCCCAAAGGCCTAGCCCAACAAAATGAAGCAACTACAAAGGCCGCTGCAGGAACCCCCCCCAATGAGGAGTCACTCACAGGAACCCCACCCGCAACTAATGTCCCCCTCAATAACGGAGAAGCCATGGGGGTCAAACCTCCAACCACAGCAGGAACAGCCACAGTGGGAACACTTGCAGAGGCAGGGAATGGAAAAAATACAGGCCTACCCAAAACCCCAGCAGACCCAACCCCAGACACACACCCCTGTAAATCCCCAGCAACCGTGGAAGCTGACCCCGGGGTACCCAGCCCGGAGACCACCAAACTCCCCACAGAGCCCCTGTGACCAACAGAACCCACACCGAAAACAGGTCCTCCTGCAATGGAAGGCACAGGCTGACCAACTTAAAAACCCACAGTCCCACCTGAATCAGAGGCTCCACCCCAAGACCCACTTTGAGAGATAAACTGGACCCCAAAGCCCTGTCTTGCCACCAACATATGCTGCAAAGCACCCCACATGTCCAAACAGAACCTGCCCCCCCAGTAAACACAGCAACCCCCAGCAATCCCGTATCTGCCGTAGTTGCAGCTGAAGGCACGGACTGCGTCCCAGGAACTGATCCAGATGAACTCTGCAACGTCAGGATCCTCTGCTGATGGCCATCTTCGTACCGGGGAAATCTAGAAGGAACAAACATAGCCAGTCAACTCCCAGGACCACCGCCAGAGGCCAGTTGACAAAACCCCCCAAGCCCAGGGGGGAAATAACCAAAACCAGGCCACCATGGCCACCCCACCAAAAGCAACACCACAGAAAACAAAACACACAAACAATGGAAACATAAGAGACCCCAAGCAGGAAGGATATAGAAGCACCAGTATTATGGTAGTGCAGAACCGGAACAAAGAAGGGCTAGTAGGGGACACAATGCACTAGGCCCAGAGGGCCCCCACCAGAACTCATGGCACCGCCCACCTAATAAGACCCCGGTAACCCAGGGCTTGGTAAGCAACAGAAAAAGGGGTGGGGGGGCAGTCGGGGCTTATGAGGGTGTGTAAATATACATATGTGTGTGTGTGTTTTCTTTTTTTTGTTGTTTTTTTGTTACATAGACACCCTTTGGAAACCAAGAGGGGAGCCAGGACCAGAGACACATGACACAAACACAGGAGAACAACAGCAGCACAACTGCCAGACAGGACAACAAGAGAAAGCTCAAAGCATCCAAGGGAACACAGGTGAGTAAACAAAGCCCATGATGATGTATATGTATGCCTTATAGTAGAGTAGAATTATTAAACAGTTCAATTATTTATGATCTAGTGACATGTTTATTGTATTTTATTTTTTTTTATTATCATTATTATTATTATTATGGTAGTATTGCTTACACTTACAGATAGATAAGTAGTAAACATCAGCAGAGGAAAGAAATGACCCAAAAGCACACACTGAATCCCCACAGGCACTATGTATAACATATGGACTGAAGGCCCGGACAAAGAAAACAGACAGCAACCGGAAAGGTAAGCAGAATCAGGGCTGGAAAGGATTGAGGAGGGAAAGCCTATAAAGGAAAAAACACACAGGCTGAAAGGGAAGAGTACAGGAGGTGTGCAGCATACAGAAACAGACCCAGCATAGAGAAAACCAGGAAGAGTGGCAGTCAAAACTAGTAGGAAGCCAAGGAGCCTGCAGGAAAGGGGGCAGAACGAACGGACAGAGACAAAAACCTGTAGAAAGTAAAAATACACACAAGGGAACAGAAGGAGGGACCAGGGTCGGGAAAACAAAACAGACAAAGACAAAAAACCCATCTCCTTCCAGCAGATGAGCGCGGGGAGCGACTCCTCCCACGCGCCGACGAGCGGCTCTATCCGGCATTGAAACACTGTCCAGGCAGCAATTCAGCCCTCACCCCAGAAAGAGACCGGCTCAGTAGCAGAACGAAGGGCAGGAGCCACGCTCACTGCCCATGTAGAGGCTCTCTCCAACAAGGCCAGCCGCTGATGAAGACCCTTACTCCACCTTCACCTGCTCCCCGCAGTGAGACTCAGCTAGGGTTGCCACCTTTTCTTCAAAAAAATACTGGCCATGGCATTCCCTCCATAGACTTAACATTGGACAGAAGCCAATTTTTTACCGGCCTGCCAGTAAAATCCCGTCTGGGTGGCAACCCTAGACTCAGCCCCTCAGGAGCCCAGGTGTGCGTACTCCAAACCGGCCTGGCAGAATCAGCAACAGTTTGCTCTGTGCAGCAACTCCTCCTCCTCCACCCAAGCACCGTCCCCAGAATCAAGGAGTCTGCGGACCTGATCCAATAAATCAGAGGAAGCATGGCTGTGCTGTGTCCCAGGAGGATCCCAAAAGGAAGTGGTGAGTAAGAAACCAGCCTATATATATAGACCACCCCCTTCTCTCCCCCTTACATCCTGCCTGGCCGACCAATAACAAAGGGGCTTACTTATACCCCACAGCACAGACATATTTCCCCTTCTTAGGGTCTTGTGGGGAATACTAATGTGTATTTAAACTGTTGCTTGCATCAAAATGGCACATTTAAAATGTTGCTACACTAAAACAGCATCTAACTAACATTATGCCACAGAGCATTGGTATAGATGGGTTAGGGTAATTAGGTCAAGGTAGCTGTATTAGAGGTAGGTTTGTGTAGTTAGGTTAGGGTTTGTTAGGTTAGATTAGGATAGTCTGGGGGGGGGGTACAGTTGTTTTAACCCTTTGAGTGCCAGAGTGGAGTGCATTCAAAGAGATAATAATGTGATATTTTACGTGCTATATTTTGAAGCAATATTTTAATTGAACTATAGTGATGCAGGCTCACAAATCAGGAACATTTTGAAAGTAAACCATTGTGCAGGGGATGAAAATAACTTGTGGACAGAACAGACTGTGGGTGGATGACATTATTCAAAGTCTATTCAATTCTCTGTGTTTCTATGGATTTTTAAAAGAAAGAGGAGACTGAATATTCCTCCTAGCTCCTGTGTTAAAACGTACACTTGTTCTTAAAAAAAACCTTCAGTCTGTCAAGCATAACTAAATTGTCTTGTGTCTTATTGTAATGTTTTCACAAATACGCAACTGTGCTAAATGGCAGAACACAACGTAACTGCATACAATGATACAATCACAGAATTTTCCTAATTATATGTTTTTTCAACAACTCCTGGGTTTCCCCTGCATCTAAAAAGTCCAAAACAGTTAGTCATATTCCTACCAAGCACTTTCACACAGGCGACGATGATGTGTTAGTGATGTTCCATTTGTGAAAGGTACAATGCTGGGCTATGCTTTGACATGGGCGACTGGCTCCTTATCTAACCTCACCAATGTCCATTATGTTGCAGCTTTATCCATTCACACAGAAATACAGTAATGATGCGGTAAGGAAGATTTTCCCTGTGGCCTATGGGGCTACCGGCAGTCCTTTCAAAGGAGCAATGCTCATCACAACCTCCAATAAATGACCAACTCACATGAATTCCAGCCAATAATATTCACCTGATGCTGTTTTATTAGAAACTAGTTGAAGAGCCCGTGACACGGGCCACAGTGCCACTGCCAGCCGGTCGCAGGGCAGTCATGGGCAGTAGAGACTGCCTGCTCCACGGCTGATACAGAGCTGGACACTCCTTCCTACTGTCAGAATTGTAGTTCAAGTGTAATTGAATGATAAAGTATCCCAATCACATCCCTTTTACTGATGTAACACTGCTCACCTCAGAGCAGCAGGTTGGTATCCAGGTGAATTGCAGAGACGGACAATCTTCAATTAGCATAAGGGAAAAACATGAAAAACCTGTCAATGGGGGCAGGGCTTTCATTATTCTCACAGTAAGAAGATTGTCCCTTGCTGTGAGCTGTCTGGTCTGTGGACCAGATTCCACATCTGAGAGGAGGCGGCTTACACTAGGTAAAAGGGGCAGGAGGGGGAAACTTTATCATTCAATTACTCTTGAACTACAACTCTGTCAGCATTGAGATAACAATCTCTATGGCTAAAATACTATGAAGCTTAACTGGAGCTGCTGTTTTTGTGAAACATTATTACTACAACTTTAAAATCTTTGAGAATTTTATAGTCCAGTATATCCGTATTTAAAGTAGTTTTTTCAGGTGGTCCATAGGTACCCTCACCAGCATCCAAAAGTTAATACAGTCAGAAGAAAACTTTTCCATACATCCCAACATTTCAAATGGCCAAAGAGGGACACTTTTGTTTTCAGTGGTGTTGCTGGGGGAGTGGTTGGTGGGCGGGACATTACCAAGAACTTTCAGGTTATTTCATAACCTATTAATACCTCTTTGTGTAACTGAATAGATGATTTAGAGCAAGACCAAAGTATTTTATTTACAAGTACTAATTTATAAACACACACTGCAGTTTATACAAATATACATGTGAGTTTTATTGCAGTGGAGAAATGTGATAAACATATCAACACTGCACATTCTCATCTCTTTAAAACAGGGGCACGGATTTGGGTCTCAAAGAGGGACTGTCCCTCCTAAAGAGGGAAACTTGGGAGGTATTTTTTCTGAACATGATTATGCTTTCTGGGAAGTTGTAATAGTATACTTATTTATATGAAGGTACTGAAGTTATTATTTCATATTCTCACACATTTCTTAATGTTGGCAAAGGGTTTGTAATAGATTATAAAATGAATTAGCCCCTTGAATGTTAGATATGCCTTTAACACTTCATATCACAACGTACTGGCAAATTCTCTAGAATCTAAATGCTTAAAGGAGCAGTATACTTTACTTTTGAGAAACATATGTTATATGTATTTTCTTTCTGTGTGTTACAAGGGAGATTTTTAATTTGAAAATGAATGCAGCTCAAATTTGATAGTTTTATTAACTAAATTGCATTTTCTATTCTGATCACCAGGTGATGCTACTCCTACTAGTTTCTGTGGGGCAGATGTAGTCAGTGACTGAAGCTCACCCATTGAATGTATTATTATTACAAAAATGACTTTTGAACACTAGTTGGATCTGGTGATTAAACAAAGATAATTTTGATCTGTAATAACTTTTTAATGAAAAATCTCCCTGATGTGGGACTACCCTTGTTTTGTTCAGCAGGAAAAGCCCTGCATTGTTTTTCATAAGTTTACTAGTCTTTTAAAGTGAAAATAACATTTTAGAAATTAGTTTTGGGATTTTGAAATGGCTTTTAAAATCACCTAGATCTATGTTAAGCATTCTTTCTTTAAAACTATAGTTTATGAGATATTTATCTGAATGTTTTTGACAGTTTATGCACATTAGGTAACACCTCCTGGTATGAAGTGGCAGTTGGGAGGGAGATTGGAATGTTACTATCTGGCACACAAGGCTGTGCCACCTATCACTGCCTAATGTGTAGAAACTAACACATAAATAAAATCTCATAAACTATATTTTTAAAGGGATAGTAATGTTGCATAATAAAAGCACCTCTAATTAATCATCATAGTATTTGGACTTTGGAGAGTGTTATTTCAATTCTGTCAGAGTTGTAGTTCCAGAGTAATTCAATGACAAAGTGTCCCCCTCCCGCCCCTTTTACTGATGTCACACTGCTCAGCCAGAGCAGAAGGGAGGTGCCCAGGTAGACTGTAGAGAGGGACAATCTTCAATTAAGATAAGGGAAAAACCTGAAAAGCTTGTCAAGGGGGGGCAGGGATTTCATTGTTTTCATAGGAATAAGAGTGTCCCCTTCTGTTATCTGTCTGGTCTATGGACTGCATTCCATATCTGAGAAGAGATGGCTTACACTAGGTAAAAGGGGCAGGAGGGGTAAAACTTTGCTTGTGAATATCTCATAAACCATAAAGGTTTGAGAGATAAGACTTATATAATTCTTCATGTTTTTTTAATGCCTACAAAATAAAATAAAGTTAAAACGAAGTATTACTATCCCTTTAAATAAAAAATGGCTAACATATGTATTGGTCATTTTGAACGCTCTTCATAATCACACAAGAAATTATAAAGTGTTAGTTTCACTTTAAGGGAGCCATCTGTCAGAAGCACAAATAAATTAATCTCAAGGTTTACAGGCTATAGTGGAAGCATTCAATCAGAAAGACTGATGTTTTAAGCCAATGCGTTGGATACCGGTCAGGCACTGAAAGGGTTTTTAAGAGGAACTTGAGCTACCCATCTACACCAAAGGAGGCAAATAACATTTCTCAAAACCCAAATTGATTTAAAAGGGGCTTTTAACCCTCTTTGTAAAATAATGAACTGGACATCTCTGTAGAATTTAAGTGTCTAAATATCCCATTTAATGAATTGACATTTTTATTTATCCGCTATTGTGTGGTTGATATGCCCTGCATTTGCTACGATTCTTCCTGTACATCAGCTTCAGTGTTTAGGCTGGATGAAAGCCAGCACAAACCAAAGATTTGTACATGTTCTTTATAAATTAGCTTAATTTTAATTTAATTTGTCCTGATGCACATCAAATTCTCCAAAGGTTTAATCCACTGTGACATGCAATCTTGGGGTCACTTCGGGTAAATATTTTATAACATTTATTATGAAAAAAATAACATTTTGCATCAAGACTGAGCAGTGGTCTTAGAACAGCAACATTACCCTAGGGAAATCAAGACAAAAAAATGTTTCTTCCTACATGGAAAATCCTGAAAAAGAATAGAGAGATTAAATACAGTAGATCAGATCCACTGTGGTTTACAAAATCTGATTGTAGTTTTCAACTGAACTTTATTTACCCCCTGATTGCACAATGATGAGCTTGGGACTTATGCAGCTCCCAAATCATTGTTTAGAATTTGTAAAAAGTAAACACTACAAACAAATTTACAGTAGGAAAAGTGGGCAGACTAGATGGGCAAAATGGTTCTTATCTGCCATCATATTCGATGTAAATGTGAAATACAGGCACAAATAAAAAAACATATTAATAAAAGCCTTTAACCACTTAACGACCCCTGACATGTCAGGACCGTCAATGAAGGATCTGCATTAAAGGGATAGTAATACTTCGTTTTAACTTTATTTTATTTTGTAGGCATTAAAAAAACATGAAGAATGATATAAGTCTTATCTCTGAAACCTTTATGGTTTAAGAGATATTCACAAACAAAGTACCCCCCCCCCCTGTTCAACCAGATCAGAAGGGAGATGCCCAGGTAGACTGCAGAGAGGGACAATCTTCAATTAAGATAATGGAAAAAGCTGAAAAACTTGTCAAGGGGGGAAGGGCTTTCATTGTTTTCATACAAAGAAAATTGTCCCCTTCTGTTATCTGTACTGTCATACAACCAGACTCACATCTGAGAAGAGATGGCTTACACTAGGTAAAAGGGGCGGGAGGGTAACTTTGCTTGTGAATATCTCATAAACCATAAAGGTTTGAGAGATAAGACTTATATCATTCTTCATGTTTTTTTAATGCCTACAAAATAAAATAAAGTTAAAACGAAGTATTATTATCCCTTTAAGGTCCGGTCATGTTCCTGTCACTTCATGTAATTCTGGGATCACAGCGTGGCTGCACACCACTCTGCATTCCCAGAATGCATTGTGATTTTTTTGGTTTTTAAAGTGCCGTGGTCCTCTAGAGACATCCACCCCAGGACGGCTCGGTCGTTAAGGTGTTAATACTGGAATAAACTGGAACATTTTAAAGTCAGTAGTCAGTTGTTGGGCCTGTAGGTGTTGGAACCACGAGTCCTATTGGCTGGTTTCGGATGATGGAAGCTGTAGTCCCTACTTGACTACCCCTGCAGCAAAGTATATTCAACTACTAAGTATGAAATACATTAGCTATAATGAAAAATCCCATGGAACCAAAGGGGATATTTTTATTTTGTAAGACAAGTTTAGTTTATTTTATAGAGGGTTTAATCCTTTGAATGCCAGAGGAGAATGCAAAGCTTTAGAGATCTTTCTAGCATCCAAGGAATTAAATAATAGCCTGTAAAGGAGTAAAAAAAAATGGCGCAGGGACATTGAGAGTACTCTGGACACACCCAAAATTCAGAATGTGGGTGTGGCCAGCACAGCTGAGGAGCCCTTCAGAACTCTAGGCTGCCTACTCTGCCTATTGGTAAATCAGACCCTGGTTCTTGAGAAATTGTTATGTTTTAGTGGCACAGTCTTATACCTTATGTTAATGTCTTGCACAGCAGACTGAGTTGTTTTGTTTGGTGCCAAACTTGTTACTCGCTGTGCTATTAAAAATCCCACCAGTGTGTGGGCTCTGCCTATATGCATTCACAGCACAGTGTGTGTTCATAATAATACTTGCCCAGCACAAAAACTAATTAGCACAAAGTGCCAGACTGTGCTAACACTAGATTGACTTGCCAAAAGTTATTTATTGCATGAATTATTGGTGAGCACAACATAGAGGCAGTTTTTAATTCAATTTAATGTTAACTAAACCTATCTCAGTGTGACAGATCCACTTTAAATTAGAGGGTCAGATTCCAAGTGTTCCAGAAAGACAGACTATCCAAAAGGTAAGAGTATCCCTGCTGGAATACAGTTAACCGTTTAAGTGCCAGAGAGCATTACAATGAGATGGATCCCTCTCTGGCACGCAAAAGGTTAAACAGGCAAACATGTTGAAAGAACACATACCAACATCAACCTGTAGTAGGGTGACCACACGTCCCAGAATGCCTGGGACTGTCCCTTATTGGAGGTCTGTGTCCTGCATCCCGGGTCACCCCCCACCAGGACAACAAAGTGTCCCGGAATGGAGCAACATGCACCAGTCCAGCCAGCCAATGAAGACCATATAGCAAATACATTTCATTGGCTGGCTGGACTGGTGCGTTGGAGACAGCTGGGATGAAGCTGGTATGCTGGCGCTGCAAGTGAGACCTGCTGCTGAGGCTCCTGCCGGCGAAGACCATCTTTCTGAGGCTGCCTCAGCCGCGGGACTAGAGTGACCACATGTCCCGGAATGGCAAAATGGAAATGTGGTCACCCTAACCTGTAGCCTCCTAAAGTGTTATTAAAGGCACTGTGCATCCGTGACCCTGCTAAAACCCCACAGAAATAGACATCAGGAGCCGTCTCCCCTGTTTGATGGGCTCTGCAGGTGCCTGTCAGCACAATGATTCATGGAGGCTTGTTATTTGCTTCTTTGTTTTAGGAGACTACTGTCCCCAGTGATCGGTAGGTATTAGTCACTCCACACCCCACGGTGTGATATGTAACACTCTCCAGTGAGAAAATCTATCCAACTCTAATTATTTTCTAGGCATCCTTCTTCATCTAAGTATATTAAACCTCTTCAGCTCAACACCAACTCAATAGGAAAGCTGACATAAGAAACATGTTTCTATCTAGATAGCTTTCTCACTGATTAATGCATACTCCCCACCCCCATACTCAAATCGGAGACCTTGACAATAATACCAGTCTTTCACCCCATGTGGTAGAAAATATACTTTCTATTGCTGAAACTATTCCCTCCCTTTCCTATGAATGATAAAACAATGACTCAGTGGGGAAGAGTTCTGAGTCAAAACAGAGCTTTCATAACTCTTGACCTGGAGGAACGTACAAATCTGTGTACTGGACAAGAACATTTTGTCTGAAGTTGGGAAAGGTCAGTGTCATTAATCACCTAAACATATGTATAACTTTTCTTACACCATTGTTTATCCAGCTTTCTTAAACAGAACTCCCTTTCCATGGCCTAAAACCTTAGATATAGAATACCAGGAAAGCTGAAGTGATGACGTGGCGTTGTGGTTCATTCCCTTTCAGTAATATTTATAAACAATCCATACTGTGGGTAGTAAGCATGTTAATATGACTTGGGAATCATGTTTTTGTCATTGTTTTGTTGACAAAGTTCCAACAGGGAACTAGTAGCCTTATTGAGGAATCTAAAGAGGTACAGTTCTGGAACATATCAAGTGCATTATAGGGGACAAATAAAAATTCTCAAAATTCATATTGATTTAAAGGGGGAATGTAACCCATAAATGCTAAAGAGGTCTCCAGTGCATTGCTTCTCAATGCATTGGAGACCTCCCTAACATTCAAGGGGTAAAATACATCAATTAAATAAAAGGGAATTTTTATATTCTTTCTGTGCTAAAGAATTGTACCTCTTTGGTGTCACAGTTTTTAGATGAACATTCAGACAGGATGGTAAGGTTAAAATGACTTTATTGAAAGAGAGCAAACAAGGAATAAGGCCCTGGGGCCCACAAGGCAAATCACACAGTGATATACAAATACACAATAGCAATAAGTCTGCAGTACTAGAATAGGTGGACTGGAACAACAGGTTAACAGCTAGTAGAGAGACTCTTGACAGGATTAGTGAGGTTGAGGGCAACCCTTTGGAGAGCTGACCAGGTGAACGTGCACCGGAGCGGGTTCTCAGCCAGAATACAGTCAGCAATGGAGCGGGATCTCAGCCAGATACGGTCAGCAACGAGCAGGTTCTCAGCCAGATACAGTCAGCAATGGAGCGGGTTCTCAACCAGAATACAGTAAGCAATGGAGCGTAGCAACAGGAACTTCAGGAACAAACTCTTAGTCAGGCAGGCCAGGTCATACACGAATCAGCAAAGCATAGAAAAGACTCAGGAATTCGTACACCACGAAAGGGCGCCTAAGGGAGGACATCCCTGGGTATATAAAGGCAAGCACAGTGTTAGCAATTAAGACCAGCCAATCAGAAGGCAGCAGAGAATAACAATGTCGCCGCTCAGCAACAGAAGCATGGGCACCGTGATATTTGGTTTCCTACATAAGGCCTTAAAGAAGCAATAAACTTTTTTCTGTGAAAACCTATATGTTATAGGGCTTTTCCTGCCGTGTAGAACATTTTAAAAGTTCAAACTGTCAGGATGTGAGTATCATCCCCATCATTTCCTGACAGTTCAAACTGACAGGAAGTGATGATTCTGTTAGTATTATTTTCTGTGGAGAACTGTCGTCAATGAATCACCTCTCCCACAGCAGGTGTCTATAATGCACTTTTTTTTCAAACTTGAGAGCTTCAAGGTCATTACATTAAAGTACATTACTGTCTTATATTAAATATTACATAGAAGGAGTTGCCATATACTAAAAAATCATAACCGGCCAGATTTGGGGTATTGTTTACTATATTGTATTCAAAAGTTCTGTATATGCAAGTTTATGTTAATTGTTAAATTAAACCGCTTCAGCAATCTGAAGTTGGTGAAGCGGAAACTGTCCAATAGTGAGCCAAACTAGCTTTGCACATCACAGTAGGATGCATTGTAATAACTATTTACTTTTATGTTCTATGGGCTGCTCAAAAAAGCCAGTCACCCCCAAATGGAATAAAGTCTCCAGAAGAAGGATTTTTCAGGGAATGTTTTCCAAAATTTTCAATTCAATGTCATGCTACCTGAGTTGGCAGTCATTTCAGGCTCTGCCACTGGTTATCTGCATCTGGATGGCAGAGGTCTGGTTGTACTCAGTCCTATGCCAGGAGCATGCCTACTTACGGCAGCTTTCTGAGATACATGGCCAGGGGAGGGCTGGCCTGGGGGGCAGGGGGGCAATTGCCCCCTGGGCCGGCCATATGTCTGGGCCAGTGGGCCACTGCCTCACTTAATATAGCTCTTGTTGCTATAAGTGGAGCTATACTAGTGATGCCATAGTGCTTATAATTGAAACAGAGCTACACATATGCTATCACAAAGCTACAATCCAAATGAAACTCATTTACCTTGTAAGCTCTATACTAGTATCATTAGAGTAGTTTGCTTAAAGGGATAGTAATACTTAAAATGTAAAAATAAATATGTTGTAGGGTTTATCCCCCAGAGTAAAACAAGAGTACTCCCACTGCTGAAAGGTGTTTCATTCAAAAGTTATTAATTTTCAAAGTTGAATTTTTTAGGTGCAATATCACAGTGGCCTGAAATTGTACAGTGGCGCTGTTGCTACACCATCCTATGGAGATTTATGGTCCCGGGACCAGAGCTGTCCATAGGATCATGTAGCAACAGCGCCACTGTACAATTTCAGGCCACTGTGATATTGCACCTAAAAAATTCAACTTTGAAAATTAATAACTTTTGAATAAAACACCTTTCAGCAGTGGGAGTACCCTTGTTTTACTCAGGGGGATAAACCCTACATCATATTTTTTTTTTACATTTTAAGTATTACTATCCCTTTAAATTGTAAGCTCTGTATTATCAGCCCATTTCAACTGTGAGCTACGTGGTATCGCTTTGTTTCATGATATTAATGCCACTTTTAAAATTAACAAAAGGAGTTGGGCTGGGACAGTGGCTTGAAACAATAGTAGAAATGGGCCACTTGATCGAATTTGCCCTCCGGGCCACAAGTTGCCAGCCCTCCCCTGTACGTGGCACTTCGAAAAACCTACTGCTGTGCATCCCTGAAGTCTTGTTTCAGCACCTATTGTTTGTGTGGACATTCAATGACATTGGTGTGCACATGGCACGAGACATCTGGAGCACTATTTAGGCTTGCTTCCCATGCTAATCTTTTTGTCAGGTGTCTTGGCTCATCCCTTGCTTCTTGGTGGTTTCTTCCAATTGCTTTTTATGTTAATAATGCTGAGCTTCTCTAGTAATTTGTGATACTTGCTTGTTTCTTGGACCTCTCCTCTTCCTGCTTGTGGCCCCAGCCTCAGATTGTTCTTCCAATTCTGCTGTTTTGCTCTCAGACCCCAACATTGGCTCCTCTGACTAAATCTCCTTTCTTCAGTTTGACTATTTATTTTCTGGACTTGCTAGTGTTCAGTGACATGGATGCACAAAACTTGGGGATCAACCCGCAGAGTAGAGCGGTCATCCTGCCCAGGTCATTGCTATTCAGAATTCACAACCTGACATTCACCTTGAGTGGAATTAGCAACATTCTCACCAATTTATATGGGGCTTTTAACACACCCAGTGCCAGAGTGTCTCCAATGCATTGCACTGTCCATTATAACATTGAATTTTCTATTGTGAGTTACCTAATAATTAATTTACTGCTACTGTATAGTTTTCGCATACCCAGCTCTGTTCTGTACTCTACAGTTGGAACATGCTGCCCTCAACTGTTGGACTATATCTTCCATCATCCTCACATGGTCAACATTAGTTGTAGCAGCTGTAAAGCCATAGTGTACTGTTGGTATAATCAGTAAGTCCTGTAGGTTAAATGCGTCAGGTTTAGTATTTCATAATCACAAAAATAACTATCATTTTATGATGTCTTACATATAAAACAGCTTAGTTATAAGTGATTACCAGAATTACATGTAGTTTATATCTAATTTATATGAAAAGTATGCATATAACCCTTTGAGTGCCAGGGGGGTACGCAACACATTGCAAAGCAAAGCGTTGCGTACTCCTCTGGCACTTAAAGAGTTAAGCCCTTGAGTGCCAGAGGGGTATCCAACACATTGCACTCAAAGGGTTACGTACGTACACTCCCTGACTTCTAAGGACTTCACCAATGCATTGCGAAACAATATGTTGTAAATGTCTCTAGTTTAATTGACAGCAGATGCAGGTAGCATACTGTACCCAGTCTGTTTCTGGACTACAATTCCCATCATTCTCAAATGATGATCTCTAAGATTACTAACACTTTATTGTCCCCTATATATATAAGAGCATCTTGTTTTGAGGCATGAAAAGAATCAAACATTGAAGATTACATCTAAATGAATATTAGCGACAACTAAAAAAGGAACACATTTGCGATGCCTCTAGCATCAAAGGGGCTAAGAATATGCTTAGAAAGGCTTCCACACACTCCTCTGTCCATAGCATAGACATAACTGAGCTCATTAATAACTGCAACAAAAGACTTACGTCAATCCCTATTTCCATTCCGTGGACAATGTCAATTGACTTTGGCATTTTACAATAATCCTGCTCCAGATATCTTATTGAGTTAATCCCCAGAAGGTCAATACTTCACATCATTTCTAAATTAACTTTCTTTGACAGGTTATAGTTTTTCCTCTATGCACTGAACTACATTAAATCAAATATTATTTCAGTCATTATCATAAATTAGAAACAATTACATCTGCGTAGGAATTGTATTATTCAAGAAAAAAAAAAACCTGACATAACAATGAGTAGGACATTTCTACACAACGATCGCCTTGATTTACTATACATAAGACTCAGGGAAAACGCCTCTTATTTACAAAGATGTGAAAAAGAAAACGTATGGCTGTATTAGTGCTTAGGAACAATAAAGGGACAGTAATACTTAATTTTTGCAAGATAAGATATTATATGTATTAAATAAACGAAACCATCTACCTGTATGTATTTTCCCCATAACTTGCATAGTTTAGGAGTAATTCCTTTCTAAAGTTTACCCCTCCCGCCCATTTTACCTACGTCACCGCTCAAGCTGTCAGACTTGGATTCTGGTCTGCGGACCGGACGGATCGTCTGGAGAGCTGAAATAGGAGTGGATACCAAGGAAATCTTCATGACGATGATCTACTGCCTCAAACCATGCCCACTTTGATTTCCTTGGTATCCACTCCTATTTCAGCTCTCCAGACGAGCCGTCCGGTCAGCAGACCAGAATCCAAGTCTGACAGCTTGAGTGGTGACGTGGATACAAGGGGCGGGAGTGGTAAACTTTAGAACACGATTATGGCAAAAATACATAGATGGTTTAGTTTATTTATTTAATACATACAATATCTTAGCTTGCAAAAATCAAGTATTACTATCCCTTTAACTAGAAACATTGGATCTGAAGATAAATAAGAACCAACTGGACCATCTAGTCTACCTATCCCTCTATCTATGTAGAAAGCTAAGAAGTGTAATCCTTAGTATAGCCAGATGTTTATCCCAAGAGTTCTTAATGCATTTAACGTTGCAGCACCTACCGGGAGGTTATTCGAGGGGCCTTATGTATAAAGAAAAGTGGACCAATTCAGGGGCAAATTAAATTCAATATAGGGGGCAAATTAAGTTCCCAAATTGAGTTAAACTCTTCTTTAGTCCCTTGAATCTTAGAAAGGTCCCCAGTCCATTGTTTTGCTATGACCTGGAGACCTTTCTGGCAATCAATGACTTAAAGCCCCCATTTAACCCTTTGAGTGCCTCCCTACATCACAGCTGGTTTGCTCCCGAATTCCCTTTACATTTATAAATTAGGTATTATGTATGTCTCATTCTTTCTGTGAAGACGTTTTTGTCACACTTTTCCTTACTTTTCCAGTTTTAGATTGTCAGCTCGAACTAATATCGGGAGTATTTTAATGCAGGAGCGTTCCCAGGGTCCTCCTGTTCCATGTGACCTCCCCTTGGTTCCCCAACAGTCAGATGTTTACAGAAAGGAACCAGTTTAATCCTGGGATCAGATGGTCAGTGGAGAGAGAGGCGGCTGTTCTGGACACACAAGGAATACAGTAGATCTGGCTGCTCTTCTCACAAATAGGAAGAAAAAGAAAAATCTACAACAAAACATATAGAAAATATGTAAGATCCTCATATTTAGGGTCCTCCATTCACAATGGTGCCCAACATACCTGGGAACTTTATCCTCTTGACACCATGGAGGGGCCTCATTTAGTGTGACTAGGAGAGTGTAAATGACAGGATTTGTGAGAAAAAGGGGTGGGGTTTAATTGGGTCGATGGTGTTTGTCCTCGTTTTGTCATAAAGTGGGTGGTAACTAGGTGGAAAGTGGGCAGAACAGGGTGGGAAGGAGGAGAAGTAGGCGCGAAGTGGGAAGAACAGGGTTGGAAGTGGATACAACAAAATGGAAAGGAGAAGAAGAGAGCAGGAAGAACAGGGTGAGAAGGCGGAAAAGTGGTTAGGAAGTGGGTGGAACTGGGGGGAAGAAGGAGGAGAAGTGGGCAGGAAGTGAGAGGACCAGGGTGGGAAGTGGGAGGAACAGGTTGAGAAGGAGAAGTGGGCAGGAAGTGGAAGGAACAGGGTGGGAAGGAGGAGAAATGGGCAGGAAGTGGGAGGAACAGGGTGGAAAGGAGGAGAAGTGCGCATAAAGTGGAAGGAACGGTGGAAAAGAGGAGAAGTTGGCAGGAAGTGGCAGGAACAAGGTGGGAAGGAGAAGTGGGCAGGGTTTCAGAGGAATCTCACCTCCACCGGAGAATCAACCTCTATCCCCAGAGACCCATGAATTAATTCTAAAATATTGAGCATTTGGGGCAGATCTGGAGAGTTCCCAGGTATTCTACCAGGGTCCTCAGGGGTTCTTAAAACAGCCATGTGTAATATTCCACTGTTCGTGAAAAACATTACTCTCCTGGGAAACCAGAGAGAGAGAGATACAGCATGAATAGCTATAACATATGCAATGATGGCCATTCTTCCTGGGCTTGTAGCATAGATCAGGAGTGCTCAAAGCTGTCCTCCAGAGTCCAGACCCTCCCCCCAAACAGTGTATGTTTCATTAACTCAGACAGATCCTCCAGAATGACTGATCCACTGATTGATTCACTTGTGTTCATGTGAGGAGATCCATAAATCTTGCACTGTTGGGGGGGGGGGGGGCGCACAGTGCCCCTGGTATAGATCTACTGATATCAGTTCCATTATGTACCAGGCAGAGAACTTAAATGTTCCCTCTAAAGAGCAAAACAAGCACTGACAATGTTAAGGGTGTAACTAAAACTAGGCTGGGTTGCTTGGTGCATATGTAATTCCAACACAGATCCTGCATAAACAGTCATCTTTAACCCTTTGAGTGCCAGACCCCTCTTTTAGCTCTGGGTTGCTCGGTTTTGCTCTCTTTAGAGGAAACACTGCAGAGAAATATGCAAAAATACACATAACTGGAGCCATACCTCCCAACATTTCAAATTGCCAAAGAGGGACACTTGTGTTTTAGGGGGTGTTGCTGGGGGCGTGGCTGATGGGTGGGTCATTACCAGGAATTTTTAGGCTATTTTATGACCTATTGACACCTCCTTGAGTAACCTAATAAATGACTTATAACAAGACCAAAGTATTTTATTTACTCAGACTAATTTATAAACACATATACTGACTTTTAAACAAACAATAATGTGAGTTATTTTGCTGTAGAGCAATGTGATACACTTATATACACACCAAGCAATCTGATCTTCTAAAAAGAGGGACATCAGGGTGGGAAAGAGGGACAGAGGGATTTAGGTCTAAAAGAGGGCTGTCCCTCCTAAAGAGGGACACTTGGGAGGTATGCTGGAGCAGAAGGCATGTGAAAAGGCAAACGAGTTATAAAAATATTGTCAACAAAGAGCCAGATGTATGACTTGTGAGTGGGTAACCCACCCCTTTGTGCAGTTCAGCCTAAATAAAACTCAGGGCCTTATTTATCAAGCTAAATAGAAGCAATTCTGGTGAAAGACATAGGGAAAAAAAGAAATTGCCATTGATTTAAAGGGGACACTTAACCCCTTGAATGTTGGAGAAGTCTCCAACTCATTGCAAAGCAAACCACTCAAGCATTCTAGAGGTTAAAAGTCCTACTTAAGTCAATGGGAGTTTACTGAATTTTAGTTTCAGATATCTAGTAATGATGGCTTTCTTCAGAATCACAGGGCTTTAGATTCATGAAAAACATAATAATAGAATAGGCACACCGCTTACACCAGGGGAGACTACCATGCAAAAACGTGCACAGGGTTATACTAAGCATACCTCCCAACAATTGCCAAAGAGGGACACTTGTGTTTTAGGGGGTGTTTCTGGGGGCGTGGCTGGTGGGCAGGGCATTACCAAGAATTTTTAGGCTATTTCTTGACCTACTGCCACCTCCTTGTGTAACCTAATAAATGACTTATAACAAGACAAATGTATTTTATTTACACAGACTAATTTATAAACACATAAACTGAAGTTTAAACAAACAATAATGTGAGTTTTATTGATGTGGAGCAATGTGATACATTTATATACAGGCAGTCTAATCTCCTAAACACAGGGACACCAGGGTGATACACTTATATACACACCAGACAGTCTAATCTCCTAAACACAGGGACATCATGGTGATACACTTATATACACACCGCACAGTCTGATCTCCTAAACACAGGGACACCAGGGTGATACACTTCTATACACACCACACAGTCTAATCTCCTAAACACAGGGACACCAGGGTGATACATTTATATACACACCATGCAGTCTGATCTCCTAAACACAGGGACACCAGGGTGATACACTTATATACATACCGCACAGTCTGATCTCCTAAACACAGGGACACCAGGGTGATACACTTATATACACACCAGACAGTCTAATCTCCTAAACACAGGGACATCATGGTGATACACTTATATACACACCGCACAGTCTGATCTCCTAAACACAGGGACACCAGGGTGATACACTTCTATACACACCACACAGTCTAATCTCCTAAACACAGGGACACCAGGGTGATACATTTATATACACACGATGCAGTCTGATCTCCTAAACACAGGGACACCAGGGTGATACACTTCTAAACACACCACACAGTCTGATCTCCTAAACACAGGGACACCAGGGTGATACATTTATATACACACCACACAGTCTGATCTCCTAAACACAGGGACACCAGGGTGATACACTTATATACACACCGCACAGTCTGATCTCCTAAACACAGGTACACCAGGGTGATACCCTTATATACACACCACACACTCTAATCTCCTAAAAAGAGGGACATCAGGGTGGGAAAGAGGGTCAGAGGGATTTGGGTCTAAAAGAGGGATACTTGGTAGGCATGTACTAAGTCCAAATATGTAAAGTCCAAAAATAGAAAAGAAATAGAGAAAAATTCTCCAAGCGGACTTCTAACAGGCACTCAGCTCCTCCAACATGTAATACTACCTTATAATAAAATAAGTAAACCAAAAAATATCAAAAATATAAATGTACAAAATACAACAATATGTAAAAACAAACCCAAATACCACCCCATAGATGCCGGCATCTACACCAGATGAAACCAAAATTCAAAAAATGGTTAGAAAAGTATATAGATGAGGAACACTCCAATATATAGAGGATGTTCTGATCATATCATATCATTCTTCCGGATGATGACCATTCCGATATAGGCAAATCGATAAACTGAGATCAACATTAGATACACTATATCCATATTCAGAACACATCCACAGTATAACAAACGGTCCACTAGCTCAGACATCCGCATAAATGCAGTCACTAATCACCGTATAACAGATATTAAGACAGTCTGTATATCTTATGGATCAATCATAGTATCACCACCACATTAGAATCACACTGGGATCGCAACACATGTATCTTATGAGTGGGCTTGAAATAAAGAAACAATCTAACAGCATTCAGGTGAACCGCTCCACTCCAATGTACCCTTGACCCTCCATCCATGTGAACGGCTTTCTATAATCACAATTTCTGCCGTTCTTCTTGTGGTGTCAATGGTTTTCCATATTGATACTGTATAGCATCCTCATCCAAAGGCTTGAATATATCAGTATTTACAATGTAACATATCGGTATTATGTATTTGACTCAACATAACGCTCAGTCTGAGTAAGTGTATATCAGATCAACAGTTTTATGAACGGCAGGTGTAGTCATGCCATTGTTGCCCGTAGAGGTCTCCCTTTAGAGATAATGGCCCCCAATTCACAACCAGATGGTAGAAATTCAGTTCCACGTGCACAGTACTGATTGTACTATCTTTAATATATATGTAACAGAGAAGCATTTTTCAACACTATTTCTGATCTTATTGGATAGCACCTCTCTTTATGTAGACATCAGTGAAATCATGGATAATAATTTGGACAGTCTTTCACATACAGAGACACCAAAATATTACCAAATTTTGTCAAGCAACTTCATTTATCCAACCCATGGAGAGTCTCTTGCTCATTTTTGCCTAATCCAACATTCAGTCAATTTCATACATCCCAAAGAGGACAAGTTATCATTTCTAACCACACTCCCATCTTTATATCAAGCAACCAAGCCATTCTAAACTCCCCTGGAGATTCCCTGACCATTAGTGGATAAAGTTGATTTTACCATCATGCTACATACTTTCTTCCAATACTTTCTATCAGACATTGTATTTCATGAAGTCAACCACTACTTCTGTGGGTCATAGCCAAAGCTGTATTACATGGTCCTTGAAGCAAACAATACAATTCAACAGTTTTACATAACATATAAAATTACCCTTCTCCCACAAAAAAATTCACAGCTTATGGAAGAGCCCTGTGTTATTGCAGACCAACATCCATAGATGAGAGGGTAATCAGTTGGACACAGAGTTCTTGCTTCTCGTTCCATGAGAGCTTCTAATGAGAAGTGGACATCACTGCTATTTAAACTCCCATACCATAAGCATTGTGTGCAAAACACAGCCAACACGCTTGTCCATCAACATGTTTACAATCCTTGATAACAGTTACATTTTACTATGTTTATAAACCTTGATGTTATTTACCATACAAAGATATGCACAGTTGACAGAAATGAAACTCAGTTAGCAGGGGGAACCACATATTTTTAACCTCTTACACATTCCACCCTTGGTCCCTACTTACCAACTGAGCTGACATGTCACCAGGCCCAAGGCTCTTAATAGGTACCACTGTCACTGACACTTGCTGGATATCCTTCAGGCTAGTTGGCTGGTACAGCATAAAATCTACCTGCATTAAGGGATATGTGAACATACCCAACAGTCAGTATGATTGATAGTCTTTTGCCATAGCATAATGTGCTCAAACAAAGCATTATCTGGAATCCCGGCCACAATCGCTTGTCACATTAGATTGCAGTGCGTCCTGAACCCGAGTTGGTGTAAGGAGTATCCCCACATAAATGAACAAAACACAAATGAGAAAGGAAATAAATCCAAAGCACAGAGCTTGAGGGATGTATTCCTCAGCAGTAACACCTCCGGCGAACAGACTGTCCCACTGTTTTGTTGCTACAGGCAAGATGTCACCACAATCTGGGAATTAAAAGTAACCTAGAAGCAGGAAGATAAACAGGGTTGGCTTCTTCCTCCAACAGGACTAAAATTGTAGCCCACTGTCCTCATGACAAAATCTCCCCCATAGATGCTCTGTGTGTGCCCAAGCCTGTGGTAGGTATTACCCTAACCTTAGCCCCCGCTTCTAGAACTTGCATCTGTTCTGTAATACACAGTGACGCAACATAAATGTCAATCCACCCTAGTACCTCATCTTTCTGTAATGCCACTGGTTTTATTGGTCTTAATGCCACAATGTGTTCTCCTAGCCTAATTTTATGTCTAATTTTGTGTCTTCTTCCCATGTGCACCATGTGCTAACTGCCATGTTATGTGGTATCTTGAATCACTTGATTATTCAAAATCATAACAGGGGTCAAGAACCTTATCCCACCCCTTTGAGTGTGTGTTGGAGTTAGCTTTCGTATTTGTCCCTTCAGCAAAACATTCTATCTTTCAATCAGACCCACCAGCTGTGGGTGGAAGGAATATGGAACACGCAATGCACATCCTGTTCCTCAGACCATTGTTTCACCATCTTCCCGGTAAAATGTGTGCCATTGTCTGATTGTATTTCCAGGGGCATTCCATAGTATTTTATCATGAGCTATAATAGTTTCAATGTAGTCTACTGGTCATCGTGCTTGGCTGGGCACACCACCAAAACCCCAGAATAGGTGTCAAGCTCTGTGGCACAATAGCAAACCTGCCCAGCATAGGGTTTATGAAATCCATCTGCCAGACTTGTCCACCAGTGTTATCTCTGTGAATCTGTCCAGGTCTTGTCTTCCATATCTGTTTATAACCATTTACACCAACTAATTTCTCTGTATTACTGCAAGAGATGGACCTCTTCTGAAAAATGTTTGTATTGTGGTGTCGTGGTAAATGCCCTACCTCCTTGTACGATAGCTTTTCTATACAATGATATGGGTAATATATGTCTTTAGAATAACTTTAGAACCATATTCTAATAATGTATACATTATACCAGTTGTTCCATCTAGAAATAATTCCCTATTTTAGTAATCTGATGGAACGTCTCCTTTACCTTCTCTTTCCTCACCCTCTATTTGAAATTACCTATTTTTGCAACATGCTACCATGTAAGCCGGGTATGTAGTTTGGGATTGTCTTCTACTATAAATCCCTTTGTTTTTGCACCTTTCCTTCACTAAACATTTAATATCTAAAGTATATAAATGAGCATTAAAGTTAAATTATTTTGTGTTAAAGGTAACATTTGATTAAAGGACCACCAATATGTCCTAATAATTAAACTTGGGCACACCTGCATCTTAGATGCCAGACTCCCAAATAAAGTGTTCTTTAGAAGTAATAATTCATTGGGAATAGTTTGGGGTCATGTAGAACCATGTCTGTCTCTGTGGGTAGGATATCCAGCACTAATTAAAGATTGATTTTGGAGAAACAATTCACACAGAATTGACTCATAAAAGGCCATTAGAATTTTCACCCCAGGTAGAGGTAAGTGGATGCTATTATTATTATGTGAGAACCCAGGCCAGTAAGTCTTTCTTCCGTAGTATTTTTAGCTCTGCATGCTTACCTGGATACACCCGCTCCACTTACTCCTGCTCATCTATAACTTTCGATTCTGTCTGCTTTCATGGACACACCCCCTGAGGCCTACATCAAGCAACCATACAAGCACTTCAGAAGATGTGTAAATTATTTATCAGACTAGTATTCCAGTGCTTTGATGCTAGTTCTGTGAGTTTGATTTTGGCTTGCCCCTGATCACGCTTTGTTTGACGCCTACTCTGCCCTTCTTCTGCATACCTATTTGGAGCCTGTAATTTTGTTTATGAGCTTCTTGTTCAGTCACTATCTTCATGTGGCTCTAGTTACTGTCTGCTTCCATTTATGATGAAGTACGTACATCCTGGTCCAGATTCATTCAGCTGGTTCTGGCTATTAGACCTTGCAGTCAACAATATTTACCACTGCAAGTTGTGACAGCAAGTTTGCACTTGCAGTTGACACGGCTACACATCCCGGCATTGTTCCATAGCAGCTCTTCAGCAACAGCTTCTGGAGTTTGCTCCATTTGCCCACACATGGCTCCCCATCCATCCTATTCCATGATCGCCAGTTAGTAAGTGGTTTTCATCCTCCTTTCCAGTACTGAACCTAATGCTGTCACTTCTACCTTGGCCACTGCTAGTTCAGTGCCTTGGAGCTGTCCTCTGCCCTGCTTCTCCACCTCTTGTCTGGCCATAATTCACAAAAGTAAGAAACTTAATCAGAAGATGGTTTCTGTTTCTGGGCTTATGCAAATCCTGCACCATAAAATGTCTTCCTTCTACCCACTACTGCCTCCGCAGTACACATCTCCTTGTTGGCAGGCCTCCATATATCCACTTGCCTGAACACTTTGATGGAAACCCCAAAGAACTGTATGCAGTACACTTCAAAATATAATTTCTTCACAGTAGAAAAACCTGCATAATGTCCCTCATCAAAAGATAAGCCTCAGCATTGATCTCTCCCTTGATTGACCAATACTCACCATCCTAGAAAAATCATACACCTTCATTGTGTAACTCTGCATTCAGTACTTGATACCCCAATGCAAGGCTGCTATTCTGGACCTTAAGCAGGGAATGAAGCCCTTGGCTCAGTATACCACTGAATTCTGACACCTGGGGTATGATACTGACTGGGGGAGAAAGTGCTCCTTAAGGGGTCTTTCCTGAAGGAGAGCCTTGTAAAATTAAAAGTTAAGCTAACTGTCCAGGACATTTCAGATAATCTAGAAGATCTGATCTCACTTTGTATTACTCTGAATAAATGCATCTCAGACTTAACTCTGCATGCCTGTTTAGATCCTTAAATGTTGATCCTTTTGTGAGCTTCTTGTTGAGTCTCATCTGCTTGTGTCTCTGGTTATGTTCTGCTTCCATTAATGAGTACATCCAACCTGGTCCAGTTCCAGCTCACCTTTTTCTGGCTATTTAAACTTGTTGCCAAAGTTACCCATGGCTTGTATGTGCAGCAAGGTTGCACTTGCAGTCTATACGGTTCACATACTACGTATCCCAGCTTAGTTCTATAGCAGCATTTTAGAAAAAGCTTTGGGAACTTGGTCCATTTGCTCACTCATCTCTCCCCAGCCATCCTGTTTCATTCTGGCAAGTAAGTGGTTTTCATACTCTGCTTTCTCTCCAGTCCTGTTCCTATTCCTGTCCAGTGTTATTTTTACATTGATTGCTACTTGCTGGTACAGGCCCCAAATGATCAGATCGATGTCTAGAAGTCCTCCTCTGTTCTGAGGGCCAACTTCCTGTCCAGTATATCAGTGTGACATGTTCTCCCACTGCTGGTAAATGATTTACTCAAAAGTTATAACAGTGCAAACTGTCATGAAGTGGTGGAGCAATTATCATTACATTCCATGGAGAAACTGATGCTCACCTTTCTCATATAATGCAATAGAAGAAGTGTCTGGACATCAGGTGGAACTGTTGCTAACTTTTTTTTTTATATTTATTTTTTTATTGAAAAAACGACAGGTTACAAGAAGGCATTGCCGTGATACATAGCAAAAATTAGAAAGCATACATGATATAATACACACATGTCAACAGGTAATACAAATGAGAGTGAACGGGCAAAGAACCCACAGCAAGAAGTACATCTCAGGTTGTTGCATGAGACTGTCGTTTAAGTTCGTACCAAAATCGAGAAAGAAGAATAGATAGAAGTGAAGGAAGAGAAGAAAAAAGAGGAGGGGAGAGGAAGAGGAGGACAGGGAATGGGAGTAAAGTAAGAGAGAGAGGAGGAGATTGGCTTCTGGATACTCGTAAGAGAGGAGTCTACCAGGGACAGGAGAATCATATAGTCCCCGGGCGTTCTACACCAGATTTCCAGGTCGTAATGAAAGAGGAGAGATAATGGACGTCTAGGTCCTGTTTGATTCTAGCAATTCTCATTAGGATCAAATGATCCCGAGCTCTCGAATGCCATTCAGCTAGGGATGGAGGGTCAGTGTCTTTCCAGTGTGCCGGGATCAATGACTTAGCAGCAGATGATAATATCAGCAGAATATGATGTTTATGTTGCGGGATAGCAGACAGTCCCAAAAAGAAGAGGACCAACTGGGGAGTCTTCGGTAGTGAGATACCAAGCGAGCGTTCTATCCATTCCAGGAAGTGAGACCAAAACGGAAGGAATTTGGGGCAGGACCACCATATGTGAAGAAAAGTTCCCTCGTGTGAAAGGCATCGCCAGCAGAGAGAGCTCCCAGAAGTCTATGTTGCTAACATTTTAATGTATTAAAAAATGAGGTATAATTACTTTGAAACAAAGCATCTCCTAGAAGTGGGAGTAGCCTAGTTTTGCAAAGCAAGAAAAACCCTATATGTTTTTGCAAAGCAAGAAAAACCCTATATGTTTTGTTTGCCATAATAAGTTTACTGCCCCATTAACTTAGCACTGCACCATGGGAATTCAACAATTTAAAATGTGCAAAGTAGCCAATTTCCTAGATGCACGTAAAAGAATTAACAAGTTCTTCACCAGACAATCTGTACCCAGGGATACTGCGTATCTAATTATGAAAGATTGTGTTGGCTATGATTCAGTATACCTTACCTCCCTACTTCTTTAATTAGGATGAACGCTTAAAATTTACATACAGTTGGCATGCATTTTGAATCTATTAGCATAATGTCACCATTTTCAAATAATTGTTTTAAATACTTATCTGTCATATAATTTACCCTGACTATTTTGAGCCTTATGCATATTCAGAATTCTACATATTTAGTTTGTTTTGCCAGAATGGAGAAGAATCATTAATTAGCGCTAAATGACATAAATTATATATTTTTTTTTTATATTCATATCTCTATTCTTGTCTATTGTCATTTTCACAGTTCATAGCCAATAACTGCAGTTTACAGATGTAATAAAGTTTACCACTTATTGACAGATAAAGCACTTGTTTTATGAAGTCAGTGTTGTTGCTAACAAGTTACTTTTGTAATCAAATGAATTAAAAGGATAGTAACCCCCCAAAAAATGTGAAGCCAAATGCTAGGAATCAGTAAAACATACTTAACTCCCATATTCCCATCTCTCAAACCATTATGGTTTGAGAGATGTAAGAGAAGAAAGACCACCGCTCACTCCCCTTTCTGCCTGACTAGCTGTAAAGCTGTCAGAGGCAGAATCCGGTTGACCGACTTATGGCGGCTCTGCAAGATCGCTGTCATCTAGATATCTCGGTATAAGTACTTCATCGGTCTACCACATGTGCTTGCAAGCCAGGCACACGCTGTACACCATGCCGATGAAGTAATTATTCCGAGATATCTAGATGACAGTGCTCCTGAAGAGCCGACGTCTGATCCTCGAAGCAGGATCTCATGACGTCCGCTATACAGCGGATGCATGAGAAGGGGGAGGGAGCGGAGGTCTTTCTTGTCTTACATCTCTCAAACCATAACTGTTTGAGAGATGGGAATATGGGAGTTAAGTATGTTTTACTGATTCCTAGCATTTGGCTTCACATTTTTCAGGGGGGGGTTCCTATCCTTTTAAAGGATGTGAATAGGAAAGGATTGGGTAGGAGCTGGCTGTCAATGTTTGAGGTCTGCTAAAAATAAATCTCGCAGACTAAGATAATGTAGTTTTCATTACTATCACATTCAGTTGTATCCAAACGTTTGGGCACCCCTGGCTAAATTACATGTTTTGCTGATTTTCAAAGTTAACAGAAGTTAACACAACCTCTTCAGCGCAACAAACTTAAACGTGACATATTTCTGCAAATTTTAATGCACATTTATTTTCTGAATTTAACAGACTGAAAAATTAAAACAGAAAATGTAGAATGTGCAAAAGTTTGGGCACCCTTTCAGTTAATCCATCAGTGTTATTTTTTTATAAAGTCTCAAAACTTAATTGAATCATTAGGCCTTAATCTAAGTTAGGTGATGACACCTGCAGAGCTTAATAAATTCCCTGAGTCTTTGAACATCTCTGGGTGTTGTGCTTACACTCGGCAATCATGGACTCCTCTAAGCAGCTAACTGAGCATCAGAAAATACGATAATTAACCCTTACAAATCAGGGAACGCTATAAATATTTATCTAAATACTTCCTGTTTGCATTTTCTACTGTCTGAAATGTCATTAAGAAATGGAAGTTAAAGTGTCAGCAATGTCCAAAATTTTCTTTTAATAAAATTGTAGAGGCTAAAAAAGATCACCATTGTCACAAACCCCATCTCTCAAACCGCTATGGTTTGAGAGATATTTGCAATCAAAATTCCACCTTCCCTCCCCTTCTCTTGATGTCAGCTGTAAAGTTGACAGAAGGGGATCTGTGTCGGCCGACACGATGAGGCTCTTCACTAGAGCCGAAATCCAGGTATTGAAAAAGAATTACTTCATTGGAAAGGTCTATAAAGTGTGCTTGCAAACCAGGCACACTTTGTAGGCCTTTACAATTAAGTAATTCTTATGCAATAACTGGGATCTCCTGCTGTCAGCTAGAGGCTGACGTCAGGGGGAACTTTCATTGCCAATATCTCTCAAATCATAGAGGTTTGAGAGATGGGGTTTATGGCAATGTTAATCTTTTTTTTAGCCTCTACAAATCTATTAAAAGAAAATTTTGGACATAACTAACACTTTAAGGGGAACTGCTGAAGTGAAGACAAGATCTGTAAAAAACATATCTAATAGAATTGCTCATTTTGCAAACCAAAATCCCCCATATTACTGCAAATGACCTGCAGGAAAGTTTAGCTGGCATGGGAGTGGAGTCCACTGAGCAACGTTGCTTACATAAACATGATCTGCGTGGAAGAGTCATCAGTGGGAAACCTCACCTGTGATTGCATCATAATAGTCAATATCTGAAGCATGAAACAGATCACTTAGATAAATCAGAGGTGTTTAGGAATCAAGTGCAGCGGTCTGATAAAGTTAAAATGTAACTCCCTGGCTAGAATCACTGACTGTTTAGAGAGAAAATGGAGACTCATTGAAGAAAATAACACCTTGCCAACTTCTAAGCATGAGGGCTGGACCTATTATGCTTTGGAGTTGCATGACAGCCAGTGGCACAGGAAATATCTTGCAGGTAGAGGGAAGAATGGATTCTACCAAGTATCGGCAAACCCTGGAACCTAATGGTCCCCAGTCAGTGAACAAATGGAAGCTCAAAAGGAGGTTGGCTATTACAAAACAATGATCCAAAATATACCACAAAATCAACCATTAACTGCTTCAAGAAATGAAAGCTTAAGCTTTTGGAATGGCCTTCACAGTTCCCAGACTGGATTATTATTGAAAATCAGTACATAGACCTCACACATGCAGTGCATGCGAGAGAACCTATGAATATCTCTATAAGCATTATGTCAGGAAGAGTAAGGAAAAATTCCTAAAGCAAGAACAGAAAGACTGTTAGCCGGCTACAAGAAACATTTGGAGACTGTATTTTCTGTCAAAGG
Organism: Rhinophrynus dorsalis; assembly: GCA_037306005.1. NCBI lineage: Eukaryota > Metazoa > Chordata > Amphibia > Anura > Rhinophrynidae > Rhinophrynus > Rhinophrynus dorsalis. The sequence goes on from CM074723.1 coordinate 451,775,424, forward strand.
GGATGTTACTAAGTACTGACTGATAGGGTTCCCAAACTATTGCTTTTTTTCGGGGGGGGGGGGGTTCAGTCTGTTAAATATAGCAAATAAATAGTATCCGTGAGTTAACATTTCCTGGAATATGTCAAGTTTAAGATTGTTCGCTGCAGAGGTGTTAACTTCTTAACAGTTAGAAAATCAACATAGCATTTTAGAATATTGCGGATATATACCATATATGTATTTTATCTTTTAATAAATACATCCTTTTCATAAATCTGTTTCCTAAAGGCTTACGTAGACCATAGGTCAGTAAGAGCTTGCCCAATCTGTAAGTTCCTTAAAAGATATCGTCCCACAACGGTTGGAGGGTCAGATATAGGGACTGGAAGGAGAGGTAAGCAGTATCCCAAGGAGGGACAAAAGCTAAAGACCTTGGATGCTGACAAGGGCTGGAGATCAGATCCAGACAAAGTTCTCATCCTAGAGGCAGGATAGGCCTCTTAAAAGAGTGAGTACTCACATTGAAGGGGGAAAGGGATACAAGCTGTTGAAGTGTATTTTACATAGATTCGGATAACAGTTAGAGGGACTTTGCGCTGTCCTCTTGTCGTTTGTATATCTGTTTTTCGAGTGCAACACTGGAAAAGAAGGGTTTATCCAACAACCCATAGGAAAAGCAGCATGTTCCGTGTGGATCCAAAATAAGGAAGATCGTGATCAGACAGAGACACTGTACCCTAGTCCATTCTGAAAATATAGTAAAAGTTTGGTTCTCGCGAATATATCCTTTATTAACCCCTTAAGGACCGGGAAAATCTGAGTTTGATTTGACTTAAGGACCGGAGCAATTTTGACTTTTTTGACTATGTCTTTGTTCAACCATATTTTCTCTTTAATTCCTTTTGTGCACCCACATAAATTATATACTGTTTTTTTAAGCACAAGTAGGGCTTTCTTTTGATACCACAATTATATGAATACCTCATTGTTTAATTTGATTAAAATAGAAAAAAAGAGGAAAAAAATCGAAAAACAACAACATTTTGCTTATATTCTCGTGTCAGGATTTGCATACAATTAGTTTATGACAAAAAAATACCCCTAAATATATTCATTTGCTTCTCCTGAATATAAGAATACCCCATATGCCTAGTATTTCAATCACTTCCTCACATTTACAAGGTAAATATTACAAGATGGATGCCATTATTTCCAACTTGTAATTTCTCAACAATTGGCATGTGAGCATCATAGCTTAGCTGACGGTGCCAGAACCAAAAATGTCCCACAAAGGTATATGTTTCTGAAAACTACACAACATAAAGTAATCAGGAGAATTTTGGAGTTTTTCATGCAGCTATTTTTCCAGAAAAAAATTTCAAAATTGTGGTAATATTTTGTTTTTTTGCAGTTTTCACACTTACATTTCAATACTACTGTTGATATCAAGCACATGATAGGTGAAGATTTTTAAAAATGCATTGTTTAGTGTTCAGCTCCTTCTTCTGAGTACGGCAATACCCCATATGCATAGGTTTCTCAAGGTTTGGGAGAGCTACGGGGCCCAAATTGGAACATGCGCGTTTCCAGTTTCACACTTTGAATTTTCACAGCTTGCATCACTGGTGCCATGTCTCATTTGGGGCTGTGTAACAGTGCTCCACTCTAAGATTTCCCCCCAAAAGTATATATTTTTGGAAAGTAGACACCCCAGGCTTTCATTTTATGTATGTTTTCAATTTTTTTACGCAGCCATTTTACCACCAATCGCTCGTAAATCTTGACGTAAGTTAAAAAAACAGTGTTTTTCACACTTGCACTTCAATGTTGATGTGAATTTCAAGCACAGGATAGGTGAAGATTTTTAAAAATGCATTGTTTAGTGTTCAGCTCCTTCTTCTGAGTACGGCAATATCCCATATGCATAGGTTTCTCAAGGTTTGGGAGAGCTATGGGGCCCAAATTGGAACATGCGCGTTTCCAGTTTCACACTTTGAATTTTCACAGCTTGCATCACTGGTGCCATGTCTCATTTGGGGCTGTGTAACAGTGCTCCACTCTAAGATTTCCCCCCAAAAGTATATATTTTTGGAAAGTAGACACCCCAGGCTTTCATTTTATGTATGTTTTCAATTTTTTTACGCAGCCATTTTACCACCAATCACTCGTAAATCTTGACGTAAGTTAAAAAAACAGTGTTTTTCACACTTGCACTTCAATGTTGATGTGAATTTCAAGCACAGGATAGGTGAAGATTTTTAAAAATGCATTGTTTAGTGTTCAGCTCCTTCTTCTGAGTACGGCAATACCCCATATGCATAGGTTTCTCAAGGTTTGGGGGAGCTACGGGGCCCAATTTTGAACAAATATTGAATTTTCACATCTTGGTTAACTGGTGCCATTACTCATTTTGGGCTATGTTCCAGTGCTGCACTTTAGAATTTCCCCCCAAAAGTGTATATTTTTGGAATGTAGACACCCCCAGCTTTCATTTTAGGTGTGTTTTCAAATTTTTTACACAGCCATTTTACCACCACTTTCTCGTAAACTTGACGTAAGTAAAAAAACAGCGTTTTTCACACTTTGCCTTCAATGTTGATGTGAATTTCAAGCACAGAATAGGTGAAGATTTCATAAGCTGAATTGATTAGTGTTCAGCTCCTCCTTTTGAGTACGGCAATACCCCATATGCATAGCTTTCTCATGGTTTGGGGGAGCTACGGGGGCCAAATTGGAACATGCGCGTTTCCAGGTTCACACTTTGAATCTTCACAGCTTGCGTTACTGGTGCCATGTCTCATTTGGGGCTGTGTAACAGTGCTCTTTTTTTAAGATTTCCCCCCAAAAGTGTATATTTTTTGAAAGTAGACACCCCAGGCTCTCGTTTTAGGTGTGTTTTCCAATTTTCTACACAGCCATTTTACCACCAATCCTGTGAAAATTTGACGTAAGTAAAAAAAATTCAGCATTTTTCACACTTTGCCTTCAATGTTGATGTGAATTTCAAGCACAGAATAGGTGAAGATTTTATAAACTGAATTGATTAGTGTTCAGCTCCTTCTTCTGAGTACAGCAATACCCCATATGCATAGCTTTCTCATGGTCTGGGGGAGCTACGGGGGCCAAATTGGAACATGCACGTTTCCAGGTTCACACTTTGAATCTTCACAGCTTGCGTTACTGGTGCCATGTCTCATTTGGGGCTGTGTAACAGTGCTCTTTTTTTAAGATTTCCCCCAAAAGTGTATATTTTTGGAAAGTAGACACCCCAGGCTCTCGTTTTAGGTGTGTTTTCCAATTTTCTACACAGCCATTTTACCACCAATCCTGTGAAAATTTGACGTAAGTAAAAAAAATTCAGCATTTTTCACACTTTGCTTTCAATGTTGATGTGAATTTCAAGCACAGAATAGGTGAAGATTTTATAAACTGAATTGATTAGTGTTCAGCTCCTTCTTCTGAGTACGGCAATACCCCATATGCATAGCTTTCTCATGGTTTGGGGGAGCTACGGGGGCCAAATTGGAACATGGAAAGTAGACACCCCAGGCTCTCGTTTTAGGTGTGTTTTCCAATTTTATACACAGCCATTTTACCACCAATCCCTCGTAAACCATGACGTAAGTAAAAAAAACAGCGTTTTTCACACTTAGGGTTGGCGGCAGTATACTGGGCTGCATACAAATTGGTTTGGGACACAATTTCACCTAAAATGTCTTCCCCCAAAAACAAATCAAAAAAATGATCATGGGTAAATCCTTCCACATCAATTTGAATCCCTGGGTTGCCTGTGAATTCTGAGATTTGTGGCCATAAATTGATACCCATTCATTAGGATCCGGAGTGGCAGGTGTTGGGGCATTTCTTTGGGCAGGTCTTTGGGCAGATCTTTTGGCAGGTGCTGGGGCAGTTGTCAGGGCAGCTCTTGGGGCATTTCTTTGGTAGGTCTTTGGGCAGATCTTTTGGCAGGTGCTGGGGCAGTTGCCAGGGCAGCTCTTGGGGCAGCACTTGGGGCATTTCTTTGGGCAGGGATTTTGGTAGGTCTTTGGGTAGTTCTTTTGGCAGGTGCTGGGGCAGTTGTCAGAGCAGCTCTTGGGGCAGTGCGTCTTTTCTTGACAGAAGGCCCAGCGTCATCAATAGAGCTGCTCTCACTTTCTGAAAACTGCGCTATGTCAAAATCTGACGCAGTGTCTGTTGCCTCAGAGTCAGATGCCAAAAAGGCATATGCCTCTTCAACGCTGTACCTGCGCTGCATTTTGCCCACTAAAAAAACTTTTTTTTTTTTCTTACGCTATCCCTAAACCTAAATCTAACCCTAAACCTTACCCTAGCCTATGTATATCCTGAACCTACCTAACCCAAGTGAACTACCTATCTAAACTGCACTTATTATATATATTTTTTTTTGGGGGGGGGGTTGGGGGGGGTTTGGGTTTTTTTTTTTCTTACGCTATCCCTAAACCTAAATCTAACCCTAAAACTTACCCTAACCTACGTATGTCCTGAACCTACCTAACCCAAGTGAACTACCTATCTAAACTGCACTTATTATATATTTTTTTTTTTGGGGGGGGGGGTTTGGGTTTTTTTTTTTTTTTTTTTCTTACGCTATCCCTAAACCTAAATCTAACCCTAAAACTTACCCTAACCTACGTATATCCTGAACCTACCTAACCCAATTGAACTACCTATCTAAACTGCGCTTATTATATATATATTTTTTTTTTTGGGGGGGGGGGGGCGGGGGGGGTTGTTGTTTTTTTTTCTTTTTCCCCTAAACCTAAATCTATCCCCAAAACTTTCCCTAACACACGTCTACACTAAAACTACCCAACTACCTACCAAAATACCTAAACTATATTTACTATTTAAAAAAAAAAAAAAATTTTAAATTTTAAATTTTTTTTTTAAAATTTTTAAAAAATCAAAAAAAATTCAAGGGGGATGGGGGGTGTCCCACAGATCAGAAAACACTGATCTGCAGCAAATTGATCACTCCAAGAGTGATCAGATGGGGGGGGAACTTATTGATCACTGCAGAACAGTGATCAAAGGGTTAATTTTCTTTATTTAAACTTTTTTTTTTAATTTTTTTTTTTTTTACAGGTACACTGGAACACCATGTCTCTCTGTCTCTCTCCACCCCAGCAGTATGCAAGGTGGAGGGAGGCAGAGAGATCTGACAGGGACAGTATTTACAAATACTGTCCCTGTCATTCAGGTTTTGCAACATGTGATTCGCTTTTGAAGCGAATCGCATGTTGCAACAATGTTTCTACCGCTTGTTACTAAGTGTCCCGATACCGGGACACTTAGTAACAAGCGGCTTGAACTCTTCCATCTCTCCGTGCGGCAGCGATGGAAGAGTTTAACCCTTGACGTACCGGGACCGTCAAGGGTCGTTGGAGCACATTTACCCTTGACGGTCCTGGTACGTCAAGGGTCGCTAAGGGGTTAAGGCAACTTATTGCCTTATATTCATTGCGTTTTTATTTATTATAATTTTGAAATATTCTTTTTGTGTGTTTCTATCAAAGTGAAATGATAAGGGGATTGTAGCGCTTGAACACTATACTTTTTTGCATCAATCACAATGACCGATCTACTATTTACTCACCTGATTAAGCAGGAATAACCTGAAAATCTGCACTGTAGGTACAACTTGAAGACTAATGTTGAGAAGCTTTACGTATACAGACTTGAAAGCTTATGTACAAAGATAGGGGTAAACAACCTTTGCCTCTCCAGCTGTTGAAAACTACAAATCCCATTGTCCCAACCAGCCAACAGCTGGGAATGATGGGATTTGTAGTCCCTAAAAGATGAAGATCCAACAATTGACTACCCCTGTACTAAGGCTATATACATATAGCTTGTAGCTGTGAAAAAAGTATAAAACAGATACATTTTGATAGCTCTTCTCATGCAGTTTCACAGCGAGGAGATTTAGATACAGTTTTCAGCATAGTGCTTTAGTCGCCCATGTGAACTTACCCTTAGAAGAACCAGATAAGTACTTGACCAAACCAAGTATACCACAGAGAACAGATAAAAAGTTAGAAACTGCTGTCATTCAAGGGGTTAAAATACTAATTAAATCGGCGAGAAGTTGGTTTGCTCCAGAATTGCTCCTCTTCAGTTTGAGATATATATATATATATATATATATATATATATATATATATATATACATATATACATATATACACACATACATATATTTATGGACGCATTATGTGACTTAAATTGTCTCCCTCAGGAGACAAACACACCCAGGGGCGGCAGTAAGGAGGAGCATGGTACAGCATGGGGCATTATTTTAACAGAAGTGGGCAGGAACCCCTCTTTGAAACTCTGAAAGGACTTCACCCTCCATTATACACCTCCTTCGCCTAATTTTGTCTCCATTCACCTGTTCGACTCACACTCTCCTTCACCTCATTGCCTCTTCACCCTGTAGCGGACACTTGAGCCTTGCTCACTAAATGGACTCCTCCCCATCACTGTCTGTGACTTCTGCCTGCTCAGCCTACGCTCACAATATGTCTCTGTACTGACACCTTTCAATTGCCTTATGTCCAACACACTAATTAAACATATATAAATATCACACATTACCCAAAATGCTCTCTCCATTCTGACACGCATGCCTTACCCTCGCCTCCATTTCACCAACCACATTAACTAAAATAACACAAACATAACAACGTCTTCAATTAAACACGGCAATGGCGTGTCAAATTTTCTAGTTTATGACAAAATAAATGGAGGTAGTCCAGTGAATTCATGTCTGCTGTAGATCTACAGTATTAAACACCTTGAACGATAGTGAGGTCTCAAGCACACAGCTTTGTCAAGCATTGGAGACCTGTCTGGTATTGAACTCAGTAAGTTAGCAATAACAATAATATTCTGCCTTATAATGAATGGTTTGTTATGCAAGACTGCCACCTGCTGTTAGAAATAGAAACAGCAGGAAATATATTACTTCTACATAAACTTCAAAGTATAATTTTAAAGCGGAACTTTCACGTAGTAACGAGTTGCCCTTCAATAACTAAACATATGGCGACTAGCTTTATAATATGTGTATTACCTCACAAAACTGCCAGATTCTAAAGAAATCTTTAGAGAGACCAGAAGCCAGGTATCAGCGCAGACATCTTGTCTTCATGCCTGCACTGTCAGTCCCGGTCTCCTCTAAGAAGCATTGCAGTGTGCCACAAGGTAACCGGAAGAGACTGATGGTGCAGACAGCACTAACTTGGTCTTCAGTCTCCGAAGATTAAAGATTTCTTTAGAATCGGCAGTTTTGAGAGGTAATACATGTATTATCAAGCCAGTGGCCATATATTTAATTATTGAAGGGCGACTTATTACTATGTGAAAGTTCCGCTTTAAGAATAATCTTCTTATTTAAAAACATAATTCCTTAATGCAGTAATATTTCTAAATAGTTTCAATAATACATTTGTAAAGAGCACATCTGTATTAAAAGGAATATTAAATATGGGGGGGGGCAAAAAAAGTATGGATATTATGAACAATATTGCACTTAATACTGCATGCATATTGAAATGATAAAGAATACAAGCATAGTTAACATTTGACCTATTGTTAATCTCATAACATTGTATCAAACACGTTGAAATGTCAGCTAATAGTCCACTGCCGAACTGAACACTTGTTCAGCTCTTTGGATGTTGGGGTTTGAGATCAATTAACCCCATGAGGACAAGAGTGGGGTGCAACACACTGTGAAATAATGGATTAAGGTAGAACAGTTTGGAAGTAATTACAAATTTAAAAAAAGTATACAATGTACAAAAAAGGTATAATAGAAATGATTCACTACACTGTGCCAAATAAACAACTCTGAACAGTTTTTTTGCATTTTAAATAACTTTTGCGTTTATTTACAATATTTTAAAGAATTTTCAATGGAAAAATAAAAAATTAGTCCATAAAACTGCACAAAAAAAGTATTTCTTCTAAAAAAATCAAGAAAGCAAACATTACAATAAATAATTTAGACATATGAAACATTTGCAAATATGCAAGGGTCTCACTAGTGTGGGTTACAGTAAGTCAAAATGAAGACTTTTTGGTATACAAAGAAACAAGAGATTATGTTATATTGCTGTCACACTCTAGAACAGGGGTAGAAAACCTTGGGCTCTCCAGCTGTTGGCTGTTCGGGGATGATGGGAGTTGTAGTGTCAAATTGCTTGAGAGACATAGTTTGCATAACCTTGTTCTAGAGGTAAGCTAGAGACTGGACTCATCGTCAGAACAGCCAAAGCAGAGCAGCAGGGTGCAGACATCAGTAGCCATTGTTGCGGCCCTCATTACAGGGGATTGTTGAATATATAAACTCTCTCTTTAAATGGTTAAAGGGATAGGAATACCTTGAAACAAATGCAGTTTTCCTTAGAGGGAGTGGAAAACTATGCAGCCTTCCTTAGAGGTAATGGAAAATTAAGCGGCCTTCCTTAGAGGGAATGGTTAACTATGCGCCCTCCTTAGAGGGAATGGAAAACTACGCGGCCTTCCTTAGAGGCAATGGAAAACTATGCAGCCTTCCTTAGGGAATAGTTGAGTATGCGTCCCTTAAACATATATATGACTTTGACATGCCTGTCATAAGGTGTTCGTTTCACATTAAACACGCAGTAAACCTTTATTATGAAAAAAAACGTATATTGCAGATCTTTTCCTGCCGCTTCAAACAAGTATATTCCTGCTGCTGGAAGATGCTTTAATCAAAAGTAATAACTGTCAAACAGTAACTAAGGGAGTTAATATCACATTCTGTGTGTTCAGTGATTCAACTGTCTGTACACCAGGGGTGTGGTAAAGGTGAGAAAAACTCTCCAGTATGTTAAATTCTACAATTCCTATGTTATTCTATGGAGTCTATGCATTAACATGTCACCAAATTTAGAGATGATCATAGTTGATCCATAGATGAACACAGAAATTGAAGAGTATCACACTGGATAAGTTATCTCCTCTTTATTACACCTTTTTCATGCCAGGGTAGTCAAACAGCATTATAAAAAGGCCCAGACAGTGCAGATTTTTGGAATATTGCTGATTTTGCACAGTTGCTGCAATCATTAGCTTGGTCCTCTTGACTGCAACACCACTGCAAAAAACATGCACTCTCTGCCTTTTAGGGATGAAGTTTGACACCCCTGACACAGTGCATCGACCCCCCCCCCCCCCGGTGAACTGTTGGTGAACTGTCTGGACACCCAGTGCTGTATCTTGGCCTAGGCCGACTAGGCCTAGGGTGGCAACTTTACAGGGGGCAGCATAAAATGCCCCACCCCCACCCAAAAACTGGACTGTGCACGCACATCGCGCTTATGTACACGCACGGAGCATGCTCCCTAACACTACTTGCCCGCCTATGAGTACTAGTTGGAGTCCCCCACCAGCAGTGAGCATAGTGTGTGGACGCCAGGCCTGAGCCAGACTCATGAGTGCCAGAGGTGTACAATACCTCGTTGGATACGTCTCTGATGCTACCCTACTTATATATATATATATATATTATTTTTTTGGTACAATGTTTTATGGCCACAACAATCTGAGTGTGCTTATACGTTTGAAGTGAAACATTACATATTATAATTACTATTGGAGACTTTTGGAGCACAGTAATATGTTTCTTCCTACTTCTAAATATTGTTGACATCATCATTAGCTATAGGATCACTCTATATGCTTACGATTACATGAGATCAATCGTTATTAATTTTGTGATTCTGTCAATATATATTTACTTACACTAACTTTAGGTTGATGTTCTTAATACAGAAAGTTTGTTGAAATTATTTATCTTTGTGTATATACTTGAGGTAATGCTTGCAGTCCTAAGGCTGTACATTCACCATCAGCTACCTGACTCTAAGTGGCAAAGGAAATCAAGTCAACAGTAAATTCCCAATATTCACAAAATAGTTTGTCCTGCTCCATCACTGGTAGCTCCATTAAAGAGGTCGGGTCACTTGATCCAAGCGGTTTTCTTTACCATAATCCTAAAAGTTCCTCCCAGCCAAGAGCCTCACGTGCAGCGAACAATGCAAGTTTAACGCTTTAAGGACCAGAGGGGTGTGCAACGCATGGCAAAGCAATGTGTTGCACACCTCTCTGGCCCTATGTACGAGAGACGTCAGAAAGAAAATACAGTCATTCATACACTTAAGGTGTTTCGGCTTCATCAGGGACATCCTCTAATACTTTTTTCCGTCATTTTCTGCCTGCCTGTTTGAGGCTACCAAGTTCTACGAACCTTGTTCCAACCCCCAAAAAAGCGGTAAAATATATTACTATCTCTGCTGCCTAAAAAGACTGGAGTTAATGTTCTAATGGAGTGTTTTCCCTCTAATCACCCCTTACAGCACATGGAGTGCTCCTCGTTCTATACACACTGCTGTGTCTCCATATTTGGATCCCTTAGACCCCATACCTGATTTCTAAGAAATCCCCCTGGAGCTCAGCCATAAGCCAGGCAGCCTCCTCATGCAGCAGCTGCTTTTGGCCTGAAGGTCCCCATGTAGCTTTCAATAAACTGGATTAAATCTGTACTTTGCTGCCAGCAGTTCTTTACCAAGTACGTCACTGCTTAAAGTTAATCTATGGAAGTATTAACCCTTTGGATGCTACAGTACTCTGCAATACTTTGAAGAAGGGGTTAACGCAGAGAACATTCTTGAGTAAATGAGTGAGCCGCTACACGGTCTTTCTGTGTGATGCAGGGATAGGCACTAGCCAGATCATTTTGGAAGAAGTTGAACACACAACAGAAAGTAACATGTAGCAGTGACATACCCAGTAAGGATCTGTTGGCATGAAAGAACAGTTATAAGTCAGCTTAATGAAAGCCAATGAGGGGACCTATATGGCTGATAGCGACTATTGCAGGAGAAGGCTGTCTGGCTTATGGCTCAGCTCCAGGGATCCCTCAGAAGATAAAATGCCCAAGAGGTCCACTTAAGGAGACACTCCAATTATACAAAGCGCTTGACACTCTCTATGTTGTGAATAAGGGTTACTGGAGTAAAAAAGCTCCATATGCTTACCCCCTACAGTCTTTTCAAGCAGCAGGCAAAGTGGTAAATTTTACCACTAGCACTGATTTATGGTCAGCGACCGGGTTCTCCCTCTAGGGAGAGGATATGGTAGCCTCAATCAGCAGACAGAAACTGGTTTAAAAAAGCAGACTCAAAAATGTCAAAATAAAGGGTTACTACCTCTTTAACTTTTAATTAGTAGTGGATATCATATCCATGCTGGCAAGATGTTTGGGGACAGAGATGGCACTGGGAAGCTGTTTTGGTACAGAGATGGCATTGGGAAGCTGTATGCACAGGTGGAGCCTAAAGAGGAAGGGGTGGGGCCAAAAGAGGAAGGAGTGGGGTTTACAGAGGAAGGGGAGGATCCTAAACAGGAGAGGTGTGACCTGGACAGGAAGGGGTGTGGCAGATGACGATTAGGGGGGTGCGTGAGTTTAGTCAGGCCTAGGGCAGCACAAAACCTAAATACACCACTGTGGACACCATATGGTACTGTTACTGTAATAAAACAACAGTTTCAACTGTAGTAATAGTGGGAGTACCCATGTTTACCTCAACAAGCAAAGCCCTACAATTTTTTTTTCATAATGAAGGTTTACTACTCTATTAAATGCCAAACTATAAAAAAAAAAACGCAAATTAGCTTTATTAACCATTTGAGTGCCAGAGCAATGTGTTGTGTTCCCCTCTGGCTCTCAAAGGGTTAAATTCAATATGGTGCAACCTTTGTTTCAGTAATATCGATGTGTGACAAGTTTTGATGTGAAAGTAGTTTAGAGTCCTGGACTATTTCTAATTTGGATGTTGTTGTTAAATTCCAATATATGTAAATCAGGGGTAGGCAAATTTTGGCTCTCCAGCCATTGGGGACTACACTGCTACCATCCCAAAACAGTCAATGGCTACTTGGGGTAAATAAGATGTTTAGTCCCAAACAATGCAAGAACCAAAGGTTGTCTAACCTTGTCTTGAACTCAAATGTCGTGCACTCTTCTAACCTGGACAGCCTGTATGAACAAAAGACATGCCCACAACACGAGTCATATAAGTGATCAGGAAACACGCAGCGGTCTGGGCGGCTCGACAATTTCTACAGTTAAAGCTGAAAAGAGTCTGAGGGAAAGTACAGACAATGACTTGTGGATTTAGCAACTGGAACACTGCCACTTATGCTCTGTATAAACCTAGTCACATACCTATAAAATTGGCACGTTTACAGTTATTTCACGTACAATTTTGCATTTAGTAAATCCAGTTTATACTTAGTGATAACGCCTGATCACATTTAGACAAATGGAAAATTAGATCTTAATGTTTCCAAGAGACCTAGGCCTAGATGATCTATGCAAGTAATGACTGAGGGAGGTTCAATAACATCTGATGAATGGCTATGGAAGAACATTCTATGACTATTCAAGGCAGTGGCAAGCAAAACCACATTACCCTCCAAGGCAAGATAGTAAAGCGGAACTTTCACCTTAAATAAAAAGTTAACCATGGGTTTTAATCCCTAACATTACATTAGCTCTGTGTTTGTTTTTTTTGCACCTAGTAGTGTAGATATTTACCCTTCAAAATCGGGCACTTCCGCGTTCTGCGGGACTATATGTCCTGCATGACACCTCAGGACTTTCCAGCTGCCCCAGGAAGTGTGTTCACGCTCCCCTTCATAGCTGTATTTCTGTGGGCTAACGTTACAGCAAACTCCATTTACAATGCCACTTATGTTGCAACCACAGCAGAATTGTAATGTCAGCCAACAGAAATACAGCTACGAAGGCGAGCATGAACGGGCTCCATGGGGCAGCTGGGAAGTCCTGAGGCGTCATGCGGGACATACAGGGTCCATCAGAACATGGAAGTGCCCAATTCTGAAGGATAAATAACTCCACTACTAGGTGCACTGCAAAAAAAACAAACACAGCGTTAATGTTGTGTTACGGATTAAAAACCGACGGTTAACTTTTTATTTTAGGTCTTCAAAATCTGCAAAATGCATTGTAGAGGTCTCAAGCATCCAAGGGTTTAAAGTGGAACTGTCACTTTGTAACAAATAAGTGATTTTAAAAGAACTTTCAATATTACCTATATTAATGTTAGTCGTTTTTATTTAATCCCTTGATGACTACGGGGGGGTGGAAGGCATTGTTTTTCAGTGCACACCCCTCCAGTCTTCAAGGGTTTAAAACAATCTTTCAAGATATGTAGCTTTAGATATTTGCAATTTCATACACGTGACAGTACTGGCTGGAATGCCAGACAATTGCTAACATTCCATACTGCTCTCCATTCCAACTGCTACTCACTGCCAACCAGTACTAGCTCATTTGCAGACACTGACAAATAAGTAAAGCTAAATATGTCAAATTATTAAATTAAATTAAAAAAAATGGCTAACATTATAGCATATAAGTGATTCTGAAAACTCTTCAAAAATCATATAGATTCTAATATTCTCAGTATAGCAGAAACTTAAGGAAATGCTATGTGATCCCTGGATCTATAGCAGCTCAGAAACAAGATTCCTCACTAACAGATAAAAAAGGAACAATATTATATCCATGTTCTTAGCGCTTTTAGAACCAGTACGGTATATTTATCAATCGCTTCACTTATTATTATTAAAATAGATTTTATTTCTATATAGTAATGCAACCAAGCCATGAACTTGACTGATAAATATGCTACAATCGCAAATGTAATTTTGAAACAGATCTCTCTAAGGCATCCACCCCTATCATCATATAGCACGGCTAAGAGCCAACACACACCATCTAGATCTCCAACCAAAAACATAATGGTTGCCCCTCGAAGGACAAAAAAAAACTAAAATGAAAGGCTATCAGTGGTAATAGACCACTACAAATAGACAGCTACAAATAGACACCTCCTATGGGTCTCCAGGCATGCCACACATAGGAATTCCCAGAAGAAGAGGTCAGTTTGTAATGCTGAAGCATTGGAGGTGTCAACTTTTATTACCCTGAAACAGTGACAAACATACAACAATACAGCCTGAATGAATAAAGCAACCACACCTTTACATACTGGAAATCAGCAGTGTATAGCAGGAATGGAAGATGATACATACAGGCTCAGTCTAAAATCATGTCAGATGGAATAGAACTAATCAGAGTAACCTTGTGTATAGAAGGCAAGAAGATCTTTTGAAAAACGATGTAACCAAGGTGTAGCAGTTATATAAGATTGCCTGCTGATTCTACAAAACAAGGGAGCATAGTTTGTGTTTGCTGTATATTTATGTGGCCCTGGTCTGCTTAACAAATGTTGATATCCGGCATAGTTTGTCTTCAAGCCAATATACGTATTTGCATACATGATTACTATGCTGTTACATGAACAGGGTAATATGATGTTATTTATGAGTACATGTTCAAAACGGACATTTGAAAGATTGCAATCTTGAAGATTCATTTTTGAAGTATTTCTGCCCATAATAGCTTTTAGTATTTATTTTTGGTCTACTGCAATACATTGCTTATTATTATAATTTTTTTTTTTAATATATGTACCATTGTGGTGATTTGATATTATACACAAACACACGCACGCACGCACGCACGCACGCACACACACACACACACACACACACACTTATAGGCAGATACTAGTACATATAGATGTGGGTGACTGATCCCATATTTATGGTATCTATGATACAAGAAATATATAGTATCAGTAGAGTGCAATTAGGGTCTTTCTATATACATAAAAGACATGTTGTGTTTTTTTCCAATGGTGGTATATGTTTATAAGTGACAGAAGTATCTGTTTGAATATAGATATTTAATTGTAGAATTTATTGAGCCTTTTTGACTCTATAGTCATGATTTATTGTTCCAAGGCATATATAGTCACCATTATAGTATGATGTAAGGATATTTATTTATTTTTTTAAGTTAGGACATGTCAAATTATGCATATTGTCGTTTCAGACGACACACATTCATATTCTTAGGGGGTGTATATATTGGAACTGTTATATAGGGTTAAGTGTGGATTTATTAGAAGGAGTAGTACCCCTACGTTTGGCATGGCTGGAGCCCTTGGGAAGTATCTTATTGTATCTCAGTCTTATGTTTTAGTATTTTTTTTTGTCCTGTGAGGGGCAACTATTACTATTGGCTTTTAGCGGTGCTGTATGAGGAGGGCGGATGCCTAAGTTAGAGAGATTTGTTAAAAAATTATGATTACATTTGTTACATATTTTGTCAATCAAGTCTGTGGCTTGGTCCATTTACTACATAGAAATAAAATTATTTAATTATATTATTTTAATAATAATTATGCTGTGATTGATGAATATATTGTACTGGTTCTAAAAGCTCTAAGACATGGAAATAATATTCTTTCAAAATCATCTATTTGTTACAAAGTGACAATTCTACCTAAATCCCTCTTAAAGCGAAACTTTCAGCATATTTAATGTCGCCCTGCAATAATTAGGCAGGTGGCGACTAGCTTAATGATAGGTATCTTACCTCTTAGAATTACTCCTTTCTAAAGAAATCCTTACTCGTCTGAGGCCAGAAGCCAGGCATCAGCGCAGACATCTTGTCTGAGTGCCTGCACCATCAGTCCCTGTCTCCATTGAGACACACCTCAGTGTGCCACATGGTAACCGGAAGGGACTGATGGCGCAGGCGCGTAGACTGCACAAACTTTGCAGACAGTCTTGTAAGATTAAAGATTTCTTTAGAAAGGAGTCATTCTAAGTGGTAAGATAACTATTATTAAGCTAGTCGCCACCTGCCTAATTATTGCAGAACTTTGGCTATGCTGAAAGTTCCACTTTAAAGTGGCCCTATCCCCTTGAATTTTCTTTACATACTCTATACATACAGTATACATACTTCATTCAAAATTATCTATGTGTCATGTTAACAAAAAGTCCAACAGATGTATAGTTTAGGAGAAATTTGCACTTTTATTTCTGGGAAGAGTGAAAGTGAAAATTTCCTGGTACTGTACAGAGCTTCATTAGCATATGAAAGGTCACTGTAAACCTTCATTAGCAAATGGCATGTCACTGAAAAGGCTTTATTAGCATATTAAATGTCACTGAAATACTTAATTAGCATATGAAACATCACTGGTATTGCAAGGGGATATCTTTTTTTGCCAACATGACACATAGGCAATTTTTTAATGCAAACTTAAAGTGAAAGTTCCACTTTAAAGTTTTAATTTCTATATCCTTAAAGGAAAATTAACACTTCCTAATAATACACCCTAGTTACATTATTATGACCAAAAAAATCCTAATTACTGGACCCCAGACTCAGCCTAATGGCGGAACTTCCATTTTTTGGCTTTTCATTTTATCTTCTCCAAATGGACACTGGACGATTTCATAAATCACAAAACTTGCAGTGGGCGGACTTTGAAGGCCAGAAGTTCTGGTAGAAAATGTCATGTCCTCGTCCAAGGACAGGACATCCAGAATTGACTGACGATTTTATCTCTTGAACAAAGACAAAATTCATAGTGGCCAAAAGGATTTTCTGGTCATTGTAAAATAAGAGGAAGGTTGTTATTACTAGTATGTGGTAATGTCCGTTTAACCCTTTGAGTGTGACACAATGCATTGGCTACATCCCTGGGTGAAGCCATTTAGTTAGTACCGATGTCAAATAAAATACAAAAATATATAGAAAATACATAATAATCTGTACATTATGTTGTATCATATACACTTTTGGTATTCTATATAAATATAGAGGTGTTGTACAAAAAAAATGATACTTGGCAGAAAAACATGTTTTCTGTTACAAAATCCCATTTAAAATGAGATCTAGTTTTTCTAATTCCCGTGGCTGAGGCTTGGCCCACTTTTTCTTAATATACTGGATTTCTACTTTCCCAGAGGTCTTTGCCACAGCCAGTCCCATTAGACCATTGTTCTTTTCAGGCTCTCCCAAAACAGCCACGCTCAGCACTCTGTGGTAAACAAAACACAGTTGTTTTCGACAAAGCATAAATGGGAGGTAGTTTATTGGTTTCAATAACATTTTATTACAGTTATTTCTTATTTATGCTTAAAAAAAATAACAAATTAAAGGGGAACAGTCACATCCTGAAAACTTTTGAGCACTTGTTTAATCACCAAAGAAACATTAGGAATGTGCTCTCTCTCTTTTTTTTTTTTTTTTTAACTTACTTTTTAAGATAATAAACTTAAAAGTTATCCACTTACGCATACTGTAGCTGCGGCACGGCTCTCAGGACTTGCCAGCAGTCTGTCATTCTCCTCCCATCTCCCTCCCAGATGCCCCCGGGAGAGCGTTCATGCTTCACTTCGGTGTGGTGTGAACGGCTCACAGCGTTACAGGAAGCGACGATTAGCATTATACTGAGGTTGCAGGAACAGAAGAAGACTGACAGGCTGCGGCGCAGAGCCGTACGCATAGTCTGTCCAGAAGTGAGGCCACTGCACATTTTTAAAAATGTACATTTTGCCACAGCATGCTTTTTTAACAAAAATAACCAACAGTTTAAGCTTAGCCCTAGATAAGGATTAAAATAATGTAAACTTGTTTAGGAGTAACAGTTCCCCTTTAATGTTCACGTAGAAACCTATAAGAACAAATGCCGTTTTATACTTTACTTACTGGTCATCTCTCATGGACTCTTTAGCTATTGGTTGCAAGTCATTCTGCATCAAATCCCAAATATATATGCAGTATGCGGCATCCAGAACAAAGAAAACAGTGGGTCTTGTCAGAGCCCATTGGACTGCAGTAACAGACTGTCCATCAGTGCTGTCATTCCACTGCCTGGCTGGGAAGTCGGCACTAATTATATGTAATCTTATGCATCCATCTGAACACCCTGCCTTAAAGCATAACAAAGATACTGTTACTTTACAAGAATAAATATGAGAAAGTAATCAAGTTTGTTTTAGAAATTTTGAAATATTAGTGTTATGAAAATTATGTATTACAACATTTTTCCTGCTGAGTAAAACACAGGTATGCAATGCGATATTCAAATGTTATTACATGTCATTTTTTAATATAAATTTCGTTTATGGAAAAAGTCACTATTAGGTGGAGATTTTGCTATTGATTTCTATGGAGAACTAGAGGTAGATTGCAATCACGGTTCAAATGTTATCCAAAGATGGAAAAAGATGTGGGCTGGTTTGAGCTGTAAAAACGTGTATTTCGCATGGAGCTAAGCAAAATATTACACCTCCTATGGTCCTCAAGGGGTTAACCACTTGAATGCCTGTGAAGTCTGGAGTTCCTTGCACCCCCCCCAGGGTCTAACGATACTCCTTTACACAGGCCTCAACTGCAAGACTTCAATCCTGCAGTTCAGTCCCTTTCTGTAGAACCAATAGGTATACACTGGGAGTTTCCTTTCTGACCCTTGTTCATCTCCCCCATTGATTAGTTGAGGATCGCAATGAATCCTCGGATTCATAAGAGGAGCAGATCTACCAAAAGGGCACTGTCGGAGTAATATAGCTGCCCTTAACCCTTTGAGTGACAGAGGGGTGCCCAATGCATTGCAAAGTAATGCGCTGTACACATGTCTTGTACTCAAATGGTTACGTATGCTACAACTGAGCAACAATTATTACTTTTTTCACATCAGGAAAACCTGCAGTTCTCCTCTACATGGCTTCTAAATCTGTTTTTATTTATTTATTTTTTTTACTTATTTAGATGCATAAGTCGCAGCATACAAAATTTTGATTTGTGACTGTTTTCTAAGTTTACGAGTGAGACTCATAAGGTTATACTATAATGACACGTAATCATTTTCAGAAATGCAAATGTTTTAAAATTATGCACAACTGCGCTAAAGTGGAGTAATTATGGAGCAAATCAAGTACTCCAAAGGCAAGAAGTAAAGAATTACTATGTATTCAAAAGCAACTTTAACACTTTGAATACTAGTGAGGTCCCCTCTAACATTCAAGAGGTTAAAAGTTCTACAACTGTCAATGGCAATTTTTATTTTTCCAGAGTGGAACACAGGAACCACACTTCCTCCAGAGGACAGGGCACTTCATAAAAGACAAAAGGTCTCAAATGCAATTTTTATTTTTTCCCCTAATGCAGTTGGTTTGCCCCAGAATTGCTCCACATCTTTGTTTACATGGCCCAAAAGGGTTAAAATGTATTCATTAAAAAAAAAAAAGTTAACATGTAAATTTTTTTTTTTTACCAAAAATGCAGGTATTCCAAATGGAGAGAAATCGATGGAAGTGACTCTCGAAGGCCTCATTTTGCTGTGCAAAGGTTTATACTGCTTTGGCGGTTCTAGCAATCCATATCTTGTACCATGAGTTATAAGACCCTATTGGGAATACATATATAAAAATAAAAACACATAATAATAATTATAACAATAATATACAATTTAAAATGTGTTTATTAAAAAATGTGAAACCAAATACATTAAAAAGAAATATTAGGAGTACTAAAATTCCCAAGGTATAGTGACACCAGGGGGTAGATTCACTAAAAGGTGATAAAGTGGAGATAACTTTTCCAGTGATATCACTTCTCCAGTTCCTATGTTATTCTACAGAGCCTATACACTAAGATCTCCAAAGCTGAAGTCTTAGTGCATTGGCTCCATATAATAACATAGGAACTGGAGAAGTGATAAACTGGAGAAGTCAACTCCACTTTATTACCTCTTTATCACACCATAGTGCAACTACCCCTTAATATAGCAGAGAGGTAATAAATTAAAATGCACATTTTATGTGATTAGTTTAAAAAATATATACATTTATTATATTAAAAAATAAGGTTTGAGCTGCTCATTTAATAAACAAATTACGAGTGACCATTCAGAGCTTCTTCACGGATGATTTTGAATATTTTTTCCTTGTAATTTAAAAATAATTTACAGTTCTAGAGAGACCTGCCAGTAACCTGTGATGAAAGTATAATGCAGCCAGATGGCTGTTACCACTACTAGAAAATATGTCCAGTTTAAGTATTTTCTATAATTTCAATGCTCTGCATCTCATTTCTCTTTTTATTTCCCTTTTTGAGGGGATGGAGGGTGGTATTATGTTATTACAATGAAGTTAAACATTTAAGATCCTTTCCGGCTCATTAAGGGATAGTGTTGCTTAAATTTAACTAACTTTAATATTGTAGAGATTAAAAATTTGAATAGAATGAGGTATGTCTCATCTCTCAAATCTGCATAGTTTGAGAGATCGAAGCATCTAAAGTTCCCGTTTCACAAGAAGTCTGCCATCTAGCTGACAGAAACAGATTCTGATCCCGGGACCGGCCTGCGGCTCTTCAGCAGAGCCGAAATAGCGCAACACAGAAATAAATACTTCATTGGAACGGTCTACAAAGTGAGTTTGCAAACCTGGCACACTTTGTAGACCATTCTAATTAAGTATTTATTTCTATAGAACGCTATTTAGGCTCTGCTGAAGAGCCGCAGGACAGTCCAGGATCAGACTCTGCTTCTCTCCGCTAGATGGCAGACTTCTTGTGAAACGGGAACTTTAGATGCTTCAATCTCTCAAACTATACAAGTTTTTGAAATGGGATATACCTCATTCTATTCATATTTTTAATCTCTACAATATTAAAATTAGTTAAATTCAAGCAATTCTATACCTTTACATTCTTTACAAAACATGCACTGTATCTCTGTCTGTCTAACATACTGACTGCAGCTGTAAAAAGTCTATAGAAGTAGATGTAATACTTACAATATCTGTTCCAATTACAAAATGATTGGAGTCTTGGGGCAGAAACTTAATATTCAGGGTCTCAGGAGGCCCCAAGGATATAACATCTTTGGAGAAAAAACTAGAAAACAAAATGTAATATGTGAATAGTATGAAATATCATAGGTTCTGCTTCAGCATTAGTAACAAATGTAAAATATACATAGTTCAAAACAATAAGCACACAAGCTGAATCAAAGAGTTTTTACCATTCACATTAACAATTTGAGTGCCAGAAAGGTGAGCAAAGAATTGCTTTGCAATGAGATGCTCATCCCTTTGGCACTGAAAGGGTTAAAAGTCAAGAGTATAAAGACAGAGATTTGCAAGCAAATTGAGTTTCATATATGAGTGTGCTGTATATGATGGTGAGAGACCTAAGAATTAGTTGTATAAAGAATGTTTTGTTTGAATAATAAATACAGCTTAAAGTGCAATTAACATAGAAAAAATACACAAGTTAAATCGGAACTACCAACCCTTGTAAACTTTGCCCCAAATAATTACCTATCTGGAGATTAGCTGCTCAATAGTGCTAGGCTCCAGAATTATTACCGCGTTATTAAGAATTCTATACTGCTCCCATACGGACAGCGAGGAAACAGTTAAGACATCTTTCCATAGGGATGTCTGCACCGTCAGTCCCTTTTGGTACAGAGCAGCTTCTAGCAACATCTATTAGAGCCGGCTGGGACTGACAGCGCAGGTGCGCAGACGTCACTATGGAAAGATTTCCTGTACATCCGGGAGCAGTATAGAATTCTCAATAACACGGTAATGATTCTGGCGACTAGCACTATTGAGCAGATAGTCGCCAGATGGGTAATTATTAGGGGCAAAGTTTACAAAGGGTGGTAGTTCCACTTTAAAGCATAGTACTTTACTAGTTATTCACTGCAATTTCCAACACTGGCAGAAGCAGCTCTAAAAAGGTGCATCACTCAGTATACAAACCCTCTTTCATAGGCATCTCCTCCTCAGAGCTGATGCTGTGAGCTCTAAAGAGGCAGGTGAGGATTCCTACTGGCTGCTGGGATGGCACACCTACATTATATAACCAATAGGAATGAGGCTGTGACTGGCAGCTTCAGATTTTGCAACAGGTGGAATAAAAAGCCTTGGGGGGTGGGGGGGTGGACCCTATATCCTGATGGGTCTACCATTATCATGCTGCTAATCCCAGAAGTGGTGATATCAGCAATAAGTTAGTCAAAGAAAAACTTTTAAATATTTTATGATTTCATGTTAATTGCCCTTTAACTCGATTCACTAGACAATAAGTGGCAATAAAGTGGCAAGTGGCAATAAAAGATCAGTCTTACTTTAAGTGTAAATAAAGGCCTGTTTATTTGTGGCAGTGAATGTAACCAACATGACTTTGTTTCCATGTGTTTCACTCTAACCAAAACTGAACACACTCAATTATGTTAGGACAAAAATGCAATATCATCTAAAGCACAAGCAGGATTTTTATGTTTAATTATAGTTATCTGCACTGTGTTCACTGAACTACAGTCCCACCACAATTTGGTCTGAACACTGGCCTCATTCATGTGATTTAGGTTAGTTCTGCATTATTACAGATGGACATCTAATCATCTGCTTCCACATGTTTTCTCTGAAGTTTATCTAAACAGCTTTTGGTCCTTGTGTGTTTTATTCATTAGGTGTGCAAAACAAATCAAATAATCAAAATTAAAGATATGCCATCATAGGCAAACTTCTGTGTTCAACTAGGCAAACGAATGGGAGGTATAAAACCTCACAATTGTTTCCCAGCCAAGCCGTAAGCTATCTGCATGAACCTGGGATACAGGTTCATGCTACAAAAAAAAAAAAAAAAAAAAAAATTAAAAGTCTAAAATGGCAAAACATCACTTCCCTTTAAAGAATACAGAATTGTAATCAAAGGAGAAATACATACAGCACCAACAGCTGTCCAAAAGGATTGTACTACAAGAAAGCTTGACTGATTGACTAAGTCTATCAATAGTATGTGATGAGAATAGCACCACCTGGTGACCATAATAAAAAAAATTGCAATTTGATAAAAGTTCCTGCTGTAATCACATCCTTTAGTGCACAGGAAAAATAATTACTATACATATATATATATATATATATACATACATACACACACACTATTGTAAAAGCCTGTGTACATGGGCCAAGGTCCGGGTAATGTTAACCCTTTGAGTTCCAGAGGGGAACGCAACGCATTGCTTTCGTTGCGTACCCCTCTGGCACCCAAAGGGTTAAGAGGCCGCTACCTCACTACTCCACGCAATGCAATCTTGCGTCGCCTCACTCATGCAATCGTGGGCAGTCTCTACTGAGCATGACTGCATAGTGACAAACATCCTAGCGAATTACTGTATCGGAGAGATATATATATATATATATATATATATAAATATATTTAAAAAAATAACTTTACTGTTCCTTTAACGTATATTACCGCATACACAAGGTGAAAAAAAAAAATACATTTATATTTATTATTACAGGCTGAGTAACCCTTATCTGTAATGCTTCGGACCAGAAGTGTTTTGGATTTTGGAATATTTGCATATACATAATGAGATATCTTGGAGATGGGACCCAAGTCTAAACATGAAATTCATTTATGTTTCATGTACACCTTATACTCATAGCCTGAAGGTAAGTGTATACAATAATAATAATAATAATAATTATAATGTGTCATGTTTTCCCTCAAAAAGTGTTGGATTTTGGAGCATTTTGGATTTCAGTGTTTCGGATTAGGGGTGCTCAACATGTAAAAGAATATGTCACTGAGCTCATTTCCAATAGAAAATCATAAGTTCTTGCACGATAGATATTCACATAATCTTGATCCTGAAGTGTTTCAATGCTGTGTGAATGCAGTTCTATAGAATTATTATGGGTTTGTTATAAACAGCTGCCTGTTATTCTGATTTTAAAAAATTACATTTTACACTAATTTATACAATACAATTGGTCATATGTATGAAACCAAAAGTGGAGAAATGTTGGGGCACAGTATTTATAAAATTAACCTCTTCAGTGATAGGAAGAGTTTGAGACCTCCCAAGGGTTTGAAAGCCAGGTTTAGATAAATGGACATTTTGCATTGTAACATATGGCGCAGATGTTTAACCCAAGATATGCTCCAGTTCTGTCTTTACACGTGTGCTTTCCTGCATTTTGCATTACACGACTTAACCCTTTGAGTGCCAGAGGTGTACGCAACGCATTGCAAAGCAATGCGTTGCGTACCCCTCTGGCACTCAAAGGGTTAAGTGTGAATAAAATATTTAGCTGTGAAACAAAAAAATTCCCAAAAAAAAAAAAAAAAACACATGCTACATATGTGGATGTTCTTACCTGCCATTGAGGTGTATGGAGGAGCTATGAACCAATTTTATCTTACCCCCAGGAATTAAACCTAAAAACAAATGAATGTAAAATGTATTGAAATAGGCATCTTACTATACTCTGTTAGTGATTCTCAGTGTTCATCCTCCAGACACACCAATAGGTCAGATCTTCAGGATATCCCTGCTTCATGACAGATGGATCGGTCATTAGCACTGACCTACCTATATTTAAACAAACATTAACCTTTTGAGTGCCAGAAAGTTATGGAATACACTGCAAAACAATACGTTGTATACCCCTCTGGCACTCAAAGGGTTAAAATGGGTAATCAATGATATATCACATTCTATGAGCCCTATGTTCAATATAAACGTGTAGTAATTCTGGTATACACAAACATTTTCCCTGATTTAAATAGGGCTTTAATCCCATTTGCAATGTGCTGGAGACATGTCTAGCATTCAAGGGGTTAAAAAGTCCCATTTTAATCACTGGAAGTTTGGTGAATTTATATTTGTCCCCTGTGATGCAGTTGGTTTGCTCCAAAATTAATCCACTTCTCCTTTCAACATAGAGACACTAAGAATAAATTGTGTGGATTGGTTCCCCAGAATTTGTTAACACTTTGCGTACTGGAGGGGTAAGCAATGCATTGCAAGAGATCTTAGTATATAGGCTCCCTACAATAATATAGGAGCTGGTGAGTTTATCACACTGGTGAAGTCATCACTGTATCACATCTTACTGCATTCTCTGCCACCCCCAGGAGTCCTGCAATAGCAATAATGTCCACCTCCATGTCCCTAGTAATCAGTACTTAAAGTGTATATAAGAAGTCTACACACCCCTGTTAAAATGCCGGGTTCTTGTGATGTTAAAGAATGAGACAAAGATAAATCATGTCAAAACCTTAATCATTTTCCACCTTTAATATGACCTATAACGTGAACAATTCAATTGCAAAACAAACTGAAATCGTTGAGGGGGGGAAAAAAACTCACAATAACCTGGTTGCATAGGTGTGCACACCCTCTTATAACTAGGGATGTGGTTGTGTTCAGAATTAACCAATCACATTCAAGCTCATGTTAAAAATGTTAAGTCATTACACACCTGCCATCATTTAAAGTGACTCCGATTAATCACAAATAAAGTTCAGCCGTTCTAGTAGGATTTTCCTGACATTTGCTTAGTTGCATCTCAGAGCAAAAGCCATAGTCCACAGAGAGCCTCCAAAGCATCAGAGGGATCTCATCGTTGAAAGATATCAGTCATACAAAGGGTACAAAAGAATTTCCAAAGCATTGGATATACCATGGAACACAGTGAAGACAGTCATCATCAAGTGGAGAAAATATGGCACAACAGAGACATTACCAAAAACTGGACGTCCCTCCAAAATTGATGAGACGACGAGAAGAAAACTGGTCAGGGAGGCTTCCAAGAGGCCTACTGCAACATTAAAGGAACTGCAGGGATTTCTGGCAAGTACTGGCTGTGTGCTACATGTGACAACAATCTCCCGTATTCTTCATATGTATGGGCTGTGGGGTAGGATGGCAAAACAGAAGCCTTTTCTTACAAAGAAAAACATCCAAGCCCAGCTGAAGTTTGCAATAACAAACATCAAGTCCCCACAATGCACGTGGGAAAATGTGTTATGGTCTGATGAAACCAAGGTTGAACTTTTTGGCCATAATTCCAAAATGTATGCTTGGTGCAAAAACAACACTGTAGATCACCCAAAGAACACCATACCCACAGTGAAGCATGGTGGTGGCAGCATCATGCTTTGGGGCTGTTTTTCCTCAGCTGGAACCGGAGCCTTAGTCAGGGTGGAGGGAATTATAGTTCCAGATACCAGGCAACTCTGGCACAAAATCTTCAGGCGTCTGTTAGAAAGCTGAAGATGAAGAGGAAGTTCACCTTTCAGCACGACAACGACCCAAAGCACACATCCAAATCCACAAAAGCATGACTTCACCAGAAGAAGATTAATGTTTTGGAATGGCCCAGCCAGAGCCCAGTCCTGAATCCAATTGAACATCTGTGGGGTGATCTGAAGAGGGCTGTGCACAGGAGATGTCCTTGCAATCTGACAGATTTGTAGCGCTGCAAAGAAGAGTGGGCAAATATTGCCACCTCAAGATGTGTCATGCTAATAAACTCCTACCCAAAAAGACTGATTGCTGTAATAAAATCAAAAGGTGCTTCAACAAAGCATTAGTTTAAGGGTGTGCATACCTATGCAACCAGGTTATTGTGATTTTTTTATTTTTTATTTTTTATTTTTCTCCCTCAGCGATTTCAGTGTGTTTTGCAATTGAATTGTTCACGTTATAGGTCACATTAAAGATGGAAAATGTTCTGACATGATTTATCTTTGTCTCATTCTTTAACATCACAAGAACCTGGCATTTTAACAGGGGTGTGTAGACTTTTTATAGCCACTGTATGAAAGAGTAACTATGGCGAACCGACTCACAGAAAACTCCTGACACCTCCTATCAATAAACCACCACTTACCACTTAGCTGGGCAGAAAATCCTAATGGGTGCACCCATTAGGATGTTCTGTCCAGATAAGTGGTAAGTGGTGGTTTATTGTCAGGTGGGTATGCAATCCATTGCATATATCCTTAAATGGTTAAGTAGGGATATCCTTAAAACCTGACCTGTTGGCATGCCTTGACAACCGAATTGGAGAATCACGGCTCTACATGCACACCTACCAGTTGGTTATAATTAATTCTTTACATGTGAGAACAAAATTATTGCTTTCAGAAAGAGAATCCTTATTAACTATACACTCTTACCCAAATCACTCTGCGAGCCAGCCACGTCCCCTTTTCTTAGTTCTACTACTACCTGCATGGTGTACAAACAGATAGGAATCAATGTGCTTACCCACTCGATGATATATCCATCTCCAGTTTATTATGTCTCTAGCAATCAAAGGGTGCAAATGGCAATGATTAAAAAAACACACTTATCAGGCATGCATGGATTTCTATAAAGTGGTAGTAGTTAAAAAAAAAAAGTGCCTCAACAAACACAGAAAATTTATTTTTAGCATTTTAGGTGATTTTTGAGTACAGTTTTAACCCATTAAGTTTCAGCGGGCTGTACAATGCATTGAGAAGCAACATGTTTGGCAAACCTCTGCCACTCAAAGGGTTAACAAGCCTGAATGGATCTGACATTTCTAGCTTGTTATTGCTTGAGTGCTTAGACTCACCCACAGAATGAGATGTCCAGTTTCATCTAATGAGGCTATCTGGAAAGAAAAACCGGATACCTCTACACAAAGAACAATACCATTAATAAGTCATTCACTGCAGCATACAAAAATCCATATTGATATGCCAAGTCCACATTCAGAAAGTGTACTAAGAGGAGTTTTCATGTAATTAGGTTAAAATATAGGTGGGAACCACACACAGAATTACATTCAAATTCATTTTCAGGGTCATACTTTGCTGTATCGACTATGACAGTGATTATCAAACTGTGTTCTGGGAAAACAGTGTTCCTTGAAGATATACAATAGTCTCTACAGAACTCAAGTAATGGGGGAATGTGGAACAAGGCTGTATATGTGTGTTTCTGTAGCTACCATTAGACATTGGAACAAGGCTGGAGTTTGAGACAGTGTATGCTTGGTTCTGTGGCTGCCAGTGGAATAAGACTGTCATGTCAGGCACTGTATGTACAGCTCTGTGACTACCTGTGGACAGTGTAAGGAATGCTGGGTGTCTGACAGTGTATGTGTGGTTCTGTGAATACCAGGGGACAGTGGAACAAGGCTGAAATGGCAGACAGCGTATGTATGGTTCTGTAACTACCAGCAGAACATGCCTGTGGTGTCACACAGTGAATATATGACTCTATGACTACCAGTGGACAGTGGAACAAGGCTGGTGTGACAAACAATGTATACGTGGTAGTATGACAACAAATGGACAGTAAAATAAGACTAGGGTGTCCGACAGTGCAGGTGTGGTTCGGTAACTGACAGGATATAAGGATGAGGTGCTCTGACTACCAGTGGAAAATAGAAATGTTTCACGCAGCATGATTTTTCTTGTAATGAACACCGTCATTTAGCAATTATTTTTTAAACTTTAGCAAAAAATATTGGGCCACATGCAAAAGTGGGGCAATCCTGGAGCAGAAGAGAAAAAAAAAAACATAGGGAACAAATGGAAAATTCAACAGCTTTAAATGGGGCTTTTAAAGGGATAGTAATGTTTCAAAATAAAAGCAGCTCCAATTAATTGTCATAGTATTTGGGCCATGGAGAGTGTTATTTCAGTACTGTCAGAGTAGTAATTCAAGAGTAATTGAATGATAAAATATCCCCCTCCCGCCCCTTTTACTGATTTAACACTGCTCACCACAGGTCAGCACGGTGGTGTCCAAGTGGATCACAGAGAGGGAAAATCTTTAATTAGCATAAGGAAAAACCTGTCAAGGGGGGCAGGGTTTTCACTGTTCTCAAAAGAAGATTGTCCCTTGCTGTGACCTGTATGGTCAAGAGACCAGATTTCACAACTGTGGGGAGATGGCTTACGCTAGGCATAAGGAGCAGGAGGGGGGGTACTTTATCATTCAATTACTCTTGAACTACAACTCTGCCAATATTGAAATAACACTCTCCATGGCTCAAATACTATGAAGCTTAATTGGAGCTGCTTTTATTTTGAAACATTACTATCCCTTTAAAATCTTTCAGGCTCCAATTAAATTAGTAAAAATTTAGGGAGTGGTTTGCCCAAGAATTGATCCACTTTTCCATTAACACATGTTTTGTTTTCTCCTTAAATCAAACTGTCAGCAAAAGTGCCATCTGTTGACCAGAGAGTAATACTGCATTTTTAATTTCAGCGTATGGAAAGCTTTAAGCCTTAGACCAGGGGAAATCAAATGTTGGCATTCCAGTTGTTAGGGACTACAACTCCCAACATTCCTAACCAACTACTGGCTGGATAGGGATTCTGGTGATTATGGTTTCCAACTGCTGGAGTGCTAAAGGTTGCCTACCCCAGCTTTACATCAGAGCTCTCCATAGATACCAATAGCCCCACCTGGTGAATATGTACTTAAACATCTGGAAACTACAATGCAAATTGAGCTCAATATTTGTGTCCCTGTTCTTAGTACCATCATGAGAGGACACTGACGATATCCCATGATCCTTATAAACTGTGCTGGGGACAGGTTCTATCGCCTTTACTGGACTTGTGTGGTTTATATTCGTAAACACTCCATCTGCAATGTAAAACATACAGTAATTTATCCACGCATCCTATTTATACAGAGACATAAGCATATTTTCATGTTCTACTTACATTACTTTGCAGCGACAATAAAATAAAATAATAATAATCATAATAGAAACCAAGGTTGTTGCTAAGTTCCAATAGGATTTAGTGTTTGGGTCAACCTATTGCATTATTAATGTAATGTGCAGTCTGACTGCATCATTACTAGCAGGGAGATTAGCATCATTACATGTCCAAAGCAGACAACAAGACCTGAGACTTTATACATGAAACCTACGGCTTTATTCATCAAGGTAAAGAATTGAAATTAAAAAAAGTAACCCAAATGCACCATACAGTTGAGATTCTGCAAACTACTATGGATTTAAATATGGCTTTTAATCCTCAAATTCCTTTCAGCCAGTAACTTGCAACGCCCCTGGTAACAACTAAACAGAAATGCATGAAAAGGATATACCGTATATGCTTTCATTATCAAATATAATACAAGGGAAGATTCATTTACCCTTTGAGCATCAGAGAGGTATGCAAGCATTGCAAAGCAACGCGATGCACACCCCTGTGGCACTCAAAGCGTTAAATGTCAAATGGTTATCATTTCTTAAGTTAGTCAAATATGGGGAAGTATGTAGTAAAGGAAAACTAATACCTCCTAATAATAACCCCCCAAATACCTTACTATGCCCAGAAAATCCAAATAACCCCTATGAATTTTATCCTTGTGCCTTTTCATTGGCCCTGAATGTCATGCCCATGGAGACGAACATAAGCATTGCTAGTACGACCACAGAACACTAACCCTGGTTTGTCATGGTAACCTTAACCCTTTAACTGTCGACAGTTAAGGACCACGGAGCATTTATTTATTTGTGATTTGGATTCAGGGGTCCCCACGTGGAGTGCAGCAATGCGGGACACCTGAATTCCATAACATGCCAGACCATCACTGGTCCTTAACGCAAGTTTACTCATAACGGTCCTGGCACATTATGGGTCCTTAAGGAGTTAATAACTAAATGGGTGTGCACCCCTCTGGTCCTTAAAGGTTTAAGTGCCAGAAAGGTATGTAATGAGTTGCATGGCAATATGTTGAATACCAATCTGGCACTCAAAGGGTTAAGTAGGCTCATGCCCCCACCTGCTTCAGGTGTGTGTGTGTGTGTGTGTGTGTGTGTGTGTGTTTTCATTATTTTTGCAGTGGATAAAATAGGAAATGGGGGCTGATGAAACGCGTTGAGTCTCTCCTTTTTTTCCCCTATTTCCCTTTCAACACATATTATGTAAATTGTTTTTATGTAGAAAACTGGTTGTTTTTATTTTTGTAGTTTTAAATAAAAAACATATTGTTGCTAGAACTGCAGTAGAGATCCACCCATTATCAAACACAAGAAGAGTTCCTTCACTGTGTCTCCTGAAAGACATCGGAGATACCTGAATGAGGCTTGGTTACAAGTGGACACCATAACCTGTTGTGTCGGTTCACTCATAAGTGGGCATATCTGGCTATCAAAAAGTGAGAGTCGTTTGGGCATTTCATTTTTTGGGTTAACGTTTGCATCACGCAGTATTATTCTATGACCTGGTGTCTCTCTTTCTTTTGTTTCTCCATGTGTATACAACTGATGTCAGATATTCAGCAGAGAGAGCAGCAGCCATTGAAGGTGTAAATCACAGACTGTGTGGGGTTGCTCTCTAATCTAGTCTATAAGCTTATCAAGCCATTCTCCACATGTTATTAAAGTGGACTGGTCACCTTGACTTTAAAGGGCAACTATTGTGCATCACTGTTGATATGCTGGGGTAGCTTCAGCTACATCTGTAGATCTCTGCTCCCAGAGGAACAGATCTGCTGATGGGGAACTATCTGCATCAGGGCTGCACAATGTTTGGCTCTCCAGCTGTAGCTGGACTACAATTCCCATCATCCTCTGGCAGTCCAGAAACAGCTGGAGGGCCTTGCCTTTCCCAGCCCGGATTTACATGATATTGACCTTTTAAGTCCAGAAGATGTATAATTTAGGAGATATTGATACTTTTATTTTGGAAAAAGTAACAGCCTCTCAGCATAAACTAGAATATGGTAAAACAAACACAGAGAGAGAGAGAGAGAGAGAGAGAGAGAGAGCTCCCCATTCACAAATATAAATATTAATATGTCCTAATCTCTGTATATACTGGTCTTTTTGGCTAACATGAAACATAGACCATTTCTGATTATGTTTTAAATATGCAAACTGGAATTTAAGGCAACAGGTCCACTTTAACCCGTTAAGGACCATGTAACGTGCCAGGACTGTCACTGATTTTTTTTCCCCTTAAGGACCGGATCGGTTTCTCTCAGACCCCTGCCCAGCGTGCTGGTCCATCATGTTTAACCTCTGCCACAATATAACCAAGAAAACGAGAATTATATTAGCCTTCCTGGATCTTAAATGGGCGCTGTTTACCAGAACTTCCTGTTTTACCTACTAATAAAAAGTATAACCCTGTATGATCTCTTCTGCTATAAATGCATCTATACTCTCTTAAATGTATCCATTGTATCTGCCAGTACCACATGCTTGGACAAGGAATTCCATGATTTAAAGACCTTACTGTATATATATATATACACACACATATATATATTATATACTTTCTTACTCTGCTGAAGTTGATATCTCCTTTCCTCTGATCTTAAGGGGTGGCCCCTATTTAATTGATCAGGCATTGGAATGAAAAGCTCACCAGAGAGAGCCCTGTATTGACCTCGACTATAGGTAAACAGTATAACCAGAACCCCTCATAGTCATCTTTTCTCTAGGGTAAATAAACCATGTTTGTAGATGTTCTTCATAATTCAAGTCCTCCATTCCCTTAAAGGGATGGTAATGTTTCAAAATAAAAGCAGCTCCAATTAATCTTCATAGTATTTGGGCCATGGAGAGTGTTATTTCAATACTGTCAGAGTTGTAGTTCAAGAGTAACTGAATGATAAAGTATCCCCCTCCAACCCCTTTTACCTAGTGTAAAACATGTCCCCGCAGATGTGGAATATAGTCTTAAGACCAGACAAGTCACAGCAAGTGACAATCTTTTTTTCTGTGAGAACAATGAAAACCCTGCCCCCTAGAGAAGTTTTTCAGTTTTTTACCTTATGCTGATTGAAGATTGTCCCTCTCTCTTATCCATCTGGAAGGTCTTGCTGCTCTGAAGTGAGCAGTGTTACATCAGTAAAAGGGGAGGGAGGGGGATACTTTATCATTCAATTACTCTTGAACTACAACTCTAACAGCATTGAAATAACACTCTCCATGGGCCAGATACTGTGAAGATTAATTGGAGCTGCTTTATGTTGAAACATTACAATACCTTTTTAACTAATATTGTTGATGTTCTCTAGGCTCTCTCTCCAGTTCCAGAATATCCTTTTTCATAACTGATGCCCAAAACTGTACTGCATATTCGAGGTGAGGTCTTACCAGTGATTTGTACAGTGGCAAAATGATGTTATCCACTCTTCCTTCAATACAATTTTTATACAAGACAGTACTTTGCTTTTGCTATAGCTGTGTTACACTGATCACGATTTCCAAGTTTGTAGCTTACAAGAACTCCCAGATCTTTCTCTAGCAACAAGTCTCCTAAAATAAATTTCATAAGTAGCCTTGAGATTTGTTCTTCCCATTTGCATAACTACACTTTCCCACATTAAATTTCATATTCCATTTGCTTGCCAATCTGCCATTTTATGTAAATCCCTTTGTAGAGTGTAAATATCCTGTTCCGAATTAACTACCCTACATAATTTAGTGTCATCTGCAAATATTGTAATTTTGCTTTCTATACCTATATCCAGGTCATTTATAATATGTTATAAAGCAGTGGACCCAATACTGAACCCTGAGGTATTCCATGCTCAGCTTTAACGGTGTTGGAGAATTGTCCATTTACAACAACACTGTTCCCATCCATCAACCAGTTTTCTATCCAGTTGCCCCAGTTTCCTTATTTTATACACCAGACTGCTGTGTGGCATTGTATCAAATGCCTCTGTAAATTATATAGTAAATAGCACCTGAGATAATGGAGACAGACTGTTCTGTTTTTATAAAATAAAAATCTACAACAAACCGCATACAAAAGAATTCTGCAACAGCTGCTGAAATTAGACCTTGTTAAACCGTTGAGTGCCAGAGAGGTATCCAACGCATAGATACATCTCTGTCACGCAAAAGGTTGAAAGACGCCAAGTGAAGAGGTTACAAACCGGTGGAAAAGGTGGCAGATCTAAATGTCCAGTTGGTATCTGCTATGTTCATTGTATGATGCATATTGAGATCCTCCCGCAGATCCCATACTGCCACCGAGCCGTCCACTGTACCAGCAAACACCAGGGATGCCTTAGCAGGGCTAAAACAGCAACACTTTACCTGCAAGAGGCAAAAGGACATTAAAGGAGAACCAAAGTCACTTAATAATAGCCTCAAATTTATCTTACTATGGCCAGAAAATCTTAATGGCCCCTATGAGTTTTGCCCTCCTGCCTTTGTTGAAGAGATAACATCTTCACCCATTCCTGGATGTCAGGTCTATGGAGTTGCTGGTCTTTTTTTTTTTCAAACTGAAGCAGGGAGAGGACAGGAGCCCTCTTAACCCTTTATGGACATGAGCTGCACACTCCTCTTGTCTTTAAAAGTTTACAATTACCATATGCAGTGGGCAGCATTTGTGTCCTGTTGTCCTGCCAGCAACTCTCATGTCCGCCTCCATGGACATAAGATCCTGGATTGACTGAAGAGGTTATCTCTTGAAAAAGGGCACAATGGCAAACGTCATAGGGTTTTCTGACCATAGTACGGTCATGGGGGGGTGTTATTATTAGAAAGGTCTATTTTTCCTTTAAATAGTGAATTTTGTATTTTGTGGTTTTTCCTGTTCTAGTATTTAAAAAAAAAAACCTCACCCGGAGATCTGAAGCGCAGAGGGGAAAACAAAAAGTAGATTGCATTAACCCTTTGAGTGCCAGAGGGGTCGCAACCGCAAAGCATTGCAGTGCATACCCATTTTGCACTCAAGGGGTTAAATTAAAAATTTGACTACACTTACCCACTAGTCCCGGTCCTCTTGTGAAGTGGGTAGGTAAGCAAGCAATCTTATCTTCCTACTGACACCTGCCCCGTGTATTAATTGGCTGGCTGATGTCACTTGCCCCGGATGCATGCCTCAGCCCTCCGACATGAGTTATTCTGTTTTTTTTTTTTTTTTTTTTTTTTGTTTTGTTTTTTTATTGTACAGATGCTTGCTTTATCCGGAGAACTTGCCGTTTCATCCGGAGACAGTGCCGTAAATCCGGAGTCTCCGGGTAAAACACAGCAAGTTCCCAGGTATGCATATGACCCTCAAATTTAAACATGCGCAAAACAATTCAAACTAACATCACAAATTTTGAGTTCACTAAGATGTTGAAACCACAATTTACATGCAGTACAATGTATCTAAATGCTGATAGTGGCACAGAGTGATATATATATTAAGTTTGATCCAACTTACAACAGAAACAAATGCATCCAAATTACATCAGTAAAAGGTGCAATATAGTGGTTGGTTTTAATATTATATTCAAAAGTATGCTAGATATGCAGATCAAACACACGTGTAGGCTGCAATGTATATAATCAATTTCATCACATGCATAAGCTGTAATTAATATCACCGTACATATATTAAAAAACTTCAAAAAACCTGTGTTAATCATAAAAATTTATATCAAATGGGCCAGTCCCTTTAAATTGTTGTAACTCAGATGGACTCTATTGTGATTTTACTATTTATACCCTAAAAACGTAAAAAACAATCAAAAAAGAAAAAATTAAAAACAGAAAATGGAGGAGCTTGTTAAAAAGAGATTAGATATCTGTGCTGCAGACAACAGGTATCTATCAAAAACAGACTATTATACACAAAATCTCCAATGTATAAGAATAACTTTGCCTTTAAATGTTTTTTATTTCTTTGCCTTTAATTGATCTTAGCTATCCTTAATTGTTCTTTATTTCTTCAATGATGTTAACAATATACTTGGTTTAGATGTATTTGCACGTTCTTTAAATATTGTCCAATATTTGTTCTTAAACTTGGAACTTATAAGCTTTTATTTGGCTGTTCTTCTTTAAAGGGATAGTAATACTTGAAAATAATTTTATTTTATATTGTAAAAAATGATATAAGTTAGGGTTGCACCGATACCAGCATTTGCGCGAGTACTTGTACTCGCGCAAATGCAGCCGATGCCAGCACCGATACCCTGTGTCAGGGTTGGTGCTGCACAGAGGGAGCCCGGGGAGCTGCTCACAATGCTCCCCGGTCACCTCTCTTTCTCCTGCAGCGTTGGAGCGTTGCCGCGGGTTACCATGGCAACGCTCCGACGCTGACCTCTGCCGGGTCTTGTGAGAGAACAGAGAGCACCCGGCAGAGGAGGGTAAGGGAGGCAAGATGGGGCAGCAGGTGGTGAAAGAGGCAGAGAGTGGGGTCAAGAGGGAGAAAGAGAGGCAAAGGGAGGAAGGATCAGGAGACAAAAGGAGGGGGGCCAAGAAGAGGCAAAAGGAGGGGGGATCAGGAGAGAGAGAGAGGCAAAAGGGTGGGATCAAGAGTCAAGGAGAAGGAGGGGGAGAAGGGGGGGATCAAAAGGGAGAGAAAAAGCCAAGGCAAAGAAGGGGGTTCAAGATGGGGAGAATGAAGCAAAAGGTGGGAATCAAGGGGAGGAGAAAGAGTCAAAAGGGGAGAATCAAGAGTCAAGAGGTGTTGTGTGTGTGTGTGTGTGTGTGTGTGTGTGTGTGTGTGTGTGTGTGTGTATTTATGTATGTATGTGTGTGTGTGTGTGTGTATTTATGTATGTATGTGTGTGTGTGTGTGTGTGTGTGTGTGTGTGTGTGTGTGTGTGTGTGTGTGTATATTTCAAGTGCTCACCGATACCAATTACCGATACCTTTTTTTGCGGTCATTTGCCCGTTTTCCAAGTACCTAAAGCATATACGTACTTAGGAAAATTGGCAAATGACCGCAAAAAAAGTATCGGTAATTGGTATCGGTGAGTACTTGAAAAAAGTATCGGTACTCGTACTCGGTCTTAAAAAAGCGGTATCGATGCATCTCTAATATAAGTCTTATCTCTCAAACCTTTATGGTTTGGGAGATATTAGCAATTAAAGTTTCCCCTGAAGGCATGTCACTGCTCTAGCAGTCAGATTTGATATCCGGTCCGCAGACCGGCCGCGGCTCTTCAGCAGTGCAGAGATCACGATCTTTAAAAAGAATTTCTTCATTGAAATGGTCTACAAAGTGTGCTTGCAAGCCAGGCACACTTTGTAGACAGTTCCAATGAAGTAGTTCTTTTTAAAGATCGTGATCTTGGCACTGCTAAAGAGCTGCCGGCTGAACTTTGGACCGGATTCCAAATCTGTCCACTAGATGGCAGACTTGGCTAAAACAGCCAGGAAAAGGGAATTTTACTTTAATTTACTTGCTAATATCTACCAAACCATAAAGGTTTGTGAGATAAGACTTATATCATTTTTTAAGGGCTACAATATAAAATAAAATTATTTTCAAGTATTACTATCCCTTTAAAACTGTGATGCAATGATCATGCAATTATGAGGCTCGTATACCTCCAGAATTCCCACTATTATCATTTGGCCTCTACACCACTGGACTAACACGGCTAACCTAAATTTGATATAATATTATATATATATATATATATATATATATATATATATATATATTTTTTTTTTTTTTTTTTTTTTTTTTTATATCATTTTTTTTTTTAATTCTTTCATAGTAAGGGTTTTACTGCCCCTTTAAGCCCTTCCCTGCAAGAGGAGCCTGCAGAGCATTACTGACCTTGCATTTATAAAGACAGTTAACACAAAATACGAGAGAAACGTGTAAAGTATTACTTTGCAAAAGTGTTGTGCATTCTTCTAGTCCTTAAACTGTTAATATTTGCCCTTCGTACCTCTGATTCACAGATGAGGACTTTCTGAGGAGTGGAGGGCTCCCATATATTCCACACACAGATTATGTACTTGTTGTCCAGACGAACAGACCCAGAGTTGGCACATGAGCCGTGTACTGTGAGCAATATGTGTCTTTGCACTTGAGAGAAGTGTAAATTGGACACAGGTCGATCTAAGAACAAAAGAATTGTGTGTGACTTTTCTCAATGAGGACACAAAGACAATGGGTGGAAATCTATTCAAAGGGCCATAACGTACAAAGACGGTGTAACAATTCTGGGGCAAATCAACTACACGGGACAAATTTACCAATTGATTTAACTGGGTTTTATCCCCCTGACTGCTAGAGAGGTCTCCATGCATAGTAAATTAGTGCACTGGAGACCTCTCTAGCTTCCAAGGGTAAAAAGCCAATTTAAATCAATCGAAATCTGTATTTGTAACGCAACTATATGATATTTGCTAAAAACATCTTTGGTAACACTTTATTACCCCATAAAAATAACTTCCAAATTATGTAAAAACAAAAGGAGGTTAAGATTTGAATAAAACCATACAACTAGTGTTTATGGGGGGGGGTTGTTTTTTTTCATACTTTAGATGTTAAAGAGTTTTTCAGTGCTTTGCTTCTCAAAGTGTTGGGAAACAGATCTGGCTTCAAAGGGTTAAAGGCACATTCACCCTGTGTAAAGCACATGTAAAGTGTTTTAATACTATGCATAATGTTTTATGTAGTTTAATACTTATTATACTATTTCCTTTTCTAGCTGTAGGCTACAGTTTGGCATAGTGCCCACCCCCAACCTGTGGAGCCGGCATCTGAGGTCACGACTGAAGGGGAAGGCTATTGTGAAATGAACCACCAGAGAAGATACTTCCTTATACGGAATGACAAAGGAGTCCTCTGTGACATATAACTTGCCCTTGTGCCAGGTGCTCAGAAAGATTCTGTAGGGGTCTGAAATGGAATTTTGCTTATAAAATTATTAGGATGAAAATATGAGCGCTCTTAAAACATCCTACATAATCCTGGGTGGTTAACAAGAGTTCCTTTGAATTTTCTTAATGGTGCTTTATGGCAAGAATTCTGTTTTCTGTCAGAAACCATCCTCTGGTCTAGCAGAAATTTGAAACTCTGAGCAGAGTGGTCGAAGGCCTGCTTCTTGGACCACTAGCCTGTCCAGATAGGGAGCAGACATTCGGCGCAGCCTTAAATCCTGTTGAAACACTGCCAACACCACAAGTTCTTATCTGGAAGGGATGTACGCACCCCATGATCACAGCCACAACACTCACCTTGCTGTGATGGAAAAGGCTGATGACCTAGCCTCAAGGCTGATGATGACTAAATGAGGCATTAAAGGAAACGCTATCCACTTCCTTCACAGGTGCAACCTCCTTGAGCTTTGAGTGGGAGACTGATGCATCAATCTTATGCCAATTCATTAAGTCACACTGATGGTTCTAGCCATGCAGAAGCTAACTTCATATACTAACTTATGACAGAGAATAGCTACTAAAAGGCTAAATCCATTTCCCTGTCCATCGCCTCCTAAGAAAAGAACCATTTCCCATGGGAAATAACTGTCCTTCTAGAAACATGAACAATGGCTTTCAATGACTGGAGGGTTATACCATAATAAATATCCTTTCTTAGAAAAGGGTACATAATGGGAAATTATCTGGTCATACCAGTACTGATGTCCCCTTTCTCCAAATCAGATTAGAGCAGAAATAGGATGATGGATAGGAAATACTGAATGAGCTCTTTATTCCCTATAAAGGCCCATCTAAAACACCCAACTCTACTGAGTATGAGATAGGCCTAGGGACTCCCAACTTTGGAAAGGTTCTATCCAATTCTGGATTGAAAAACCAGACTGCTCAGAAATTTCACCCTCTTCCTCTGACAAGGGTCCAGAAATGAAGTCATGCAAACTTCCCTGATCCTAAATGACCTTTAGTCTGTCAGAGGTACTTGGACAGGATCCTTCAAACGTGTACATTATTTTGCAGGGCTTGAGGCCTTGTGCATGGAGAGATGTATCCTGCATCCATATTATCCTTGCCAGAATTTCTGAAATGTGTGGGCATCCCTTGCCCTGCAGCCTTCCTGAGACACACTTGATAAGTTTGGGCTGTTAGATAAGGTGATCTTGTCACAATCAGAAAAGCATATTTAGGAAGTCCCCTCTGGTGAAGGCTTAGCTTGCTAGAGGGCTATTAAGCAGGGGAAATATACCAACACAAAGCTTAAACTAAGATTTAAAGAAACAAATAAAAGATTGACACAAGGCTAATGTCTATCCAGAAGCCCGTGCTCCAAACATTATGCATTCCAGACGTGGAATGTGGAGCATGAAGCATGCGCTATAGCAAATGAGCCAAGTTCCGGTCCCTGCATGCAGCTTCTTTGAAAGAAGGAGAGCCCAGGGCAGAGGGAAGCCAGCATGATTCACCTATCAGCAGCTGCAAAAAGGTGCACTGATGGAGGTGCTTCAGGGAAACTGTGACCCTGGATCTGCAGCACTGACTTGCAGCCATACAGGATAAAAATAAAGGTACAAATGTTGAAAATCCTAAAAAAAAAAAAAAAAAAAAAAAAAAAAAAAAAAACACTTTACCAAGCGCAAAGGAATAAAGCCCTAAGCCCAGCTTGGTAGGACAAAAAAGACTGTGGAGAGGGGCTTCCTTATATTGCCTTTTTTGATTGGTCCTACCCCAGCAAATGGGCGGAGACAACACCCATTGTACATAGCAAGGGATAGGACACAGAAGAAAAGGGAAACATGCAAGTTAAAGAAAAACCTTCTGTTGGGCGTCTTACATTCCTCTATCAGCAACCGGTCAGATGATTGGTGG
This sequence comes from Rhinophrynus dorsalis, assembly GCA_037306005.1. Classification (NCBI taxonomy): domain Eukaryota; kingdom Metazoa; phylum Chordata; class Amphibia; order Anura; family Rhinophrynidae; genus Rhinophrynus; species Rhinophrynus dorsalis. Next base: position 451,815,741 of record CM074723.1, read on the forward strand.
TGGTGGTGAGGGGGGAACGACCGAAACCTCCACCTTGTATGTCTTAAAAATATCCAGGGGAAGAGAAGCTAGAATTGGAAGCCTCTGATACCTTAAGCATCTCAAGGACAGCCTGAATAAGACCCGCAACAGAAGTGCGGGGTCTTTCTCATAACAGTCCCCGACATAGAAGGATGAATCTAGGTCACCCACATCAGTTTCCCTTTCCAGAGTGGAGGAATCTGCAATAAAGGGGGTCTCCCCCCATTATAATATCACAAAAGCCTTTTGGAGGAGTAGAATGTCCCACGGACCAAGAATCTAAAGCCCCATTAATAGATAAGGGGATAGAGCTAACTGGGAAAAATAGGGCCTTAACCCCCTGCAGGATCCAGTTTGACAGGTGGGGTCCCTGATGACTAAGCGAGCACGAGGGACACACAGTACCAGAAAACTTCCTAGGGAGTCCAATCTATCATGTGGAGCAATGTGTTAATGGGGTTAAAGGAATCTCTGAATCTTTAGGAACCTTGGCTGTCTTTCTTGGTGTTTGACAAAATCATAAGATCAAAGAGTAATATAAACGTTTAAAAGTACAAAAATAACAGAAAGGGCATACTCAGGTATTTATCCAACTGCAACTAATGTGTAAAGAAAAAGGGAGTAATTGACCTCAGTGTAGCCAGCACGGTGCCAAGAGGAAGAGGACTCCTCAAGCATTTTGTACAAAAGTCCAGGAAGTATAGGCTGCTGGGAAAGTGTCAAGGTGGTGCTTCAGCCACCACCAGATGGCATGCCTTGAAAACGGCGATGTGTATGTGTGTGTGTGGGGTGGGGGGAATGGGGGTGTCACAGTTCACTAGTAATAAGGGAAGACGGTTGCAGGGCCAGTAATAAGGGAAGAAGGTTACAGGGTTACTACTAAAGCCAGTTTTGTGCAAGTGTGTGTGTGGGGTGCTAAAAAGTAAAGAAAGTAATAAACAAAGCTGTACTGTTTCTAATAAGTAACATTTTTCAAATGATTGAGCTGTGCTAGTAATTGCTTTATTAAGTCTTTAAGGATCAGAGGGGTAGGCAACGCATTACTTTGAAGCCATCTAGAGAGGTTCAGATTCCCATCTCCAGGAAGCAGTGACACTCTTCTAAAGATGAGTAAAAGAAAACCAAACTGCCTGTTCAATATAAATAATATAAAAAGTACACTTTCTAAAAAACACTATTTTTCAAAAATTAAGACTGTGTTCACTTTAGCGAACGACTGAGCAGTACCAGAAATTGCTTTAATAAACTTTTATGGACTAGACAGGTGTGCAACATATTCCATACAATGTGCGGCACATCACTCTAGTTATTAAATAGTTAATTAAAATACAGATGTTACCATGAAGGAACGGAAGATTGGTATTTAACTGGAAGCAGCCATCACTGATAGACATGCATGGTAATTCAGACTCAAATTTACAATCTGACTGTTTTTCGGCACGATCCTCTTCAATTAGAACTGCAATGACCTTTGAAGAAAATATCACGGATTATAAAAGTAGAAACCTGTCTCTAGATGTCTGTTCCCTCATTATGTGAAAGGACAACAATTTCAACAGTGTGGGACATTTTTATGATAATTACACACAGCATACAAAATCTCACAGTGCAAAACATATCTCAGAGTTGACATTAAAAAAATAAAGATCTGTACTGAAAAAAATAACAATTATATATTTCTCTGTTGTCCAGTACAGGTTACTGGTAACTTTTGGGTAGGCTATCCGCCCATTTAAGTAGGCAGGAACAATTTTAGAAGTGAATTCAGGGGGTGGAGCCCACCTACCCTCCTTGGCTGCAGCTAGCCAATCAACTCCAGTAAGATTTGTTCCTTGGTGAAGACACAGACAAGGGAACAGTTCTGCTATAGTTTTAGCGATTTTTTTTTTTTTCTGTCAGATATGGAATACCACCATTAGGCGGATTACCATAACTGACAATGCCCTTAGATGTGGCTAGCTCAGTATCCAGGTGCTTTTTGGACCTTAAGCCCTGGGGGGAAATCTTGGGCGCAAGTTCTTTCCTCAGGAGTTGCCCACTGAGGCTTCTTCTTAACACATGGTAATTTGAAGACAGAAGATCTGCAGGAAAGATGAGCAACCCTTTGAGTGCTGCAGGTCCACACAGGGGTTTTCCTTTGGGGTTCCTATTGCACACTCCTGCATTCTTTGGGTTTATCTGTATGTCTGTTGGGTGTTTTGGAGCAAATTTCTGTGGTAACTTAACCCTTTAGCTGCTGGTTTTGCATCTTTTGGGGGTTTATTGGCACTTTCCCTACTGGTTTCAGTGTTTTTTAGGTCTTCTAACATGTTCTAGTGATGTTTCATGTAATTTTAATTCACAGTTTCAAATCTGCAAAATTTGTGGAGTGCTTTTACCGCATAGACGCCATTGCTCCATTCACTTCTATGGAACTGTACAGTTTGGGACATATCTCTGCAACAGCTCAAAGTAGCAACTTCAGAGATGGCTCATTTTAATTGTCTGCCCTTGCTCTGTCATCCGGTTATTGTTTTATGTGTGCTGGGGGGCTCAGGGGGCTTCGGGCACTGTTGGGGTACTTTTTCTGGGAAAACTACATTTCCCATGAGCGCTTGCTTCACAAGCTCGTTTCTGATTGGCTCCAGCCAAGGCAGCCATTTTGTTCCTTTTCCTGACCAAGTATCCTACGCAGGGCTTAGACTCTCCTACTCTCCTCTGCAGATTAACCCTTCACCTGCCAGATAAGTGCATTTTAGCGATTTCTGGGGTGAAATTTTAATCTTACATACTGTATTTGGGTGATTCCTTATACTTTAAACGTTTTGACACTGTGAGAATGTCTAATCCGTTAGAGCTTGGGGCCAGGCCTAAGACTAAGGACACTGGGGTCTCTGTGTCTCCTATTGTGCACTGCTTCTCAGGTCATTTATGCCCAGCATATTCTGATGTCCCAGAGTCTCTCCCAGGGACCTCCAGCCATGGATTAGAGCCAGTATGGGTGCAAGAGCTCAAGGCTGCTACTAGAGACCTCCGGTCTACATTGCAACTCTTTCCATCCCAGTTACAGGGGGTCTTCCTCTCTGGCAGGCCCCTTCTTCCGTCAGATCTTCCCTGTCGTAATCGCAGGGAGTACCTGATGTATCAGGTCCCTCTGAGGAGGAACTGTTGGTGGATTCGGATGTTGAGGAATGTTCTGCTGTGGGCTCCTCTCAGTTTTTTGAGAACCCCATTGAGGCTGATCCTGACACCTCGGCTGGGGGCTTGAACAGAGTCTTAACCAACCTAAACATTCAATTACTTCAGGAGGTTTCTTTGGATCCCTCTGATGTATTTCAGGAGCTTAAAAGGCCCTATACTTGTTTTCCACCTAACCCCACTCTTGACCGCCTTGTGTCTGATGAGTGGAAGTCTCCGGACAGGAAACCTTCTGTTTCCACGGAATTTGCCAAGCTTTTCCCCTTCGCTGAGACGGCGCTTGCTCAGTGGGTTAATCCCCCCCAAAGCGGATGCTCCTGTCTCCAGGCTTTCTAAGTCCACTGCCTTGCTAGTTGCTGATGCTTCCTCTCTGAAAGACTGGACTGACAAGAAACTTGAGGTCTCCCTGAAGTCCATTTTTGCCACTGCTGGTACTGCCATTCGTCCAGCGTTCGCTGCGGCATAGGTGAACCGGGCCATTGTTGTCTGGACTGAACAGCTCACCCTGGCTGTCCGTCAGGGTGCTCCTACTTCAGATAAGTTGCAGATTCTTGCCAACATTTCTGAGGCCCAGCACTATGTTTCTGCTGCCTTATTTGATGCCATCTGTTTGGTGGCAAGGGTTCCACCATGTCTGTGGTTGCCTGACGAGCTCTTTGGCTCAAGATCTGGTCTGTTGACACTGCTTCCAAGAAAACTTTGCTCTAATTTCCTTTACAAGGCACCTCTTTGTTTGGGCCAGATCTTAATGATCTGATTAGTGAGGCTACAGGGGGCAAGAGTACCATTCTGCCTATGGTACCCAAGCAGAAGACGCCTCTCAAGCATAATCAGCTTTTTCATTCCTTCCAGACTGAGACACGTCCAGCGAACCAGGCGGTTCCCTCAGCTCCGTGTTCCTCCTCCAAGCCCAAACAGCAATGGAAGCCCAAGGTCTCTTCCAAGTCTTCTTCGGCATGACTCGCAGAACCCAGGTCCCCAAACGGCTGTAGGTGGCTGTCTGCGTCACTACCACATCATCTGGGAGGATTCAATAGAGGACCCGTAGGTTTTACAGTTGGTGGCAGAAGGGTGCAGGATCCCTTTCGCCTCTCTTCGTCCCTTTCGTTTTTTCCCCTCTCATACGCCCCAGGGCGTAGAAAAACACTGTCTGTTCAATGGCGCTATCCAGGCCCTTCTGTACAAGAATGTTCTGGAGCCTGTTCCAATTCGGGACAGAGGTACGAGTTTTCACTCAAACCTCTTTGTGGTCTCCAAGAAGGACGGCGGCTGTCGTCCCATTTTGGATTTGAAGGATCTCAATTACTTTGTGATCAAGACTCATTATCACCAGGAGTCCCTAAGGATGGTGATTGCTACTATGTCCCCGGGGGAATTCCTTGCCTCTCTGGATCTTCAGGACGAGTAACTACACATCGCCATTCATCCAGAGAGTCGGCAGCATCTCCGATTTGCCTGCAACCAAGGGCACAGACTGTGGGGTCCTTCAGGGTCATGCTCACAGGAGTCTTCTTTCCCTTCTAATATCTAGTCAATAGTTAGTGTCTCAAATCTTACTGGAGCTGATTGGCTAGCTGCTGCCAATGAGGGAAGGTAGGCTCCACCCCCTGCATTCACTTCTAGAATCATTCCTGCCTACTTAAAGGGATGGATCACCTACCCAAAGTTACCAGTAACCTGTATAGACTAAGAGGAAAGGATTTAATAGGTAAGACTAAAATCCTCTTATAAATTTTTAAGATATATAATTTTAATCAATATTCAATAGCTTCTTAACACATGGAATCCTAGCCATGTCTTTAACACATGACTCTCTAGCATCCAAGGGGTTAAACAGTATGTGCTTGTGTACATACAGAAACGTCCGAGTTAGGTTTCAGCTCAAAAGCTCATTTTATGCAATACACACACATTTACACACGCACAATTGAAAAAATAAGAAACACTTCAGACACATTTACTGACCAACAAGTATTATATGTTTTCTTATTTAAATATGTATGCATGTGGTTATCCCAAATTTTTGATAACCTGGTCTCTTTGGCTGGATAGTAATTATGCCAAGAGACATAAAATAATCACCCAGGTTGTTAAAAATGAATAATGGGTTACGTCTCCTCATAAATGCTTAATCCTCTTCTCTTCTTTGTGTACATGGATTTTAAATATTTATTTTAATTGATATTCTATGTTCTTATGTTATTTGTGTTGATAATCTTAATATAATTGATGATTTATTATTTTCTGTAACTAAATTCAATAAAAAATTTGTAACAAAAAAAAAATGTGACTTTTTTGTCATATGAAATATAAAATCAATAAAAAATCTTTGTCAAAAAAAAAAAAATCTATGCATGTGTGTCTGTGTATGCATATTTACGTGTGTGTGTGTCTGTCTATTTATGTGTGTGTGTGTGTGTCTGTTTATGCATATGTATGCGGGCACGTATCTGCATATGTATGCATATGTATGTGTGTATGCGCGTGTATGTGTGTGTATGCGTGTAAGTGTGTGTTGTAGTGGATTTATCACAGCAATGGGAACTTTCCAGTTATCTCTGCACACTGACCCACCAATGTCATGCTCCCCACGTATAAGGTTTTTCAATATTCAAGAGAAATACCTGACTACATTTGGGGTGATTTTATGCAGGACTGTTTGCAACACTCGTGGACTCAGTCTTAACATGTATTTGCTTAGTTATCAATGTCCATCTTCCTAGGGCTTACCTAGGAAGGTGTCCTTTTTTGTACCGTTTTTATTTGCATTTGATGTCTGTTTTTCTCCATTGCTAGCTGTTTCAGTATAAAATCTGATAAAGCCTAGTGACCATTATGAACCATTAAGTTCTACTGAAGCCCAATGTGTGTTATGAGGAGGTGTGAAATAGGGGCAAGCTCAACAAGATAACACTATATACAGAAAAATGCAGATATAATCCAAATATATAGATAGATAATCTCTCTGCTGTATGAAAAACAATGTATTAAACAAATTAAGAGTGGCTTTTTTATTCCCAGGGCACGATTCCCCTTTAATATTCAAAGGTACTTAACCCCTTGGATGCTAGAGATCTCCAGTGCATTGTGCAACTAATGGATTAACACAAAAGGCCTCAGAGATATTAGGTTGGAAAGCAATGGACTTAACTATCAGTAGTTCAACAATATATTCTCTGTGCAGGCTACAGTACATGTACATTAGATTGCTGCTGTCTGAATCCTAATGAAAGCCTTACCTGACATGCAGAGCGAAGGAATCCTGCTAGTCTCTGAGAATCCACCTTAGTTACAGTTGTAGCATTCACATATGCATCATGCTTTTGGCCTGTATTTGAAGAAAATAAAAATATATGTAAAAATATAAAAAACAAACATAAATGCAGCTATGTAACAAGGGGTCATGTGTGATTAGGAAAATATAGAATATTATAAAACAAAACATAAATGCATGTACTTTTCCTCTCTTCCAGAACAGTACGCAACCCTACACTTCTAAAATTATTGTCATGGCTTCCCATAAAGCAACCTATTACATTCAAAATCCTCCTCATTACCTTCACATCTCTCCAAGGCTCGTCCCCATCCTATATTTCATTGTTGATATTCTGCCATATACCTGAAAGTTCTCTACGCACTATGCATGGTGGACGACTTGGTTCCGGAAGAAGGAGACTGGGCATTTTTAAGTCGGTGTGGACTATATCCATTGTGAGACTAATATAAAGCCCTAGATACCTCACTACCAAAGGCAGTGATCCAGGAACACAGGAGGACTGACGTGGGTAACCATCCTGGAGTTTATACCAGGAGAGCTTATATGATTGAGAGGAAATCCATAATAGCTTCTCACGCACGTGAGTAAAATTTCAAGAGCACTGGGTGCTTGGTGTGATCTCCAAAGTAACCAACATACTACACTCAGAAGTCCCTTTCTGTGCTGCTTTTTTCTTGTAATGATGTTTAACAGCAATCTCATCTAAGTCTAAGACCTCTATTTATTCCCCTTGATATGTAGTATCCAATAAGTGACTGAGACAGTCTGCTGCCTTATTCCAACCTTACCAATCCACTTTTTTAGCCTGTTTTTAACAATATAAAGGGAATGGCTATTAGAACGACTGATTGTTACTGTAAATAGATATTGCCCTTTAAAATGGAGCTGTCACTTTATAACAAATAGTTGATTTTGAAAGAGCTTTCAAAAATCAGCTTTATTTATGTCAGCCTTTTTTTTTATTTTGAACAATAGTTTATGTGATATTTATATTTACTTGTATATGCAGAAGAGCTAGTACTGCCTGGTGGGGAGTGGTAGTTGGGATGGAGAGCAGTATGGAATGTTAGGACTTTTATGTATAAAGAAAAAAAGTGGAGCAATTTTGGGGTAAACCAAGTGCACCATAGGGGAGGAACACAAATGGTTGTTGATTTAAATGGAGCTAATGTGTATAAATGCAAAAATACTTAAAAAACATTGTTTTAAATAAAAATGACTAAACACAATTATAGTTGTTTATGAAAGGTTTTCCAAAATCACCTATTTGTTACAAAGTCACAGTTCCATTCTAAGTTCCCACAGGGGATTTGAATGCAGCAGCAAATCTCGCCTATCTCCGACCTGTCAGAGCACACTGCTCTTCACCAGAATTGTGAACAGCAGAGGTATGCACTGAGAAGAGGGCCATCCCATGCGGACATCAGCCATACATGATTGGCTCAAGTGGGCTACAAAATTATTGGATGGTTGCAGTGAACTGACTGTGTTCATCTTAGCACAGTGACCCATGGGAACGTAGCCAACCGAATAAGATGGTTTACAGCATAGTAGTGTTCTCTTTCCTTTCTTATACTGATTTCTGGTAATTGATGTGTGTGTATTATATATATTATATATATATATATACACACACAAATAATATTCAAGAATATGCTAATGAGAAACAATACTGGTGTGAGTGGCTGGATGGCAACTTCTCATTTAATCTCTTGGATGAGAGTGAATTATCAAATGCATTGCGAAACATAAAAATGTATGATTTTATAGATAAATAGTGAATTTTCCAGTTTTTGCGGTCATTTGCTATTTTTTTTGTTTAATAAATAGATTAGTATACTTCTCTGTTAATCAAATTGTGAATTCTGAACAATTATTTGCAAGTGTCGCTAAATTGCATTTTTTTCGCTTCTCATATTTATGAATTATTGAATCATTGATTAGGTCTGGGATCAGACCTCCTAGAATACTGAAGTATACTGTAAATTAGCTAGATTTTCATGTAGGAGACAGTAGAGTAACTTTATTTCACCTCTCTCCACTACATGCTCTGTTGTGCATGTGGGAAGATTCTACATGCTTACTAAAACTTGCAACCATGTTTCTAACATTACAGAAGCATGCAAGTCCATTGACTGTGTGAGGGTGACATGTCAGACACACCCTCACCCAGCGAGCACTTCAGATCAAAGAGCAGCCTTCCTGAAGTTATTGCCAGTGCTGCTCCCTGCCCTGTAGTGTCCATGTGGCCGATGCCTCTATTGCAACAAAACTAGTGAATCACTCACTACTAGAAATGATAAGACTTTTTACTGCTGCTAAAAGAAGTTGTAGATCCACAGGAATAAACATCCACACACTTTGAATGTCTTAAATTAGCACCTTATTTAGGCAATTCCTTGCAAAACACTGTTATCCCTTCAGCAACCGATTAAATACTTTTCATACATCGAAGCATTGTCAATTTTGAATGCTTAAATATGGTAATTCTATAATTGATAAACATGGTCTTTGGTATATTACCATTGCAAGCTCCCAAACAGGGATATTTATCCAACACATTCAATACGTTAAACAGGTAAAATTCTGCACAAAACTAACTGCACCAGAGGGGCCAAACAAAAAATTCCCTAACTCCCTTCTCCCCCATGGAGCAGTTGGTTTGTTCCAGAACTGCGACGCTTTAGCTATGAAACTGCCCCTTTGGGCTCTTACAGTTATATGATTACACAAGTTCTGACACCTTTAACTATTTGAGTGTCAGAGGGATATGCAATGAGAGCTGTACTCTCCAAAGGTTTCCTACCCCTGTTACCAGTCTATCAGCCTAGTTAGTACTGCTGGACAAGTCACCTCCACAGGCCACAGCTCCCTCTCCTGGATGTTGAGTCCATTTTTCTTCATTATCTATTTCTTCTGTTTGAACTTCTCGGTCAACATTATCTTCGTTGCACTGGACATAAGCCTAAAATGAAGAATACATATATGTTGGCAGTTATGAAATACATTTGAGAATATTTGTATTCATTGTTGTGGTATTGAATAACTAACAGCAGGTACCTGCAGTGGAAGTGAGTGAGTAGCAAGCAAAAGAGGCGCCAGGCCTTTTATTAGATAAGGAAAGGGGCACTCTGCACTGGATCTTCAGTGTGGCCCCACAAAGGAAGATATACAGCATTAACCCTCTCTGGCACTCAAAGGATCAATGGACATTTTTGCACATTTATCTGTAGGCACTGACAATTTATAATGTGTTATTTTGCTATTTAGCTGTTTGACGTGTTACATTCAGGTTGCCTGTTTCATATTTATGTCGAATACATAGATCCGGGTCTGACTGACAACAAGGAAAATGCATTTTTTTCTACTCTTGCCCTTCCGTCTATATAGATGTCTTCAAACGTCTTGTGCGGTTGACATATGTATCTTCTAGCTTATATACCTTAACCCTTTGAGAACGTCATCAAGAAAAAAGTTTTATTTAATAAACATGCTAAAATAACTAAACTAGTGTTTGTATTTTTTTCTGTGTTTTATAGTTTTTGCATAGGAGCCTATGACTTGTGGGACTTAGACTCTTGTGAAGATCACCTGTTGGTTCAGCCATTGTCTAAGCAGCTCTGTGCAGCTGCTGTAAAATCTAACAGTCGTTGAGGTAAGGGTGAGACTACAGGTGTAGTTTTTATCAGTGGTCTTTAGGCTTCTATGAGGGTGGGGACCACTGTGTGGCTTACCAGAAAATGACACCTTCTGTTTTGCTCCGCAATTGCTCCTCTTCTGCAACGCACTTACATCTCTCTGTGTCTAACTGGAACACTGGTAACTGGGGCAGTGGCGGTGAGGTGACTTACACCAAGAGGGGGCACTAGAGCATTCATTTGTTTTCCTTACCAAAGAGTGCCCCTAAGTGGGATTTCATATTTACTTACATATTTAATAAACTATGGATGTACTCTTGAAGTTGTAGGATTAACTCTGATCCAAAAAATACATCCTTGGGTTCAAGATCTTTTACATTTTAACGTTTTAACGAAAACAACAAAGACTGTGATTTGCTGCCTCCTATAACTTTAAGGGTATAATTGATGGGTTCAGCCACTAAATACCCATTTCCATTCACCAGTGGACTGTTAAAAAGGAAATAACGTTTTTGGTTCAATACTATTTCAAGACTCCGATAGAAATAAAAACATCTTGGCAAAAAACTGTATAAGGGAACATGACAAAGTTTAAAGAACTACCAATTCAACAGAAGGATGAAGCAATCTGTTCAACTGACTGAAAAGGCACATAAATGTCAGTTTATTGTGTTTATTACAGTTCGAAAAGACAACAGTGTAATTTGTGTTCAATGAGAAAAGGGGAAAAAAAGATTTATAAAGCTACCACTAGAGGGCGGACTGCACTTATACAGTCCAACACTTTGAGCTGTCGCAAAAACATTGCAATAAAACAAAAAAAAAAAAAAAGATTTATCTGAGGGAAGTCAGTTTGTTGCTTCTCTATTTGAAGAAAGAAACTAAATTTTGCAAATCCTACCTGACAGAACATGATATTTAAAATTATATAGCCCAATTTCTTTTTTGGCTGCTTTAGTTGCAGCTTTTACCTTTTTAACCCTTTGATTGCTGGAGAGGTACGCAAAGCAATGTGGTGTCCCCCCTCTGGTACTCAAAGGGTTAAATGCTAGAGCAGCGTCCAATGCATTCCTTCAGACAGTTATTCTATTGCATTTTGTGGGACAGGTGGGTCAGTTCTCCATAGAATGTGACAGTAACAGCCCCAAAACTTTGTGACAGTTTGAACAGTAATAACTTTTGAATAAAGGAACTACCAGCTGTAGGAGTACTCTTGTTTTACTCAGCAGGGAAAACTCTACACTATGTTTTTTTTTATAATAAAACTTTACTCATCCTTTAACATGACAACAAACAAACAACATCTAATCAATAGATTTATCTAACCATATTTATTTCTTTGCATACGACAATCCATGAATGCCTACCTGCTTCGTATTTGTTCTCCCAAAGTTTCTGATGTACATTTCATATTCCTTCACTGGAGGCAGATCCAACAGAGACACGGTGGTGGAAAAGTCCAAATCAACCAGTCGAAGAATGTCTGCACTGCGTTTTCTTCATGATAAAAAAAAAAAACAATATATATATTTAAGTGAACTACCACCCCACATAAAGTTAAACCCCAAAAATTACCCATCGGCAACTAGCTGAACAATAGTACAAGTCACCAGAATAATTACCTCCTTACAGAGAAATTCTACTGCTCTGGAGACCGACAGCCAGGAAACAGAGAACATCTTTACATAGTGAGGTCTGAGCACCTGCACTGTCAGTCCCAGCCAGCTCTAGAATGCATTGGTACCTTCAGGTACCGGAAGGGACTGACGGCGCAGCCGCGCAGATTCTTTTAAAGCGCTACTGCCTGGCCTTCAGTCTCGGCAGCAGTACGATTTCTCTGTAAGGAGGTAATTATTCTGCCGACTAGTACTGTTGTTCAGTTAGTTGCCAGATGGGTAATTCTTGAGGTATAACTTTATGTGGGGTGGTAGTTCTCCTTTAAGTCTTAACTCTTTCAATGCCAGAATGGTATGCAAACAACTGAAAAGCAATGCGCTGCACACACCTCTGGCACGCAAAAGATTAACTATAGATACAAGGAAAAACAGAAGCAAAATAAATGACTAGCTTCCTAACACAACATTGTTCAATCACTGATCTGCAAACACCTTTTTTTTCCCATTCCTAGTTTAGACATCCCGTTTGGATTTGCTACAATAGGTTTGTTCTTTTCTTTGGAAATTGATAGTATGATTTCATAACTTAGGGGATATTTTTCTGTAAATTAATAGCAGTAGTGATAAGGTGCAGGGTTAGCAAGTTAACCCTTTGAGTGCCAGAGGGGTAAGCAGCGCATTGCTCTGCAATGCGTTGCATACTCCTCTGGTAGTCAAAGGGTTACAATGGACCTGCCACCTACTCAGCTTTTAGTCTCATTACACATATCTATTTACACTGTCTAGACGGTCTACAGTTTTGTATTCCAAACAGGTTAACCCTTTTAGCGATTTTTATTTAGTAGTTGGGAGACTCTAATCCCAGCACAGCTTTGATCTCCGAGTTGGTTACCAGGAGGGGTGGAATAAATGGATAAGGACAATCATGCAAATACTTTCAAGATGCAAGCTCCCACCAAGGAGAGGAGAACCTTTGGCACACCAGCTGTCTGAGACTACAAATCCCATCTTTCCCAACCAGGGAGGGGATGCACTAAGGTGTGATAAAGAGGTGATAAAGTGGAGATGATGTCACGGGAACCACCGGGCCCTTGGCTCCTGGAGGGGCCAGCCCCCTTCCTACAGACTATGGACTCTATGCATGGGGAAGCAGCTTTCCCAGCTTCCCTGCCTCCTCCTGGGTCTAAGTCACCCTGTTCTGCTTGATGGGCACAGGGTGTCACAGAAAAGGATTGCCCTTGGACTGATTGGGGGAATACGCACAGGGACATGTGGTGACGTTCACCCTCAGAACGAATCCTGGCCTGTTAGTGGGTCCTGAGGACAGGAGTTGAGAACCACTGGCCTAAGGTTACCTACCCCTTTATCAGGGGAGGGCTGGCCTGGGGGGCAGAGGGGCAATTGCCCCCTGGGCCGGTCATAGGTCTGGGCTGGTGGGCCACTGCCTCACTCAATCGCCTTCTTGCTGCTGTAAATGGCGCTACACTAGTGATACCACAGAGCTTACAATTGAAATGGAGCTGCAATAGTGATATCACAAAGCTTACAACTTAAATGGAACTGCACTAGTGATGCCGCTGAGCTAGTGGTACCTCTAGTAGCATAACCCATTGCCATTGTAAGATCTATGGTATCACTAGTGTAGCTTTAAATTGTAAGCTCTGTGGTATCACTAGTCTAGCTTCCATTCAATTGTAAGCTCTATGTTATCTCCGTTTCAACTGTATGCTCTGTATTATCACTAGTGTAGCCCCATTCCAGTTGTAAGCTCTGTGGTATAATTTGCCTTACTTCACAGCATTAATAACAAGTTTAAAATGAACAAAAAGGGATGGGCTGGAACAATAGTTGAAATGGACCACTTGATTGTATTTGCCCCCCAGGCCACACATTGCCAGCCCTCCCCTGCCCTTTATAGAAAATCCTGGACTATCACATCTCAGATACCCTATCAAAAGTGCAATGTAATGGGAATCAGGGAGCACTGAAAAAAGACAGAAATGGCTGCTCCCTCAGACCGTAAGACTAGATTTTAGGCCTCAGGAAATAAAGAGAACATTTTTACACATGCTAGCATGCCGTATAAAGTATTCAAGTGTATATAAGCCACTTCATTTTAGGTGCTGGTGCTCCTTTTTAAACTGTTTTTTAATTAACAATCAAAATGGTTTTCATCAATACTTGCTTTGAATTTCCTAAATACATTACTACACCTACAAATGAAGTTACAAATCTAACAAAATTTCAGTTTTGCAAAAAAAACGTAAGAAAATGCAAAAAGAAGTCATAATTATGTTTATTCTTATCTAGAGAAGTGTCCTTCATATAATAATCAGATCTATCTCTATAATGTTCTTGAGTTTGATTTTTATTGTAGTTTACAACTGGTCAGTTTGAGTTTATAATCTGAGCGAGACAATAAGCTCTGCAAAAGCACTAGCAGGACTTTTATCTGCAACATTCTTAAAGGGATAGTAATGTTTCAAAATAAAAGCAGCTCCAAGCAGCTTCATAGCATTTGGACCATGGAGAGTGTTATTTCAGTACTGTCAGAGTTGTAGTTCAAGAGTAATGTAAGCCACCTCCCCTCAGATGTGGCATCTGGTCTTAAGACCAGACAGCTCACAGCAAGGGACAATCTTCTTACTGTGAAAACAATGAAAACCCTGCCCCCATCGACAGGTTTTTCCCTTATGCTAATTGAAGACTGTCCCTCTCTGCAAGCCATCTGGACACCACCTTTCTGTTCTGAGGTGAGCAGTGTTGCATCAGAAAAAGGGGCAGGAGGGGGATACTTTATCATTCAATTACTCCTGAACTGCAACGCTGACAGAATTGAAATAACACTCTCCATGGCACAAATACTATGAAGATTAATTGGAGCTGCTTTTATTTTTAAACATTACTATCCCTTTAATTGAAACTGTTGAAGCCTATTGTCTGTTATAAAAAGGGATATTGTAGCGGCAGACTAAAACAGCTATCTGCAAACACAAAGCAAATGATATATATATATGGAATATGAAGGACTCCTACCTAGGTAAGCTTTTCTGCTGAATTAAATGATCAATAAAATGTTTTTCTCCTGCTGAGTAAATCAATTGTGCTTCCACAGTTGGGAGATTTTTTATTCAAAAGTTATTTCAGCTACAGCTCCCCATATTAAGTGACAGCATCAGAACCACCTAGTGACCACAACAGAAAATTGCAGCTTAATTAAAAACATTGAGCTATTCTAATTTTTGAATTAAAAGTCTCCCAGCAGTGGAAGTACGCTTGTATTACACAGCTTTCCATTAAAAAGTTTGCTTCTCCTA
This sequence comes from Rhinophrynus dorsalis, assembly GCA_037306005.1. NCBI lineage: Eukaryota > Metazoa > Chordata > Amphibia > Anura > Rhinophrynidae > Rhinophrynus > Rhinophrynus dorsalis. Next base: position 451,830,787 of record CM074723.1, read on the forward strand.
TAAGAGACAATTAGTGTTAGGACACGGTCACAGTTTAACCTTTTGTCTGCCAAAGGGATACAAATGCATTGCAAAGCAATGTGTTGCGCACCCCTCTAGCACGCAAACGGTTAAATTGGCTTAATAATCGCAGCGGCACTGAAGCACTGTAAGAAGCAACAGACACCTACTTTTGTTTACTAGCTATTTGGTGAGTAACTTGGCGTTGCTTTGCAGACCCAAAATCTATAAAGACTCCACGGTGAGCTGTCCTGCCTGCAGCAGAATCCTGTTGCACTGAAAAAATAAACATAAAACAAATAGTATCATCCTATATAATAATTCGCTGGTATGTTTGTTAGAAGCCATCATCCGCAGTAGAGACTGTGTGTGTTCGGGCAGTCTCTACTGTGCAAGACTGCATTGCGTGAGTGAGGCAACGCAAGACTGCATCGCGTGGAGCAGTGAGGTAGCGGCCTCTTAACCCTCTGACTGCCAGAGGGGTATGCAACGCATTGCAAAGCAATGAGTCGCGTACCCCTCTGGCACTCAAAGGGTTCCGGACCGTGGCCTGTGTACACGGGCCTTTACACTAGTTGAAAATAAACACACAGAAATTAAATAAACAAACAAAAAAAAAAAAAAAAACAAACACATGAGTTATGAATCATGGTGCCATGTGGGATAATTCACAAAGACAAAAATCACAGCACATGCAGAGAATTAGCATGCTGCAGATTTCATTCAACAGTGTACTAACGCACCAGAAAACGCTCAGTGGAAACGCCTGGAAACGGCACAAACGTTCCAGGTAGTTACTCTGTCCCTATGGTTTTGTCACTGCTTCTTATACTGACAGAAAGGGATGCTGGGAAAACCTTTGCTGTACTTAGTGCACTAACTAAAGAGGTCGACTGAGTTCAAAACAACTGTAACACAGGCTTGAAACTTAAGGTCTGAAAATGCTCACGGATTTAAATTGGGCTTTTAACCCCATGAGTGCTAGAGACTATTCTATCGCATTAGAGACCTCTCTAGCATTTAAAGCGTTAAATGTCAAACTTAACCTTTTTAATGCCAGAGGGGTATGCAATGCGTTGCGTACCCCTGTGGCACTGAAAGGTGTAAATGAATGGGAATGGTCACTTACCACCCTATGGTGCAGTTAGATTGCTCGAGAACTGTACCTCCTTAGCATCATTAAGCCTCTGGCCCTAAGGGACTTCCGCACAAAGAAAGGAGAAGCAACTCTTCAGAAAACCAAGTGCATCACATGGGACCAATTAAAACTAGTACTGATTTAAAGGGGAACTCTCACCTGTATTAATGTTGCCTTCATTTGAATGCTTCTGTGGACTGAGCCTGTAATCTTTTTTTTGTTTGTTTTTCTATATAATGTTGTATTCTTCGAGATTTTGGCTGTTAAAGTGAATCCAGTGATGTTACTTCTGTACAGGCTGCGGGTCAACTCTGCCCCGCAGCCTGTCAATCACCTTCTGTTCCCCTCCCAAGTAGTGCCTCATTCTCATCTCCTACTCTGATAGAGACCTCCTCCAGTCTCATTGGCAAGAGAACGCTCCAGCTCACATGGAGGAATCCTCCCTCATTGGAGGAGGTTGGAACGAGGTGCTACTGGGGAGGGAAACAGATAAAGATTGACAGGCTGTGGGACAGAGTTGTCCTGAAGTGACATCACTGGATTAACTTTAACAGCCAAAATCTCAAAGAATACAACATTATAATAATAATTTAAAAAAAAAAAAAAAAAAAAAAAAAAAAAAAAAAAAACAGATTACAGGTCCAGTCCACAGAAGCACTCAAATGGAGGAAACGTTAATACAGGTGAAAGTTCCCCCTCAAATGGGGCTTTTAGCTCCTCGCGCACTTCAACACTTTCCATCTGGTACTCAGATCATTAGAGGGATGTGAAACACATTGTGAAGCAAGGTATTGCATGCCCCCTGGTCCTTAAAAGGTTAATGATGCACCCCCACCCATTCTGGCACATAGTTAATCATGCACCCTGTTCCCCTTTCCAGTCCTGATCACCTCCCACCCCACCTGGCAACACTGCCCCTTAGCCAGCTGAGGTATCTTTGTGAGTCTGTTCCACGCTGATCTCGGTCACTTCCCGCCGCTCCACTGGGTCTTAGTTAATGTTGCATCCCCTGCCCCTATTCTTTGTGTGAGTGGCAGAAGGGGGGATGGTACCACTAACTAACTATGTTAGTACCAGAACTGGGGGACGGGGTGCACCATTAAATATGTGATTGCCAGAACAGGGGAAGGGGAAACCATGACGGGGCCAGAAGGGGGTAGGGGAAAAACTATGAGGATGTGAGAGTCTTGCAGTGCTTTACCCCTGCCAAAATCACTGTTCCCAGCCATACCTATACTAAAACTGGGCAGGAGAAGGAGGCTGGATCCTGCAGATGGCAGTAGGGAGAACATTTAAATTACATATTTTGCAGTGTTTTTAACTGCCAAGTCGAATAACACTCCCACTTCTGGCAGATTTTACATTAAAAGTTAATTCAGCTCAAACGTGCATTTTTCAATGCCGTACTTCCATAGTTTGCCATTTGAGGGTGGTGCTGTTGCTACAGACAACTTGGGGGAGATGCACTAAGGTGTGGTAAAGAGGTGATAAAGAGGAGATGACTTCCCCGGTGATCTCACTTCTCCAGTTCCTTTGTTATTCTATGGAGCCTATTCACTAACATTTCTCTAGCTTTGGAGATGTTGGTGCATAGCCTCTACAGAATAACATGGGAACTGAAGAAGTCATCTCCAGTTTATCACCTGTATCACTCCTTAGTGAATAACCTCTCTTGTGTAATTGACTACAGCCCTCAATTGACTACTGCAGCAATAGTTCCGCCCTAACATGGAGAACACACTATGTGCCACTGGTTTATTCCGATTTCAGATTCTGTAGATCTGCACCTAATATCACTGAAGATGAAGAAGGATCTATGATTCACTGTACACAATTACTATGTTTACCTGATATAGGACAAACCTTGTTTTGGTTGCTCAGAAAAAACTTTTTGCTTCTGAACTGAAGGAAACGAAGCAATTTTCTCATTTTCCAAAATCATAGCCTTCTGAATTGCTTCTATTTCAGGGTTCTTAAAAGGAGGTGCATTTACTTGTGGTTTTACTGGTTCTTTGCTGTCTTCATCACTGCCACTTTCAAAGTCATCATCATAATCCTATAAAACAAAGCAATGCATATGGTTGTATATATAAAATCAAAGTGATGCAATTTTAGGGTACACCAATTTCACAAAAGGTTACCAAAAAATGTCTGTTGATTTAAAGTCAGCTGTCACTCGGGTCGTTTTCTGCTGGCAGACCTGCGATGAAGCCAGGGCTGCACTGTGAGCCCCAGCAGATCATTGCAGGAGAAGAAATACACTCTGGAAAGAGACACATGGAGGACTGCTCACTGGTCCAGTGAGAAGAGACTAAACTGCAAAACTCAAGTCTCACAGCTCAGTCTCTTAACCTGCACAATATAAATTCAAAGACCAACAAAGTGGGGTCTATGGAGGCTGCACACACAACATGCACAATTTGTAGCAAGAGTCACATACTGGGCTGCATTACAGCTGAGGGGGTCAGTTTTTTTACTCTCAAATGGCTAATAAGAGCCGTTTAGGCAGCATCGAGCAGATATATCCTGAAAACATGCACTTCAGTGGCAATTAAAGTGATAGTAATTGTTCAGTATACCCTAAGCTACTATCGTCACTTATAGTGTACACTATTGCACTCCAACGTTAGGAATGTTGACATCGCTCTATTTTCTATTATATTATAGTACCCCTCCCTCCCCCTTTCAATAGTGTAAGCCTCTTTCCCTCAGATTTAAAATCCACTCATCAGACCGGACAGATCACAACAAGGGACAATCTTCCTTTTATCAGTATAATGAAAACCCTGCGCCCCCCTTAATGAACTAGGGCAGGTTTTTCCTTATACTGACAGAAGATTGCCCCTCATTGTGATCTGTCCGGACCAGCTTTCAGGTCTGAACACAGAAGACTGATGGTCCCGGAAACGGATTCCCCCGCAGTCCACTAGAGAGCGGACATCAGGAAAGGGGAGGGAGGGGGGAACTTAACGATGATTATCTCTCAAACCATAAAGGTTTGAGAGATAGGACTGGGGTCATTTAATTTCTTTTTTTTAATAGCTACAAGATGCACATTTGTAAAAATGATCTATTACTATCCATTTAAAAGTCCCATTTCATTCAATGGAAATGAGCGGAATTTTCATTCTAATTTCAACCCAGTGCTGCAGGTGGTTTGCTCCAGGTGTGCACACCTCCTCAGCCTGATAAATACCACCACTGCTACCTCCAATTAGAGCAACACAGTGGGTATACTTGTATAAACACTCAAATGAAATGCCAGAATGGAACATAATACAAATAGACATTTCTATGTCCTGTTCTTCTGGCGCACCTGAATAGCTCAAACAGGAAGAGAAAACTTGATAAAACTCACCAATGTCAGCAGTACTCCGGTTTTGGTTCTCCGAGAAGCAATCCCACAACGTGTACATCCAAAAGAGAACAGAACCGCACTCTGTAAAGATGAAAGCTCAACCACAGGATAATTCAAAAACCGCAAACCCTTTTTTTATGAATTTGTTAAAAAAATATGGCACTTTAAACAAACACTGAGACACTCTCAAAATCATTCATTTCACATCAATCTACCAGCATTTTATAGTCTAGCATGATAAAGAGCCAGTAGATAGTGAAACACAGGTAAGACTCTTAGTGAAGGCCTGCCTCCATGTTTGTCTAAGATGATGTGATTTTTTAACAAGTACATAATAAAGTGCTTATTGATTTTGAAATATCTGGTGGTTGAGTGTTCACCTTTACATAGTAAAAGTTCTATTCTCTTTTGTGTATTTTTATATACAAATAAAAATATATTCTAATGCAACCAATTTTTAATATTTTAAAAGCCCAAAGAACAAATGGGACAGTATGCCACAGAAAGTGCCTTTCCAAGAAAGCTAAGACACTATATAGGAAGTGGTGTTGGAGCACTTTAGTAGGAAGGTTTCATGTCTCTTCACCCCTTGCATCACCAATAAAACTCTACATAACATACAGACTAGCAAAAGGAACTGGTACATCTTCTTCAAGCCAAGTATGCCTGACACAGAAGAAAATGGTACTATTTTTTCAGCTTGCCCTCAACTCCACCATGAATAGGACAGTTGAGAGCTAAAATAATTTTTGGCAATACTTTCCCTGTAACCCTTTGAGTGCCAGAGGGGTACACAATGCATTACAAAGCAATGTGTTGTGTACCCCTCTGGCAATCAAAGGATTAAGTTCATTAAGCCTAACCTTTTTGAAGTAAAATTTCCTTTTAAGGATTTTAAAATGATGTTGAGGTAATTAACTCATACCCTGTGGCGTACTGGTGGACAAACAGAGAAACTGTCTGCTGGATCTGGTCTTAAAGTAGAACTAACACCTTGTAAAACTTGATTGGAGATTTTGAAAGCGCTCTAATTATAAGCAACTTTTACTTATATCAATAGATGATGAGATATTTAGCTTTATTTACTTGTCAGTTTATAATGATTAGACAACACTAGCTGGCATGCAAGGTAGTACCAACGTTCCACTCTGCCCTCCCACTTGCCACTCCTTACCAGCCATATAGAAACATTCCACATTGCTTGCACTCCCTTTTGCCACTCCCCGATGGCTAGATACTATTATTTCAAAGTATCTGCTCTTCCACCTGGTGCTTCCTGCCAGCCATTACTATCTAATTTACATAAACAGGCAATCATGCAAATCTCGTCAAGATGGATGTTCCCACTGAGGTGATACTGTTTATACTGACAGTTCCATTTTAAGATGCTATGTTCTAAAACCAGTATGGATTCTGATTTATATATTGATTGTAAAAGAAGTTGAAAACTAATCACTATTCTTACATACTTCAAAATCCTCTTCATAGTTTGTGGAATCATCATATGCCGCCTCTGTACTGGATGCTGGATCCTCATTTTCAATTTCCTTCAAGAAAACAAAAACCTAAATGAAAATAGGTCTACATCAATTTAAAGGGATAGTAATGTTTCAAAATAAAAGCAGCTCCAACTAATTTTCATAGTATTTGGGCCATGGAGAGTGTTATTTCAGTACTGTCAGAGATGTAGTTCAGGAGTAATTGAATGATAAATTATCCTCCCCGCCCCATTTACCTAGTGTAAGCCACCTCCCCTCAGATGTGGAATCTGGTCCCTTGACCAGACAGATCACAGCAAGGGACAATCTTCTCAATGTGAGAACAATGAAAACCCTGCCACCATTGACAGGTTTTTCCTTATGCTCACAGACGATTATCCCTCTCTGTGATCCATCCGGACAGTCTTGCTGCTCTGAGTTGAGCAGTGTTACATCAGTAAAAGGGGCGGGAGAGGGATACCTTATTACTCAATTACTCTTGTACTACAACTCTGACAGTATTGAAATAACACTCTCCCTGGCCCAAATACTATGAAGATTAATTGGAGCTGCTTTTATTTTGAAACATTATTATCCCTTTAACCAAGAGTTTCACAACTAATGACAGAGAGAGATGGAAAGTTACTTGTCAGAGATCAGGGAATGGGGAAACAACATGTTTAACCCTTTGAGTTCCAGAGGGCGTTGTGTACCCCTCTGGCACTCAAAGTTATAAAGGTAATCGTAATAGACTACACAACCATATGTTTTAATCTCCATGATAATGCATCCAGGTGATTAAAGGTACAGTAATGTTTTGTTGGGAGCAATATATATTGTAAGGTAATACACCATTACATGACACCAGATGGGAAAACCCCAGCAGGGGAATACACCAGTACATGACACCTGCCCAGCAGGAAAGCACAACACTGGATCACCTTCTTTTTAGGGAAAAAAAAAGACAAAAAGAAAGCAATGAAATGAAAACCTCACTGGCATTCGATGAGTTAACAGCCCCATTTAAACAAATAGGAATTTTACTTATCCCCCGTTGGTGACGTTGTTGCTCTAGAATGACTCCAATTCTTGTTACTACATCAGTCTCAGTAGGTGCCTGGCACACTTAAACATACAATCCACCTCTGCAATTACTTCTGAAGGGCCTAAAGCTCTTTCCACAACTTGTTTTCAGCAGGGGGCTAAGTTAAGGGATTTTTGGCAGCACAAGCCCAGGCTTGGATTCAATCAAGCAGACACTTGGCAACCAACAGATTCAGTAAAGACAGCAGATTTTTTTTTCATCTACTTTCAACAGTTCAGCAAAGAAATTATTAACTAGAAGAGTTGAGAACTAACAAATGCTATCACAGTTACATACTGCTATGTATTATTACATCACACACAAATTATATTTGCAGTAAGAAAATGTTTTATTTAAGAAATGCCTCTCGTGTAAAGATTACAGTCCCCTTTATATAAAATGTCATTATTTAGTGATTAGAGTTGTGGTTCTACAGAAATTGGTCTGGGCAATAGATGGATGAAGAGTGAACCAGTCAATCAGCAGGAGCGGTGATGTAACGGAGTGAATAATTGGCTGAGTGGGATAGAACTGAAGCTTTAGTAGTCAACATTCCTAATTGTACTTAAAACGGATAGTAATGTTTCAAAATAAAAGCAGCTCCAATTAATCTTCATAGTATTTGGGATATGGCGAGTGTTATTTCAGTACTGTCAGAGTTGTAGTTCAAGAGTAATTGTATGATAAAGTATCACCCTCCCGATCCTTTTACCTAATGTAAGCCACCTCCCCTCAGATGTGGAATCTGGTCTCTTGACCAGACAGCTCACAGCAAGGGACAATCTTCTTACTGTGAGAACAATGAAAACCCTGCCAATTATGCTAATTGAAGATTGTCCCTCTCTGAAAGCCATCTGGACACCACCTTTCTGTTCTGAGGTGATCAGTGTTACACTAAGTAAAAGGGGAGGGAGGATGATACTTTATCATTCAATTACTCTTGAACTACAACTCGGACAGTATTGAAATAACACTCTCCACGGCCCAACTACTATGACCAATTAATTGAAGCTGCTTTTATTTTGAAACATCACTATCCCTTTAATGTGAGGACCAAAAGCGTGTGTAGCACTTTGCAGATCAATGCACTGCACAGGCCGCTGGTCCTTAAAGGGCTATACATGGAAACTGCATTATAAAATAAGTACACTGCTCTGTACACTTTACAGTTAATCTGCACAATGTTACTCTGTTCCAGTTCCTAACCTTTTGAATGCCAGAGAGGTACGCAAGAAAGAAAGAGGGGGGCTGGGATAGGAAACAATGGTAACTGTACTGTGAACATTAACTCCAGAAGGAGGACTTAGGGCCATGGACAAAAGTGGAAGAACTTAAAGGGATAGTAATACTTAAAATGTAAAAAAAAATATGTTGTAGGGTTTATCCCCCTGAGTAAAACATCCTATGGAGATTTATGGTCCTGGGACCAGAGCTGTCCATAGGATCGTGTAGCAACAGCGCCGCTGTACAATTTCAGGCCACTGTGATATTGCACCTAAAAAATTCAACTTTGAAAATTAATAACTTTTGAATGAAAGACCTCTCAGCAGTGGGAGTACTCTTGTTTTTTTACATTTTAAGTATTACTATCCCTTTAAAAGGTAAACCAAGTACACCCTATGGGACAAATAAACATTCACAATGACTTAAATGGGACTTTTCAGTCTCCAACGCAAGACCTATCTAGCATTCAAAGGGCCTGAAGTCTTATTTAACCCTTTGAGTGCCAGAGGGGCAAGGAACACGTTGCTTTGCAATGCGTTCCGTACCCCTCTGGAACTCAAAGGGTTAAATCAATGGGAAATTTGGGAATTTGTATTTGCCCTTGATGATGCGGTTGGGTTGTGCCCAGAATGGTGCCACCTTTGTCTTTGGTCGTATGGCCCTTGATTTTAGCCAGAAGTCACCCGCACAAAAAGTACAAAATCAAATTATCCTTACCCTCACATCACCGGTTTCTTTCCTATGACTGGAGGGTCGTGGAGGTTTTTGTTTAACAATATTTACCTGTTTAGATTTAAAAAAAAAAAAAAAAAAAAAAAAAAAAAAAAAATTAAACATAATTTGCAAAAAGATTCTTATCATAGCCAATTACTTAAATGAGATTATAAAATGTACTTGCCATACTGAAGTACTTTTCATGTGCAATTACATTTATACAAGTTGGAGGTCTCTTCTAACATGAAAATACTGAGAAATGTAAGGGGATAAATAATTTTCTCTTAGTCCATCGATAGGGTAAAGTATCCTCCAGCCAGGAGTGCAGGGCACTTGCTTAAAGGGATAGTAATGTTTCATAATAAAAACAGCTCTAATGAATCTTTATAGCATTTGGGCCATGGAGAGTGTTATTTCAATACTGTCAGAGTTGTAGTTCAAGAGTAATTGAATGATAAAGTATTCCCCTCCCACCCCTTTTACTGATGTAACACTGCTCAGATCAAAGCAGCAGGGTGGTGTCCAAGTGGATTGCAGAGAGGGACAATCTTCAATTAACATAAGGGAAAAACCTGTCAAGAAAGGAAGGGTTTTCATTGTTCTCACAGTAAAAAGATTGTCCATTGCTGTGAGCTGTCTGGTCTGTGGACTAGATTCCACATCTGAAGGTAGGTAGCTAACACTGGGTAAAAGGGGCGGGAGAGGGAAACTTTATCATTCAATTACTCTTGAACAACCTGGACAATATTGAAATACTCTCTATGGCTCAAATACTATGAAGGTTAATTGGAGCTGCTGTTTTTGTAAAACATTACAATCCCTTTATAAAGGCTCTCTAGAGGCTGAGACTCCCTCTCTATTCCACTTAACTCCTGCCAGACATGCTCTGCTTTAACAAATAGCAAACCTCAAACAGAATCGAAGAAGGAAGGGGATTACCAGAACCAGAGAACCCAAAGGACCCCGCTGCTTGGAACTCAAACAACTAATTTTTCTCCAGGAGGGAAGTCCTGTGTTCCCTATGGACAAAAAGAAAAGGATTTACCTTTAAGTAGACAAAAATATCCTTTTGCCTTTTGTGCAGTGTGAAACATAGGAACCATAGGGATATACCAAAGTGATGACACCAAGATCGGTGGGGGGGGGGGGAGAATCCCTCAAAAGACAGACCAGTTCTAACAAGAGTCATTGTAGGACAGGGTGTCCACGCACTATCATCAAGGTACACTAACAGGCCAGGATTTAAGGATTTCCCTGAAAGGGCAAGCAAGTTAACCAGTTGCTCATTAATTTTGATTGACCCACCAGGGAAATTCTTAAATCCTGGACTGCTGGTAGCTCTTAAAGACGGAATTTGGACATCCCTGCTGTACAACTTTTTGTCCAAAACTGGCTACAGCCAAAGCTAGAACACTAGCATGGTGGGGTTTAAGAAATGTGTGATGGGACAACCACGTTGCTGCCTCAGACAACTTCTCCTCAGATTCTGTAGGCCCAGGAGTCAACCACCACTCTGGCAGAATGAGCTGTGACCCTACAGGCTTTTTCCTGAGGATGAAAGCCTGCCAAATGGTCGCTATCACTTTAGATGCAGCTTCACCCGCACAAGGGCCCTCAGGAAAGACAAGCAAGTCCAATTTTCAAAAAGGATACATGCGACGAACATACTTCAAGCCCTGAAATACATCCAAACAATGAAGCTCCTGTTCCTGTCTGTTAGATGGAGCCAAACAAGGAGAAGGCAGATATAAGAGACAAATTTGTCTGGGAACAAAAAAAAAAGTCTTATCAGGTATTTTTGCATTTGTCCAGGTCTACCCAGCCCAAAGAAAGATGAGGAGGGAAAATTGCAGCCTTCCATTTGTACCTCTTAAATATATCTGGGGATGAAGAATGTGAGTCAGATGTCTCAGAGAACTTCAGGGTCTCCAGAACTGCCCTAACAAGACCCTCAGCAGCTGACCCAGGGTCTTCCTCGAACGAGACCCCGGGGGAAAAAGAGGAATCAAAATAGTCCTAATCACTTTCACTTCCAGGAGAAATCTCCCCCCACGCCCACTAACAGACTAAAATGTCTTTTAGGGGGAATGGGATAATCCTGGGTCCAAGACTCAAAGATCCCATGAATAGAGGAAGAAATATTTTTCACAGAAGATATCAGTACTTTAACCCATGCAGGATCCTGTTCAGTAGAAAAGGGGCGCAGAATTTGTGTAGGGACAAGAGAAGAAGGATTTGAAGTACCAGTAGAGTCATTGGAAAGACTAGTCTGACATGAGTAGCAAAGGGTTAATAGAAAAACCACTGAAGCACAGGTAGTTTTTGAATTGCCCATGTCTCACCTTGTGCTGGTATATAGCCAGGACCCCCAAATATAGACTATAGGTCAAAAATGTAATAGAAAAATAATTATCTGTCTTAAAGGGTTAAAGCACCAGGAAGAAGAGTCCAGCTTTGTGTGTTGCACATTTCAGGAAAAAAATGGAATCAGATAAGCATAAGACCTCCCCTTTCAATTCCCTGAGGCCCAGGAAAAAACAGGGCCTTATGGGAAATGTATTTTCATTTTCCCTCCAAGGCAGCACAGAATGGCATGGTGGCTCTCCAGCTGACACACCTGTTCACCTTGCTGGCAGCACGGGTGATGGTGGGGTGAGAGAATCCCCAAGGGCATCCCTTCATCACAAATTAAAAGGTAAAAGAATACGCCCCCGATTTCCCACCAAAAACCATAACTATACTGTTAATGACCATCCAATATGGACCCTGCAAGCTCTTGTTTCTTAAAAGCACCGCTGTCCCTAACAAATAATGACTAAAATAAAGCAGAAAAGAGGCAGTCTCCGAAAAGGAGGGGGGAAGGGGTTGACAGAACAAAAGAGCAGAGTGCAGAACTAGCAGTTTTACCACAGACCTCAGAATGTGGCTGCTAGACAGGGGCACAATCGCAGGACTTGTGCACATTGACACTGGAATCCTCTTCAGTCTTCAGCCTCCTATACATAATTGTTCTCAGACGCAGTGAAGATGTTTAAAGAGGAAAATGGCTGAGATTGAGAAAGCCAACCTCTAGCAGACCCAGGTCCCTTAACGACCCATGACATACATGTACGTTACAGGTGGTAGGTCCCTAAAGGACCAAGGACGTCATGGAATTCTGGGCTCCCCATGCGGCTGCATGCAGTTTGGAAAGCCCGGAACCGGAAGAGAGGAGGAAAAAAAAAAAAAAAAAAAAAAAAAAAAAAAGGTCTGTGGTCCTTAAGTGCCGGCCCTGTGCATGTGCGACCGGTCCTTAAGGGCTTAAAAGCCTGCACTGTGATACATATTAATCAAGGAGGCCAAAAATAGGAGCCCACCTAATGGGGGAGTTTCACAGCCCCATATAACTTAAAGGGAAAGTATTACTTCAAAATTACTATCCCTCATATTGCAGCCCTTAATAAACTGAGTTAAATGACACCAGCGGCATCTCTCAGACCTTTATGGTGTAAGAGATAGCCGCTTTCAAAGTTTCCTCTCCCCTGCTGTCAGCGTTCTGCTGCCAGCAGGAGAATCCGGTCCCGGGACAGGCGGAGGCTCTTAAACAGAGCTGATATCTGGTTATGGAAGGAAAAATTATTCATTGAAACAGTCTTCTACGTGTGCTTGGTTACCAAGCACACGTAGAAGACTGTTTCAATTAATCATTTTTCCTTCCATAACGAGATATCGGCTCTGCTGAAGATCCTCCACTTGATTCAGAGACCAGATTCTCCTGCTGGCAGCAGAACGCTGACAGCAGGGGAGAGGAAACTTTGAAAGCGGCTATCTCTTACACCATAAAGGTCTGAGAGATGCCGCTGGTGTCATTTAACTCAGTTTATTAAGGGCTACAATATGAGGGATAGTAATTTTGAAGTAATACTATCCCTTTAATGATAAAAAAAAGGCAGCTAACTAAGAGAATCTTTGCACTGATGCACCTTTTTGAGTTCATTTTTAAAACTGAGCATGTCTGATGGGGGTGAAGGGGAGTAGGGAAGGAGTCTGCTCCTCCAGAGAGTCTTTTAGGCAAGTGCCCTGCCCTCCTGGAAGGAGGGTATTTTACCCAACGGTTCCTGTTTTCCACCTTGGAAGAAAGAGAAATGTGTGTATTGCATTTATACATTATCCCCTTGATATATTCCTTACTCACAGAATGAAAGCATTAGTAAAGATTTACTATGAAAAAAATCATCAGTAAAGTTTTACAATCGAAAAAATCATCAGTAAAGTTTTATTATGAAGGAAAAAACAAAACAAAAAAAAACATTTTAGAGTTTCTCGTGCAAAGTAAAACACAGGTACTCCCACAACTAGAAGTTACTTTATTCAAAATTATTACAGCTCCAACTCACAAAGTGGTGAAGTGGATACAAACACATTCTACAACAGAGGTTGCCAAACTTCCTCAATAGTTACCATCAGTGCATATTTTCAGAATATCCCAAGCAGGAGCACAGGTGGACTGATTAAGGGCTCAGTCACTTTAACCACACTAACTATACTCATTCAGGGATAGGCAGAAAGCATGCACTGTTGGTAGCTCTTAAGGACCATGGTTGGCTACCCATGTTATACCAAGACCTGTGGCCAATGACTCAGCTCGCCTATAGGAAGCAATAGAATAACTGTCTGGGCAAGACGTAAGCTGCCTAGACACCACGTGGCATTGCTGCAAACAGAGGTGTTTTACTCAAAAGTTATTATAGCTCAAACTTGAATGTTTAGGTGCAGTATCTCAGTGGCCTGAAATTGTACAGTGGCCCTGTTGCTACAACATCCTATGATCAGTTGACCATAAACTTCCATAGGATGGTGTAGCAACAGCACCACTGTACAATTTCAGCCCACTGTGATAATGCACCTAAAAAAATTCAAGTTTGAGCTGTAATAACTTTTGAATAGCAATGGGGGTGACCCTTGTTTTACTCAGGGGGATAAACTTTAAAACATATTTAGTGCCAATTATACTTATAAGTATAGTTCCCCTTTATGATAATATAATGCTCCTTTAACCTTTTGAGAGCCAGAAGGATATCCAACACGATACCCTTCAGGTGATCAAAGGGTTAAGCCAATCAAGATCAATCATATACCGTATTTGCTCAAATATAAGGTGACCCCGAATGTAAGACGACCCCCCAACTTTTGCTGTTAGCCACTGGAAAAAAAAATAATAGTGCTGAATATTGTGTTTCTGTCCCTCACTTGATTTCTCTCACCCTCCCTTCATCTCCCTCTAATTAATTTCTCTTCATTCACCTCCCTCCCTTCATCTCCATCCTCATCTCCTTCCTTCCCTTCATAAATCCATCTCACTCTCCTCTCCCTCCTTCCCTTCATAAATCCATCTCATTATAGTCTCCTCCTCTTGTTAGACTTATCCTCGCTCTACCTAGTAATGTACCATTTGCAGCCATTCAGAACTGTGGTGTGGACCTTCTATGAATGCGCAGACTCAAACCAGATGTAAAAATAAACAAATACAAAATATAAAAACACATAGACCAGTTCCCCAAACTTACTGTATTGATACTGGAACAAGAAAGTCACTCTCTTATATCTCCCCTGTTCTGATTATGACACTTATTGAAATCCCACCCAGCTCCCTCATCTAAATTGTTCCTTCAACTTGCCTTCAGTGGTTTTGTCTTTGGTCATCAGTCTCAGATGCATAAGAAAAGAGCAGGTAAAGGAGATAAGTTGTATTTAACAGAACCAGATAGATATTAGCCCCTTAAGGACCGGCCACGCTCCTACGCGGCAGGCACTTAAGGACCACAGACCTTTTTTTTCCACGATCCTGGTTCAGGGCTCCCTCACTGGCGTGCAGCCTCGTGGGGAGCCCTTAAATCCAGGATGGTCCTGGTACACCATGGGTCCTTATGGCTCACCAACCCATGACCGTCATGGGTCTTTAAGGTGTTAAGGTTGTGGGGTCAGGGATAACCTCCCAAATGCTATATTAATTTTAAAGTATTTTTCATCCCATAGGAGGCATTGCCCCTTAAAATAACATTCATGCACTATGAAATGACATATTTACATACACATACCTCATTAACTCTTTCCTTTCCTTCACTTGGTTGCTCCTTCTTCTCTTTCCTCTCTTTGTGCCTTTTTTCTCTATCTTCATCCAGAGAACGTTGCCTTTCCCTTGAGTTTTCGACAACATCCATAGGCTCCAGGGAGTTTTCTTTTGATGATTGCAGCTGTCTGACCCCATACGTCTCCTCTTTTCTGTCTTGGTGCCTCTTCTCCCTCTCTGCATTCTCACCATGTTTCCTCTCGCTCCTTCTTCTCTCCCTGTCTAAATCTTGCATGTCGGGGTCCTCTGTGCGTCTTCTGTGTCTCTCTGCCCGCTCATCATAATGTTCCTTCTTTAATAGGCATTATCATGAATAAAATACTTTAGAATACCTTTAGCAGAACTTTGAGTAGCAAATCTTTATTATTTATTATTATGAAAATCATATATTGTATGGCTTCTCCTTTTTACTAAACTCTCACTGCACAGAGATGTTTTATTCCAAATGATTTTCTTTTCTTTTGCTTTGTTTAGTTCTGGGGGATTTTTTTTGTATACTATTTAATATACATAAATACATATATAATATATATATATTTATTTATAATAATTTATTTATTTTTAATTTGAACTATTACCAACAGTGCCACCTGGTGTCCATACAGTTATGCTGAACTCTATGGGAGAGGTGAGCCACTGGCTGCAGTTCTCAAAAGAATGTGATCGTAACAGCCCAAGAGTTTGAACTGTCCCCCTAGACACAGAAGAATACTTGTTTTACTCAGCAGGTAAAGGCCTACCAGAGATAGCTAGCTAGATTCATAATGATACTTTACTTACACTTTCAATACACATCATTTGCCTTTTTTTTTTTTTTTTTTTGAGATGTTGTTTTAAATATTAATTCCTTGGATGCTAAAGAGATCTCTACCACTGCTTCACAATGTACTGCAGACCTCTGCAGCATCCAAGGAATTAAATACAAATATTTAATTATCAATATAATTCTCCAGTGAAAACTAATTTGAAGGAGATAAAACCAGCTCGTTACCTCTCTCTTCTTTGTTTCTTTTTCTTTTCTTTCCTGGTGTCTTTTTTCCCGATCGTTGCTCCTTTGTTTGTCTTTTTCTAACAAATATATTATTTTAAATTCAGGGCATTTCATTTAAATTACAACTAATTGCAGAGAGAAGTATTTTCATTTGTTGGCAAATAACATATACAGTGTTTCAATAGAATACAGTGCTTGTGCATCACCATAAGGGATTTATGTATAATGGCAAAGTGGGGCAATTCTGCAGCAAACCAACTGCAGTGTAGCGGACAAGTACACGTTCCTAAAATGTCCCTTTTTTTAACAGGGGCTTTTAATCCCTTGAATGCTAAAGTGGTCTCCAACGAACTGCAAATCAATGAGCTTGATACCTCGCTAGTATTTACGGGATTAACCCTTTGAGTTCCAGAAGGGAGTTCAACGCATTGCAAAAGCAATGTGTTGCGTGCCCCTCTGGCACTCAAAGGGTTAAAATACCCTTTTAAACCAATGGGGTGTTTTATTCGTCCCCACTGGCACAGATGGTTTCCTCTAGAATTGCTTGACTTTAGCTTTATATATCTTGGGTGTGCGCAGGCTGCATTGTGCAGTCCGGTGAATCAGCCATAAAGCTGATCAGGGGTCAGAAAAGTGACCTCCACAGCAGTCTACCTGAGGTCTTCTACTGAATGTTTGTTGACTCTAGCATTGAAGGAGTTAAATACCAACATAAATAAATGGAAATTTGGGTAGTTTGTATGTATCCACATCGTGTAGATGTTTTTCCCCAGAATTTCACCTCAACAGTTTCCATAAAACAACACAAAGCATCAGGTTGTACAGACCCAGCACTTGGAGCAGGGCCGGATTTGCCAACAGCAAGAGCAGGCCGCCAAATTTTCAGGGGAGCCTCAGCTGTGCTGTTCGCACCCACATTAACAGCAGGCCACCAAATTTTCAGGGGAGCCTCAGCTGTGCTGTTCGCACCCATATTTTGAGATGTGGGGGTGGCTAGAGCAATCTCAATGTCCCTGCAATAGTTTTATATATATATACAGGCTATTATTTAACACCTTGTATCCTAGAGAGATCTGCAGAGCAATGTGTTGGAGATCTCTCTAGCAGCAAAGGGGTTAAAGCCTTTGTTGTCCAAGGCAAAGGGCAGGGTCATATGAATAAGGAGGGTGTGACCTACAGTGCCTTGGCTAGGGGCACCTGAGATGTAAATCCAGTCCTGACTTGGAGATTATGGGGAACAAATGTGGAGGATGTGAAGACGATGGCTTCCCTTTTTTTGCCCAATCCTCTTCCAGTCAAAGAGAGGAGGGGAACAGTTTTCTGCCCCCCTTCTCCTTCTCAACAGATAACAGCAGTAATGTTGGGGCTGCGCAATATAAACAAAAAGAGGAACAATTCTGAAAGAAATCAACTGCACCTAATTTCATATAATCTTTTAACTCCATTAATGCTAGAGTTTTCTCCAATGCATTCTAAGTGGATGGGGGGGGTGAGGGATTACATATATATGTAGTAGGGCAAAGGTTATTAATTGTTGGAGCTCCAGATATTGGGCACTACAACTCCCATCATACCCAACCTTCCAACAGCAGGTGGGGGATGATGGAAGTTGGAGTTCCCAAAAGCTGGAGGTCCAACAATTCACTAGCCCTGTATCAGTGTTTTCCTGCTACATGAAATGAGAGTACTAGTGGGATTTTTAAAACAATATTGTAGTGTAAACTAGTTTGCATTCAAAGCTTTTTGTGGCTAGGTGGCGCTGATGCTATCGCTTTCAGTTGGTCTGTAATGCAAATTCTCTGTAGAGGCAATATCAATAGTATCACATGGTCAAATAATGAACAAGGTATCTGGATATTGAGTACCTTCACTATAATAACTTTTAAAATGAAGAATCCCAGAGCAGTGGAAGTACACTTGCTTTACTCAGCAGGAAATCCCTTACTGTATTTACTTTATTATTGTTTCCATAATATGTGCTTGCTGTCCATATAAGCTCAAGGTGGCAGCAGAAGGTGCATTTCATTAGCGGAGTCACTGCGGATCCCACTTAAAGAAGAACTGACCTTTCTAACAGGTGATTTTGAAAGAGCTTTATTTATTTGCCAGTTTTTGAAAAGTGAGCTAGTACCTCCTGGTAGGAAGTGGCAGATGGGATTGGGAGCAGTGTGGCAGGGCCTGCCAGATTTAAGCTAAATATATCATAAATGATTGCTTTAAATAAAAAATGACCAAAGTAAATATAGATGCTTTTGAATGCTCTTTCAAAATGACCTGTTACAAAGTGATATAATCAAATGAACACATACAGGCATTAACACATACTTCTTCCTTCCATTCTCTTATCCTCAAACCTTTATCTTCAAGGCTGGGTGACATCAGCACCAAGTGAGGAGCTCATTGGAGATTGCTCTCCTCTGTAAAGAAGATAGTTAACAGAAGTTGCTGCAACCTGTCTTCTGTTGAGTTTAATACAAAGAAGAGAAATATCCCGTGAGTAATTAATTTAGAGCTGACATCACCAAGCACTGCGGATCATGTGATCTGCAAGGCTTAGCAGGGTGCTAAGCTTAGAGCTACAGCCTAGCATTTGAACGGTCCTGCATGGACCCTAAATTGCCCGTTTAGCAATGCAATCTGTGGTACAGTTTCCTACAGTTCACCTGGTGTTCACACAGTTATTCTACTGCATTTTATGGTAAAAGTGAGTCACTAACTACAGTTCCCCATAGACTGTGATGGTAACAGCTTCATCTCTTTATGACAGTTTGACCCATTATAACTTTTGAATAACAATACCCTTCTTATAATCACCAGGAAAAGCTCTACAAAATAGTATTGTTTTTATAATCAAACTTTACTCATGCTTTACCCCTCTGAGTGCCAGGGGGTATCCAACGCATTGCAAAGCAATGCGCTGGATACCCCTCAGGCACTCAAAGGCTTAACTGTTTAGGAACCAGACGGGTTGTTTCATAATGTGTTGCAAAACCCCTCTGGTCTTTAAAATGGTTAATCACTTAGCACATGGACAGTTATACAAATACACAGATACAAGTCGCAAACCTTACTTACCAACACTGTCCTTCGTCTCTCTCCTCTTCAGTTCAGAGTCTTCCTTTCCCAGCCCAGTTTCTCCTAATTCTTTAACCTCATCAGATAGTCTACTAGGACGTTCCCCACTGTATCTTGTCTCCCTCGCCTTCTCTCGCTCCCCGGTTCTGTGTTTTTCAGATGTGTGGTGAGATTTCTCTCTCTCTCTTTCACGTTCTCTGTCTCTCACTTTGTCCTTTTCCTTCCTATGGTTTCTAGGATCTCCGGTATCTTTATCGGCATTTCTTTCACTGTCCTGGTATTTGTGATGCTCTCTTTCTTCCTTCCTTTCCTTGTCCTTATTTCTGTGCCTGCGCTCTTCATCTCTATTTCTGTCCCTGCGCTCTTCATGTTCTCTCCGGTCGCCATCTCTATTTCTGTCCCTGCGCTCTTCGTGTTCTCTCCGGTCTCCATCTACATTTCTGTTCCTGCGCTCTTCGTGTTCTCTCCGCTCTCCATCTCTAGTTCTGTTCCTGCGCTCTTCATGTTCTCTCCGGTCTCCATCTCTATTTCTGTCCCTGCGTTCTTCGTGTTCTCTCCGGTCTCCATCTCTATTTCTGTCCCTGCGCTCTTCATGTTCTCTCCGGTCTTCATCTCTATTTCTGTGCCTGCGCTCTTCGTGTTCCCTCCGGTCTCCATCTACATTTCTGTTCGTGCGCTCTTCATGTTCTCTCTGGTCTCCATCTCTAGTTCTGTGCCTGCGCTCTTCGTGGGCTCCCTGGTCTTCTCTATTTGTGTGCCTGCGCTCTTCCTGTTCGTCCCGGTCTCCTCTATTTCTGTGCCTGCGCGCTTCCTGTTCATCCCGGTCTTCTCTGTTTTTGTGCCTGCGCTTTTCTTCTCCGTTTCTGTACCTGCGCTCTTCCTGTTCGTTCAGGTCTTCATCTCTTCGATGTCGTCGGTCCTTTTTACTCTTATCATCGCCCTGTCTTTCCGAGTGAGGGGCCTAAATAATGAAACATGAAAAAGAGAAAGTAAACATTAAAACGGTAAAGGTTACTGTCAAAATTAAAGGAACAATAATGGCCCCTATTAAATAACCCACACTAGCCTTACTATAGGCAGCAAATCCTAATGGCCACTTTGTATCTTGTCCTTTGGTTCTGGTTCAGAAGAGAACAGGCCATATGCAGGAAGCAAAAGATGAATACTGTTGAGGCAAATGAATTGCACTGGAGGGGGGTTAGTTCCCATTGATGTAAATGGGCTTTTAACCTCCGTAACTCTACCGAGGTCTCCAACAGGAGCGGGAAAGTTCATTTGTCACCCATATTGCAGATGGTTTGCTCCAAAATGGCTGCTCTACAGCTTCCTCACTATGGCAAACAGTTTCTAAAAAATAAATGTCAGTGAAAATGAAGTGTGTTATGTCTGGTTGTTCATTGTGTTTCTGATTAGATTCTGCTTAACCCATTGAGGGCCAGAGGTGTGGGAAACGCATTGCAAATCAATGTGTTGTACACCCCTCTGACCCTCAAAGGGACAGATTTTAAAAAGAAAAGTAGAGGAGTTCTGGGACAAACCATTTGCACAACGGGGCGAATTAAAAATTCCCATTGATTCCCATTGTTTACCCTACACAAGCTTGGGTAAAAAGTAACTAAATAGAGCGACTAGCTGTAATACATGTGTAATATATATATATATTTTTTTAATTCAAGGTTTGGCTGAAATTAAAGGTTTAAAAATGATCTGTGACCTTACTTCCGGACAGACTGAGGGTACAGCTTTGCATCGCAGTCTGTCACTCTTCCTCTGCTCCCCTCCCTGTATCCAGCCTCCTCCAATGACAGAGGATTTCTCCATGTAACTGGAGCGCTATCTGGCCAATGAGAGCTCTCCAGCTTATAAGGAGAAATCCTCCATCATCGGAGCAGGCTGGATCCAGATGGTATGTGGGAGGGGAGCAGAGGAAGAGTGACAGACTGCGGTGCAGAGCTGTACCCACAGTCTGTCCAGAAGGAAGGGACAGGATCATCTTTATACCTTTAATTTCAGCTAAACCTTGCAGCTAGTCGCTCTATTTAGTTATTTTTTACCCAGACTTATATAGGGATGATAGTTCCCCTTTAACCCCTCAAATGCTTGAGAGGTCTCCAATGCACTGCAAAAAGACATAAATAATGAAAGATATAATGCATTGACCATTTCAGTACCAGGGGAGTGAGAGACACATTGCTCTGCAATACAGTCTAGTCCTCTAGCAATGAAATGGTTAACAGAAGTTGTTCTGCCCACTGGGATACCTTCTGGTGGACCCAAGGGCTTTAATGTAGATATTCTTTTCTGTAGGTAGTGGCGATCTTCCCTGTGGTGTGGTTCATTAGATATACCGTGAAGCCAACACACCGGCCCCACAGCTTCATTCCACTCATCAGTGGTAGTTACAAGATCACATACATGTGGGAAACCCCAGTCTTGTTCCAATGCCCACAGGTAGTCACAGAACAACACCCCGCTGACACCCCAGCCTTGTTCCACTGTCTGTCATTCTTTCCTTTCCCTCTTCTCTCGTGTAATGCTGCAATATTCTGCAGGTTTCATATAATTGTGTGATGCTCTGATTGTTTCATGTACTGATGTAATGTTCTGTTGTTCTGGTGTAATGCTCTGCTGTTCTCCAACTGTGAAATTATCTGCGGGTCTCATATAATGGTGCAAAGATCTATTGGTCTCTGTTATTAATGATACATATGCACTCCATGTTCTGTTTTATGTGGCCTAACACTGATGATATTTTCCTGTCGGTGTGCACTGCAAAATACACAGTCACAAAAGCACACATACATAAATACGATTTTTTTTTACTGTCAGGATGAATGGGGGCGCGTTTTAGAATTTCACACTAGGATCCATATTGCTTTAAAATAGCCCTGGAGTCATATGAAAGCCAAGGAGACCTGGGTGGAGATGAAACATCTAATAGCTTAGCTCAGGGATGTCCTATATTTGGCCTGAGGGCCAAATGCGGCCCTCCTGACAACAAAGTGTATCCCTAATTAACTAGCACACATGAACTACTAGTCCAGTAAGGCCTAATCCTGTGCCTGCCAGTACCATACAGTTCAAGAAGAGATGTCTATTATATATCAATATTGCCATTGACTTGATCAATAAATAAGTACATTGATATTTTTGAATAGGTGGCAGACCACAATTACCATCATCAATAAAAATAACACAATAATAATAATGAGACCCACTCACTTATGCTTTTCTGATCATGTGACCCACAACTGGAGAGAGAAAGGAAAACAGTGTGGATGCCTGTGGCTTAGTTGAATCTAATGAATTAATGGTGGGGGGCAGATATATAATGGTTACCTTCAGGTGCCTTGCTAGTTCTTCTGATTTCCATGTATCCTCTTTGTTTTTACTCTAAAAAAAATAAACGTGAAAGTTAGCTTTATAATGTGCATCAAATATATGAATCACTTAGCAGTAACGCAAGTACATAAGTGGTAGTTTTATTTTTGTAAGCAACAAAGGGATACATTTTTCAAAAATATTACTTTGATTTAAAATGGAGACAGGTAGGAAGAGTAAATAATAAAAACTTTGTTCACGTCATTATATGTACTACAAAAAGGAACAAAAGATATCCCCAAACAAAAGAACAGCCCCTTATAATGAGGCACACAAAAAGCTTCACAATAATATCAAATCAATACTTTATTGAATATCAAAAATAAACAAAATATCCAAAAAATGGCAATAAAAACAATTAAAATAACATGTCTGCGTGATGTCCCAAAATAATATGTAGAGCAATATCTCCAAATTCCAATAAGTAATAGCAATACAAATAGCATAAATAATATATATATATATAGTGTCCCAAAAAGTACAATATCAGTATGTATTACCTAAAAATAAAGTGCATCAAAACACTCAGATCCAGGAATATGTCCCTAAGATCAGTGCACATCCTATATAATAATTTGCTAATTCGTGTGTAACGCCGCGACATGCGCAGCAGACACTGCTGCGCGTGCTGCAGTCATGCGCAGTAGAGGCTGCCAGCGCCGCGGCTGATACAGAGCTGGTTGCTCCGAAGGCGCGTCCAGCTCTGTATCAGCCGTGGCGTGGGCAGTCTCCAATGCGCGTGACTGCCCCGCGACCGGGTGGCAGTGGCACTGTGGCCCGTGTAACGGGCTGTTCAACTAGTAGTACAATAGATAAATAGTAAATACATCAAGGGTAAATAGAAAACAAAACACAAAATAACTAGAAAAAGCGATACTTAGCAAGTGCCAAAAAAAGGTAAGATATAGAAACAAGGGAGACCAGGAGACATCAGACACCACTGCAGGCACGAGCACCCAAATCCCAACGCGTATCGCCAAAAGCGGTTTCGTCAGTGTGGTGGGATCAGAACTCATAGCTTGATCCCCTTTAATTCTATCTTTATACATTTTGAATTAAATACATTTACAAGGATTTGAAGCAGCCCCTTTCTTGAGATTTTGAACCAGATAGTCCTGAGCAGAGAAAGGCGATTTTCTCTGTAAGATGGATTGTTATTAGGTGGTGTATATCTACCCTGCAACCACTACAATTGTAAGTATAGCTACTTTTGTTTGAGGAATATAATAGTTGTAATTTAAGGCACTATTGGGCACCCCCTTGTTTTCGTGTTTGCTTTGTATATGTATCTCCCTGGTGAATGTTGTGAGAAGCAGCCTTATCAGACACGAGAAAACCAGTAATACTGTGAAGGGGACAGAATAAAATTCCTCTTAAAACACCAATACTCTCCACCACCCTCCAACCTTCTTCTCAAAATCAGACCCCAGCATCTCCCCCTTTCATTCCTTGCAGTGCCTGCCATGAACCTTCACAGTTCACTCCCACCCACCACCAAACCCCTGAATGTGCATGGGCAGAACATCGCTAATATGTACCAATAACCTTCAGTACTTTGACCCAACAGCCGCACTAAGATGTCCCCTGAGCAGCTATGCACAGCAGTGTATGTCTGACTCCAGCCCTGATCTTCTCTCCAGCATGTTAGCGGATGATAGCCGCATCAAGCCTGAAAGGGCCCGCCTCACTCGCTGCACGGCTCCTCTTCTTCACTGTGTGCAACAGCTCAAGGCATCTTCACAGTAAAGGAAAAGAGCAAAGTCTTTCTAGGGACAGTCTGAATCACAGTTTGAATACTGATTGCACTAAAATTCTTCTTGATTAAATACCCTCAGTGTTGCCACTCGGGAGATCTTGTTTCACCTCCGTCTGTTGTTTAAGCTCAATGCCGGTTCTCACTGTGCAGCAAGGGTCGGCTCTCCAACTGCTCCCAAATATTGGCACCAGTATCTGAAATAAATCAATAAAACAACCCTCTAAGAGAAACACCAAATAATATGCCCCTTTTAAACCCTTAACAACCAGCGGTCCCGGGGTGTGTGGTCCTTTAAGGATCAGATAGGGAATTTCGGCGTGCCTCCCCACTTGACTGATCAGGTGGGTGGCACGCCGAACGGAGGGACTGAAAGAGATCGCTCCAATCTTGGAGCGATCAAATTCAGTCCCCAGTATTACTCACCGCACTCCTGCAGGAGCGAGGTGAGTAAAAGTACGTGACGTACCAGGACCATCACTGGTCCTTAAGTGCCGGACCAGCATGACGTTCCGGGTACGTCACCGGACACGAAGGGGTTAAGAGACGCTCACCAAATGTATGCAAGCAAACAAATATTAATGAAAACATAATGATTTCCAGCAAGTTTTGTGGGTCCACAAGCCCGCTTCTTCACGGGATAAAAGTGTTTTATCAAAAAAGACAAATAAAAAAAAAAAAAAAAACCCACTCGATGAGATGCGGTGTGTCCAGTGACAGAGTGTCTTTTCCTTGGATTGTGTCGAATTCTATCCCCACAAATATGATTTTCTGGGAGGGAGATAGAGCACGTTTCTGTAGGTTGATGATCCAACCCAAGTTTGTCAGAAACTGCATGCAAAGGTGAGTGCTGTGAATTGACTTCTCCTTTGATGATTCCAGAATCAAGATATCGTCCAGGTAAGGTATTACTTTGACTTGATGAAGCAATCTGAGTTCCGCCAGGGCCACTGCCATAATCCTGGTGAAGATCCTTGGAGCTGATGCTAGGCCAAATGGGAGGACTCTGCACTGATAATGCACTGATAATGCTTTCCAAACACATAAAACCGCAGGTATTTGCGATGGGATTCCCTAATGAAGATATGATGGTACACATCTTTTAAGTCCAGCCTGGTAAGAAATGCTTGAGGTAGCATCAGCTTCAATGTGGAAGATACTGTCTTCATCTTGAAATGTTTTATCCTCAGGAAGGTATTCAAATTCTTCAGGTCTAGTATGAGGCGTAACTCCCCTGTAGGCTTGGTAACTGGAAAGAGTGTCAAGTAAAAGCCTGTGAATCTCTGGTGTAGAGGAACCTCCTCTATAACCCGGTTCTGTATTAATAGAAGAATGGATTTTTTCATCTGTTGAATCTTTGTTTTTTGTCTCACCACTGATGTTCAGAAGCATATCCCTGTTTTATAACTTCCATCGCCCATGTGTCGTGATGGAGAAGACGTTAACCACGTCGGAATCCCTCCAGTCTGCCCCCAACTGGAGGAGGGGAAGGGATAGCACTGGCTTCATTGATGAAACTGGCCCTTTCCTTGGAAATCTTTGCAATCTCCAGCTCTTGGGGCCTGGTATTCTCCATGCTTTTTTTTGGTTGTAACCTCTGCCTGGCCGGTATTTTCTGGACTCTTGAAAGGACTGACGTCAAAATTGCCCAGATCTAGATGGTGGGCTTCTTGACTTCTGATAATCTTTTGTTGATCTCCTCAAGCTGATCACCAAATAATTTGGAACCGGAGAAAGGTAATGACACCACTCGTTTTTTTGAGGATGGATCTGCGTCCCATGACTTAACCCATAATGCCCGTCTTGAGGTAATGGATAGTGAAGAAGATTTTGCAAGTAGTCTAATGTTGTCAAGCGACGAGTCACATGAATAGTTTATTGCATCTTTCATGACTCCAAGATCTTTTAGAATTCTACTTCTGGAAACTGAAGATTCGATTTTTTCCTCAAGTTCAGTGAACCAAAAGCGCATCGCACGGAAGACAGAAGCCATTGCTGTCGCTGTCTTCAGGTTTTGCCCAATAGTAACAAATTGTTTTTTCAGTGCACTTTCAGCCCGTTTGTCCATGGGATTGCGCAGTGTGGCACCGTCTTCAAACAGAATGGTTATTCACCTAGATGGTTGTGCGATGGCGGCGTCCACCTTAGGTGGTGTATGCCAAGTCCAGGTGTCCTCATCTGAAAACAGATACATACATTGGAAACGTCTTGAAATAGAACTACGCTTGCTTCCATTATGATGTAACAATTTCCTGGATGGAACTGTGAACTGATATTTGTGGGCATGATTTTTTTTAAACCCTACAAGAGCAGTGTCAATAATGTTAAGGTCTTTCTGCACTTCAGAGAGACCTAGAGACTTTCTCATTGACTTCACCAGGATATCCATTACATCTAATGGAAAGCTGCCTGTGTCATCAGTTATTTCACCCTCCTCAGCTGAAGAGGCTCCTGATTCTATCTCCAGAAAACTATCTTCTTCTTCACGGGCCCTGGAGGGTCCTTCATCAGGATCCGAGGGTCGTGGACGATTTCTGGACACTTCCTGCATTGAAGTAAAGGTCTCTTGCATAAAGTTCCTCATCCAGCTTAGAAAGTCCTGGAATTGGGCAGGTACCTCACCAGTAGCTGACCTTTTTAAACATTCAACACATAGTTTAGCAGGATCTGTTAAGAGAATCTTCTGGTCACATCTTAAGCATGATTTTGCCTTAGGGGTACAATTCTCTTCCTTAGAGGTTTCCATAGGTTTATATTTTTCAGATTTTTGCTCTTTGAACATATTCTAAAACAAACTAGAACTGAGACAGCAGGCAATAACATGAAGGAACAGACAATATGCAGGTAGAAGCAGTATAGCGACTGTTCAAGGTTACAACCCCCCTCACTGTCAGTCTTTGGTTTGCTGGGGATTATGGGAATTGTATTCTTGAACAGCTGGAGGCCCTCAGGTTGCCCACTACTGCTCTAATCACCTTACATCTCCATCCTTCCTATTAACCCTTAACTTACCCCACCCCTCCATACTGTGCAAACCCTTGGAGTGCCAGAGAGATATCCAAAACAATGCGCTGGATACCTCCCTGGCACTCAAGGGCATTTTTCCATCCCGCGGAGTACAAGTGTATTATGGTGGAATAAAAAATAATTCGAATTAATGAGGAATAAAATGTAAATAATTTGCATTTACTGAAGGATAAATGGGAACAATATACAGTTGAGTTGTAGAAAAGGTGTATATTACCTCTGAAAAGCTCTTCAGTGCAATGTGTTGAAGCCATCTCTAGTATTCCAAAGGGATATATGCAGTTGTTAGGGGTGGGATAGGTGAGAATTATATGCAGTTATTAGAGGAGGGATAGGTGAGAATTATATGCAGTTTTTAGGGGAGGGATAGGTGAGAATTATATGCAGCTGTAAAAATTGGATTTCCCTTGGATACTAGAGATATTCAAATACCTCTCTTGCATTCAAGGATATATGCAGACATTAACCCATTAAACACCAGAAAGGCATGCAACACATTGCATTGCACGCTTCCTGGTGCTTAAGGGGTTAATGGTGGGATAATGTGGATTATGTGAAGTTCCTGAGGAGGCTGATTATTTACCTGCACCCAGAAAGTTATCAGCACCAAGCCCACAGCCAAGAGGTGGCCGCAGCTCCTCCTTATTTCCATTGCCTTGGATCTCAGCACTGCCACAGCTACTAATGACAAGAGAGAGGATCAGCCATGGAGCAGGCTCTGACTGTAGAGGACAGGGGCAGCACATAAAGGGGCTAACGGTGTCCTGACCAGCGCGGTACAAGTGCATGAGATGTCAGTCAGGGCATCTCTCAGCCCAATTCTTACCATCGCTCACTTCCAGAGCGGATAGCACTGTAGGTGAGAGACTGACAGCTTCATTAACCAATAGTAAGCGGCACTGTGAATGATATTCATGAGGAGGGGCCTGGTGGAGCAGAGCCCAAGGGAGGGTTGTGGGGAAGGCAGAGGGAAAGGGAAGCCGTATCATGCGTGGTCTCAGCAGGGATCAGCCGGGCCCACTGGAGTGACAGGCCCAGTCACACTTGCAACCCCTGCGTGCTTGCCCGAAGCAGGGCTAAATGTGACAAAAATATACCTGCCCGGTGCCCTGGAACTACATGTCCCGGGCGTTGGGTGATATAAATTCCACATCCCTGATTATGTATTACTATACTTGGCAACTTTTTTTTGCCTCTACATAAGTGTATGCCATGCAATTTTTTTTTTTTTTTTTCTTTTAAACAAAAAAAGTAAAAATGCTCACCTGGCTTTATCCCCCACCAGGTGAGTTGGGAGGATAATGTAAGGGGATTCAAGTAGCAGCAATACCTTAAGTGACTTCTAGGAGGCACTACTGTGTCATAGACACCTAGTGATAGCTTACTGCCTTGAACATACAATAGGCCAACAAAGCAAACTTTATATTCAGAACGAACCACTGCGCTTAATTGCAAGGAAAAAAAAAATAGTGATTTTATAAACAATGGTTATTTGCTTGATGCATGTAAGAAAAAGGCTGTCTCTGCATATAGATCAAAGGTAAGGGTGCAAATAAACACAAATATTCAAGCAAACATAAATTTAACAGATTTAAAAGAATTATCTCCAAGTGCATCAAGCGATTCTCAGTATTACAGGCAGACATGAGAAGCTTATCCTCCTGCAGGCAGATGGCAAGCATGCTCTAGTGATACCTGATAAATAGAATTATAGCAGAATTATCTAACCATCATTAACCTGTTAAAGACCAGAAGGGAGTGCAAAATATTATTTTGCAATGTACTGCATACCATTCTGGTGGTAAATAACGTGAAATATGAAATTTACATTTCTCCAGCCTCCAACACTTACAACTGACTTACAAGCACATTTTTATGGATGAACGAAACATTTATCACTGTATTGCCAGAATTTTTATGGACAAAGTAAAGGGACACATTTATATTTCACTGCTCAAGGAAAAGAATCCAAGGCCTACTAATTCTGCTAACCCAGCTCCTCACATGACTCCAGCCCCACCCACTGTGCATGCAACAGAATGTACCTCGAGACCAGGGGTGTCCAAGTTTTTTCAGTCGTGGACTACATGATCAGAAAAAGCCATAAATGTGAGGGCCACATCAATAACCATGATGGTAAAATATGGCCTGTTAGTTATTCGGTAATATGGATTTATTTATTCATCAAGTTAATGACAATACTTATATTTAAAGGGGAACTACCACCCCGCAATAAGTTCACATTATTCAATTCTTCATCTGGCGACTAGCTGCTTAGTAGCGCTAGTCGCCAGAAATATTACCCGCTTTACAAGATATTCCACTTTTTCGGAGGCTCACAGAAGCAGGAAGCACGGACATCTCGTCATAGTGATGTCCGTGCGCCTGCGCTGTCAGTCCCTTTTGCAGCCAATTGGCTCCAAAAGGGACTGACATCGCAGGGGCATGGACGTCACTATGACGAGATGTCCGTGCTTCCTGCTATTGTGAGCCTCCGAAAAAGTGGAATATCTTGTAAAGCGGGTAATATTTCTGGCGACTAGCGCTACTAAGCAGCTAGTCGCCAGATGAAGAATTGAATAATGTGAACTTATTGCGGGGTGGTAGTTCCCGTTTAAGAGACATACATTCTTGAACTGTACTGACAGACAGGGGTTTAGGTCTTACTGCCCTACCAGCAGTTCATGTGTGCTAGTTAACTTCGTAGAAAAAAAAAAAATAGTTGTTTGTATTTGTTTTGTTTTTTATTTCAGGAGGGCTGCATTTGGCCCATAGGCTGCACATGGGACGTTTATGCCTTAGCCTGTTCTGCCCTTATATGAAAGAGTAGATCAGCTGTTTGTAGTCCGCAGTGGACTATGAGCCGATTAGCTGATTCACGTAAACAGAAGACTCACAAGTTATTCCACAAGGCAAATGGAGTGCATTGTGAGTCCTCTTTTTATGTAAATCAGCTGATCAGTAGAAAGTTCGTTGAGGACTAGAAATAGCTGACTTACTGTTTCACATGAGGACAGAACGGCCAGAGAAGCTGTTATATGTAACTGGTTCTGTATGAACTGTCAAGTCAGGCAATGGATTCTTAATACTATAACTCTTTCAGTGCCACAGGGATGTGCAATGCAAATCACTATGAAACTCAATGGGTTATGGAAGGGGCGATTGTGTTCTTGGTGCTTAAGTCTGAACACATCCTCTCTGTTCCCCCACTACAAAAATATGCCAAGCATTCATGCTAAAAATTAAAGTCTCTCCCCCTCCCCTTGCAAATATAATTCTTTGTGAATATGGCGAAGTGTGTCGTGGGTGGTGTAGAAACTAAATTTGCGGCATTTGCGGATGATCTGCTGTTGTTCCTCTGTAATCCTCACCTGGCCCTGACCCCTTTGAGGTTTTTTGTGACTTCCAGAAGGCAGCTGGCTTTACTATCAACTTTAGCAAGTTGGAGGCTATGTAGCTCTCTCCGTGCCTCCCAACTCCTCTGCCGTTCCACTGCCCATTGAAATGGAACTTGCAACATATTAAGTTTTTAGGTATCTTTCTCCCTAAATATGTGTCCCTTCTCCATAGCGATAATTTCACTCCTTTGCTGACTAAACTTATGACGGATTTTCACACTCTCTCTTCCTCTATCTTTTTTTGGTCGTATACATTTGATTAAGATTGTTGTTTTTCCACGAATATTATATTTGTTATAGATGCTTCCTGCGTATCTTTCGGCATGACATTCAACAGCTGAACCGTCGGTTCCAGGGCTTTATTTGGGGGGGGCAAGTGTCCGCTGTTGAGTATAGCCAAACTGGCCCAAACTAAATGGTCTGGTGGGTTTAATTTTCCGCATTTGTGCTTCTATAACGTTGCTTGCCTACTTCGTTATGCCAAGGATTGGCTGGATGATTCCTCTGTCTACACAGACTCTATTAGAGATCAGGGCTTTTTGGCCATCAATTAGTCTTCCATGTATATTGCATACTCCACCGGCTTCTCTTCCGCCTCTGTGTGCCTCTAACCCCTTGTTACTTTCGACAGTGAAGGCCTGGCAATATGTTATGCACTTATTATTTAATTCCTGCTCAATTTCGGTTTTTTTGCCGTTCATCAATAACTCCTCATTTCAATGGGGCGATCCAGAAACTCGTTTCTTTCTTTGGGCTTCTCGTGGCATTAGGTATGTGGGCCATTTACTAGACCCATTGACCAGACAGGTTTACTCTTCAAATTTGCAGTCTAAATACAACCTGTCCTTGATCCATCTTTTCACATTCTTGCAGGTGAAACCCTACATCCAATCTTTGCTACCTACTTTGGTCCCACAAATGGAGGATAATCCACTGGACTGGCTGATTCAGCAAATTACAACTGTTTCTTTTAAAGTCTCATGCATATATAGGACAATTTTTTCTATGGACCGTACTAGTCAACCTCAGACCGGCTCTAATAGGTGGCTGGTGGACTTACCTTATTTGACGGCGGAATCTTTAGAGTATGGGTTTTTGCATTGATTGCGATGCTTCCAATCTGCCAATTTGCATGAGCTTTCCTATAAATTACTGCATAGAACCTATATGACTCCCCAAATTGCTCCTCGTATTGATCTGGCTATGACGTCAGTGTGTCCTAAATGTCAGGAGCCTTCTGCAATGTTACTTCACATGTTAAACCATTGTCCACATGTTTTCTCTTTTTGGTCCAAAGTTCTTTGTTACATTACAACTAAGATGGGAATACAGGTTGACACTATCTCCCCTGTGTTCCTTTTGGGAATTTATAACTCCTCTTCCCATTTGATAGCTCATCAGGTCCAGGTGACGGATCTCGCCATTATGGTGGCTTTGAAGTGCATAGTTGCACATTGGTTGTCCCCCGGTCCTTCCCTTCTCAGACAATGGACATTTAAAGGGTTAGTATTTTCTAACATTAACTAACCCTAATATTGAAGGTATTCAAAAGATAATCTTACTGTGCCAAGTTGGATCTCTCAAACCTTTATGGTTTGAGAGATATAAGCGCTTAAAGTTCCCCCTTCCTGCTGATGAGCTGTAAAGCTGTCAGCAGTGGATCTGAGTCGTGCGACTCGGCGGCTCTTCAGGAGAGCTGAATGAGCGCTATTGAAAAATAGATACTTCACTGGACCGGTCTACAAAGTGAGCTTGGTTTGCAAGCACACTTTGCAGACCATTCAACTGAAGTATTTGTTTTTCCATTTCTTTTGTATGAGGATATGTGTGTGGGGGGGGGGGTTGGGGGTGGTCGGCGTCTGGTGTACTTTCATGAATTTCTGAGTCTCTGATGCTGGGGGTGGCCTGGTCTCCCTTGGGGCATGCACATGTTTGTTTTTGTGTTTATTTGTCTCATGTTGTTTTTACATGTTTGATGCGGTGCTCTGGTCATACCTGGGCATGGAGTGGCCTCATCGGACATTTGGCTGGACGTTCAATGATCCACCCTATCACATTCCTTGTAACACCCTTTTATGGCCCCTACTGGTATCTCCTGTTCTTATTCAAAACAGTCTGTGTGACATCTCTGCTTATTACTGGGTGGGGTGTTTTCACTTGTACTTGATGCGTGGGCATTGGGGTCACTTTCCACTTTGGGTATCCCTTTATTGTTACTCCATGTCTATTGGTTATTATGTACACTATGTCATGTATGTACTGTTTGTTTGTATTTGAAACTTAATAAACAGTCTGATTTAAAAAAAAAAACAACAAAAAAAAAAAAAACATATTACTTAAAAGGCTGACACCATACTTCACCATCATTATTATTTTTATTTTTTGACATTTAAAAGACTTTATTAAGCAATAGAAACATTACAATAAGCAAGAACACAATAAGCGCCAAACACACCTCGCCACTGCATCAACCCGTAGTGAACTAATCGGATTTATTTTATCCCCTTAACTTGCAACTGTACTTAACAAAATATTAAAGAACCAAATCATGACAAAATACAGATTTGTTATCAGCACATGGGTCAATAAAGGCATTATTTTGATCCTTCTATTTGGCACAATTTCAACTTCTTGAACAATCTCCATTTAGGCACCATTCCCAGTAATTAAGAATATGTGAATAACCTAATTTTTTTTTTTTTTAACTCTAATTGTTCAAATCAAGGTTGCAAGGAACTGTGACAGAACTAAGGGGCCTAAGCCCAGAAAAGAAAGTGGTGTTAAAATAGTATTACGCCAAACTATGTAGGGCTGCAACAACTAATCGATATTATCGATAAAAATAGATTATGAGAATCGTTGTCAACGATTCTCATAATTGATTAGTTGCAGCCCAAGACTGTTTTAAAGACACACAATTGAATTTAGCAATCACGTGTCTTTAACAGCTTCAGCGTTATCTCAGAGCCTTGTTATGTGGTAAATTCCAAACAGGCAATGTAATAACAGCCCTACAAGGTCATATAGGACCCTGAAGGCCCCACGCTTCATTCAGTGTCAGATTTGGGTTCCGGGGTCCGGATTGCAGGGATGCTGCGTTACGAGGAGTTGGGGAACGGCAGGGAGAAGACCGCAGTTGTTATCAGTTTGGGGGAGGCATTTACCAAGTGAGTGGGGGGATGCCTGGAGTAGCTTGGAGGACCCACAGCAGAGATGGGAGCAAAATGATAAATATTCGTCATACTTACTGTTATTTGTATTTCTTCTGTGTCCATACACGGCATAAAAAATGGGTAATGTCTCCGCCCTCCAGCTGGGTAGGACTTCCTCTACTCTTTAAAAAGTGCGATTCCGGTAGAGGCTTCAGTTTCCTTTTGGCCAAGCTGTAAAACAAACAGAGATAGTGAAAACAAGATGGGTAGGGTATGCCGTGTATGGACACAGAAGAAATACAAATAACAGTAAGTATGACGAATATTTATCATTTCTTCTGTGTCCCTGCCCGGCATAAAAAATGGGTCTTAAAAAGCAGTACCCATATCCAAGGGAGAGAAACAAGGCATCATAAATTGAAGAAATAGTGACAACAAGAAGAGATCCTACCCGATCAAGAAGGAATGACTGCCTCTAACACCTTCCTTCCAAACTTGGCATCTGCCGAAGATTGAACGTCCAGGTGATAGTGTTTGACAAATGTGGATAATGAGGACCAAGTTGCTGCTCTACAGATCTCAGATGGAGAGGCATCTGCTTTCCTGGCCCAGGAGGTGGATAGAGCTCTTGTGGAGTGTGCTTTTAAGCCTCTAGGAGCCTGTTGACCCGCTTCTTTGTAGGCCAGCTGAATGCAAGAGATGATCCATCTTGATATTGAAGCCTTGGAGACTGACTTGCCTTTAAGTCTCCCTTGGAAGTATATGAAAAGAGAGTCGGAATTTCTAAATTCTTGAGTCCTTTTCAGATAGATCGAAAGAGCCCTTACCAGATCCAGATTATGAAACTGGTGTTCCTTAGGACTCTGAGGATTGGTACAAAAGGATGGTAGAACAATCTCCCAATTTAAATGGAAATCCGAGATGACTTTGCCCCTGAAGGATGGCTTGGGTTTGAAGACCACCTTATCCTGATGAAAAACCATATAAGGACTGCTGTAAGAAAGGGACTGTAATTCATTAATCCTGCGAGCAGACGTGATGGCTGTAAGAAAAAGGACTTTAAAAGACAAATATTTCAGTGGAATGTCATTCAAAGGTTCAAAGATGTGAGACTTGGATAACTGTTCCAGGACCAGATTAAGATCCCAGGGAGGGAAAATGTCCCGGATAGTAGGCCTGATTTTTGATATTGCTCTCAGGTATCTTTTAATGAGTTCATGATCAGCTAACTGAGTAGCCAAGATAGCTGACAAGGCAGAGACTTGGACTCTAATGGATGCTGGTCGCAATCCAGCCTGAAACCCGTCTTGCAGGAAATCCAAGATTCTGGGAATAGATATGCAAGTATCCTGGGAAAAATGAGATTTGAACCAGGATAAAAAGGTAGACCAGACTCTGGCGTAAACTGTTGAAGTAGATTTCTTCCGGCCAGCAATGATGGTGTTGGCAACCGGGTCCAACAACCCCTTGCTCCTCAGCATGAGCCTCTCAGCCTCCAAGCCGTCAGACGTAACATACTGATGTGTGGG
Organism: Rhinophrynus dorsalis; assembly: GCA_037306005.1. Taxonomy (NCBI): domain Eukaryota; kingdom Metazoa; phylum Chordata; class Amphibia; order Anura; family Rhinophrynidae; genus Rhinophrynus; species Rhinophrynus dorsalis. Next base: position 451,866,198 of record CM074723.1, read on the forward strand.
TGAGATATTGGACCTTGAGTCAAGAGGTTGGGAATCAAGGGAAGTTGCCAAGGTGGTTGAACTGACATGGCAACCAGGAAGGAGTACCATGGTCTTCTGGCCCAGTCCGGTGCAATTAGAATAACATTCGCCCGATCTCTCCTGATCTTTGTGACCACATCCATCAGGATTGGAACTGGAGGGAAGACATATGCCAGATTGTAAGTCCATGGGATTCTCAGTGCATCTTGCCCTTCTGCCATCCTCTCCTTCCACCTGGAAATATACCTCTGGCATTTCGCATTTTTCCTGGAAGCCATAAGATCTATCTCCGGCTGACCCCATCTGAGGCAGATTTGATTGAAAACCGCTGGATTCAGGGACCATTCTCCTGGGTCTAACGTTGATCTGCTTAGGTAATCTGCAACTAGGTTGCGATTTCCTGTCACGTGCGATGCCGAGATACTTTCCAGATTCTTTTCTGCCCAGAGAAGAAGTCTTCTTGCTTCCCTGTAGAGGCTGAGACTTCTGGTTCCTCCTTGATTCTTTAAGTAAATCACTGTGGGCAGATTGTCTGAATACACCAGAACATTCTTTCCTCTTAGCTTGTATTTCAATTTCTGAAGACAGTTCCAGACTGCCCTCATCTCTAGGATGTTTATATGGAGACGTTTTTCTGAAGGCTTCCATTTCCCCTGGAGAAGCGTTGATCTCCACTTTCCTCCCCAGCCCGAAAGGCTGGCATCTGTGAACAGAGTCTCTACATCCTGCTCCTTCAGGGACACTCCTTTCCTGAGGTTTCTCCTTGACCACCAGATCAACTCCTTGTTTGTGGCTGTAAGCAGGGGTATCCTCTGGCAAGGATTCCCAGAATCTTTGTCCCAGAAGTTCAAGAAATTCCACTGGATGGGGCGAATGTGTAATTTTGCCCATGGGACTACCTGAGTGGTTGATGAAAGATTGCCTAGGAGTTCCATGAAATCCTGAGCTGTGTGACTCCAATCTTTCTTGAAGAGAGATATCCTCTTGAGCACTCTGGATATCCTGTCCTCTGTTAAGGTTATCAGGTTTCTTTTTGAATCCAAATTCATACCCAGGAAGGTGATCGTTCTGGAAGGGACAAGCTGGCTCTTCTCCTCTTTTATCAACCATCCTAATTGGTGAAGATGCTGTAGACACTTTTGGGTGTTCTGGATTGCTTGAGACTGGGATTCTGCCAGGATCAGAATGTCGTCTAAGTATGAAATGACATGGACCCCCTGTTTCCTCAGGGGTTGGATGGCTGCTGCCAGAACTTTGGAGAATACCCTGGGTGCTGAAGCCAGTCCAAAAGGTAGGGCTGTGAACTGATAGTGATTTTCCTTCACAGCGAATCTCAGGAACCTCCTGTGTGATAATCTTACTGGAACATGATGGTATGCATCCTTGAGATCGATTGAAGACATGAATACTCCTGGAAAGATTGCCTTCATAATTGATGCTGTTGACTCCATTTTGAAATGCGACACCTTGATTGATTGATTCAATTCCTTGAGATCTAGAATTGACCGACATCCTCCAGAAGCCTTGGGAACCAAGAACAGAACTGAATAGATGCCAGAACCCTGCTGATGCAAAGGCACTGGCTCTACCACATTGTTGTGTAGTAAGTCTCTGACAGAATTCACCAAGGCTCTGGCTTTTTCCGGGTTGGAAGGGAGTTTTGATTGAATAAATCTGCGATGAACAGGGGTCTTGACAAATTCTAGCGGGTACCCCAGCTGTAAAATCTGCCGAACCCAGCGATCTGGAGTTGCTAGTTGATCCCAGATTGGCAGAAAAAAACTCAGTCTGCCCCCAACTGAGTCTACGGCCGGGGCCCGCGCCTCTTCATTGTGGTTCTTTCTTGGTTTGAGACTTCTTGGAGAAGTCTCTTCTAAAACCTCCTCGAAAGTTCTGGTCAAATCCCTGCTTCCTGCGGTAAGTTCTTCCCTGAAACCTGGTTGCGTCACGAAAGGAAGAATTCCGTCCTCTTGATCCAGAAGGCTTGGGAGAGGAGAATCTTTGACGCTTGTCTTGGGGTAAAAAGGAACTCTTACCCCCTGATGCTTTTTTGATAATCTCATCAAGGTGTTCACCAAATAAGGAAGAACCCGAAAAAGGAAGAGAGACTAACTTACTCTTGGAAGATGTGTCTGCATTCCAGGATCTCAGCCATAAGGCTCTTCTGGCCGCAACTGAAAGTGCAGATGATCTAGCAGTAAGGCGGATAATATCTGTAGAAGCATCACAAGAGAAATTCGTAGCCTCTTTCATGACTGCGACTTCCTTCAGGAGCTTTGATCTGGAAATATTAGATTCAATCTTATCTTCAAGATTCGCTAGCCAGATCCTCATGGTACGGGTCAGGCAGTCTAGTGCTGTAGCAGCTTTGAGGTTATGTCCCAAAACCGAAAATTGACGTTTTAATACTCCATCCAGCTTCCTTTCTATTGGATCTTTGAGAGACGTGCCGTCCTCTAAAGGTAGTGTAGTGCGTTTAGCCAGTTGTGCAACTGAAGCATCAACCTTAGGAGGTAAAATCCAAGGATTAGTATCTTCTTCTTTAAAAGGATACAACCTTGAAAATCTTCTGGGTACAGTAGATCTTCTGTCCCCCAATTTCCATTCTTCCTTTACCAAATTCGAAATGGACTGATGTAAGGGAAAAACAGGAGCATCCTTTTTCTTCCCCAGGAAAGCCGCGTCCATTATATTCAGGTCTTGTGGCGCATCTGACAGGCCCAATGACTTCCTGATAAGGCGAATCAAGCCATCAATTCTATCTATGTTGAATGAACCTTGGTCCTCACTGACCTCACCTTCCTCTTCAGAGGAGAAATCTGACTCAGGATCAAAGATACTGGATTCACGTGTCTCTCCTTCCCTCATGGCGGACGTACCTTCCCCAGGATCCAGCCGTTGACGTTTTCTGGCAGGCTCTCCCTCTTGCATGGCTCTAAAGGTGTCTTGCATTGAGGACTTCATCCAGCTCAAAAAATTGGAAAATTGTGACATCATATCTGAACCAGCAGCACTCTTAATACATTCTTGGCATAACTTTCCTGAGTCAGTAGAGCTTAATTTGGCATTGCAATTGAGACAACTCTTAGGCTTGGAAACACTCTTATCCTCTTTAGACAATTCAGACTTTTCCTTTTCTTTCTCTCTGTCCTTCTCTTTATCCTTCTCCTTCTCCTTGTCCTTGTCTTTATCCTTGTCCTTTTCTCTGTCTTTATCCTTATCTTTTTCTCTCTGCACCTTAGTAGTAGACATATTGCAACAAAGACACCAGTAAGTAAAAAATCTTACCTTATATACCCCCTCTTGAGAGGAATTAAGGGACTCTGGGCGCCTCACAGCCATTTCCATCGGCCTAACCTGGCTTCCGGTCGCGTGCGTTCCATTCATGGAACGCAAGGTGTTAAAAGGGAACTTCCGCTTCCCACTTCCGCCGCCTGTAATGCCGCGCTGGGGACTGCAAGAACGGCGATTTGGCTGCCGGCGCGTCCTGCTCGCCATCAAAGAGGGCAAGGAAGGAGACATGTATATTCCAGGCAAGATACACTGGTGCCAGGCAGGTCACTCAGAGCCGCCGCACCTCTTGCCCGACGGACAGACTGAGCGGCCCAGGAGAGGAGAAGGAGCGCGAGAAGGCAAGGTAAAATGTCCTTCCAGCTGGGTAGGACAAAAGAAACTGAAGCCTCTACCGGAATCGCACTTTTTAAAGAGTAGAGGAAGTCCTACCCAGCTGGAGGGCGGAGACATTACCCATTTTTTATGCCGGGGAGGGACACAGAAGAAATGCAGCTATCCAGCTGCTAATGGATTGTAACTCGCACCCGGCTGAGGATGATGAGGTTTAGAGTTACTGAAGAGCCACCGTCTGCTGAACTTTTAATTATTATCCATTTAACGCTTTGAATACAAGAGGGATGCGCAACGTACCAATCTGTCATTCCGAGTGTTAAGGAGCAGAGGGGCATAGCTCTGGTCCTTAACCCTTTGAGTGCCAGATTGGTATGCAACGCATTGCTTTGCAAAGCGCTGGGTACCACTCTGGCACTCAAAGGGTTAAAATGTTTTGGTATTTCTACTAGTAATATTGGAGGTGACACAAGACCACCATTTTAATGCAGGATATTTATGTACAATGCTAAAGGGAGGGTTGTTTGGGTCCCAGGGAATCCTTGCTGAATGTTTTGTTATTATATTATGGTTATTTCTTCTACAAGAGTCAAAACAGGGATTGAGAGCTCTGGCACATAGTGGGTTTGCAGCAGTTACATATTTCATGCACTACCTTATGTTGGTTTAATACCTTGTGTGTCGGAAGGGACTATCTATGGTTGGCATCCCAGTGGAATACCTCCCCTCCTTTCAAAGCCTGACCCTGGAAATACAATTCTATTACAAACTTAACATGTCTCATTATTTTCCTGTATTTCTTTCACTCTGAAGCAGTTGGTGAAATCCTAGCATGCACCAGGCTCTTATTAATTAATAGTAGCATTCAGTAATAGCCAATGAATGGCTGCACAGAGATCTGCACAGTGATCAGAAGCTCTGTGCAGTCACTTATTGGCTATTATTGAATGCTGCTATGTACTATCAATTAGTAAGAACCCGGTGCACGATGGGATTTCACTAATCCCAGCATGCAGCGGCTGCCTCAGTGATAGGAATGTGATTGCAGCAATCACACTCCTGTCACTCTCAGGCAGTCTGTTTATGCTGAGATCATGGCATGTACAGGCTGCCTGAGTGTGATGGGAGTGTGACTGCTGCAATCACACTCCTATCACTGAGGCAGCCGGTGTATGCTGGGATTAGTGAAATTATTAGCAAATGACAACGTTTCTGTAAATAAATAAGTGAATTTATATATATTCGTAACACTTATTTTGTTGATTTTATTTTAGATATCAGGGGGAAAAATGGTATTTCATTTTTTCTATTTTTATCCGATTAATCGAAAAATTAATCGGCCAACTAATCGATTATGAAAATAATCGTTAGTTGCAGCCCTAAAACTATGTTACCAGTAAAAGTTCAAATAGATAACGCCACTTCATATACTAGTTATAAACACAAGTTAAAAGATATTGTCTTAAAAGTGGACAGGGTCAAATATAGCATAAAAACAAATCCTATGTTCAATACAATAACTGTATTAACACAAAAATAAAAATCTAGTTACCCGAGTGCCAGAGAGGTACCCAAGACACTGCAACACAACATGTTGGATACCTCTCTGGCACTGAAAGGGTTAAAGTGTGTTTTAGATACCTAGTTACATGTGTAAATCCTGCATATTTCAAACTTTTTTTGTAACTTTATGCTTTTAAAAACATTTTTGTATAAGACAAACTGGTGCTAAAATTTACATCAGAATTTCTAAACAGCCATTGCTTTAATCACAGGCCGTAGTGGGGTAGAACAGGAGGAAAAACAGTGCTAAATAATAGATTTTTATTTAGTAGATTAACCTCTTCATTGGTTTCTACAAGATTTCTTTTCTTTTTGTTTATAAATATAGTGCTGTTTTTTAACCTGAGTTTTGCATTGACATCTCCCTCCCCATCCGAAAATGCAGACACCATAACAATAACAATTTTATTCTTGTGAATTATAATAAACTACTAAAAGTTTTAAACATTGTACCCACTTATGCTTAATGTGCAAAAGTCTTAGGCAGGTGTGAAAAAAATGCTGTAAAGTAAGAATGCTATCAAAATAGGCATGTTAATAGTTTATATTTATCAATTAACAAAATGCATAGTGAGTGAACAGAAGAAAAATCTAAATCAAATCAATATTTGGTGTGATCACCATTTTGCCTTCAAAACAGCATCAATTCTTCTAAGTACACTTGCACAAAGTCACGGATTTTGTGGGCATATAGTCAGGTGTATGATTAAACATTATACAAAACAGGTGCTAATGATTATCAATTTAATATGTAGGTTGAAACTCAATTATTAATAAAACAGAAACAGCTGTGTAGGAGGAATAAAACTGGGTGAGGAACAGAAAAATTTAGCTAACAAGGTGAGGTTTCTAAAGACAGTTTAATGGCACAAGTTATACACCATGGAAGACTGAGCACAGTAACAAGACACAAAGGTGGTTATACTGCATCAGCAAAATTCTCTCCCAGGCAGAATTTTCAAACAGAAAGGGGTTTCCAGATGTGTTGTCCAAGCTCTTTTGAAAAAGCAAAATGAAACAGGCAATGTTGAGGACTCTAGACACAGCAGTCGTCCAAGGAAACTTAGTACAGCAGATGAAAGACACATCATGCTTACTTCCCTTCACAATCTGAATATGTCTAGCAGTGCCATCAGCTCGGAATTGACAAAAAACAGTGGAACCCTGGTACTCATCTAATGTCCAAAGACGTCTGGTCAGAAGTGGCCTTCATGGAAGACTCGCGGCCAAAAAGTCAAACCTCTGACATGGAAACAAGACCAAGAGACTCAACTATGCACAATAATACAGGAACTAGGGTGAAGAAAACTGGCAGCAGGTGCTCTGGACTGATGAGTCAAAATTTGAAAGACATCATCTTCTTCATGACAGGTAATCCCTGTAGCACTCATACAGTTAATGATGAGGATTAGAATGTGTGTGACCTACTGCAGACATTTTCACAGGAGTAGCATGGGCCCATGCAACTCCTGTGAAAATGATGCCCCTGTGAATGTGTGGAGCAACGTGAATGGAGGAAAGGGGCATAACTCCTCCTTCTTACCAACTTGGAGGGGTGTGTGGCAATTCTGGAGAATTGCTGGTCACCTGACCAGCTTCTCCTTTTCCTTTATAGTGTGTGTATATATATATATATATATATATATATATATATATATATATATATATATATATATATATATATATATATAAACCTTGGCACAATAATTCTCAACATTAGCCTCGGAACATGGCCTTATGCCAGACATGTTCAAATCTGGTCTCAAACCCCCCCACCTCCCCAAATGTACAGGTTTTCTGGATCTCCCCACCTGAACACAAGTGAATCTATTACTGGTTAAATAATCCTGAAGGATCTACCTGAGTTAGCAACATTCACTTCAGTTTAATTGGGAATAGTCTCTAAACATTCACTGTTGGGTGGGCTTGAGGACATACTTGAGCACCTATGCTCTGACACAGATGGCTTCATAGAGCAACTTTTTGTAGCGTGACTTTTTTTGTACCAAGTGAAACTGTTGGTGCATTTTATAACAAGGTTTTCCCAGCATACCATTCTAACAATATAGGTAATAAGAGCACCATGTTAGCCATGGAAAAAGCAGTAGACTGGCAGAGTAAAAGTGATACCTTGATTGGCTAAATGAGTAGCTTTAGCGTGGTCTTGAATATCTGCAATCTAAAGCTACTCGGTTAATGAATAAAGATTTCACTTTTACTTTACTGGTCTCCTTCTATTCTCACAATAGAAACAGAAGTGATAAAATTGTGGGGGAAAAACAGCTACCTGCAACAGCTGTGCAAATTTAACAAGATTTCCATTGAAATCAAAACTACAAATCTGTAGTTGCATTATCACACTGTATTGAAGTGAATGCTGCCTGTGGGAAATGCCCTACATGACACAATGATTCACAATGAGTGCATTTTTTTCTTGATTTTCTATCACTGCAACAATGTTACCCATGTGAAAGGAACCTAAAGCGAAACGCGTTGATCAGGGATGGCTTGATTACACATGACTGACTGTACTGGATTGCCCTTAAGTCTTTCCATTTGTAAGTTTAAAGGCCAGTAGACTTTGGATGTACTTTTTACTTTTACAAATAAAGGTTTTTGATGTTTTTTTTTTCATACGGACTTGCTTTGACCAATTTGTGGCAGTGCAAGATTGCCCTTTGTATGTGTTTCATAGTGAACTGGTAGTCTTTAGGGAAGCTCCTTCATGGCGCCCACAATACAATTCAGTCCTATTACTTTACATAGAGACCGCACTTTATATGATGGACCCACTCTAAGAGGTTTAAGACAAAAGCTTACGCACATGTGGTTCCTGTCATATTTGTAAAAGAGCTGCTGAATTGTTGCGTATCTTACTGTAAAGCATACATGTCTAGTTTTACATGTACAACACTTGGTGGATTAACCCAGGGGTGAACACAAATACAAAAATATCTAGGGCCAGAGAGAATTTTAGGAGCCAGTTAAGAACCCAATGAAGTTGTACAAGAATGTAGATGTATATAAAATACTCACAAAATGTAGGAGACAGAAATAAAATAATTATATATATATATATATATATATATATATATATATATATATGAGCCCAAGATTCTTGGTTCTATCAATCCATGGATAAACTATTAACGTGCAAAAATTAGCTAAAATGCATTAGAAGGGGGAAGGAGAACTGAAGCTCTACAGGTGTACAATTCCCATTATTTTCAGCCAGCCACTTATTATCTATTCTGCACTGGAAACTGGAACCCAAGAGACTAAAATACATAACTAATTATTTTAAGTACCGTATAATTATTCAATAAAACACTTTGTGTTCCTCTTATAACGTATCTTTGCACTCTGTGTAAAACTTAGATGATGGCCTTTGAAAAGCGCACACACTGCCATGGAAATAACCCCCTGAAACATACAAGTGGGTGAAGTAATGAAAAGGAGCCCCTTCTCTTGACTTGTTACGGTTTGTCACAAGAACTGTTAAAGAAATAAACTAAGAATGAGGAGTGGAAATGTAAGTTGAGTCACCCCGTGACAAAATTACTTGGCAACGTGTGGCTCTTCAGCTGCTTTTGGGTTACAATTCCCGCTATCCTCAGCCGGCCAATGGTCGGCTGAGGATTATGGTATTGACAGTCAAACAACAGCTCGTGAGCCACATGTTGATCATTCATGATTTACTGTCATTACACTACAGCCTCCCCATCATACCAGTGTCGCACTGAAAACAGCATTACCCTATCTTGATGCATGGTTCAGTGAGTCCTGAGGGTCCCTTCAAGTCTCCAGCCTTGGAATCTCGTCCTCTTTTTTTCCCGTTACCATGGACGGTCCAGTGAAATGTTTACTCTCTAGGCCGCCGCCATGACACCCCGCAACAGAGGCACTGCACATGCGTGGGATCACGTCACCAAGGCAACGACGGCGTCAGTCTACATAGCAACCATGTGAGAGGAAGGAGACTGGAGATTGTTGTGGATTTTTTTTTATTATTACTATTTGAAACAAATCTGGAGCAATCCAGATACAATTTAAAGAACAAAGTACAATTCATTTAAATGGGGCATCTAAAAGTCGAATATTTAAATATACGGTACATTTTAGTTTGTCCCACAAATACTACACTTTTCTTTACCTGATCACCGTGAACTCCTTTATCTGTCTAATGCAGTGGTGGGCATCGTGAGGTCTTACAGCAATTGCCTTACTATAGCTTCCATCATTCCCTGCGGCTGCCAGCCACTGACGATCCCTGTACCACAGGGCTGAAAACATGGCGTTGTTTATCATTCATTAGCAAATACTAATTTGTATAATTTAGATTTTAGATAACCTTAGCCACATTTATTAACATTCCCACAATTCTGATGGCGCAGAGTCTTCAAAGTTGCTTATTTATTCAGGGATATTTATCAAAGCAGCAACTGCTACTGATTGTTCCCTCTAAGGCAGTGTTTCTCAACTGTTTTGTGCTCAAGTGCTCCGGGCACCCCTATCATTTTACTTAGTTTGTGTGTAATTAAGGTTCCAAATGCATACATATAGATATTCTTAGATCTCACAAGTAAAAGAAACATATAGTAAATATCAGTTTCCATAAATATACAATTGTAACTCTACATTTACAATTTTGTCAAACCCTTCATCCATAAAATGAGGCACCCTAAGTGGATGTCTGACTGTGGCACACCAAAGTGCCACAGAACCCTGGTTGAGAAACACTGCTCTAAAGTGAGCAGCCCAGAACTGAAAGAGTTAAGATGGCTGTTTATGCAGGGCTGTATGAAGAACATATGCACCATACAGCCTTTTCCAGACTATAATTGCTCTTTTAACTCTTGAGCGCTGGGCTGCTCAACTTTTCTCACCTTAGAGATAACACTGCCATCATGTAGTGAAAGAGATCAAATAACTCTGAGTTGTTGGTCGTCATACCTGGGAACTCTCAGGGTTTGACAATGACACTCTGGAGTTTTACCCAAACCTCAGTGTCAAAGGCCACTGTATCAGGCCAAGAGAGTCCAGTGTTGCTTGCTACAATATCTGCACAAGTTAAATAGTCCTTAAACTGGTGCAATTTCTACTAGAAAGCAGTTCAGATAGTGACATTGATTAAGGCTCTATCAAAAGGGAGACAGGACTGTCGCAGTTCTCCTGCCCAGGTTGTAAACTCGTCTGAATTTAAACACGCACCCATCTTGCCAAATTCGTGGGAGTTTTAAGGGTTAATATTACTCAAAGTCAGGGTCAGCTTATTTTTAGAGTTTGAAGCCAAATTTACTATTTGCCTTGCTTTTAGAAATGCTCTCTCTCTTTCTCTCTGCCTCCATGTCTCTCCTCTCTGTCTCTCTATCTGCCTCCATCTCTCTCTGACTTTATCTCTCTACCTCCATATCACTCACTGTCTCTCTCTCTGCTTCAGTCTCTGCCTCCATCGCTTTCTCTCTCTCACTCTCTGCCTACATGTCTCTTTCTCTGCCTTCATCTCACCTTTTTATCGAATAGTAGAGAGAAAGACCCACATTACGGGCTAGAGTTATAGGTTCATATTAAACCAGCCGCTAAGTAAAAAAGGCACATCGGCCTCAAATAACACATGATTTACTGCGGATTTAAAAGTAAGTGTACAAGAATAGCTAACGAACGCATCACCGTGCGTCCCAAACGCCCGTTAAAACACAACTTAAATCAAAATGTAACATTACGGCTGGCTTTGATAGATGCACACACAAAATTCAAACCTACAGCCAATCCCAAGACCCCAAAGTAGCAAAAATGTTCAAAGGCACCTATGTATACCCCAAAATAACAGTCACACCTTGTCTGTGTTTCGAGTTTTGGCAAGCAGGATCACAGGACCCAGGAGCGGAGGATAGCATTTAGAGCAAGGGGGAGAGGAGCTTACATTGGAGGTAGAAGGAATTTTTGGAGTTTGGCGAGAGAAGAGCATTGCACTAAATATACACATATCACACTTTTGCACATATTACATACACCCATACAAACACATACACCGTCTTTTTTTTTTTTTTTTACAACACCTTACACTTTTATTAAACTTTTTTTTTGATAGTGTGAATCTGAGAGTGACAGAGAGTGAGTGGGATCGAGTGTGTCTGTGAGGGCCTGTGGGAGTGCCTGGGTGTGAGTGGGTGAGTGATGGCCAGGAGAGGAGGACAGGAGAGAGGGATGGGGAGAGTATTGGAGAAGGAGGAAGGAGAGCAGGATATCCCTGTTGAGAGTAGGGGTGGGAGAGGGTGAACCACAGGACAGAGGGAGACCAGGCCTAGAAGAGCACGCACACGGAGGCCAGGGACAGAACCTGCAGTGGAACGAGGGGTTGTTCCTGGGGACCACCGCACACAGGCAGGGGCAGAGCAGGCAGGACATTCTGGTTCTGACTCCTTGCATGCCAGAGCTGAGGGAGACAGAATCAGGGATCCCCAATATACAGAGGAGGAAAACACAGCTCTCGCAGAGGCTGTCCTCAAGAGAGAGAGTTTCCTCCACCCGAGGGAGAAGGTCCCTTACCTGTCAGCGAGGAGGAAGGCTGCCTGGAACCAGATCTGCAGCCGGGTTAATGTGGTGGCCACATGCAGACGGGAAGTGGAGCCCATAAAGAAATGATGGGGCGGTGAAGAATAAGTTGGCTGACATCACCAAGTACGCCCGAGGCACCAGAGGTGGCCCACCTGTCCCGATTACGTTCTGTGGATGTGAGGAGATGGTGCAGCAGAATATGCCCACTGCACTCATCAAGGGGTCCCTGGAGTATCAGACACTGGGGATGAGAGGAGCCTCCACACTACCGGTAAGTGCATAATCACATAACCACACACCACATCAATCAACACAACCATCACACAGTCACACCTCAACACATGTCCATCGTTCATCCACACAACTGCACCAACACAGCACCCTGAGGGTTAAAAGAGGACACCAGACAAAAACAAATGTCAAGGTTCAACAAGGCCCAAACCTGTCCAACTCCCTGGTAAACCCTCATGTTGCTGTGCTGATCTCACACAATACACATGAATAATGCTCATAAAAGTGTTGTATGTTAAACATTATAACTGCTCCAACACAATGTCACCCATGTACCCACAGGGAAACCAGCACATAACCCCTTGAGTGCTACAGGGATTATCAAGACATTGCTCAACAATGCTGTGGCAACCCCTCTGGTACTCAAAGGGTTAATCATGCAACAATCAAGTCGATAGGATAACGATCACATGCTACACAGGGGACATTCACTAAGCGGTGACAAAGAGATGGTGGAGAGAAATTAACCCTTACATACTCTCACTTCACCAATCCCAATGTTAGTCCTTGGAGAATATTCAATAACATGAATATAGTTGCTAAGGTCCCATTGTAAAGACTCCATGGAATACACTGGAAATGGGGAAATGAAATCACTGGAAAAGTCAGAATCATGCTCAATTCATCAGGTCTTCATCACCGCTTACTGAATCACAAAAAGGATGGATCAGATCACACATCACAGTGCCACTGAGAATAACTGGGTGTATGTTCAACACACAGGCCAAAATTAATTCCCCAGAGTTAAAGTTGAAAAAAGTAGGCCTTGGTGTCGTGTCTGCAATCATTTACTCGATCTTGAAATTACCTATCTCACATTTGATTCCCACATGGATCCTCAGGGGTGCTGATGCCATGGAAGGATGTTACACCAACCATTATTTGCAAGATACACGTGGGAACCAAATAGAAACCATTGTAGTCTGGTCACCAACAGGCCATGAATGATGGATATCTCGGATTGAGTACGGTTGCCTCACTCAGAAGGATGGATGGGCTCATCCAGAAAAAAAACAGCCCTCAAACAAAGATATCCTTCACTACTAGCTTGATTGTTGCCCTTCAGGTTTCAACTGGAACACACCCCAAGGACAGGATCCTGTCCAGGTCATCAATCTCTGATTTCCAGGGTGGTATCCCATGCATCACAATGCAATGCATAGGATATCATCATGACAACCAGAGAGTCACTTGTAAAATAATGTAAAATCATGCATTGTATGGGTTCAACTAATAAGATAGGGTTGGATAACACTTAAATCCTACTGCAGATCTGTTAAAAAAAGAAACGTATACAAAAAAAGGTCAGAAATGTATGTGGATATGTACCTTTCAAATGGGTCCAAATATGTCCCAACATGATGTGAACGCAGAGATCAGTTCACTACGTGTGATTGCCTTACTGGCCATTTATGTGCACCCATCACAAACTAACTGTTATTGATACCCCCAGAATACACATACCTGGTATATCCCACCTTACTTAGATGGGATATACGAGGTATGTTTTAATTTATGATATCAATAAAAGTTAGTTTGTGATGGGTGCACATATATAGCCAGTAAGGCAATCACACGTACTGAACTGATGTCTGGCTACATATCTTGTAAGGATATATTTGTATCCATATGAAAGGTACATATCCACATATATATCAGACCATTTCACCTTCTGTGTGCCTTTAACGGGATAGCAATGGTTAATTTCACCTTGATGTAATATTGTAGGCATTGTAAAAAGATGTGGATCAATGTTAGTCCTATCCCTCAAACCCTCATGTTTAGACAGATATTGCTCTTTGTGACAGCTGGAGATATCAGTCATTTGACCACACGGAGGCTCTTCAGCAGGGCCAAAATTGCCCAGTTTAGAAATAAATACTTCTTTGGAATGGTCTACAAAGTGTGCTTGGTTTGCAAGCACACTGAGTGGACCATTCCAGTGAAGTATTTATCTCTAAATGGGGCAGTTTTGGCTCTGCTGAAGAGCCTCCATGTGGGGAAATGACTGGTATCTCCAGCTGTCACATAAAGCAATATCTGTGTAACCATGAGGGTTTAAGGGATAGGAATAACATTGATCCGCATTTTTTTACAGTGCCTACAATATTACATCAAGGTGAAATTAACCATTGCTATCCCGTTAAAGGGATAGTAATACTCAAAATGTGAAAGGAAAAGTATATGTTGTAGGGTTTAGCCCCCGAGTAAAACAAGGGTATTCCCACTTCTGAAAGGTGTTTTATTCAAAAAGTCTCACAGCTCAAAGTTGAATATTTCAAAGGCAATATCCCAGTGGCCTGAAATTGTACAGTGGTGCTGTTGCTACACCATCCTATGGACAACTCTGGTCCCGGGACCATAAATCTCCATAGGATGATGTAGCAACAGCGCCACTGTACAATTTCAGGCCACTGGGATATTGCACCAAAGGAATTCAACTTTGAGCTGTGATACGTTTTCAATGAAACACCCTTCAGCAGTGGGAGTACCCTTGTTTTACTCAACCCTACAACATATATTTTTCTTTTCACATTTTAAGTATTAATATCTCTTTAATCCTATCATGGCTACGTTTATTAATCATACAATCTAATTTCTCCAAACAGCTTACAGGCCTCCACAACAGCAGGAGCCCGTGGAGGAGGCTACCTCACCACCCAGTGAGGAGTATAGAGAGGAAGGGACCAGCCGGTGGCCAACATACTCACCACCCACAACTCCTCCACAGCTGGCTGCTCCCCAACTGGCTGCACCACCACTGGCTGCTCCTCAGCTGTCTGCACCACCACTATCTGCACCACCACAGGACGCTCCACCCCATTACAGTGCCTGGATGCAACAGGAGGAGAGGTGGATGCATCCTACCACCTCCAGGAGCTACTACCTTCCAGCAGCACCACCACCACCACCACCAGGGAAGCAATGGCAGCCCGGGACTGTGGCCATCACCCAATATGGGCCATATTCCTCCCAGATGGACCTACCCTCCTGGATGGCTCCCCAGCATGGCCCCAGGTATGATCCCAAGTGGGGGGCCAAGCACCTACCAGTGGCCAAGGTATGACCCTTGGCCACTTGACAACCAACCCCTGGGCCTGATTGGGGAACCCCAGCACCCTCTGCCGAGGGAATTCTTTACTCCACCACCAGCACAGACATCAGTGGGCAGCAGTGAGTCACTTGATGTGGTGGGCATATACCCATCCTCTGCAGCAGCCACTCCACCAGCTGTCACAGCAGCAGCAGCCACAGCACACTAAGCATCAGCAGAGGACACAGCAGCAGCAGATGACACAGCAGCAGCCGCCACAGAAGCAGAGGACTCTGATGCAGCAGGAACCCCACCAGCAGAGTAACGGGGCACATCCACCTCCAGCACTGCACATCCCACGGGGATGGAGGCGGAGTGCATGGCCCTACAGAGGAGGCTACTCCAGGCATGCCGCAGTACAGACCAGAACATCAGGAAGCCGGAGGGAATCCCGGAGGAACACCTCCAGGACAGAGGCAAGGATCCATGCCCTGGAGTTGGAGGTGACAAGGATCAACACACAACTCCATCAGTACCATACGGGGATGATGGACATGTTTGGGCAGGTGCTGGTGGAGTTGAGAGACCACAACAGCGGGACAGAATGAGGGCATTCACAACAGTTTTATTTTTTTTTTAGGAGAGGAATGGGCAGATTTTAGCAATGTTGTGGAGAAAGAAGCAACATTTTCTATCCATGAAGTTAATGTGAGGGAGAAGGAAAGGGAGGAATCAAATATGGCCCCAAGAGAGGGAAAATGAGTTCAGTTTTGGACATGTTTACCTTCAGCTGACGGTGGGCCATCTAGGAGGTGTTCTTGCTGTAAGACACGAGAAAGGAACGTTGTGAAAGATAGGACGAGAGGTGAGGTGATTTATTCAAAAGTTATGTTAATTCAAACTTGAGCTACAGTGGTGCTGTTGCTACATCATCCTATGGACAGCTCTGGTTAGTTTACCATATACCTCCATAGGGTGGCGCAGCTACAGCGCCACTGTAACATTTCAAACCATTGAGATACTGCACCTAAAAAAATTCAAGTTTGAGCTAAAATAACTTTTGAATAAAAGCACCTCTTAGCAATGGGTGTACCTTTGTTTTACTCAGGACTATACACCCTACAGTATATATTTTATTGCAAGTTAAAGGGATAGTAATGTTTCATAATAAAAGCAGCTCCAATTAATCTTAATAGTATTTGGGCCATGGAGAGTGTTATTTCAATACTGTCAGAGTTGTTGTTCAAGAGTAATTGAATTATAAAGTATCCCCTCCCACCACTTTTACCTAGTGTAAGCCACCTCCCCTCAGATGTGGAATCTGGTATTAAGACCAGACAGCTCACAGCAAGGGACAGTCTTCTTACTTTGAGAACAATGAAACCCTTGCCCTACTGGACAGGTTTTTCCCTTATACTAATTGAAGATTGTCCCTCTCTGCAAGCCATCTGGACACCACCTTTCTGTTCTGAGGCGAACAGTGGTACATCAGTAAAAGGGGTGGGAGGGGGATACTTTATCATTCAATTACTCTTGAACTACAAATCTGACAGTATTGAAATAACACTGTCCATGGCCCAAATACTATGAAGATTAATTTGAACTGCTTTTATTTTGAAACATTAATATCCCTTTAAAGGGTAGGCATTAAAAAAACATGAAGAACGATAGAAGTCTTATCTCTCAAACCTTTATGATTTGAGAGATATGCACAAGCAAAGTTTCCCCTCCCGCCCCTTTTACCTAGTGTAAGCCATCTCTTCTCAGATGTGGAATGCAGTCCATAGACCAGACAGATAACAGAAGGGGACAATCTTCTTCTTATGAGAACAATGAAAGCCCTGCCTCCCTTGGCAAGTTTTTCAGGTTTTTCCCCTTATCTTAATTGAAGATTGTCCCTCTCTGCAATCTCCCTGGTCACCTCCCTTCTGCTCTGGCTGAGCAGTGTTACATCAGTAAAAGGGGTGGGAGGGGGATCTTTATTTTATTTTATAGGCATTAAAAAAACATGAAGAATGATATAAGTCTTATCTCTCAAATCTTTATGGCAGGACTTTATGAAAGCCCTGCCTCCCTTAACAAGTTTTTCAGGTTTTTCCCTTATCTTAATTGAAGACTGTCCCTCTCTGCAGTCTACCTGGGCACCTCCCTTCTGCTCTGGCTGAGCAGTGTTACATCAGTAAAAAGGGTGGGAGGGGGATAGTTTGTCATTGAATTACTCTTGAACTACAACTCTGACAGAATTGAAATAACACTCTCCAAAGTCCAAATACTATGATGATTAAATAGAGCCGCTTTTATTATGAAACATTACTATCCCTTTAAGGAAATATTGAGAACGACTCACCAATCTGTTTTTTTTTTTATGAATTTTAGTGACTAATCTTACCACTGAATACATAAACTTGAATCAAAAACTTTCTGTTCTACAGATGAATCATGACTTCAAGTATCTGTGAGAGGAAAGAATGTTTAGTGTGTCAATATTTGTAAATCTCTACATTTCTGCTCTTTTGGATTGCTCAACTTCAAGAGGAGACTTGCAATCTCAGGAATGTTCCCTAAAATATGTCATTCCAATTAAAGCAGAACTTTCAGATAATAGCAAGTCGCCATGCATTGTTTAAATGCATGGCAACTAGCTTGAAAATAGATGTCTTACAGTAAAAAAAATACATGTGTCTAAAGGAATCCATTCCATTTGGAGACCGGAACTGAGGCTAGAGCACAAACATCTTGACTATGCGCCTGAGCCGTCAGTCCTGGTCTCCATTGAGTAGACTGCTTGGCACAATATGGTCACCGGAAGGGACTGACGGCGCAGGCGCACAGACCACACTAACCTGCCCGTCAGTCCCGAAATGGGATGGATTCCTGTAGACGCACCTTTTTTTTTTACTGTAAGACATCTATTTTCAAGCTAGTCGCCATGCATTTAATGAAAGCATGGCGACTTGCTATTATCTGAAAGTTCCGCTTTAAGAAAATTATAATACTGAGCAATGAACTACATATCCACAGCTTATATGGCATCTCCTAATGAATTTATGTTCACTTGCAGGAACACTAGATGGCACAGTGAACAAGTCAGTAGAAGATACTGCACTGTCATGGCTACCCTAGATCCTTAAAGGGACAGTAATTTCACCAGATATAGTAATATTCAGTTGTTCATAATAATTTTATATAATGCACAGTACCGTTTTCGAGATCTTTATTATTGTATTCTGCTTGTAAGTTGAGTTGAAAGTTTCACCCTCCAGCCCCTCTTCCCTACATAACTCATAAGGAAATCCCCTTGATGAAAGGGAGCAGGGTTTTCCTTATGCTAACACAATATTGTCCCTTGTTGTGATCTGTCCTGACCGGCTTTCAGATCTGAGGGAACTATGAGGGCGGGAGGGGGAAAATTTCAACTCGAATTTCAAGGAGAATACAATGATAAGGACCTTGAAAATGGTAAAGAGCATTATATATAAAATTATAATGAACAATCGAATATTCCTTTATCTGGCAACATTACAAACAGGATGGAAAAATCACAGGCTCTTGGTAAAAACTAAAAGTGGATTTGTTCACCCAATACTGGTCAATGTTTTAGCTCTTAATATGAGTCTTTGGCAAGGCTATTAAAGGGATAGTAATAATTAAAGCACAACTTTCACATTGTATAAAGTTGCCCTCCAATAATTAAGCATATGACGACCAGCTTCATAATAGTTCTATTAGATCTCATAATTACCTGATTCTAATCCTTAATCTTCGGAGGCTGACGGCCAGGTTAGTGCCATCTGCACGCCTGCGCATCAGTCCCTTCCAGTTACCTTAAAGGGATAGTAATACCTGAAAATAATTTTATTTTATATTGTAGCCCTTAAAAAAACATTAAAAATGATATAAGTCTTATCTCCCAAACCTTTATGGTTTGGGAGATATTCACAAGTAAAATAAAGCAAAGTTCCCTTTTCCTGGCTGTTTCAGCTAAGTCTGCCATCTAGTGGACAGATTTGGAATCCGGTCCACAGATCAACCGGCAGCTCTTTAGCAGTGCCGAGTTCACGATCTTTAAAAAGAACTGCTTCATTGGAACTATCTACAAAGTGTGCCTGGCTTGCAAGCACACTTTGTAGACCATTCCAATGAAGAAATTCTTTTTAAAGATTGTGATCTCGGCACTTCTGGAGAGCCGCAGCCGGTCAAGGGACCAGATTCCAGATCTGAGAGCTAGAACGGTGACGTCACTCGGGGAAACATTGCTTCTGAATATCTCCCAAACCATAAAGGTTTGGGAGATAAGACATATCATTTTTCATGTTTTTTTTAAGGGCTACAATATAAAGTAAAATTATTTTCAAGTATTACTATCCCTTTAAGGTAACATGCAATGCCTCCTAGAGGAGATTGCGAATGACAGCTCAGGCGCGCAGACGTCTCTAAGACAAGATGCCTGAGCTGATTTATAGCTTCCGGTCTCCGAAGATTAAGGATTTCTTTAAAATCAGGTACTTTTGAGATCTAATAGAATTATTAAGAAGCTAGTCACAATGTTTAGTTATTGGAGGGCGACTTTATACTATGTGAAAGTTCTGCTTTAAAATATAAAAAAAATATATTTTGTAGGGTTTAACACCCTTAGTAAAACAAGTATACTAGCACTGCTGAACAGTGTTTTATTCAAATGTTATTACAGTTAAAACCTGAATTTTCTAAGGTGCATTATCACAATGGCCAGAAATTGTACAGTGGTGCTATTGCTACACCATCCTATGGAGATTTATAGTCAACTGACCAGAGCTGTCCATAGGATGGTGTAGCAACAGCGCCACTCTACAATTTCAGGCCATTGTGATACTGCACCTAAAAAATTCAAGTCTAAGCCGTAATAACTTTTGAATAAACCACCTTTCAGCAGTTAGAGTACTCTTGTTTTACTCAGTGTAACCCCTACAACATATTTTTATTTACATTTTAAGTATTACTATCCCTTTAAGAGTCAAAACGTCAATTAGTATTGTGTAAATATATTCATGTTCAGTTTTTCACCAAGAATATGTGTCCATCTTCATCTTCTACTGTATCATTCTTTAGAATTTACTTTATGGTGCCCAGGCCATTCGGCACAGATTTCAATAGGAGATTTCCTAATGAGTAAAATATATTTCCACTCTTGTGAGATGCATCGTTCAAAAATTACTACAGCTGAAACCTTTTTTTTAAAATCAAGTTGTTACCAAGAAAAAATGTTAGTGTCCAGAGGGGAATTTTATTTATATTATTCTTTATGAGAGAGATTGAGTTATAAAGTATCAAGGAATATGGAAAAATACAGTATATTTTTATTTTATATATATACTAGCAATGTGGGACGGCGCTGCCCGTCAGGATATATAGGGAATTAATGCACACACATGGATGCAAGACAAACACACACATAGACACACACGCAAATGCACACGTGTGCACTGAGATGCATAAAGAGCGACACAGTCATACACACATACATGCAATGCACAACATGCAGACACAGAGTGTGATACAGACATGCAAAACACACAGTGAGGAACACACAGACACACACACACACACACAGAAGTAAGTCATAAGGGGGTGACTTATGTGTCATTGTAATTAATTTGTGTTTGTACTTATGCCTCAACTGTGGCATTCATTCATGAAGTTGAAATGCATGTGGTAATTGCACATACTATGGTGGAAGGTGGATCGTGCTGGCTTCCGGGGTGTGAGTGAGTGTGTGTGAGTGAGTGGCATTCATTCATGTAGTTGAAATGCATATGGTTATTGCACTTACTATGGTAGAAGGTGGATCGTGCTGGCTCCCGGGGTGTGAGTGAGTCGTGTGAGTGCGAGAGTGAGTGATTACGTGTGAGTGATTGCATGTGAGTGATTGTGTGAGTGTGTTAGTGAGTTTGTGTGAGTGTATGGGATTGAGTGAGAGTGTGTGAGTGTGAGTGAGTGTGAGAGTGTGTGAGTGAGAGGGTGTATGAGAGAGTGTGAGTGTGTGATTGAGTGTGTGAGTGAGTGTGTGAGTGAGTGTGTGATTGAGTGTGTGAGTGAGAGTGTGTGTGAGTGAGAGTGTGAATGAGAGAGTGTGAGTGTGTTTGTGTGAGTGAGAGAGTGTGTGTGTGAATTACTGTGAGTCTGTATGATTGAGTGTGTGTGAGAGTGTGAGTGTGTGATTGAGTGTGTGTGTGTGTTTTTTGTCTGATGTGTTTGTGTCTGTGGTGTAGGAGCGAGTGGCAGCCGTTTTGTTTTTTCAGTTACTTGGATAGTGGTGGGCGGGCTGGATAGTGGGGGCAGACCAACTCCCTGCATGATTTAAATCACTCCCCCATTGAATCACCCAATGGGAGCAGTAACTCCTCCTTACTTAACCCTTTGAGTGCCAAAGGGGTACCCCTCTGGCACTCAAAGGGTTATGTTATGGTAACATAGTAATATAACACACGGTGGCTGTTCAGTTGAGGCAACGTAGCAATATGCTGAAGGAACAAATAGAAAGTGGTGTTTGAGGCTTGCCCTCTGTAACATACAGCAAAGCATCTCTCTCCCTTTAAGGAGAAAGGGCAGGAAGCAGGAAGTGGAGGAGTGACAGTTGAAAACAGTTAGTGAGGTGACTAAAGAGATGAAAAGAGATAAATAAAAGAGTTGCTATTAAGTTTATCTCTGAGTTTGTATTTTATGGAAACATTACACTCTCGTACTGAAACTGAATGTATGGAGGGTTACAGTTATCTGTGGGAGGTGAAACAGAGTGTATGGAGGGTTACAGTTATCTGTGGGAGGTGAAACAGAGTGTATGGAGGGTTACAATTATCTGTGGGAGGTGAAACAGTGTGTTTGTGGGGTCATGATCCTGAGTGAGAGTGTGTGTGGACCAGGAGAAGTTATTGATATCCCCTACTTCAGGAGTGAGTGGCAGCTATATTTTTTTTTTGTCAGTTGGATAGTGGTGGGCGGGCTGGAGGGGGCGGGCCAACTCCCTGTATGATAAACACACCCCCATTGAATCACCCAATGGGAGCAGTAAAGTCCTCATTGAATCACCCAATAGGAGTTGTGTCTCCTAATGAGACATAAATTATGTAATGAGGCATTCTGTTCAATGCGTGTTTGTTTTCTGAGGAGACATAAATTATGCAATGAGGCTTATTCTTTTATATATATATACTAGCAATGTGGGACGGCACTGCCCGTCAGGATATATAGGGAATTAATGCACACACATGAATGCAAGACACACACGCAAATGCACACCATGTGGTTGAAGATTTGGAATGCAGAATTTGCTTCTAAAAAGCTTTAGTATTTTTTCCATTTAAAGCATCTCTTCTGTTTGGTATAGAGCTGGACAAAAATTTCAGCCATGCCATTGGGTGTAAAAGTACGTTTTTACCTAAGAATAAACCTAAAAATGTTTGATGTCAAGAAAAAATCCTTCTGGAGTTTCCTTTTGTTTCAACAAAGCAAAACTTAATTGGGTACAAAATAAAATTGTTCCCAAGGCATCAGAATCCAAACCCAACACAACATGAAGTCTGGAGTATAGAGTCGTCCCCTGTAACGGAAACCCAAGATGCCGAGTTGTCTTGGGCCGTCATGCCAGGGTTCTCCCTCCTGAAGGCAGATACAGATGGGTAGCTGGACAAGGAAGACTGAAATGCAGGATCCGTGAATGGGGGGTCAGAGGGGACCTTTTAGTCCATTCATAAATAAAGACACAGGACACCCTTGTAGTTCTAAAATACTAACTCTTATTTTGAGGACACTGGGCACATTTTATACAGTAAAAACACAAAAGGAACAAAGGGACACCAAAACACAATTCAATCTTCCCACTCTGATTTCCATCCAGTGGGAATCGGAGAGACAAGGAACAGGCGACCAATCTGGGCCTGAGCTATTGTATGGGCTCAACAGACTAATTCCATTTTGTCGCACCAGCACTCTCCAGCCAATGGAACCAGAGCAATCCCGCTCACTAGGCCAGGGGTATCAGGGCCACTGGTGAGGACCTCGGTCCCACTCACCAGGGCAAAGGCAACAAAGGAACTGGTGAGGATCGTATTCGCACTCACCAGCTTAGGGGTATCAGGTCCTCTAGTGAGGTCCTCAGTCCCACTCAGCTGGGTAGGGGCATCAGTGGAGCTGGTGAGTACCAGTAGCAGGGCCGCTGGTGAGGATCGTAGTCCCACTCACCAGCGCAGGGGTCTCAAGGGAGATGGTGAGGACTTCAGTCCCACACACCATGGCAGGGGCATCAATGGAGATGGTGAGGCTCACAATCCCACTCACCAGGGTAGGGGTGTCAAGGTAGCTGGTGAGGACCTCAACCCCACTCACCTGTGTAAATCAGGTCAACAGTCCATTTCCTGGCAGCTAACCAGGCTAACTCCAACCATAGGACTGGGATGTCGCACCAACCAAGTATTAACTCTCTCCTATCCCTGATCTCCCAGTAATGGCTGTAATCCTAAAGAAACATATTCCATATGAGTCCTGGACCTCCGTATCCCAAGCCGAGCAGGATGGTGCTGGGTGACCAGTGGAAATACTACTATTCCATTTTCCTGTACAGAGCCCAGTATCCGTCTTGTACCGTCATCTCCACTTTGCTACATTTGTCCAGTCATTCTTCCCATTCTGCCAGGGGATGCTCACACAGCAGTGGCTTCCATTGAGTTCATAAGTCCGCATGGAGCTGCAGATTAGATGCGTATGGGCTCAGGACATCAGAGTGCGCTGTTGTTTCTGCCATGTCTTCCGCCAGCATAATCCGAGTTGGTGAGGGAGACAATCCCACCACTGCCACCGGTGTAATTGAAACCCAAGACAAAAAGTTGTCTTGGGCCATTGTGCCGGGGTTCTCCCTCCTGAAGGTGGCTACAGATGGGTAGCCGGCCAGGGAAGACTGGAAAGCAGGATCCATGAATGGGGGTCAGAGGGGACCCTTTAGACCATTTATAAATAAAGACACAGAATGCCATTGTAGTTCAAAACTACTAATTCTTATTTTGGGAACATGGGGGAACATTTTATACAGTAAAAACACAAAAGGAACAAAGGGACACCAAAACACAATTCAGTCTTGCCAATCCGATCTCCACCCAATGGGAATCGGAGCAACATGGAACAGGCTACCAATCCGGGTCTGGGCTATTGTATTTGTACTTTGATAGAATTACCCGGGCCCAACAGACTAATTCCATTTTTCGCACCAGCACTCTCCAGCCAGTGGGAACCGGAGCAACAAGATGGAGACAGGTGGTAACCAATCACAGAGCCACCTACTTGTCAAAGCAAGCATGGAGTTGCTCGACAATAGACCACCAATGAGAGCAGAGCCTACCTGTCGAACACACAGTAAAACATTGATATCACATTTTAACATTGAACAGTAGACAGCCAATCAGAAAGCCGCCTACACACTACACCACTGTAGGCAACCAATCAGAAAGCCGTCTGCACCTTACAGTACAGTAGGTGGCCAATCAGCAAGCTTCCTACTTTTTAACCTGGATGGGGGAGTTCTTCTACTACCCAGCTGCCATGAGCTGGGGTTTTAGTCCAGGAATATCAATATTTTAACAAGGTTTCACTGGCACTTAGGAGTGCCCACAGTAACGGGCCTATGGCCTGTTACATCCTCTCCCCAAATCCTCCACTAAGGGTAAAAACTCCATTGTTTCATTCAACAAAGGAGAACGTCGATTTCAGACGAATGGGTACTCCAAATATTTCAAGAAGGGTACAGAATGTCATTCACAATACTACCTCCTTCTCGTTTTCTCATATCCAGGGCACCAAAAGAAAATATGTTACAGCAAGCTTTTCATCAGGCGATTCAACAGTTCCTAGACAATGGGGGTGATAATCCTAGTACCAAAAGAGCAAAAGTTCAAAGGCTTTTATTCCAATCTTTTTATGGTACCCAAAAAAGACAGAGGATTATGTCTTATCCTGGACCTGAAAAAATGTAACCAGTTTCTCAGAGTAGCCAAGTTCAAGATGTAATCTATCAAATCAGTGATAGCAGCCATGGAACCATGGGCATTTCTAACGTCTATAGACATCAAGGATGCATAGCTTCTTCACTTTCAATTAGTGGCTCTGTCCTTCAGCCTAGCCACTGCAGCCAGAGTAATTACCAAGTTAACTGCTCCTCTCATAGCTCACCTCAAATCCATGGAAGGAGACTTGACTCCATATCTAGTGATCTGTTGCTGAAGGTTCCATCCCAGGAGCTAGTTCAACAATATAGTCAGATAACTCTGCTAACACTGAAGAATCATGGTTGGATCATCAACCTAAACAAGTCTTAGCAGATTCTATTTCTAGGACTGATATTCGATTCCAAAATTCATAAGGTGAAATTACTTCAAAAGAAAATTTGGCACACTTTTCTCTCCTAACCAGGCATTGCATGAAAACTGTAGAAAAAATGGTATCCACAAAAGAAGCAGCCCCCTTTGCTCAGTTTCCTTTGAGACCACTACAATTGGAACTACTCCACAATTCGTAAAAAAATCCAAACCATATTCATCACATGATGACGATATCACAGACCACCGTACAGTCACTACAGTGGTGGCTCACTAGTCCAAACCTATTCACATGAAAACATTTCTCCATAACAGAGTGCGAAAAGGTCACAACAAACGCCAGTCTGTCTGGATGTGGAGCAGTGTACAAACGCCACTCCATAAACATTCTGGAGTTACGTGCAATTTCCAACACACTGTTGGCATGGACATCAATCCTGAAGAATCTTCCCATTCAAATTCAATCAGACAGTGCCTCTGTAGTAGCTTACATAGATCATCAAGGACAAACAAAGAGCAAAGCTGCTTGGATATAAGTAGAAAAAATCATTCTGTGGGCAGAAAATCATGTTCCAGCATTGTCAGCCATCTACATTCCCAGAGTGGAGAATTGGGAGGCAGATTACCTCAGCCATCAGACCATAGACTGTCGAACCAATTATGATGAAAGTATCCAATGGGTTAAAACAAGATAACTAATCAGGTTGGCTATCTTCACACAAATAGATAAATGACAATATTAAACCATTTTGAGAACTTTACACTATATTAGGTATTGACATGCTACTTCACAGTAAAGATTTGATTAAACTAATCAATCCCACATATTTGTGCAAAAATATATATAATTTATTAAAGTACAATATAATATATATATATATATATATATATATATATATATATATATATATATATATATATATAAAGTGTAAGCAACAATGAAATAAATGAGTGACCAGCAATTACAATAGATATATAGTAACTCAAACCACAATTATCACCATTAGGATTACCAGCAATTAACCCTTAGAGTGCCAGAGGAGTACGCAACGCATTGCAAAGCAATGCGTTGTGTACCCCTCTGGCACTCTAAGGGTAAAGGGTTAACCACACATAGGTATATTCAGAGGTATTAGATAATAATTGCACTCCGCAGCACAGAAAAGGATAATTGATCCCTACAATTAATAAAATACAGTTGGCAGCAGTGTATATTAATACCTTTGCCCCAGAAACTGTATAAACTATGCTAATTGAGGTTTAAGGTAGGTTGTCAGGTGAATTATCTTTAATATTAAGCCAGGTCCTCTGACAATTCCCCTATACCATATATAATAACCAAATTTAGAGACTAACTGGAATAGAATCCCAGATATAGATCACTATAATTTAATTATATATTGATTTCAAATATTGCATACCATCTGAATAAAACATACAAATTGCAATTCATATAGTCAAAGATTATACCAAGAATATACTTAGAATCAATCCAATAATATATGTCTAGACAGTATACCAACTTCATGCAACATACAGTATCTCACATAAGTGAGTACACCCCTCACATTTTTGTAAATATTTTTATTTTATCTTTCATGTGACAACAATGAAGAAATGACACTCTGCTACAATGTAAAGTAGTGAGTGTACAGCCTGTATAACAGTGTAAATTTGCTGTCCCCCTCAAAACAACTCAACACACAGCCATTAATGTCTAAACCTTTGCAACAAATGTGAGTACACCCCTAAGTGGAAATGTCCAAATTGTGCCCAAAGTGTCAATATTTTGTGTGGCCACCATTATTTTCCAGCACTGCCTTAACCCTCTTTGGGCATGGAGTTCACCAGAGCTTCACAGGTTGCCTCTAGAGTCCCCTTTCACTCCTCCATGACGACATCACGGAGCTGGTGGATGTTAGAGACCTTGCACTCCCTCACCTTCCGTTTGAGGATGCCCCACAGATGCTCAGTAGGGTTTAGATCTGGAGACATGCTTAGCCAGTCCATCCCCTTTACCCTCAGCTTCTTTAGCAAGGCAGTGGTCGTCTTGGAGGTGTGTTTGTGGTCACTATCATGTTGTAATACTTCTCCGAAGGGAGGGGATCCTGCTCTGCTTCAGTATGTCACAGTACATGTTGGCATTCATGGTTCTCTCAATGAACTGTAGCTCCCCAGTGCCGACAGCACTCATGCAGACACAGACCATGACACTCCCACCACTATGCTTGACTGTAGGCAAGACACACTTGTCTTTGTACTCCTCACCTGGTTGCTGACACACATGCTTGACACCATCTGAACCAAACAAGTTTATCTTGGTCTCATCGGACCACAGGACATGGTTCCAGTAATCCATGTCCTTAATCTGCTTGCCTTCAGCAAACTGTTTGCGGGCTTTCTTGTGCATCATCTTTAGAAGAGGCTTCCTTCTGGGACGACAGCCATGCAGACCAATTTGATGCAGTGTGCAGCGTTTGTCTGAGTACTGACAGGTTGACCCCCACCCGTTCAACCTCTGCAGCAATGCTGGCAGCACTCATATGTCTAATTCACAAAGACAACCTCTGGATATGACGCTGAGCACGTGCACTCAACTTCTTTGGTCGACCATGGTGAGGCTTGTTCTGAGTGGAACCTGTCCTGTGAAACCGCTGTATGGTCTTGCCCACCGTGCTGCAGCTCAGTTTCAGGGTCTTGGCAATCTTCTTATAGCCTAGGCCATCTTTATGTAGAACAACAATTCTTTTTTTCAGATCCTCAGAGTTCTTTGCCATGAGATGCCATGTTGAACTTCCAGTGACCAGTATTAGAGAGTTTGAGAGCGATAACACCAAATTTAACACACATGCTCCCCATTCACACCTGAGACCTTGTAACACTAACAAGTCACATGACACCGGGGAGGGAAAAGGCCTAATTGGGACCAATTTGGACATTTCCACTTAGGGTTGTACTCACTTTTGTTGCCAAGGTTTAGACATTAATGGCTGTGTGGTGAGTTATTTTGAGGGACAGCAAATTTACACTGTTATACAGGCTGTACACGCACTACTTTACATTGTAGCAGAGTGTCATTTCTTCAGTGTTGTCACATGAAAAATAAAATAAAAATATTTACAAAAATGTGAGGGGTGTACTTGTCAGAAGCCAAACACACCCCAGAGGTGGCAATAAGGAGGAGTTATGCAAATCTCCTCAATACTGCCTGTCCCATTGGTATAAACATGGGACGTAGATCCCCCGCCCAGTGAAAATCTCTGCACGGACTTCACCCTCCTTCACAGTACACTCCTCCTCCCTCTATATCCTCCCTCCCATTCGTCAAGTACAGGACTTCACACTCCATCACTGTACACACCTCCTCTCTCTACACCCTCCCTCCCATTTGCCTCATTGCCTCAGACTCCCCTTCACTTTATTGCATCACATTCGCTATACACAATACCCAAACGTTATAAGCAATATGCAAACACTATATGCAATATGCCATTATATGCCATTGTCAAAAGCTATACCCAAACACTATATACAAAGCTCTATACACAAAACGCAATACGCCAAATGTTATATACAATTCGTCAAACGCCATAACCCAAACGCTATACTCAATATGCTACACACCAAATGCTAAACCGAATATGCCAAATGCTATACTCTGTATGCAAGATGCTATATGCCAAACGCTATACGCCATACGCCACATGCTATACAAAACAAACTCTATACGCCAAATGCAATACACTATATACTGAACATTATAAGCCAAAGGCAATACACCAAACGATATACACAGCACGACAAAAGCTGTATGCAATATGCTAAACTCAATACTGTATAAATCAAAGGCTATAAGCAAAACTCTATAAGCAAGACGCCATATGCTGTATGCCAAACGCTATACACAATACGCCAAATGTTATACTCAATACATCAAATGCTATATGCAAGACACTACAGCCAAATGCTAAATGCAATAGGAAAACAGCTATATGCAATAGAAAATGAAATACTTAAGAGTCAAAATGCAATATGCAAAACAGAATACGCAAAACGCTATACACACACAATGTTATTAGGCAATAAGCTATACACATAACACATAAGCTCACACACGTGCTCACTAACACATGTGATTGCTTACACATGCTGTTGCTCAAACACACATGCACGTGCACACACATTCACTGATGGAGTGTTATGTAATTCAGTTATTTGCAATGAGTTGCACACCTTTTTGGACCTTAAAGGGACAGTAATGTTTCATAATAAAAGCAGCTCTAATTACTCATCATAGTATTTGGACCTTGGAGAGTGTTATTTCAATTCTGTCAGAGTTGTAGTTCAAGAGTAATTCAATGACAAAGTATCCCCCTCCTGCCCCTTTTACTGATGTAACACTGCTCAGCCACAGCAGAAGGGAGGTGCCCAGGTAGATTGCAGAGAGGGACAATCTTAAATTAAGATAAGGGAAAAACCTGAAAAACTTGTCAAGGGGGGCAGGGCTTTCATTGTTCTCATAGGAAGAAGCTTGTCCCCTGCTGTTATCTGTCTGGTCTATGGACTGCATTCCCCATCTGAGAAGAGATGGCTTACACTAGGTAAAAGGGGCGGGAGGGGAAACTTTGCTTGTGAATATCTCTCACACCATAAAGGTTTGGAGATAAGACATATATCGTTCTTCATGTTTTTTTAATGCCTACAAAATAAAATAAAGTTAAAACGAAGTATTACTATCCCTTTAAAAGGCTAAGCACTCAAAATTCAATGAGCCAGTCATTAAAGCAGTTATTGTTTTATTACCCTTATGGGCAATGCAGTGCCAGTATGGCTTGTATATATGTCTATCTATCTATCTGTCTATCTATCTATCTATCTAGCTAGATCTATACTAGTTGAAGAGTTGAAGACTGCCCATGCCGCGACTGATACAGAGCGGGAAGCTCCTTTGGAGCACCCCGCTCTGTATCAGCCTCGTCACTGGCAGTCTCTACTGCGCATGATTGTCGCGTTACACCCGTTTTAGCGAATTATTATAGAGGATATGTGTATATATCTACATATGTATGTACTAAAGTCTGTGCACACGCTATAGTTCAGTCATTAGCCTGGATGCCAGTACAAAAGTGTAATTTTACATCAAAATACAAAGAAGAATCACACTCATCTGTCTTTTCCACTGTCAAGAAATGCAGATTTATTTCATTAACCTGGCAAAGGCTCAAAGTGGGGCCGAAATGTTGATGGAATAAATCGGCACTTAAATAGGGCTTTTAACCCCTTCATGTCTGTTCTAGGGTTAAACATCCCATTTATATCAATGGGAATTTGAGGAATCTATATTTGTCCTCTGTGGTATGGTTGGTATTCCCCAGAATGTCTCCAGTTTTCTTTTAAAGGGATAGTAATGTCACATAAAAA
Source organism: Rhinophrynus dorsalis (assembly GCA_037306005.1). Taxonomy (NCBI): domain Eukaryota; kingdom Metazoa; phylum Chordata; class Amphibia; order Anura; family Rhinophrynidae; genus Rhinophrynus; species Rhinophrynus dorsalis. The sequence goes on from CM074723.1 coordinate 451,897,050, forward strand.
GTAAAAGCTATATCGTAGCTATAATAAAAAGAGATTACCTCAGGTTAAGAGATATATGAAAATAAAGTTCTCTGTTCCTTCCCCTTTCTGCTTGACGGGCTGTAAAGCTGTCAGACGCAGATTCTGGTCGCGCGACCAGATGGTGCCTCTTCAGCTGAGCCAACACAGCGATATCTAAAAATAAATACTTCATTGGAATGGTCTACAGCGTGTGCTTGCAAACCAGGCACACGTTGTAGACAGTTCCAATTATGTATTTATTTTTAGGTATCACTATGTCAGCTCTGCTGAAGAGCCTCCGTCTGGTCCCAGGAATAGGATCTCATGCCGTCAGCTATACAGCTGACACATGAGAAAGGGGAGGAGAGGATAACTTTATTTTTGTATCTCTTGAACCGAAAAGGTTTGAGAGATAGGAATAACCTGAGGTAATCTCTTTTTATTATAGCTATGATAAAGCTATTACTTTTTACATGACATTACTATCCCTTTAATGGACAACTATGAAAAAGCCAGTGTCCTACTGGTAGTCTGTCCCCCTAGGTTCAGACCTACCAATGAAACCGGGGCTGAATAATAGCTCCTTCTGTCCCATCTGACTGATCATGCCTGCTTTTTTTGCACACATTGGAAAGGGGTTAAGGTATGTTTCATATACTTTTTATCCTTTATTTTGTCAATAAACTTCAATGGATTTTATATGAACTGTGAATTTTTGCACATCATCTAGTGTATCTGTGGCACGTACGTTTTTGCTGCTTTGAAGGAAGTGGGCAGAGTTCACAGGAAACTCACCACCACCACCACCACCAGAGAATCAACCTCTGTCCCCAGAGACCCAGTAATTAACTCTATATGGGACAGATCTGGAAACTTCCCAGGTATAAATGTGGCATACCTCCCAAGTGTCCCATTTTAGGAGGGACAGTTAAGGTGACCACATGTCCTGGATTGCCCGGGACAGTCCCAGATTTTAAAAGTATGTCCCTTTTCCTGGACAGCCCCCTTCTGGGACATTACAATGTTCCTGAATTAAGATTACTGAACTCAGAGGTCTAAACACTATAAGGAGAATGGACCATAGACTACTGTCACAAAGTGATGTCTCTGCTGGGCTACAGAAAAATGGCTTCTGGACATAGCTCTAAACACTAGAGAGAGAAATTAGCGTTGATACGGACATCAATCAGGATGTGCAGTGCAATTCTGTTGTAGTGTAATGCTAATCTAAGGCTTTGGGAGTGATGTACATTTTCTTGTAGCCCAACACAGGCACCGTTTTTTTTTTGTCACTCCGGTCAATAGGCAGTTTAGACCTCCAGCGTTTAGACCTCTGTGATGTGCTCTTCTCTCTGCAGTGTCCCTTAATGGCAGAATTGAAATGTGGTCACCCTAGGGACAATTCCTCTTTGAGACCCAAATCCCTCTGTCCTTCTTTCCTATCTTGGTGTCTCTCTTTTTAGGAGATTAGACTGTGGGTATATAAATGTATCGCATTGCTCCACAACAATAAAACTTGCATAAAAGTGAAACTTTTACCCTTAAGACACCTTATGTCATTGGTTGTGTTTATTAAAACTGTGTGTAAGTGGTTTAAAGCGGAACTAACACCGCTAAGAAACTTTGTTTGTAATAATTTCCTATCTGGTGATTAGCTGCTTAGTAGCGCTAGTCGCCAGAATTATTACCTCTTTATGGAGAAATATGCAGTCATCTTCGGATGACAGGCAGGACAGAGTGAGGACATCTTGCCTTAGTGACGTCTGCGCGTCTGCGCTGTCAGTCCCTTCCAGAGCCGAATGGTTCCTAGCAACACCTCCTACAGCCGTCTGGGACTGACAGAGCAGGTGCGCAGACGTCACTAGGGCAAGATGTCCGCGCTCCGTCCTGCCTGTCAGCCGACGATAACTGCATATTTCTCCATAAAGAGGTAATAATTCTGGCGACTAGCGCTACTAAGCAGCTAGTCGACAGATAGGGAATTATTACAAACAAAGTTTCTTAGCGGTGTTAGTTCCGCTTTAATTATCTTTTTTAAAATCTCAATACTTTAATAAATTTAGCCTTTTTAAAATGTCACCAGTTCCTTTTGTTGTGGTGCAAGCTGTACCGCATAACTCTACAGGATGTCCCCTCTGCTGTAATTCAACACCCACCTCCCTTCCCTAGGAATGAGTGCACTCCCTTCATTAGGTGTGTGTTGTGAAATAAAGGTGAGACTGCACTACTTTACACATCCTTTAAAAATTATGGGGGGTTGGGGGTTTGTAATGGACTAGAGGCCTGTGTCTGTGTTAATAATATAAATCACTGTTAGCATTATTCATGTATTTCAACTTGGTTCTGTACACAATTGTGAGAAGTGACACTGTCTGCTTCTCCAATATGTATTTAGCCTCGATCTTTAAGAGTTGCAGCTTGCAAGGTGATGGAGTGACGCTACCTTATTTTCATACTTACCACGGTTCACACATACGTCCCAAGTGTCCTTCATTAGGAGGGACAGTTCCTCTTTGAGACCCAAATCCCACTGTCCCTCTTTCTCGTCCTGGTGTCCCTCTTTTTAAGACATCAGACTGTGAGGTGTGTGTATATATGCATATCACATTGCTCCACAGGAGTAAAACTCACATTAATGTTTGTGTAAACATCAGTACATGTGTTTATAACTGCGCCTGTGTAAATAAAATACTTTGGTGTTGCTCTAAATTATTGAGAATGTCAGTTACACAAAAAGGTATCAATAGGTCATGAAGTAACCTAATAATTATCAGTACAGCTACACCCAACTGGCAACTGCCATGCTCCCAACAACACCACAAGTAAAACCAAGTGTCCCTCTTTAGACATCTGAAATATTGGGATGTGTGTTTCAGCCCACATCTCACAGTGAAGGGCCACTTTTCCATGGTGTTTGTACACTGTTGCAGTTTTTACTAGAACAGCAGAGGGCGAAGTCCTGCTTGTCATAGCGTTGCTCTTTAAGGACCAATGGAACCACCTCTGTGTTAGTGCAAGCAGAGACCTAACACCTAGAATCTATGTTCTGCGCAACTTTTAAGGGTTAATATTTCAAAGCTATCAGCATACAAGGGAACTCTCAGGGTTTGACCCTGAGACTCAGGGTTTTGACACAAATCTCAGGGTCAAATTATCAGGGTGAGAGAGGACTGTGTCACCTACTATATGAATTTCCCCAATTAAATGTTTAATTAGCCTCTAAATGGGTGCCATTAGGTCCAGAAAGACAGTAGGAGATGTCCTGCTTGTCTTGTTTGTGTTCAGGCATTGAGTTATCTAAACTGTAGCATGTTAAAGGTCCCTTGCACATGGACCAGAGCACCTCTGTGTTAGAGCAAGCAGGCACATATTGCATAAAATCTTAAGTATGGGAAGCTTTAAGGGTTAATATTTCAAAGATCTCAGGGTCAGCGCATCTTAAAAGTTCTCAGGTATGGCTATCACGGTCAGCTTATTTGGAAACTTCCCAGGCATGTACAGAATATTACTTACACTAATAAGAAAATAAGACCCAATTATTAATGTAGGAGTGATAAAATTGTGGTTCCCTGGCACTTTTGAACTAACATAGCCCATCACCATATGATATCGTCTAAAGGCAGCTGGAGAGCTACAGCTGTCCGTAATTCTAATATGTCTGTTTAAATAAAGTTTGTTGATAGAAAACACTCTTTGCACATCCTGTACCTGTGAGTGAGCAGTGAGAGGGCTGAACGGACAGCAGCACAGGCAGTGCTAAGGGCGGGACACTGGGAGGGACAAGCAGTGCTAAGGGCGGGACAGGCTGTGCTAGGAGCTGGACACTGGGAGGGACAGACAGGGTTAGGGGCTGGACACTAGGAGGGATAGGCATGGTTTGTGGGTGGACATAGACAGTGTTAGGGGCTGGAGCTGTGGGCATTTACAGGGATGGTTAGAGCTAGTGGCTGTGAGCGGGCACTGGTAGAGGGGCTATAGTCGTGTGGGGAAGGAACACGTAGAACGTGGAGCCAGGGCTATGGGCATGCACGGACAGGCAGTGCCAGAGACGGGGCAGCACCTGTGAAAGAGAATTGGCACACAGTAAGGCAGACAGGGGCTGCAGGTGTGGGCGGTGCTGAGAGTGACAGGCAGGGTAGGGGCTAGGAGGTACATGAAGTGTTAGGGGATAGAGCTGTGGGAGGGTAAGGAAGTGCTAGAAGCTGTGCAGGATCTGTGGGAGGTGTAGGCGGTGTTAGGGGATAGACTTGTGGGTGTGTAGTGGGAGGGTGAGACAGTGCTAGAAGCTGGGCGGGACACGGGCGGGCACTAGGAGGGGCAGGCAGTTGTAGGGGCTTGGCAGGATCTGTGAGTGAGCAGTGGGAGGGTGGCGCACACTGCAGGGCTGGCAGTACTGGGATCTGGAGCAGTGGGTGAGCGCTGGGAGGGACAGGCAGTGCTAGGAGCTGGGTCTGTGGTTAAGCACTGGGAGGAACAACTGGCAGTGCCAGAGCTCCCTGACCCACCTCACAGGCTGCAGCCTCTTTTAGATGTGCATGGCACTGCCATACTGTTGCTCTAGGTTTTATTTGCAGAAAAAAGCCTTGGGAGGGGGCAGGGTGAGTGGGTGCAGTTCCTGATGTTGGTTTTAGGGTGAGCTGCTAGAGGGAGGAGGGGATAATCTGTCTCGCTGCTGGTTTTAATTACAAACACAAACACCCTTCCGAGCTGCTCCCAGGACCCTCTTGCAGAATGACTTCAGAAAGCAGCACGCAGGAGGGCCCTCCGCCGCCCTCCCCTGGGGTGAATGGGCAACCACCAGCTATGCCAGCCGATGAGCCTGGCATGATCAGCGTGGACATCGCAGGGCTTTTCTACCAGTTCGCCAAGACTTTCGTCATCATCTTCCCCGTCTACGTCTTGGGATACTTCGGGTTCAGCTTTAGCTGGCTCCTTATCGTGCTGGTATTCCTCATCTGGTGGAGGAAAAATAAAGGGAATAAGAGCAGCCGACTGCACAGGGCTCTAGCCTTTTTGGAAAACGAGGAGAAGTCAGTGAAACATACAATCTCCACTTCTGACCTACCTGCATGGGTAAGTCTGCAGCACCCACCTAAACAGTCACTGATACCAGTGTGTCGTGTGAAAGTGCATGCTGTACAATTCCGTGATATTCAGTTGAGTGCACCTATAATACATGTGTTTGTGTGTGTAGAGTAGTTGTACCGTGATGGAACAGACGGTATATGATATTGCATGTGTTGGCTGGGGGAAGCTGTTTGCCTTTGCACTCATCACTTTCTGCTCAGGAGGCTGTAATGTACTAAGATACATTAGCAGAAAGGAAATTGAACCCCCTGGCATACTAACAAATATCACATGCAAAATCCTATATCCCTATATGAGAACTCCTACCATATGTATCATATGGTGTAACAACTTTCTCTGTTCTATAATAGTGACTTGTATTTTAGTAGCAGACTTTCTTTAACCGTCTGAGTGCCACAGGGATTATCAGTGCGTTGGGTATCTGACACTCAGAGGGTAAACACTGCATTACCTGCAAGGCTTGTTTAGCAGGACTGCTTGACTGGTTCTTATCTACTTGCTTGTTATACTACTCCTTGATTTCCCTTTGGCTATGGGGTGTTCCCTGACATACCTGTGGGATCCTCTTCACCTCTTACAGTGTGTCTGTCTAGGGGAGGGGAGACTATAATTTGAGATAAATTAAGAGGGGTACGCAACACAATGCCCAAAGTACAGCTCTGGCACCTAAAGATATATAATATAGTGTGTCTTTACTTAGAATTTATTCTACTTTGGTGACTTCAGCTGCTTAAATTCAACCCAGTCTTCTCAGCTCATTCTGTCCCTTCAGGTTTGCTTCATGGAGGATGGCTTTTGATAATCAGTGGGAGATTAAAAGGCAATTCTACATTTGTTTTCTAACTCTTCAACAATGTGAGCAAACTTAATAATAATAATAAAAACCTAGAGCACCACATTGCTCCTAGCAGTGGTTCGGGGGGGGGGGTCCCATAACTGACCTCAGCTGAAACAGAATCTATTAAACATCTGGCTCTCTGACACAAACTCCTGGTGTACATGCATATTCCTCATAGACCTGATGTGTCAGACATTCATGTTCAATACAGAAGGGTCTTTGGGGACCCTCATAATGCAGGACAGGAAGCTGCTCTGTACAGTGACGTGCAGCAGGTTAGAAACTGGTACTGTGATATTTAGAGAAACTGTCCCAGCATGCACTACACATTACCTCTAGGTCTCATATGCCAGTTCCTTGCTCTTATTACTGTCTCATTGTGAGCAGGGGACAATGTAAGACACACACAAAAAAATTTATATATATATATATATAATATATATATATATATATATATGATTAATTTAGGTTGAAAAAAGACTTGCGTCCATCAAGTTCAACCCTTTTCCCATTCCTATTTACCGTTGTTGATCCAAAAGAAGGCAACCCCACCCCCCTCAATACAGCAATTTCAAATTATGTTTTGAATGGGGGAAAAAATTCCTTCTTGATTCCAAATGGCAATCAGATTTCTCCTTGGATCAAAAAGCAATAACTAAATATTAACTCCAATACTAACATACATAGCCCTCTATGTTCTGCTCTTTTAAAAAAAGTATCCAAGCATTTTTTAAAGGCATCTAATGTATTCGATATCACCACCTACTCTCTCTCTCTTGCGCTCTCTCTCTCTTTCTCTCTTTCTCTCTCTCTCTCTCTCTCTATATATATATATATATATATATATGTGTCTGTATATTAAATACATTCTACTGGCTAAATATTTAATTTGGAGGGGATTTGTCCCATCCAGTTCCTATGCCCATGGCATGGGTGCTGAGTGTGTACATGGGTGTGACAGGTCACTGCCATGTGCCCCTTAAAATATGGTGCTCTAGACAAGTGCCTAGTCAGCCTATTGCTAAATCTGGCTCATTAGCTGGGTGATATATGTTACGTATCCTGTAAATGCCTGTAATCAGTATGATCAGGACAGGAAAGTTGCTTTGGGTTAATAATTACTTCCCTCTACACGCTGTACAGGCAGTCACCGGTGGCTGATCAATACTTCAGTGCTGAAGCTGCTGCTCCTACATTGCTGAGCAGTCATTATGGAGACAAGGTGCAGTCCCTTACACCAGTCCAATTGTACTGCATCAAAGCTTCCCTTTATCATTTGGTGTGCAGTGAGTTGGACTATTACTGGATGCTTTCAGTATTAGTCACTGAACTGAAAATCTTGGGTAGTGGCCCACGTAGCCTCCTTTTTATAAGACCTTTTATTTTTCCTTTTTAGTTTTTAAAAGCTTTATTAACCATATGAATGCCAGGGAAGTAGCCAGTGCATTGCACTCCAAAGGTTAAGGAAGGTAGAAATTTACAGACTGTACAAGATGCATCCCAAACCATAACAGCAAAATCATTTTAAAACAATCATTACTGTTACCGAGGATGTACCATAGAAACATACATGAGGCTCCCCATCACATCTCAAAGCTGGCCAGACGCAGGATGCACCGATCACTATTTTTATACACTGTGGAGTTGCCAGTTTCTGAATAGACCTGGAACGTGGGCCATGCTGATACATTATTATTACTTCATTGTGCACCATCAGCTGTCAACAATATCCTGGAGTGGGAGTGCACTAAGATTTGATAATGATCACCTCTCCAGGTCCTGTGTTATTCAGTTTAGCCAATGCACTAAGATTTGGCAAGTGGGAGAATTCTTATTGCATAGGTTTATAGACTAACATACAATGATATCACGTCTCCAGTTTTCCCATAAGTTATGTCCTCCTCACCTCTTTATCACTTCTTAGTGCATAACTATCCTGGATCTTTATGCTTAGGAACTCAGCCAGTACCTATCAACTACCCTGTAGTCCTGCACCAAACATGAACGGCTGCCACCCCCAGGAATATGTAAGACAAGAGTATAGGCTCCGGATAACAGATAAACACACGCTAGTTTAAATTCCAGTTCATTACATGTATATAGCCCCATTTCGTTTTAAGGTATTGTTTTCCTTTAACACACATCGTTACACTATGAACTTACCTATAATAATAGTTTGGAATATTATGGGTAGTGTTTTAAAATTGTGACAAAAACTTATCCTGTTTTGTCAGGTTCTTACATTTCTACTCAATCCCAAGTCTATTAAAGACAGATTGCATCTGTAGATCTGCTTCAGTGGGACCTGCTGATGAAGCTGGGCTGCATTGTGAACCCTGGTGGATCATGGAGCAAAATGGGGACCCGATAAGAGATTCTTGGGGCTCCACATTGGCATTCTTGTCCCAAGCCTCTGGAGTTCTACTAAGGTTCAGGGGGTTCGGTGTGTCCAAATGACATGATTCATGTCATAAAGTAGGTGGGGTTAATTGGGAGGAGGGGAGGCAGGCCCTGCCCTTAATATGCGTGTGGAGAGTGGGAAGAACAGGACGGAGAGTAACCGGAACTTGTAGTGAAGTGTGTGAAGTTACAAGGGAATTCACTGAGCCCTGAGAACCAGACTGTGTCCCTGGAGACCTGGTAATTGAGTACAAAACTGGAGTCTCTTAGTCAGATCCAGAGAGTTCTTGAGGATGTACTTTGGTCCTGCTAGAAGAGACTGAAGTCTTTAAGTTCAGTCTCGTCAGGTTGTTTCTCAGTCTCTATAGATCCTATGTATCTGGCTTGAAAGCAAGGAACACAGGCTGTATAGAGGTTGCTCGTGCAAAGCTCTGGGGGAGAGCAACATGATTCCGGGTTGCACTGCAGCCGGTAGGGGTGGGGGGTGCGGGAGGCAGTTTTCTGAGCATCCTCCCACTGTTATGGACTGTACAGCTCTTTATTAAGTGTTCTCACATATGAGTAGACCTAATATGATATGGTAATTGTCCTGTAACCCTCTGAGTGCCAGATGGGTGAGAAATGCATTGTATACCCCTCTGTCTCTAAATAGAATTTTTTTTTTTTTTTTTTTTATAATAAATGGTTGGGTTCTAGATTTTTTGTTAACGCTCTGAGTGCTAGTGGGCCATGCAGCGCATCACTTTTCTATGTACTGTACAACTGTCTGGCTCCCAAAGGTGTTTTTTTAATCTGTATTGGAATTACCAAGCTCTTGGGCTGAGGAGTTCCTTGCAGACTGGACTATATTCATTCCTTTGCAGATGGCAGTAAGTGGTTGGTATGAGTCTGAGGTGCTACTCACTACAGAACTATGGACTTTGGGGCCTTATACAGGATGCAAAGAGATGATTGGTAGACTAGGAAGGGGGGCAGGGTAAAAAAAAATATTTATATATATAGGTATAGGTAGCGCACTTATGGAAGGTGCAGAAAAGATGTTGTCCCAGCAGCTAGAACCAATGATCCTTGCCTATAGATCATAAAAACACCACAAACATAAATTATAATTATGTTCAGCGCTCAGGACAGAAAACAAATGGAGTGACCCCTGTGTATGTATAATATGCACACTCATACTAAGGATATATGCATTAATGAAAACAAGTACTCTCAGGATTTTGAATGAATATAATTATAAAATACAACTGTTATGGCCAAACAAATCGTGCGTCCACGATGTCTAAAACACTTTATTGCATGTATTACAAATATCCAAAGCAATATGCAAAAATAAAGGGATCTCTATCTCACCACACCTTAGATCCACAAATTATCCAAGGTATGTTTAAGAGACCCACCTGTATACTCTATCTTGCATGTAACCAATGAGTGGATATATTCCACCCTGGATTCGCACAAGAAACGGAATACATACAAAATAAATAAAACAAAAATCATTGATGTCGCATCAGCGTTCTGCCTTCCTTCTCAAAAAACAACAGCTCTCTAGAAGGACCAAAATAACGGCAAGAACGCAGGTGCCCACATAAAACAAACAATAATTAAAACCAAAAAAAGTTCTACTTAATCCCTCTCTAAGCCGGCTGTTAAAAATAGATTGATTATTCCTCCAAGAACCTTGCTATATATTCCGGTCGGGTGGTTCACTAACTCCAATTGTAAACCAAATCTCATAACATTCTGCGCAGGGCATGCAGTAAACCACGTTAACACTGATTACAATAGCAACTATGTAATGATTACACTCCTTCTCTTGTTGTGATCAATGTCTCCAAATCAGCGATGTTTCCATTTGTTACTTGAACTGGCTATAAGCAACAATTACAATTTTGTATACACAATGATACGAACCACAGTCATAGTAACGATCCAGAGAGCAAATATAACTGCGATACTTCACTGGTCTTACTACAGGGGAAATCTACGTGCTCCGGTTATATTCAATCCAGGTATCTTCCATGCACCATATTTGAATCTATTGGTTATCTGTATGCCATAAAGTCCATACACTCTTCACATACCAAACATATATGTGCAATACCTTCCACCTCCGATTACCTTACCGGTTGCTCGTCTAACACTGTGTATGTTACCCTTTCGTATGCCAGACTCCTCTCACGCAGTGATATCCAGTCTTTGCAGCTCTCGCCTTATATAACAAAAGGATCTCCTCGGCGTTCTCTCTCTCAATTTCTCCCGCCAACTTTATGTTACTCTTTCCTAAGAGGTCCGAACAATGTGTGTCTTCAAACGTTGATCCCAATAAACTGAACCACCCTCCGTACGGAGGGTGGTTCAGTTTATTGGGATCAACGTTTGAAGACACACATTGTTCGGACCTCTTAGGAAAGAGTAACATAAAGTTGGCGGGAGAAATTGAGAGAGAGAACGCCGAGGAGATCCTTTTGTTATATAAGGCGAGAGCTGCAAAGACTGGATATCACTGCGTGAGAGGAGTCTGGCATACGAAAGGGTAACATACACAGTGTTAGACGAGCAACCGGTAAGGTAATCGGAGGTGGAAGGTATTGCACATATATGTTTGGTATGTGAAGAGTGTATGGACTTTATGGCATACAGATAACCAATAGATTCAAATATGGTGCATGGAAGATACCTGGATTGAATATAACCGGAGCACGTAGATTTCCCCTGTAGTAAGACCAGTGAAGTATCGCAGTTATATTTGCTCTCTGGATCGTTACTATGACTGTGGTTCGTATCATTGTGTATACAAAATTGTAATTGTTGCTTATAGCCAGTTCAAGTAACAAATGGAAACATCGCTGATTTGGAGACATTGATCACAACAAGAGAAGGAGTGTAATCATTACATAGTTGCTATTGTAATCAGTGTTAACGTGGTTTACTGCATGCCCTGCGCAGAATGTTATGAGATTTGGTTTACAATTGGAGTTAGTGAACCACCCGACCGGAATATATAGCAAGGTTCTTGGAGGAATAATCAATCTATTTTTAACAGCCGGCTTAGAGAGGGATTAAGTAGAACTTTTTTTGGTTTTAATTATTGTTTGTTTTATGTGGGCACCTGCGTTCTTGCCGTTATTTTGGTCCTTCTAGAGAGCTGTTGTTTTTTGAGAAGGAAGGCAGAACGCTGATGCGACATCAATGATTTTTGTTTTATTTATTTTGTATGTATTCCGTTTCTTGTGCGAATCCAGGGTGGAATATATCCACTCATTGGTTACATGCAAGATAGAGTATACAGGTGGGTCTCTTAAACATACCTTGGATAATTTGTGGATCTAAGGTGTGGTGAGATAGAGATCCCTTTATTTTTGCATATTGCTTTGGATATTTGTAATACATGCAATAAAGTGTTTTAGACATCGTGGACGCACGATTTGTTTGGCCATAACAGTTGTATTTTATAATTATATTCATTCAAAATCCTGAGAGTACTTGTTTTCATTAATGCATATATCCTTAGTATGAGTGTGCATATTATACATACACAGGGGTCACTCCATTTGTTTTTGTCCTGAGCGCTGAACATAATTATAATTTAAAAAAAAATATTGATTTAACTGGGACTCAACCTCTGGAATATTAGAGAGGTCTCCAACATATTGCAGTTAATGCATTGGAGACCTCTCTAGCGCAGTTAATGCATTGGAGACCTCTCTAGCGCTCAAAGGGTTAAAAACCCCATTTAAATCAGTGGGATTTTTTTTTATTTGCCCGTGCAGTGCTTTTAGTTTTAGCCATAATTGCTACACTTCTGCTTAAGGCCCTTTGTCTCAGTTACCCCTAGATCAGGGGTAGGAAAAGGTTTGACCTCCAGCTGTTGTGGACAGATGTTTCCATCACTGGGGGTTATGGGAGTTTTGTCTCCAACAGCTGGAGAGCCAAACGTTGCCTACCTCTGCCTTTTTTCCTTTCCCAGAATATCCCCAGCTAAATACCCGGCCTGTGTAGGGAGTGTGCATGTAACAGAAGGGCAGGTCATCGGAGAAGCAGCAAGGTGTTCCTGCCTGGCACCTGTCCCAGTACACTTGTGGTATAGATATTTATGTACTAGGCTTACATCCGCCTGATCTGACAGACCGTCCATAACATAGGACTGTGTGCACTGGGGTGGGCTATATCGGGCTCTCCAGATCCCTCTGTCTACAGATACCATCAGTCTAATCTAGCAGTAGCTGGAGAGCAATGTGCCCCCCATCATACAAAGACCGTATACAGCCATGCTGCTACTTTCTGCTGTCTTATGATTTTGGGCCTTATGTATAAAGTGGAGCAAACCAACTGTACCAGCTTAGGGGAAGATGAAAATTCATGTTGAATTACTTCTGGCTTTTAACCCTTTGAATGCTAGCGAGGTCGTCCAACGCATTTGCTGTTTTGAAAGCATCAAATAAAAACATTTTGTTTTAAAATCCAAACCTACTGACGCAATATTTAACCTTTTAACCCTTAGGGTGCTTGAGAGGTATCCAACGCAATAGCTGGAGGCTTATGTATTAATTAATTAATTAATTAATGTGTTCATCCCTCTGGCATTTAAAAAGTTAATCTGATGCCACCTCTGCTGATTTCCCCACCATCATGTAGTTAGGTGGAGGTACTGACATTTGTCATTAGTGCAAAAATACAGGCTTAACCCATAAGGGCCAACAACATGCCAGGACCGTCATGGCGTCCTGCACTTAAGGACCAGAGATGGTCTGGTACGTTATGGAATTCAGGGGTCCCCGCTCGGCTACACACCGCTTGGGGACCTCTGAATCCGGTCCACAAAAAAAAATGGCATGTGGTACAGTCCTTAACTAGTTATTAACCCCTTATTTCATACAGTTAAAAAAAAAAAAGCCTTTTCCCTGTAAATCAGGACTGAGCAACCTGTGGTCCTCCAGCTGTTACACTATAACACCCATCATCCATGTTCATCTGTGGCACTCCCAACAGTTGTTGGACTTCATGTTCCACAATGCACTGGTTACCTCTCAAGCACTCAAGGGGAGAGAAGCACTCTTCAAATTAATGTATATTTTTATTTGTTTCCCATGATGCACTTGGTGTACCCCATTCCCACCCATTCTAAAGTGAAACCCAGTCTTTCCCTCTCTCAGCCCTGCCTGTGCAATTATGCCCCATCCACTGTATGACACAATTCACATCATTTACACCAGGGCTCATAATTTTAAGCACTTTGCTACTAGCCAGACCTGAAAAGTTACTCGCCACTGCAAGCCAAAACATACCCACCAGGGCTGAATTTCTATTCGCCAGGGCTGAATTTTCACTCGCCACTGGCTAATGGCAAGTGGAAATTTTGAGCCCTGATTTAGACACACCCATTCCCAGCCCATGTGCTCTCTTCAGGACCAGATTCCACATCTGAGGGGAGGTGGCTTACACTAGGTAAAAGGGGTGGGAAGGAGATACTTTATCATTCAATTACTCTTGAACTACAACTCTGACTAGGCTGACCATACCTCACCTTTAAAAAGGGACACACATGAAAAATGCATACTACAGGGTTGCTTTGATTTTGGTGCACTCCTGAAATATGCCTATTTCCTATGTGTCCCTTTTTAAAGGTGAGGTATGGTCAGCCTAACTCTGACAGTACTGAAATTACACTCTCCATGGCCCAAATACTAAGATGATTAATTGGAGCTGCTTTTATTTTGAAACATTACTATCCCTTTAACCCACTGAATGCTAGAGAGCTCTTCATCCCATTGCAAATCAAATTGTTGGAGGTCTTACTAGCATTCAAAAGGTTAAAAGCCACATTTAAACGTATGTAACATTTGGGAATGTTTTGTCATATGGTACGGTTGGTTTGCACTAGAACTGCACCACTTTACTTTAGTATATCAGCCTGGAAGCTGCCGGCTAACCACAGACAGATGCATGTGTCCTAGTCTATGTATTTTTAGAAATATTATGACTGTTTTATACAAACTGTATTATGTTTTATAAACCTGTGGAAAACAATGACATCAAATTCAGTGATTTGTTTAAAGGACAACTATCATATGCTACCAAGTCTGCAACTAAACAAGCATATTTACGGCCATATGGACAAAGATATCGAGGGGTAATTGTGGTACAGACTAGCTGTATGATAGGGAACAAATACTAATTCATATTGGTTTAAATGGGGAATTTAACCTGAAATCATAGAGGCCTCCATTCCTGTAAGAAGAAATATATTGTGGGACTTTTTAGCACAGGGGTAGGCAGCTTTTGGAACTCCAGTTTTTTTCGGGACTACAACTCGCATCATCCCCAACCATCTCCCTCCTGCTCTAGCATTCAGCAGGTTAAAAGTTCCATATAAATCTGCCAACTGGCCCATGTAAGTACCAGCCCATGGGCTTGACCGTTCACTGAGGTTTGCGATGAGTATTTCAGCTTCCAACATTGCTTGTGTGAAAGGCCACCTTTCTTACTGCATCTTTATTTCATCCCTGTGGAAGCAGTAAAAATGCAGATTGTTGGACTTTGATGTGTTCCCACGAGGCGATAATCTCCAGCGCAGCATCTCTGCTTTGTCTCCTATGTGAAAGGGGGTCATAGCAATTACAGCAATGATTTATCTGATTACAGTTTATGGAGGCCGCATGAGCAAACTTAAGATGCCCATACACGTGGCGATTTTGGTTGGAACCAACTTGCAGTCAGATCGTTGAGCAACCAGATTGCGCACACAGACCAGATATAGGCAATCTGATCACTCAGTGGTTTGATTACCTTTTTGTGTGTGTGTGTGTGTGTGTGTGTGTGTGTGTGTGTGTGTGTGTGTGTGTGTGTGTAGGGGGGGCGGCTGTGTAGATTGGGTAGGAACGACCAAACCTCACAGCTCTAGGCAAGATTCCTGTGGTGTGGTTTGTTGCAACCACACACACAGAAATCTGTTCACCAGGTGATCAATGTTTTCAAACCAGGCTCACGAGCCAAATTGACAAATTTGGTTGTACCAGTCTGATTGAGCTGCATCATACACAAGGCTATAAGCCAATCTGGTAATTTTCAACCAGACTGGATAGTTTACAATGAAATTGCCCTGTATATGGACACCTTTACGAAGTGAAGTTGGAGACTTCAACATATCTTACTTCACTTGCACTATGTGAGCTGCTGAGACAGCTGTGTTAGTCAGTTTTCTCATCCCCCATAATTGTTTCTAAACTGCATAGTGAAGCTGCGTATTTCGCCCCCTGTTAGATTGTCAAGGGCATATCATGGTACTCCTTTAAAGTGGAGCTGTAATTTTAATTTCCAAACTTCACATCTCATGGCTTGTGATCTACATGCTAGTTTATCACACACAAAACTATTTTGTAGTAGCATTTGTGTGAGTCCGTTGTAATCCCATTGAAACTCTTTTAATATCTACTAGGTGCTTTTAAAGCATGACCTGACAAAAGTTGCTCTGAGCTGAATTGATATACATGCGCTGAGACAATAGGGATTATGCAGAAAGCAAGAGTTGTGTAGTTCTCAAGCAAATCAACTGCATCATGGGTGGATGAGTGAGGAGTACAAATTGCCATTTCTTATCCTTTAAGCACCATAGGGATTGTACACACCTCTAGCCCTTTAAACAAGGGTGGAGAAATATAAAGAAATTTGGAGCTAGACAAACTTTTGTAGGAGACAATAAACCCTTCCTTAAAGGGTTAACAGAGCATTGTTTTGCAATGTGTTAGATACCTTTCTAACAGTCATTGGGTCAGAAGCCCAGTTTACATCAATTGTTGATTTCTGCTAACTCATGCTGTGGAAATGCTGCAATACCTAACTCACATGCTTGACTTTGTTGCAGCAGATTTGTTGTAAAATCAGATATTGTTTTCTATGAGGAAGTTCCCATGGGTGACCTTTGCAGATACAGTCTTTTTTTAATAGCAACATTTTGTTGCTACATCATCTTGCATCAAAGTGGTCCATGTGACCAAGGCTTAAGTCTTACATTATCAGATTTATAACTTCTGTTCTAAGGCTGACTTGACTGCTCTCCGTTTTAGAACCGGCACCTGAGCTTGCTTACCTGTGATCTTCTGCATTCCTCCGGAGATTTCACTGCCTGGATCAAGTGGTGGAGTTGTGTGTGTGGGGGGGAAATAGCCGGCCCATGTGGATATCAGCCATATACCTTTTGTATGACACCCTTGTAGGTCAACCAGTTATTGGAGGTTCAGTGAGCATCACAACCTCCAGTATAGCTCATGTGAATGTTCTGCATGGTGCCCCATAGGCCATTGTGCAAATCAGACCTGTTATAAGTTTGATATTATTTATTTATTTATTTAAATCACACAATACATCCAAGTTGCAGCATACATTGTTCTCGTGTTTGCTACCTGTGTGAAATACGCAATGCACTTGAGGAAGTTAAACTGTACTTGCTGTGTGTTTTTACTACGGATTAAGGGCCTTATTTGTCAAGTTAAAAGATATAGTTTTGGAGCAAACCAACTGCACCATAGGGGTAGGAATGAAAATTCACATTGTTTTAAATGGGTATTTTTAATCCCTTAAATTCTTGAGTAGTTTTAACGAAATCTGAAGCAATGCGTTTGAGATCTCTCTAGCTTTCAAGGAGTTAAACTCCCCATTTAAATCAATGGGAGTTGTGGTTGTCCAGTGGGGATTTTGGCTCTGTGCAACTGCAGTAGTTTACATAGTGTCTGAGAAATCAGGAAGCTTCTCTTTCCCAAACAACATATTACCCAGCCATAGATCCAGTCCGTATTAGAAGTAGTAACCCCCTGAGCTACCAGACTAGAATAGCATTAGTCAGGCACACATGACAACGTTTTTCCTCTAGTTTAGGCATAGCATTTAATGTTTCTTAGCACCTCTCTTGCACTTAAGGGTTTGGGGGTGTTGGGAATTAGTTGTTTCCTATGTTTTACTCATATCAGGTTTACTGTGTGTATGAAAGAAAGAGAGAGACGGGAGGAGATGATCGGTTCCTATATGTAATGAAGTAACCACAGGACACGTTTTTTTGCCTGTCAGTTTCATGTGAAATCAATCATACTAGAGCCTTGCACAGGACCATGCTTTTTACATACTTTCAGGCTGGATACATACATATGGCTGAATTTTGTAGCAGCATTCGAGTGTTATTTCATTCCTGAAAATTACTTGTGTTTTTACCAAAACAAATCACATGTATTTGTAAATGGTGGAAGTGACGACATACAACTGCTACTATTTATCTCATGTAAATGCAGGTATGTGCAATATTCATGGGTTTCCATTGACTTCAATGTTTATTTTTTATCAGTGTAATAACATGTCAATACACCAAAGTCACAGCATGCTGCATTCTCTGGAGTCATGTGATAAACAATTGCTCATGGAAACAGCTGCATATGGAAACCATCATACAAAACTCATGTTCTTGTTTCAACACTGCAGTATTGTTGCCCATGTGAACCCAGACTTAAATCAATGGGCTTTACAGCCTTCCAGTGCTTGCTTGGATTGATTCCCAAATGCCTAGTAGCACGTAGTGTGGCTCCTCAAGGTGTAATTAGCCTGGAGCTAAATGAGATTTACATGCAGAACATCTAAACTGGCCATAATCCTAATAGGTCGGTAAGTCGTGTTAATAAGGGTAGATATTCTAGTGCAGCAGTAAGCAAACGGTGGTTCGTCAGCTGTTCCTGTATTACAATTCCGATAATCCTTAGCTGGTCATTGATAGTGATTATGAGTGCCAGAGATGTGTCCACACATTGCAATGCATTGGATACCTTTCTGGCACTCAAAGGGTTAAGTGACACAGGGATGTGCAATGCATTGTGAAGTGTCTCACCGACATTCAAAGGGTTAAAGATCAGTACAATTTTATTTATTTATTTATTTATTTATTAATTTTAATTAGTCCTTTTAAAGGTCACTATCGGAGTGATAGTTGCCAGTCAGCAGATCTTCCGACAAAGGTAGGGTTGCATTATGAATGAATCCCAGAGGACATACCAGGGAACAGGGCAGTGGTCTGTTTGGACATCCCCAGGGATTCCTGATTGAACTAGTAAGAACAGACTGAACTTCAAGACTAAAGGGTTACAGATCAGTTTCCTGTCCTGAGTGACATAGACCTTATATTGGGCTTCAAACGCAAACACAGAGGGTCTGCATAGGATGTGAGTGCAACTATTGAACTTTGTGGTCAAGAAACATATACTTCCAGTTTGTGTTGCACCTGAGGGGTCAGTTTTCTTATCTCCATGAATGACAAGAGCCATTTTGAGGGTGCGTAGTGCAGCCCTGAGCTTTTTAGTTAGTCTGCTTCCATAGTAAAATGTGATAATTGTCCTTTAAAGGGACAGTAATGTCCCACAAAAAATGCTTAAAGTTTTGTAGAGGTTAAAAAAATAAACAATATGACACAAATCCTATCTCTCAAACAGCTATGGTTTGAGAGATATCCTCCGCTAAAGTTCCCCTCTCCGTGATGTCAGCTGTAAAGCTGACAGGAGATCCGTGTCAGCTGACATGAGGATGCTCTTCAGCAGAGCCGCAGTAGCGCGATTTAAATAGAATTGCTTCTTTGGAACAGTCTACAAAGTGGGCCTGGTTTGCAAGCACACTTCTTAGACCGTTCCAAAGAAGTATTTCTTTTTAAATGATGCTATTGCGGCTCTGCTGAAGAGTCGTCCTGTGTCAGCCGACACGGATCTCCTGTCAGCTTTACAGCTGACATCAGGGAGAGGGGAACTTTAGTGGAGGATATCTCTCAATTAGCAGAGGATATCTCTCAGACTATAGCAGTTTGAGAGATCAGATTTGTGTCTACAAAACTCTAATCATTTTTTATAGGACATTATTGTCCCTTTAAAGTGGAATTATACTCTAGGAATAAGTGTTTTTTAGTTCATTTTAACAGATTGTTACCTATGTATGTATCCTTTATACATCGGTTACGTATATTTATTTTTTGCAATATATCTTTAGTTTCCTTTTTATAATGATCTCTATTCAGGCCTGCGTCTAAGTCATACCACCTCACAGCAAACAATAGGCTTCCATAGACCTGACTGTATCACAGGAAACACAAACTATCACTCCTCATCAGATCATGTGCTTAACCCCTTGAAAAGCAGTATGAGCAACACATTGCTAAGCAATGTGTCACACCTCCCCTGGTCCACTGTGGATTAAAAATAAACTAGATAGATGTACCTGACTATTGTCTGAAGGGATTTACCTAAGTAATTCAATCTATTAAAGTAATATCACCTAAAAATGCAATGTGTTGCACACCACTTTGGCACTCAGAGTTAAGGACCAGGGGTATGTACAAAGCCATGTGTTTCTCATCCTTCTGATCATAGCTTTAAAATGAAAGGGATAGTAATGTTTCATAATAAAATCAGCTCCCATTAATCTTCATAGTATTTGGACCTTGGAGAGTGTTATTTCAATACTGTCAGAGTTGTAGTTCACAAGTAATTGAATGATAAAGTATCCCCCTCCCGCCCCTTTTACTGATGTAACACTGCTCACCTCAGAACAGAAAGAATGTCCAGATGGATCACAGAGAGGGACAATCTTCAGTGAGCAGAAGGGAAAACCTTTCAAGGGGCAGTGTTTTCATTATGCTCACAGTAAGAAGATTGTCTCTTGCTGCGACCTGTCCAGTCCCAGGACCAGATTCCACATCTGAGGGGAGATGGCTTACACTAGGTAAAAGGGGCTGGAGGGGGATACTTTATCACTCAATTACTCTTGAACTACAACTCTGACAGTACTGAAATAACACTCTCCATGGCCCAAATACTATGAAGACTATTTGGAGCTGCTGTTTTTGTGAAACATTACTATCACTTTAAATGTTTTATGTTGGTCACCAGGTGGCACTGTTCCTATCGCTTACTATGGAGAGCTGTAATCTATGATGCAAGCTCTCCCATAGGGTGCATTCTAAAACTAAATTGTCTTTTGGGCTCTAGTTGGTGGTGCTGCTGACAGTTTTTTTTTTTTTTTTTTTTTTTTAAATAAAGAAACTGGCTATAATAACTTTTGAATGATACATGTCCAAGCAGCGGGTGTAAGCTTGTGTTGCCTTTCAAGGAAACCCCTATATATTTTTCATAAAGTTTACAAGTACTGCTGCTGCAGTTGGTTGCCAAAGTACTAAGCTGTTGGCATAATAGAGATGTGTCAGATTGTTGGACAGCTGGGCTCCTGTGACTTAATTTCTCTGTGTGACAACATGCGATTTCATTAGCAGAGATCTCCGGCTTTCCACTTCTAATTTAGAATTTCATAACGTGTCTTCACTTTCTTAAAGGGATAGTAATACTTCGTTTTAACTTTATTTTATTTTGTAGGCATTAAAAAAACATGAAGAATGATATAAGTCTTATCCCTCAAACCTTTATGGTTTATGAGATATTCACAAGCAAAGTTTCCCCTCCCTCCCCTTTTACCTAGTGTAAGCCATCTCTTCTCAGATGTGGATCAGGTTGTATGACAGTACAGATAACAGAAGGGGACAATTTTCTTTGTATGAAAACAATGAAAGCCCTGACTTGCAGTATATGTAAAGTCAGATTACCTATACGTTTTATAATTTAGTTATTTAAATTTTTACAAATTTATGTAGATGTCTATTTCCCTTAGAGTGAGCTACCTGATTTTCAATTTCCACAGATTTTTTTTTTTGTGAATAAACCATCAAAGTGGGATACAATACAATGTTACAATCTCTTTGCAGCACCGAATGCCCTATGTAATGTAATACAATGTTAGTCTCTCTGCAGCACTGAATGCTCTGTGTGATGTAATACAATGTTATAGTCTCTCTGCAGCACTGAATGTTCTGTGTGATGTAATACAATGTTACAGTCTGTCTGCAGCACTGAATGCTCTGTGTGATGTAATACAATATTACAGTCTCTCTGCAGTACTGAATGTTCTGTGTGATGTAATACAATGTCACAATCTCTCTGCAGCACTGAATGTTCCGTGTGATGTAATACAGTGTTGCAGTCTCTCAGCAGCACTGAATGCTCTGTGTGATGTAATACAATGTTACAGTCTCTCTGCAGTACTGAATGCTCTGCGTGATGTAATACAATGTTAGTCTCTCTGCAGCAATGAATGTTCTGTGTTATGTAATACAATGTCACAGTCTCTCTGCAGCACTGAATGCTCTGTGTGATGTAATACAATGTTATAGTCTCTCTACAGCACTGAATGTTCTGTGTGATATAATACAATGTTATAGTGTGTCTGCAGCACTGAATGCTCTGTGTGATGTAATACAATGTTATAGTCTCTCTGCAGCACTGAATGCTCTGTGTTATGTAATACAAATTTATGAATGCTGGGCGTGATGTTATACAGTGTTAGTCTCTCTGCAGCACTCTATGTGATGTTATTCAGTGTTATATTCTTTCTACAACACTGATTGTTCTGTGTACTCTCTTATTTCAGTTATATCCCTATTTGTGCAGCACTGAGTGTTTTGGATTCTATATTTGAATAGACTAGGAGGCTTTTCTATATGGGATTACTTTCTTTTTTTTATAGTATCTTTTTGCCATTGTATCACTATACCTGCTCTCATGTTCCCTGACAGAAAGCTCACTGCAAACATCTGGGGATCACCTTGTCAGGGACATAACTTGGGTGCTCAAGTTAAGTCTCAAGTCCAGAAATTGAGGTATAGGGTCCACAAAATGGGTACAACTTAAAACACATGAAACTTGGTTTTCATTTGGGGCGAGGAGAAACATGCATCACTCCAAAGTCTCAGTCCTGGTGTGGATTTTCTTCTCTCTGATGAAAGTCTTTAAGAGCAAAAGTACTGGTCAGTGATGCTCAACTAGGAACCCGCCAGCTATAGAATATAGTAGAATCTGTAAATTGGCGTCCTACCCGGGGTGCAATCAATTTTATCATTAGTGTCTTACATAGAGAGGAAATATCCTAAAGCACATCATACTGATCCTGCCATGATGGCAGAACAGCCATAAAATACCAGGCAATTCCTCTCTGACAAGAGAACTATCTAACCCCAGATGTTCATTTTGGCCTTGGTGGGCCTTGTCAGTGAGGTGTAGCTGATCTCTCTATGCCAGTGGTTCTCAACCTGTGAGTCACGACCCCTTTGGGGGTCGAATGACAATTTGCTAGGGGTCGCCAAAAACCATTAGAAAATTGTTTTTTTGTCTAGTTTAATCTGTAAAACTTGTAATTGTCCAGGAGACCGGGACTGACAGTGCAGGCACGCTGGTGCCTGGCTTCTGGCTTCAGAACAGTAAGGATGTCTTTATAACAGAGTAATTCAGTAATTACAGCGATGAAGGAGCAATGAAAATAATTTTACTGTTAGGGGTCGCCACATATTGGGACATTTTATCAAAGGGTCGTGGCACTAGAGAGGTTGAGAACCGCTGCTCTATGCACTGTAAGCAAAGGTTCCATGGCTGGATTCCCTTGTTACCTTTGGGTGACCGACCTCCAAGGATAATTTGCATCTTCAAAAGAACTGTCCAGAGACTCTCAACTAGTGATGAGACTGAAAGAGAACTGAAACATTGAAATAATGCACTTTTAGCTCTGCCCAAATAAAAGCTAAACATTGTATATTTGAGGTTTGCCCAGTTTGTGGATACTATTCCTCCATTTCTGGACTTTTGAATCACTGGGCTTTATTTATAAAAGCAAACCAACTGCAACGTAGGCAACAAATAAACGTTCCCCGAAGCAATCTGTTGGAGAGAGCTCTAGCATGCAAAGGGGTATAAAATCCATTTAAACCAGTGGAGCGTTATATTTGTCAACTCTGGTACAGTTGGTTTGTCCCAGAATTTCTCCACTTATATATAGTTGTGGTTAGTGTCCGGATTGACATTTCACACAGGCAATACGAGCTGCAATTGTCACACAGTGAGATGCAGCATGTTGCAGTTTTCCTCCAACAGTGCAATAATGCAGCTACAAATTTATAGTATAGACTTCAATGGAATCCCATTGAAATCACACAACAATAGCAGGTAGTTGCATTTTCCCTACAAGTGCATTACTTGTGTTTTGATTGAGAGATTGGTATGTTGGGATAACATTGCTACATTGTAGCGTGAAAAACGCACCAATATTTTCAATTGCTACAAAAAAAAGTTGTGCTACGCATCCACCTGTGTGAAAGAGCCCTTAGTCTTTGCATATTTCTTCATTTTATGTATTATATGTGTTACTAATCTATTGCTTTCCCTTCAAAAGATAAGTAAAGGCCAGTAGGGAATTAAAAAATTAAATATTTACTGTGTATCCTGAGTTTATTATCCACAGTAAAACTTTAAAGTCTGTTTTGTTTAGCAATGAATGTTTCAGATCTCTGATTACTTAATTACAAAAGATAACCATTTTACCTTGTTTTTATATTGAGAACAGTAAACATTTATTATGGGGAAAAACATATTTTGTAGGGATTTTCCAGCTTTATAAGCTCAATAGGATATCATAGGACTTGGAGAGTTTATCGCACTAGGGAAGTGATCTCTTTATCACACCTTAGTACATAGCACCAGTTATCCACAGTTATTCTTAATTTTAGGGAAGAGATGAACCAGTGGCTACAGCTATCTTTGACAGCTTGAGCTGTAATAACATTTGAATGATGCATCACCGTCTCAAAATAAAATTTATACTTTAAAAACTTGAACCCTCTTTGTGCGCCATAGCAGACATAAACATTTCCATTGATTTTAAATATAGCATTTAACCCTTGAATGCTAGAGAGATGTACTGGAGATCAATTTGTTTGGAGAACCATAGCATTAAAAGGGTTAAAAGCCCCTTTTAAATCAATGGGAATGTTTGTAGTGCAGTTGGATTGTATCACTCTTGCTTTTAGGACCCTTTAGTACTGCACCGGTTATGTCTCCTGTGCTGAAAGATAAGCTGCCGGGCTTCCTCAAAGTCCACCATGCTGAATCTTACCATGGTCATGATAAATGCAATAAATATTCCTCAGGTCAGACCTACACGGTAGCTAGCCCATGGGGCCACGGGCAGATCTCTCACATGAGCAACATTCGAGGTTGAGATGCTCGTAGCAAACGCCAAAGAATGCCTCCCCACATGGACCTCAGACAATATTATTTAACGATCACATGGGTCGAACATCAGCCATGCCTTGTAATTTTGTCACCAGAAGAACACAGGAGAAGGAGAGTACAGAATATAGGCAACTAAAATGTTGCAAGGGGGCTATTTATTACGGTCTGGTAATGCTTTCATCTCTACATTGTAATGAGTCAATTAGCTTCACTGTATGGAAACTCTGTACACACAGATGTGGAATGCAGTCCATAGACCAGACAGATAACAGCAAGGGACAATATTCTTCCTATCAGAACAATGAAAGCCCTGCCCCCCTTGACAAGTTTTTCAGGTTTTTCCCTTATCTTAATTGAAGATTGTCCCTCTCTGCAGTCTACCTGAGCACCTCCCTTCTGATCTGGTTGAGCAGTGTTACATCAGTAAAAGGGGCGGGAGGGGGATACTTTGTCATTGAATTACTCTTGAACTACAACTCTGACAGAATTGAAATAACACTCTTCAAAGTCCAAATACTATGATGATTAATTAGAGCTGCTTTTATTATGAAACATTACTATCCCTTTAAGGGTTACTTCCATTGGCGAGATACAGGTGTCAGCACAGACTCCACTATATAATAGCTTAAATACAAGTGACAACATTTCAATACATCTTGTAAAATGTCCATATATTAACTGAATGTAAGATAATATATGTGCTGATCTTTTTTTTTTTTTTTTTTTTTCCATAAGCCTGGTTAAATACAATCCTCCTTGCCTGTTGTAGTGTCTTACTCATGAATATGAAGCCTCCCTAACCAGGAAGTTAGGAGTGCACAGGAAAATGCTTCCCCTAGCATGATGAGAAACCCACATGTAATAGCATATTACTTCATATACCTATCTAGCATTCCATGGGTTTAAAGTTCAATTTAAATCCATGCATATTTACAAAATGTGTTTGTACCTATGGATCCATTGCCCTTCAAAAGTGCCAATTGACATACCGTCTAACATTTCATAGGGCCACTGTTGATTTAGGTGGTGTTGCTGGGAGTTTGGCTGGTGGGTGGGACATTACCAAGAATGTTTAGGTTATTTCATGACCTATTGACACCTCTTTGGCCTTGTTATAACATTTATTTAGTTATAGTAGTATTTTATTTACAAAGACTAATTTATAAACACAAATACTGACATTTACACAAACATTAATGTGAGTTATATTGCTGGGGCGCAATGTGATATTTATATACACACCACACAGTCTGATCTCATAAAAAGAGGAACATCAGGGTGGGAAAGAGGGTCAGAGGGATTTGACTGTCAAAAAGGGATTGTCCCTCCTAAACAGGGACACTTGCGAGGTATAAATTCATGTTAATACATCAGACTCATTAAAAATAAATACATAATTTAAATTAATGAATAATAGATTTTTTTTCTGCATTAGCCAAGCCTGGTTCTCAGGAGCTATTAACAGCATAAAAAAATACAAAAATTTAGTATATCCTTGCTTGATCACAGGAGGGTCATTTAACATGACTGAGCCACTGATTGATCCACCTGTATTCACGCAGAGAGATCCTGAAAAGATTCACTTTTGGAAGCTCAAAAAGGACCCCTGAAGCTGTTGTATCTCAGATGCAGAGAGAAGGCGGACATTTGAACCCTTTGAGCGCCAGAGGGGTATCCAAAGCATTGGTAAGCAATGTGTTGGATGCCCCTCTGGCACTCAAGGGGTTAAACTTCATTAATACATTATTAGCATAAAACATTTACACTACTATAATTATCAATGAAAAGCAGCAGTTTGAATTCCATCAGCCTTTTATGTATGTGCTTTTGAAACTTACAATGACTTGTATTAGTGTTGACTTCTTTAACCCTTTGAGTGCCAGAGAAGTATGCAACGTATTGCTTTGCATACCCCTCTGGCACTCTAAGGGTTAAATGATAGAGTGGGTGTGCAATACTTTTCCCTCTAGCACACAGAGGGGCAGTGCCTCCTACCTGGCAAATAAATTAATTGGCAGAGTGGTCACTGACATTCCTAAAGGACCCACAAATCCCTGGAAATGCGAAGTGGAAGTGAGGGTTTGATATTTTGTCCGTCTCTGAATTTCTCTGTTTCTCTCCTCTTTCTCTTGCACGTTTCTTCCTCCACACACATCGCAGGGGTGTCCACTGCAGGGAATGTGAAGTATCAGCACGGACGCAGAGGGGGTGGAATTTCAGCAGCTGATAGGCAAGATGATGAGCAAGTACTCTTCCCATTGCCATAGTAACAGGGGGGATTTGGCATGGGCTGGACTTAATGGATGCATGTCCTTTTTTCAGCCTCATCAAGCATGTTACTGTGTAACATAATAAGCTTGCTAAACTTTTATATATTCTAGAGAATAAGACACAGGAGGATAAAACTAAAAGCACAGAGCCAATTCATTTTATTCCCTTTAAAAGGCAAAAGTCATCAGATAGTTCCCTCTTGGCAGGTCGTCTTCCCAGGGAGCAGACCTACCAGTTAAAAAGTGGCTGAACTGTAAACTCGCTCAGAACAGTGGATGAGCAGAACTGGTGTATGAAGAGAGACCAATGTGCTGCATCAGTCTGAACAGTGTCCTGTCCCATGTGTTACAGGTCCTAAAAGCCCAGCTCCGCTCCTCTATGGGGACTTTACACGCAATGTTGTGTTTGTGGTTGAGTGTTACATTCCCCTCGCCCCAGTGGCTGATGGACACAGATTGGGGACTGCAAAATCTGCTTCCATTTCAGCACACCTAGTGAAATTTCATAATTTTCTTTTTATTGATTTTCCTTTAAAGGAATAGTAACCCTTTATTTTTACACTACATATTCTGAAAGTGCATAATGTGTAAATTCAACGTGGCTATACTTTATTTATTTTATTTATTTATTTTTCATCTTCAGATATCTTTTTTACTCTTGTATCCTTGACATTGAACTCAGAGAGAGCTTTCTGTCAGGGACAATTACAGCAGATACAGTGAGTATACAGAGCACAAAGTGCTACAGGCATAGTGTCACATTGTATCATTGTCTTGCTCTGAAACAGATCCAGCAGCTTACTGTCAGGGAAATAAATGTTTAAGTGAAACTGAAAAAAAAAAAAAAGACATAATAAAACATATAGGCAATTTGTCTTTT
Source organism: Rhinophrynus dorsalis (assembly GCA_037306005.1). NCBI lineage: Eukaryota > Metazoa > Chordata > Amphibia > Anura > Rhinophrynidae > Rhinophrynus > Rhinophrynus dorsalis. The sequence goes on from CM074723.1 coordinate 451,924,653, forward strand.
TATGGAATTCACTTGCAGAAAATGGCAATTCAAAATTAAAAGGTTACTATGCCTTTAACATGCTATTGTAATTATCTTGTATGTCCTAGGAGGCACTGCCCCTTATCAGATTCCTGTCCTGTAGAGATAATCCATTCCTTTATCTTCTCTTTCTGCTGAATCTACACTAAATTAAATTATAGCGCTGTATACAAGTTGGCGTGAGCTGCTGAGCAGTTTCCTTTTTTGTTTGTGATGCTGATGGCAGTTGTGTTGCTCTGGCCTGCTTATCCTTGTATGTGCTACCTAAGTTCTGCTTAATAAGTCAATGCATTTTTAATGAGAACAGAAATCCAATCTGTCAGCACTTGTTTTGGGGCGTATTTTGGCACAGGAGCGACTGTTCCTCTATGTATATGTGTGTGTGTGTGTGGCAACTTTCCCTGCAGAATACAGCAGGTGACTTCTTTATGGGTCACATTCAGTTTATAAACCGTGGCTGGCCAACATGTGGCCCTTCAGCTGCTGTTTGACTACATCGCCCTTAATTCTCAGCTGAGTACGTGCCCCATATGTACTGGAGCAAAGTAGCTGCATTGGAGGGAACAAATGAATATTTCCATTGATTTAAATGCAGCTTTTAACCCTTTGAGTACCAGAGGGGTACAGAACGCATTGCAAAGCAATGCATTACGTACCCCTCCAGCAGTCAAAGTGTTAACCCCTTGACTGACATTCCAGTACGTTGGAGAGCTCTTTACCAGTCACGGGGTTAAAAGACCCATTGAAATCAATGGGAATTTGTATATTTTCCCTGTGTGTGTGTGTGTGTGCACATTCTTTCCCCAGAGCTTGTCCACTACATTAACCCTCTGTGTTCCAGATTATTAAATACATTTTCACTGTAGCATTTCAGTTACCTTGTTTATGCATTGCACATCCCTTTGTCACTCAGGGTTATTATGAATTTTAACTTGCTAGTCTTCTCATTTTAACCCCATGGATGCTAGGGGTGTGTGTAGGGGTTTATCTCTCACCCTGTTTTTTTACTCTAATAAAACAATACTAATTCTAAGCCCTATAGCAGATATTTGCACAGAAATTAGATTCCTCCCTGTTTTCTTTTCAGAAACTCTGCTGTCCAGTTCATTTTACCACACCAATGACCCCCTTTCAGTCAACAGAGTCTTCCATAAACAAGCAAGGGTCAAAGAGCAAGAGTCAATCATTATAATTATTCTTTATTTATATAGCGCCAACTAATTCCTATTGGGAATAGACACACAGAGGTATTAAACAGTACAATCATATGTGGAGAACAGAAAGATCAGAGGGCCCTGCTCGTGACAGCTTACAGTCTAGAGGAAGGTCATGTTTTAGGACTTTTGCACCAACTTTATATATATATATATATATATATATATATATATATATATATATATATGTGTGTGTGTATATATATATATATAAATGTGTGGCCATGATATGATATTTGAAAATTATATTAACCCCTTCATTTTTTTATTTTTATTCTATTATACATTCATATTCAGCAGAAAAGGTTTGGGTCACCACAGTCATGACCTCACCAAGTCTATGACTCGCTGAGATTCAGTGTTCCTTCCAGTTCGGGGATGTGCAGCCTGTTGTCTCTTCAAATTGCTGAAGCACAATTTTCATTCCAGTGTGGTTGAAGATCACAGGGATTGTTTTAACTGTAATAACTGAACAGTGGGTGTACCCTTTTTACTCAATAACAGGACAAGACCTACAATATTTTTTTTTTTTTTTTTTTTCTCCATAAAAAGTTTACTGCCCCTTTAACACTAGAGGAAAGGCACTATTGACTAAAACGAAGGCATTTATTTATCAATTCACAGAAAATTTGCAGATTTGTTGTGGGTATTGGTGTTTGCAGATACTGTAATTGTTTTCAAATGAGTTTTGGATACCATTCTACCTCGGAACACTACTGAGAAGACAGATTGTTTCAGTGCAGATAGGATGTTGATGCAGACAGCCTTTTGTAATCAGGAAGGATTTTTTTATGGAAATGGCTTCATTAGTGTTTTTTTTTTTTTTTTTTTTTTTTTCCTTCTTTTGGATCAACAACGATGATATGACATGGTCTAAAATGACTTTATTTTCAGCCTCACCAACTGTTCCTATGTTATAGTTCACCCAGTGCCCAGACAGTTATTATTTTACATTCTATGGGAACATTGACCTGCTATTCTCCAGCATACCTCCCAAGTGTCCCTTATTAGGAGGGACAATGCCTCTTTGAGACCCAAATCCCTCTGTCCCTCTTTCCTACCCTGGTGTCCCTCTTTTTAGAAGATCAGACTGTGTGGTGTGTATATAAGTGCATCACATTGCATCACAGCAATAAAACTCACATTAATGTTTAGTATAAACTTAAGTATATGTGTTTATAAATTTGTATGTGTGCATAAAATACATTGCTCTTGCTCTAAATAATTTATTCAGTTACACAAATAGGTGGCAATAGGTTATAAACCTAAAATTAAAACGTAAAATTTCTTGGTAATATCCTACCCACCAGCCACACCCCCCACAGCAACACCACCTGTAACGTAAGTGTCCCTCTTTGGCCCCTTGAAATGTTGGGCGGTATGCTCCTGTTGTCCATAAAACAGTGATTCTCAACCAGGGAGCTGTGTCACTCTGGGGACATCCTCTTAGAGTGCCTATAGCTGTCTATAAAGGCTTTGACAGAGATGTAATTGTTGAGCTTCGAAGGTATATTTATGGAAATGTTAAAACACAATAAGTTTGTGATTGTGAGACCTATAATAACTGTGCTTTACTTATTTGTACCTTTCATAACGTCCTTGACAAATGACACTTAAAAAAAATTAGGGGTGCTCCGAAGACTCTAGATTACTTATTAGAGCTTCCTTGGACAAATAGTGGTTGAGAACCACTGCCATACAATATAATGATAACCACACTGGGACAGTTTTATCTGTAGAATAGACTAGAACAACTGCCAGCAGCAGGGGTACCCTTGTTTTATTCAAAAGGAAAGGCCCTTCATTATATTATAAAACATTTTAACTTTACTGATCCTTTAACCCCTTTAGCACTAGATTGGTGGGAAAAGCATTGCTTTTCAAAGCTTTGCACACCCCTCTGGTCCTAAAAGGATTGCCATGCTTTAGTACAGTTCATCAGAAAACTTCCACCGATGGCACGTCATTGTGTAGAAATACAAGGTACAAGAGCTTGTTATTTATTCACTCCTCTGCTGTTTGTTGGAGGTGTATAATCAATGGGAATGTCCTTCACACACATAATGAGATATGTCTAACAATTGCCGATGCAGCAGATTGTGTGCTGTTCAGTGATAACCGACACTGGTGGTAGCAGCTTCTGCTAGGAGCTGAGGAATGCATGGCATCTGCCCTTGGTGAATAGGACCTGATGCATGAATGCAAGTAGGACAGTATGGCCTAGGCTTCCTAATCATTGCAGGAATCTCCCCTTGCCAGATTAGTGATCTATTACAAGTGTTCCTTTTAAATGGAAACTACTACCAGGGTAATGCAAAGAAAAGAAGGAGAAACAACACAGGGGCGCTCCTGTGCAAACCCCTATGGACAGATAGAAGTGTCCTCCACAGCACCCTCCAGGTGTCTACTCACAATAGTAAATGCTGAGAGCTTGCCTATATTTCTGCAAATGACGCCTCTGGGATTCACAACTGTCCCGAGACACCGTGTACAAGATCCATCAAATAAAATCAAGGGCTGCTCTCCTGAAGACTCTGTGTTCACGACAAGATCATAAGACAGAAAAGTAAAGTAGTGTAGCGTCTTTAAAATATAATCACCAGAAAACGTGTTTATTTAGATTGGCTGTTATCTTAGATAAAGCTGTGTTTCTCAGCCCAAAAAGAGTAAGAGTTTCAGCCATTGTTCTTTATTTATTTATTTATTTTTATTGTTATCCAGTAAATGTTATTTTTTTCTGAAAGTTCATCTGTCTATTTCATGCTATGTGGGTAATTGAGATTGTCAACTAAACAGAGACAGTTTATTCTCGCCATAGGCTGTGTTGTTAGACTTCTGGATATATACCTAGTCTGACCACTATTTATTGTATTTTGTATCTTATTTGTGGTGATTTATATTTTAAAGATGTTACACGATTGGGTATTTTCTTTTTGTTTTTCTGTCTTATATGCCACCAGGGAAGACCCCCATTGGCAGAACTGCCACCTTAGGAGCAGAACTGCCAATGAAGCCGGGCTGAATTATGAGACCCAGCAGACCAATGAGAAAACACAATGGGGGATTTGAAAACAGACCACATAGGGTTTGCTTGTTGATCTTGTTAGAAGAGACTAAACTGCATCAAGGAGGTCTCTCAATTCAGTCTCTGCTTGATGCAGTCCACACAGAAGGCTGCGCATGCATGCTCAATGTTTTGTGGCACAACATGTTGGTTTTGTTCCAACCAAGGGAGTCATTTTTCTTACAGGTGTAGTTTTGGGGTTTCACAGGGTTATGAGTGTAATTGAGACTAGTCACGGTACTAAATGACAAAAAATACAGTTAAAAGACTTTTAACTACTTGAAGACCAGAAAGGTGAAAATGCATTGCATCCCCCGTTGGTTATCAAGTGATTCATTGACAACTAGGCAAGATTCTTTACTATCTAATGGGACAACAATGCATTGGAATGCAAAATCTATATTGCACTTTTGTTATCCAAATGTTTAAAGTGGAAAGTCATGTTTTGACTGTGCTATTTTAATAAGGCCCCCAATGACCTTACATCTACTGATTCTGAAGGGCGCGACGTTTAAAAAGATGTAACCTGTCAATAATTTCTGACCTTCAGAGTAATGTCATGTCCATTCTACACTTATGAAATTAATATGTTTTACAGTATCTGTACTTTCATACAGGAATGACTGAAATTAATTACTCTTAACCCTTTGAATGTAAAGGGGTATTTTCTGGAATGGCCATTGTTATTATTTTCTCTAAAGTAGTGCTTCTCAATCTTTTTTTGCCTGAGGCACCCCTGACTCGCAGTCTGGAATTTTCAGGGCACACCTAACATTTTATATCCTTTTGTCAAAGGTGTAATGAAGGTTACAAGTACATAAATATGATTAAAGAATTATCTTGCGCTTCCACCTGTGATTACCAATAATAACAATAAAATCTTATTTCTTCGTACAAGATTGTGAGTTTTTTTATTTTTTTTCCCCCTCAACAATTTCAGTTTGTTTTGCAATTGAATTGTTCACGTTATAGGACACCTAAAAGGTGGAAAAAGTTCTGACATGATTTATCTTTGTCTCATTCTTTAATATCACAAGAACCTGGCATTTTACCAGGGGTGTGTAGACTTTTTATATCCACTGTATACTGGAATTGGGACATCACAGACAAATAATAGTGTCTGTTTAAGCCATTATTATTTCTAACACTTATAGTAGGATTTTGTAATTAGGACATCACTGACACTGATAGGTGTTTCATGATGTCATAATTATTTTTTACATTGATAGGAGGGATTAATATACATTTTTTAACTGGGTGCTGAATTGAAGTTATAGTTGTATGATTTTCATAACGTACTATAATAAAAATCCTGTATAAACAAATAAGATTTTATTGTTAATATTGGTAATTGCTTTTGTATTTTCAAGATCCAATAGCAGGGAACTTATTTCTGGCAGCAGCTACCAAGTGATATAGCATTTTCTCCATAAAGCACCATCTCTTATAAATACATAAATATGTTCTTACAATCAGAATAACTAAAATAATAAACATATTGGGGGTTATGCAATAAAGTATGATAAAGAGGTGATAAAGTAGAGATGACTTCTCCAGTTCCTATGTTATTCTGTGGAGCCTATGCACTAAGATTTCTCAATCTTAGTGCATTGGCTCCATAGAATAACATTGAAGTCATCTCCACTTTATCACAGTTTTAATGTAAGATTCACATTTTTGTCAGAGTTTTTATACATAAAATGGAGCACCCTAAGTGGGTGTCCATAGTACACCAAAGTGACACCCTGGCTGAAAAACACAGCTCTAAAGAAATTCAAGACAGATATGCACATAGGCGTTAAGATAAACCTACTGCACATTGAGGGCTGAAAAAATATTACACAAGCCATCAGAAATGGATTATGCCAAAACAAATAACACACCTCTTAGTTGTCACAATCCTTAGTTGACCATAGGTTCAAATCTCCCTCCATGCAACTCCTTGAATCTCTGTGTGATTCTGAAATAAATACTAAACAAACATAATGAGTACACAAGCTGGACAGAGCTGAGAACTGCAAATAAAGTAGAAGGAAACCAGGCTGGCAGAATGAAGACTGATTACAGTCATTACATTTATACACTGTCAAAAGCAAAAATATGCAAGCCTCATTCAGGGATAAACAATGGACGACTCATGAAAGCACTAACTCACTGATGGGTTTCGTGCCGTACATGGCAGATGAAACTGTAGTTCAGCACATGGTAGATAAAGTGACGTGTTTCATGCAGTACATGGCAGATGAAGTGACACACTTCAGGCAGTTCATGGCATATGAAGTGACGCATTTCATGCAGTACATGGCAGATGAAGTGACGGTTTTCATGAAGTACATGGCAGATGAAGTGATGTGTTTAATGCAGTACATGGCAGATGAAGTGACGGTTTTCATGAAGTACATGGCAGATGAAGTGATGTGTTTAATGCAGTACATGGCAGGTGAAGTGAAACGTTTCAGACAGTACATGGTAGATGCAATGATGTTTTTAATGCAGTACATGGCAGAACAAGTGACGCGTTTCATGCAGTACATGGCAGATGAAGTACCAAGTATGGGATGAAAAATGTGATGACCTGCTTTCATGGGCCTTACTCCATTGTCTACATCTGAATCTGACTTGCATATTTTTGCTATTGACCGTGAATGAAATTGTCACTTTTACCTGTCCTTGTACTAGTCCAGTTTTCTATTGCATTACGTGCAGTTCTCAGCTCTGTTCAGCGTGTGTGCTCTTATGTTTGTTTAGTATTACTTCAACATCAGAGGAACACAATATTCCCAGAATTCCCATTGATTTAACCCCTTAAGTCAAGGAGGGTGCCCAGTGCTGGTCCTTAAGTGGTTATTTGTGAAGCAATGCATTGAAGCCATATTTAGCATTCAAGTGGTTAAAAAAAAAAAACTTTTAACCCTTTTTTGTGCCAGAGGGGTACACAGCGCATTGCAAAGCAATGCACTGCGTACCCCTCTGGCACTCAGTGGGTTAAATCAGTGGAAATTCTGGGAATTATTTCTTGTACCTTATGGTGCAGTCAGTTTGCCCCAAATCAGTCTACTTCTATGATTCCGTAATTTGATTCTAAGTTATAATATATAATTTAACCTCTTAAGGACCCTTGATGGTCCTGGCACGTCAAGGTTTGGAGAGCGATAAGGACCCATGACATGCCAGTAACTTCATGGAATTCAGGGCTCCCCGCCGGCTGCACGTTGTTCAGGGAGCCCTGAATCGGTTTCTTAAGTGCTGGCCGGTTGCACAGTCGGCCAGTCCTTAAGGGGTTAAAGCTTAACTACCACCCCACAAGAAGTTTCCCCCGAAGAATTACCCATCTGGCGACTAGCTGCTCAGTAGTGCTAGTCGCCAGAATGATTACCTCCTTATAGAGAAATCCTGTTGCTCCCAGGACTGATAGCCAGGAAACAGCTCAGACATCTTTGTATAGTGACGTCTGTGTGCCTGCACTGTTGGTCCCTGCAGGTACCATATGGTACCTAGCAACCCCTCCTAGAGCAGACTGGGACTGACAGTGCAGGCATGCAGATGTCAATGTGCAAAGATGTCTGCGCTGTTTCCTGGCTGTCAGTTCCAGGAGCAGTAGGAATTCTCTATAACGAGGTAATAATTCTGGCGACTAGCACTACTGAGCAGCTAGTCACCAGATGGGTAATTTTTCGGGGGAAACTTTTTGTGGGGTGGTGGTTCTGCTTTAATATAACATTTTACTGCACCGGTATAACAATGTGAATGACAAAGGGGATGTACAATGCAATGCGTTGAACACCTCTCTAGAAATGTATGGGTTAAACAGAAAAGGAAAAATGACGTGGACGGGTCCTATTTTCTTTTTTCCATGTAATCTGGTGAATTTTAATAATTATGGGATGACATCATGTTTATGGAAAGATGCCTACTGTTGCTAAGGATATTTTCAGAAAACTATACACTGTTTTTCATTAAACTGTAAAAGTACTGAGTGAAGAATAAATCTGCTTCTAAAATAATTTAAAGGAGAAGGAACACGGCCTAATGGCCCTATAAATTTTACCATTGTGCCTTTGTTCAAGAAATAACCATTAGTCCTGGATGTCATGTCCATGGAGGTGAACGTGAGCACAGGACAGACAAAACTTTTCTCATTGCATATGGGAATTTTAACCCTTTAAGGGCCAGAGAGGTATGCATTGCATTACTTTGCAATGTGTTGCACACTCCTTTGAACCTTAAATGGTTAAAGGGATAGTAATACTTCATTTTATCTTTTTTTTTTATTTTGTAGGCATTAAAAAAACATGAAGAAAGATATAAGTCTTATCTCTCAAACCTTTATGGTTTAAGAGATATTCACAAGCAAAGTCCCCCCCCCCCCGTTCAGCCAGAGCAGAAGGGAGGTGCCCAGGTAGACTGCAGAGAGGGACAATCTTCAATTAAGATAAGGGAAAAACCTGAAAAACTTGTCAAGGGGGGCAGGGCTTTCATTGTTCTCATAGGAAGAAGATTATCCCCTGCTGTTATCTGTCTGGTCTATGGACTGCATTCCACATCTGAGAAGAGATGACTTACACTAGGTAAAAGGGGCGGGAGGGGAAATTTGCTTGTGAATATCTCTCAAACCATAGAGGTTTGAGTGATAAGACTTTTATATCGTTCTTGACTTCTAGGAATGATTCAAGGTGGTATCGCTTGAACAAAGGCACGAGGGCATAATACACAGATATCATTAGGATTTTCTGCAAATGGTAAGGTAAGTGGGGGGGGGCAGTTTGAGAATATGTTACTTGTACTTTGAATAAAGACAGGGTGATGTACATACCTCAGATCTCTCCAGATCTGCCCTGGAGAGTCTGATTTTTAGTGTTAATTACTGGGTCTCCGTGGACAAAGACTGATTCTCCGGAGGTGGTGAGTTTCCTGTGGAACTCTGCCCACCCTGTTCTTCCCACTTCTCCTCCTTCTCACCCTGTTCCTCCCACTTCTCCACCTTCCCACCCTGTTCCTCCCACTTCTCCTCCTTCCCATCCTGTTCTGCCCACTTCTCCTCCTTCTCACCCTGTTCCTCCTACTTACCCACCTTGTCACCCTGTTCCTCCCACTTCTCCTCCTTCCCATCCTGTTCTGCCCACTTCTCCTCCTTCTCACCCTGTTCCTCCCACTTCTTCTCCTTCCCACCCTGTTCCTCCCACTTCTCACCCTGTTCCTCCCACTTCTTCCACTTCCCACCCACTGCTCCTCCTTCCCACCCTCTGCTTCTCCTTACCACTTCTCCCACTTCCCACCCTGTTCCTCCCACTTCTCCCACTCCCCTCCCGCTTTTCCTCCTCACCGTATTCTGCCCACTTACCAGCCACTTAATGAAACAATGATAAGCCCTGCCCACATAAATAAACCCCATCCCCTTTGTGACGTGAATCGTGCCATTTACATCCCCCGGTTACATCACATGAACTCTCTCCGGAGGCTCAGGAGGATGAAGTTCCCAGGCATGGTGATGTACGAAGAAGGGTTAGAGCAGCAATGTCCAACCTTTGGCCCTTATTTATAAAAACTGAAGTTATGCTGGAGTAAACCAAGTGCACCACAGAGGACAAATAAAAATTCCTAAATTCCCATGCACTTGAATAGCGCTTTTTAACTCCTTGAATGCCAAAGACGTCTCCCATGCATTGCTTTGCAATGTTTGGAGTCCTCTCTAGCATACCAGGGGTTAAAAGTCCAATTTAATTTAACATTACTTTTTTTTTTTGGTACCCTATGGTGTAGTTGGTTTACTAAAGAATAACTCCAGTCTGTGTTTATAAATATGGGCCAAATTTGTTCCCTCCTGGGCTTACAGAGAAGAGTAGAATGAATTGAGGTCCAGAACTACAGTAAATGATGTGATGGACACTCCTCTGACACTCAAATGATAAAACCCCTGTTGGAGACTAGGTATGGACTGCACCATAACAGTCACATCTGCTTCAAAAGGAGCCGACATTGAAATACTCTAGATGGTAGTTGACCTTCAAGATGCACAATGGCAGCTAACAGTTTTGCTTCCTGAAAGGTTTAGCAGCAGCTGAGTATTTCAGCTTTCCAAGTTGACCTTGGTGTAAAGTAAGAGGGGTTTCCACATACACTTTCATTCTTGGCTTCAGTCCTTTGGCTACACCAGGGCTGTCCAAATTCAGTCCTCAAGGGCCACCAACAAGCTAGGATGTAAGGATTTCCCTGATTAAGCACATGTGTGTAAGTCGAATTAAAGAGGCACTACCACCCGACACAATCTTTAGCTTCACTAAGTCCCCATCTGGCGAATAGCTGCTTAGTAGTGCTAGTCGCCAGAATAATTACCTTATTTAATAGATTTCTGCTCTCTTCCTCAGCTGACAGGCAGGACGGAGCACAGACATCTTGCCATTGTGACACCCGTGCGCCTGCGTTGTCAGTCCCAGCCGGGTCTAGGAGGCGTTGCTAGGAGCCATTTGGCTCCGGCTGGGACTGACAGAGCAGGCGCGTTGCCCACAAGGTAATGCCCTGCCCACAAGTCACACCCCCAGCAACACCCCCAAAATAAAAGTGTCCCTCTTTGGCCATGTGCATTGTTGAGAGATATGCAGAAATCCATGTATAGGAACCTTTCTAGCATTCATGGGGATACATAATGTCCAGTTAAGAGCTTTGTAAACTGGTAAATAAAGTGGAAACATTATTTAGACTGGTAAGGAAATCACCCATCATAACCAGAACTATTCACCAAAAGAGCCGCAGTTCTGGAGCAAACCATCTACACCATTGATGATAAATGAACAATTTCCATTGATTTAAATGGGGTTGTTAATCCTCTGAATGCTAGAGAGGTCTCCATTGTATTCTGAAGCAACACATTAGAGACCCTTTTTTTGTGGAGGCACTTGGTTTATTCCTGAACTGGTCCTCATTTATTATAGTTAGCGCTGTGAGCTTTTTTTCTGCTTTTGCACTTCTCTTTTGCTCATTCTAGCTGCTTCTTATTTATTCTATTTAACCCGTTAAGGAACGGCCTCGAGCATATTCGGCCGGCACAAGGACCACAGACCTTTGTAGGGAGAGCGCTGCCATGTTTGTGATGTACACAGATGATTTACATCTCTCTCCCGTTATGTAGGCCTATTAAATACAGCCCCCTTTTATTTTATCCAGACATGAAGAGAGATGCCCCACAGGGAGGGCTAAAGGGCTGGCTGTATGAGCATAGAGGAGGGACAGCTAAGCTTTGCGGTACAGCTTGTACGGCACAGAACAGCCAGAAAGAATAAAGTCTTCATTAAATATATACATTAAGATGTTGAAATGGGGAAAAAAAACACAAGCGCCTTGAGGTCATTGCTAGATATGCAACCTATCAATGAGAACTTTGTTTTGAAAGTTCTGCTTTAAAGGCATGGTCACTGGCCTTTCTTGGCTTGCATACACCCTGTCTGTTTGTAATTAAAGTAAGATTCAAACCCCGTGTGGCTGGTGGGGGTGGTAGAAATAGGCCTATAGAGAAGGCGGGTGGATCCACAGTCTTCTTGGGCTTGTACACACTCACTGCGGGCCAACAAAGCTTGATATTGGGCGAATCTTTTTCACAGAATATTAAAAGTTGTATGTTAGTTGTTTTTAATATAGGTACCCTTAGTATGCAAACTATATGTCTTCCAACTCATTCAATTACAAGAAATTCTCAGGGAATGGTTTTAATCCGGATAGGGTTAAATATACGTATTAGGTCTTGCTTGATATTGGGGTATTGTGATGTGGTGGGCAAGCTTAAACATACTTTGGCCAAACTATGAAACAAAATCCTCATATTTATTAACTTGTATGGAGAACCGCAGGTCAGTTTTCTCTTTGGTCCTGTTACTGGAAGCATTATTCATCCAGCTAAACTGGAGCATTTGTGAGGCAAAGAAACTGTACCTCAAAGGACAGGGCAGATGAATGCCCCCAATTGATTTAAGCCTTTGAGTGCTAGACAGGTTACCTCTCTAGCACTTAAAGGGTTAGATGGGGGGTTAACCTCTTGAATCTTAAAGAGCTCTCTAAAACATTGCTTTGTAATGCTTTGGAGACCCCTCTAGCATTCAAGGTTTAGTCCAGTTTTTTGGCATTATCGTTTTCCTCCCCCTCTGATGCAGTTGCTTTTCCCCAGAACTGCATACGTTTAGGTTGGTAAATCAGGCCCCACATGTCTGGTGTAGTGTCATTGACATTGCTATGGCCAAACCTATAACTCAGAATGTGGGTGTGGTCAGCACAGGAGAGATTCAAAATTTGGCGCTCTGAACAGTAATGTACTCAGCCTAATAAGGAATCCAGCCTTGTGGCACTGTTTTCCTGCCCTCTGTCAAAGACATTGCAGCCAGCCACTGCCAAAAATCCTTGAGGCCTTAAGAAGAAGAAAAAAAAAAAAAAGTTTTGCTTTTGAAAACCCTTCAAAATTGTGCATTTCGTACTTCACCCTTCCCCTAACAGCTAGACATGCAATCACAGAAAATTGGAACCAACCGACTGTTGCTAAAATGGATAAAGTGAAGAAAGAGATTAGTAATTGCCTTGGAATGGAGAAATGTACTGTGCAGTTGAGTGGAAACAGTCTGATTTATTAGAAGTATAGGAATATAAAATGAGAAAAAAAGAAGTCATCCTCTACAAGTCTATAAATTATATATATATATATAATATGTATGTGTGTATGTAGATTGTTTTTTTAGTGTGTGTATGCATATGTGTGTTTATATAATACTAGCAAATATGGCATGGCTTTGCCGTGGGATTTGGCTCCTGTGAATGAATTGTGTAATCACATAATAGCAGACAAAAAAAATCTCAAAATTCACAGCAGGGAGTGTCAAATGGCAGGACAAGGCAGTGCAGTATATTGGTATCTGGCTGACAGAGGGAGAGCAGTGTAGAATGATAGTATCTAGCTGGCAGGAGTGGTGGGAAGGAGAACCGTGTGGAATGCTAGTATGTAGCTGGCAGGAGTGGCGCGAAGGAGAACAGTGTGGAATGCTAGTATGTAGCTGGTAGGAGTGGTGGGAAGGAGAACAGTGTGGAATGCTAGTATCTAGCTGGCAGGAGTGGTGGGAAGGAGAACAGTGTGGAATGCTAGTATCTGGCAGGGACTGGTGAGAGGGAGAACAGTATGGAATGCTAGTATGTAGTTGGCAGGAGTGGTGGGAAGGAGAACAGTGTGGAATGCTAGTATCTAGCTGGCAGGAGTGGTGGGAAGGAGAACAGTGTGGAATGCTAGTATCTGGCAGGGACTGGTGAGAGGGAGAACAATGTGGAATGCTAGTATGTAGCTGGCAGGAGTGGTGGGAAGGAGAACAGTGTGGAATGCTAGTATCTAGCTGGCAGGAGTGGCACGAAGGAGAACAGTGTGGAATGCTAGTATGTAGCTGGCAGGAGTGGTGGGAAGGAGAACAGTGTGGAATGCTAGTATGTAGCTGGCAGGAGTGGTGGGAAGGAGAACCGTGTGGAATGCTAGTATGTAGCTGGCAGGAGTGGCGCGAAGGAGAACAGTGTGGAATGCTAGTATGTAGCTGGTAGGAGTGGTGGGAAGGAGAACAGTGTGGAATGCTAGTATCTAGCTGGCAGGAGTGGTGGGAAGGAGAACAGTGTGGAATGCTAGTATCTGGCAGGGACTGGTGAGAGGGAGAACAGTATGGAATGCTAGTATGTAGTTGGCAGGAGTGGTGGGAAGGAGAACAGTGTGGAATGCTAGTATCTAGCTGGCAGGAGTGGTGGGAAGGAGAACAGTGTGGAATGCTAGTATCTGGCAGGGACTGGTGAGAGGGAGAACAATGTGGAATGCTAGTATGTAGCTGGCAGGAGTGGTGGGAAGGAGAACAGTGTGGAATGCTAGTATCTAGCTGGCAGGAGTGGCACGAAGGAGAACAGTGTGGAATGCTAGTATGTAGCTGGCAGGAGTGGTGGGAAGGAGAACAGTGTGGAATGCTAGTATGTAGCTGGCAGGAGTGGTGGGAAGGAGAACAGTGTGGAATGCTAGTATGTAGCTGGCAGGAGTGGTGGGAAGGAGAACAGTGTGGAATGCTAGTATCTGGCAGGGACTGGTGAGAGGGAGAACAATGTGGAATGCTAGTATGTAGCTGGCAGGAGTGGTGGGAAGGAGAACAGTGTGGAATGCTAGTATCTAGCTGGCAGGAGTGGCACGAAGGAGAACAGTGTGGAATGCTAGTATGTAGCTGGCAGGAGTGGTGGGAAGGAGAACAGTGTGGAATGCTAGTATCTAGCTGGTAGGAGTGGTGGGAAGGAGAACAGTGTGGAATGCTAGTATCTGGCAGGGACTGGTGAGAGGGAGAACAGTGTGGAATGCTAGTATGTAGCTGGCAGGAGTGGTGGGAAGGAGAACAGTGTGGAATGCTAGTATGTAGCTGGCAGGAGTGGTGGGAAGGAGAACAGTGTGGAATGCTAGTATGTAGCTGGCAGGAGTGGTGGGAAGGAGAACAGTGTGGAATGCTAGTATCTGGCAGGGACTGGCGAGAGGGAGAACAATGTGGAATGCTAGTATGTAGCTGGCAGGAGTGGTGGGAAGGAGAACAGTGTGGAATGCTAGTATCTAGCTGGCAGGAGTGGCACGAAGGAGAACAGTGTGGAATGCTAGTATGTAGCTGGCAGGAGTGGTGGGAAGGAGAACAGTGTGGAATGCTAGTATCTAGCTGGTAGGAGTGGTGGGAAGGAGAACAGTGTGGAATGCTAGTATCTGGCAGGGACTGGTGAGAGGGAGAACAGTGTGGAATGCTAGTATGTAGCTGGCAGGAGTGGTGGGAAGGAGAACAGTGTGGAATGCTAGTATGTAGCTGGCAGGAGTGGTGGGAAGGAGAACAGTGTGGAATGCTAGTATGTAGCTGGCAGGAGTGGTGGGAAGGAGAACAGTGTGGAATGCTAGTATCTGGCAGGGACTGGCGAGAGGGAGAGCAGTGTGGAATGTTAGTGTCTGGCTGGTACTGAGGGGTAGGTTTGAGGCAATGCAGAGTTACTATCTGGTTGGCAGGGAGTGGAAGGTGTGAGGCAGAGAAATGTGGTATGTTAGTATCTTGCCATCAGGAAGCGGTATCTGGGTCAATCTATACTGTCAAATTTGAATAAAAAGAACTGTAAAGATTAAAAATGACACATTCTATCCCATACATTTTTGGTGCGTCTCCAAACAAGCACCAGTAAATAACAGGTTATCATAATAAAATAGCCACAAACAACAAGAAATGGCAGAGAAAAATAATGGGGAGATTGTAGAAAGTGGTGCAAACGTGTGTTATTTTCACATACATATGTATAAAAGTGTTTGTACATGCAAAACCCTTTTTTGATCCAAAACCATTTTGTAGCATAATTTTTGGGTGTGACTAAAGTACTAATTTAGTTACTGACTACGCATAAAAAAACTGTTGCATTGTGCAGTTGTTTTAAGATCACTTTTTGCCCCTAATTTGTCCCCCACTATCTAGTTGTTGTAATCACAGTAGTCCGTCTATATAAAAGATGCATAAAAATGTCACAGCACTGAAAGAAAAGTTGCAGAAAATTGCAATCAGAGACTTTTTAGCATGCATGTATAAACCTTATTACAGACATATTTATACCTGTGATCTAGTGCAACCAGCACACTGGACCCGTAATTGCTTTTCCGAAGGGAATTTATTTTATTCATCTCCCCATAGTGAAGTAAATAAATCAATCATGTACCTCTTACCTTATATGTCTTTATCATCTGTCTCCATGCTGTGGTATAAACTGGAGATATAAGCACTAGATTGTGTGCAGGCAGCATGTATCTGCCAGGAGAAACACTATGGTATGTATGTTAACCCTTTGTGTGCCAGATATGCGTGCAGAGTATTTCATTTCACACCCCTTTGGCACACAAAAGGGTTAAACGAGAAATACAACCTTGAAATAAGTGGCTCTAAATTTAGAAGAACTTTCTTAGGAATGTGTCCTTCACACAGCAGTCAGTTATGTAACTGTGTCCCATCAGTCCTTGGACCAGTTCCTGGCAACATCAATGCTGGTCCATAGAATGCTTTAAGTGGCCTTGTGCTTCAGTAGACATAAATGGTTATGGTCCATTTAGAACGGCAGCCAGCTGGTACCTGGCTTCAAAGCTGAGTAACTCTGGTTTATCTATCTGTATTTGTCTATCTATCTGTGTGTATGTGTATATATTATCTTTATAATCTATAAATCCTGCCACAGTCTATAACTGAGAAAGACATTTCTAATTCGCAGAGGTTTTCTTTTCCTTTTAGATAATGTCTTTTAGATAGTCTTTTGTTTGTATTGAAGTGAAAACGAAATGCATAGCTATAGTACACAACAAATACAGGCAACTGTACCGCTCTTCAAAATATGTATGAATAGATTACCCTGACTTCTGTATGAGAGACACCTACAAGGTAGGTCCTTATGTTAAACACCAGGGCTGCTATCATGAGACCCTGTACAATAATAATTTGTGCCCCCTCATGTCATTAAAGAAATACCACCACCCATCTAGATTGTTTTTCCTCCTGTCAGTCATATGATAAGAATAGAGTTTCCTCGCCAGGCAGTCACATACTGTGCCAGGGCCTTGGGAGTATGCACAGTGAGAGAAAGCCCTTCTGTGACCCTCACATATTCTCCTGGGAGCTGCTGTCTGCAGGTGGCCTCTGCTGCTCTACAAATGCCCTTTGGATCATAAGTGTTATATCAGCACAAACCCTCAAACGAACAGGGTCTGGCCCCTGCACAACAGTACCCCTGCCCCCCCTTTAGTGTCAGCCCTGTTAAGAACCAACTATTCCTATTTGTATAATTCCCCTTTAAAGGATTAGAACTTGGCACTCAGGATGTGTACACAAATACAACTGATTAGCAGCTCTGTACCATGTAAGTTATAACTGTAGCAACAGCCTAAATACATGGAGCAAAACAATCACGTGCTTGGATGTTATTATCTAACAATCAAACTGTAGAGGATGCAACTGAAAATACATTTAAAGGACCAAATAAACTTCAGTGTACCTTAAAGAAGCAGAATGCTTTTATCGGATATATATATATATATATATATATATATATATATATATATATATATATATATATATATATATACACAAATCTAAGTGAATCTGGTTCTCTGTCAGAGAGCATGGCTGGAAAATGTTGATTGCCCCCCCTGACTCCTCAGCACGCCCCCTCTGCCACTGTTTAAAAAAAAAAAAAATGTTAGCCACGGGTTTAGCCCCCGGCCTCCACAACCAACAGTTTACAAAACAGTCTTACCTTGTGTTGGGGCATCAGGACCCCTCCTGATGTGTCCCCTCCCCCAGCTACTGATCTCCCAGCCTACTCAGCTGGGAGATCAATAGAGATGACGCAGGGGAGCAAGAGAGCTCTACTGCTTCCATTCTACCTGGACACCCGGTAGGAGTGAGTGGGATCTGTAAACCCTCTCATGTCAATGAGGGAAGGCCACCTACATTGACGTGCAAGGGTTTCTTGATCCACCCCCCCACCCCTACCCCGTTGTAGGAGTATGATGGAAACAGGACAGTTCTCTTGCTCCCCTACATTGCCACTATTTAGTTTAGTTCTTTTTTCTCATTAAACTGCAATTTTCAGTTGTAGTCGCCAGGCGGTGCTGTTGCTATTACTATCAGGAGATGTAGTCAGTGACTCAAGTTCTCCCATACAGTGAATAAACAATCTCCCAGCAGAAAAAGCACATTTTGTTGTAATTTGTGTAATTTTTTTTTTTCCATTAACAACATAGTTAATGCTACCTTAACTCTTTGAGTGCTGGAAGGTTGTACACTGCATTGCTTTTTAACCCTTTGAGTGCCAGAGTGGTACGGAATGCATTGCAATGCGTTCCGTACCACTCTGGCACTCAAAGGATTAAAGTGTTGGACACACCTTTGCCATTGAAAGGGTTATTCTGTGCACATAATCCTAATGGCCACTGTGAATCACTTTCGAGCAGTCTGGTTCCCCAGATTAAAGGGCAACTGTCGTCTGTAAGTTCTCTTATCTGCTGTTCTCTCTAGCAATCAAGGGGTTAAAAGCTCTATTTAAATTGGTGTGCTCCGGGGGTTGTACCTTTTAGATTCCTGCCCTAAGTCCCCATGGGAGTGAAACCATGTGAGCTTCTTGACTAATGTGTTTTAACTGCCTCTCTTGTCACTGTGAATGTGTAACCATAGAAACCAATGTTCCTTTAAAAGCACCTTCGCTAGACAGGTATTATCATATTTTCCCAGATAGAGGGTCACCATGAATTTAAGGCGACCCCCTCCCAACGTTTAATTTCTGGTGCAGTAAAAAATTAAAAATAAAATTAGGGGGACCTTAATTCGCTCTCTTTTTATTTCTTTTCTTTCTTTTTCTTATTAAGTCAAAAGCAGTACTAATCATCACAATGAAGCATCCAAGTCAGATGAAAATATTTAAGTTTGATGATTACTATAGCTTTTGACGGTATAAAGGGAGGTTGTTACTCTCGAAAGCTTGTTCAAAAAATTTAATATTGGTCCAATTAAAAAGGTATAAGATACTGTGATTCTTATTCATTTTGGACTAGTGTACATGTCCATGTGTGATATATATAATATATATCAAATAAACTAACATGAAGATCGACTCTAGCCAGCTATTGAAAAATCATAAGAATTTTGAGATAGCACTGTCTAATCGCTTCATTGTGTAGCAAGACCTTCCAGACACAGGCACTATGAAAAAGTTATAGTAGACACTGCCCATGTTCTCGCACCGACTGTAAAACAAGGAAAAACAGTCTGAGTATTAAAAGAAACAGTTGCCATGATGAAAAAATAAAGAGAAGTGAAGTAAAACGGCGATGTTAGAAACGGGGTTGAATATGTAGAAATGTGCAACACTATAAGGAAGAGCATTAAAGAAGAAACATGGAAGTGTAAAGTCATGCATTTGGGAGGAAACAATCCCAAGGCTACTTATAAACTTAATGGAATCATTTTAGGGGACTCGTTGCTAGAGAAAGACCTGGGTATCCTTGTCAAGTACAAACTTGGAAACAGTGACCAGTGTCAAACAGCAGTAGCAAAGGCAAACAAAGTCCTGTCTTGCATAAAAAGAGGTATTGAAGCAAGAGTGGATAACATTATTTTGCCATTATACAAATCATTGGTAAGACCTCACCTTGAGTATGCAGTGCAATTTTGGACACCGGTTCTGAAAGGATATACTAGAACTAGAGAGGGTACAGCAGAGAGCAACAAAATTAATTAAGGGAATGGAGGACTTGATATATGAGGAACGACTAGACAAACTTGGTTTATTTACTCTAGAGAAAAGACGACTAAGAGGAGACCTTATCACATTGTACAAGTATATAAGAGGTCAATACAAGGATCTCTGCGGTGAGCTATTTATTCCAAGGCCTGATCAGGTGACCAGGGGACACCCCTTGAGATTAGAGGAAAGGAAGTTTAAACTTCAGCAGAGGAAGGTGTTTTTTACAGTATGGTGTGTTAAGTTGTGGAATTCATTGCCCAAAGAGGTGGTTATGGCAGATACAATGGATACATTAAAGAGAAGATTGGATACATTTCTTTCCAAAGGGAACATACAGAGTTATACTGTCAGCAGGCAGATCAGGAATGTCTGATAAAGACTAACTTAATTGGTAGCAGGAAAGCTATAAAATTCTCAGTTACTGGGGTATGAGGAGAAGGTTGGACTTGATGGACTTGTGTCTTTATTCAACCTAATTTACTATGTTACGATGTTGAGTTCATCACAAGGACACTGGAAGATAATCAGGGGCTAAAGGAAGCAAAACAAAAGAATACCACACATAGGAGCCAGTTGTTTGCATTAAAGCCTAAAGATTGTACAACAGCAAAAACTCAACAACAAACACTACAACAAGAGGATGAATTTAATTCTAATCTTTATAAGGATGAAGGCCAATAACTGAATACAGCAGAACCTGCGCCAGAAGTTTTGGTAAAAGAAGTAGGAGCTGCAATAAAATCAATGAAAAATGGCAAAACAGCTGGACCTGATAAAGTTACTATTGAAATGTTGAAAGCTGGAGGTCAACCCTTAGTCAAAGCCCTAGCTAAACTATTCTGAAAATGCCTACTACTCAGTGATGAGGAGGATCTAAAAAACAACTGACCAAGAAGCTTACTGCTAGTGGTCTGCAAGGTTTTCACAAAGGTACTATCAGGAAGAATGGACACAATACTTAACGCGGCACAACCTAGGGAACAAGCTGGCTTCAGGAGCGTTTTCATTACAATGGACCACATCCAGACTGCAACAAGTATCATAATGAATAAAACCTTCCATTATGCATAGCCTTCATTTACTACAAAAAGGCATTTGACTCAGTGTGAAAGCAAGTAATTATTGAAGCTCTGAACAACCAAGGAATAGACAGAGCTTACATCAACATACTGCAATCAAAATATGAAAATGCAAATGCATAAATACAAGTCAACAATGAGAAAGTCCAGATCAAAATAGAAAAAGGAGTCCGACAAGGAGACACAATTTTCCCAAAACTATTTTCAGCTTTTTTTTTAGAAGAAATTTTCCGCAAAGTAAATTGAGAAAAAAAAAGGACTTAAGATAAATGGAGAATACCTACATCACTTACATTTTGCAAACTATATCATACTCTTTGCCAGTAGTAATGAAGAACTGCAAGAACGCATTAAAGAACTACAACAGGAAGGGAAAAATTTTGGCCTGAAGATGAATATCAGCAAAATGTAAGTCCTGTTTAACAAATTTACCATATCAAGGAAAATCACAGTAGATGGACTAGAAGTAGAAAAAGTGGACAAGTATTTTTACCTTGGATAGAAAATGTCAACAGATGGAAACCATGATAGAAATTGAGAGACAAATAAAATTAGGATGGCAAGCATTTGGAAAACTTAGTAGTACTGTCTTTAACCCCTTATGGACCAGTGACAGTCATAGCACGCCACATACTTTTTACTTACAGCGCTCCACCGGGAGCGCTGTAAGTAAACACGGGGTGTAAAAAAAATCGACTGATCCAAGACTGAAGTGATCTCTGTTTAGGCCCCAAAGCGGCGCACCGGTACGAGCAGCAGGTCATGTGTACTGGCACGTCGGCAAGGATCAAAGAGGTGCTTAAGGGAAGGTAACTTCCCTGGACCTCTGGTCCTTAAGGGGTTAAGACGAATTGAAAACTTTGCCTCAAGCAAAAGGTTTTTGACCAGTGTGTCCTCCCAGTCCTTACATATGGCTGTGAAACATGGACACTGAATGCCAAAGCCAGACAGAAATGTAAGGTTACACAGAGAAGTATGGAGCGACAAATTCTAAGCATAACAAAAAGACCAAGAAACGTGTGCATGGATTCATCAGCAAACAAAGGTCTATGATGTAACTGAAAGAGTAAAGCACCTGAAATTATGATGGGCAGGCCACATAGCAAGAAGACATGATGGTAGATGGACCAAATTCGTTCTGGAATGGATTCCACTTGATACTAAACACCCAAGAAGACGACCAAAGAAAAGATGAGTAGAGGAAATTGCCAAATTTGTTGATACACAATGGCAACAAAAGGCACAGGACCAAAGTTTTTGGATGCCTTCATCCTGCAGTTGATCAACAATAGCTGACTATGATGATAGCTATATAATATAGACAGTAAGGTTTATTTCCTACTAAGTTGTACAAGGCTACTCCCACTTCTGGAAGATACATTGTTCAAAGGTTGCTACAGTTTAATCTATGTTTTTTCAAAAATAAATGGTTAGTGACAGCATCACCTAGTTTCCACATAGGCATTTCTATTTCATTCATGGGCGAGCCAAGTCTTAAGCTGCTCATCAAAGAACATGGTGGTAGCAGCTCCACCATGTCATTACTGCTTGAGTTGTAATAATCTTTCACCAAAGCATCTACCAGCAGTGGGAATACACTTGTTTTACTGAGCAGGAAACACCCTGCATACATGTGTACAATACATGTATATATGTTTCATACTCATCTTTACTGCACCTTTAAAGATGTATGGGATACACACGCATATATATATAATATATATACATATGCACAGGGCTCAAAATTGCCACTAGCCAATGGCGAGTGAAAATTTAGCCCTAGTGAGTAGAAATTCATCCCTGATGGGTATGTTTTGGCTTGCTTTTCAGGTCTGGCTAGTAACAAAGGTCTTAAAATTATAAGCCCTGTGTATGTGTGTGTGTGTATATATATGTGTATATATATATATATATATATCCTATAACATAAAGTGATTGCATTGCTCCCTGTGAATGTAACCGCACATGCGCAATAGAGACTGTGCATGTGTGGTTTCGCTCACAGGGTGCTTCGCTGTGAGCCGTCTGGAGCTCCCCGTTGAGGATCAGCGCGTTTGGCGAGAGACTCGCCTGAACGCGCTGATCCGGAGCGGGGAGCTCCGGACGTCTCACCGCCTGTCTCTGCTCCAGGGCCGGATGCATACTAGTGTGTGTATATATGTGTGTATGTATGTGTATATATATAAATATGTGAAGTGCTTGTTTTCCTTTAACCCTTCGAGTGCTAGAGGGGTACAGAGAGCATTGCTCTGCAATGCATTGCGTACCCCTCTGGCACTCAAAGGGTTAAGTTAAAATAGCCTTGTTCCATTTCTGGCAGGAAGAGCAGTGGATTGATAACTGCTCTAGCCTGATCCCTTGTGTTCGTGTTCTCAGAGAAGAATGTGCATCTGTATATAGACCTCTCCAGCACTGACAGTTAAAGTATAATTGGTTTTATATAGTCATTCCTTTGTACTGAGTCAGGTCTTGTAGACGTTTTTCCAGTCTGGGGCTAAATATTCTCGGACGTGAAACAAAACCGTCGAAAGTATGGCGGGTATCCTCCTCCTCCTGCTGCTGCATCATCAGCAGCAATTGGAAATATACTACTATTCCATTTGTCTTATGTCAATCAAAGCATGTCATGGGTGAGACAGAGGAATTTATATATACGTCAGCCATATGTAACATTTAATTCCTCAAAGACTGGAGGGGTGCACATCAGATTGCTTTGCAATGCATTTCACACATTTCTGGTTCTCAAAGTGTTAAATGTAAGTTCAGTAAAGAAAGCAATGGCCTGCCTTACAATGTCTGCAGAAAATCATGGGCCTAGTCCTTAAAATAAAGAAATAAAGAAGTGAACAGTATGGTATATTTAATACAGGGCATTCATGTGTCCTAAACATTGGTATTTGAAAGGCTCAGTAATGACAGGAATGGAAAGAAATTAAGGGACTAAGTGCAGCGTAAAGAAGCATTTACATCATTTCCTAAGGACTGAAAAGATGGTATCAGGGGAAGATAAATAAATAAATCACATATTGTGTGTGTATCTATATAGCTTATATATATCCATCCTATATAATAATTTGCTAAATCGTGTGTAACGCCGTGACATGCGCAGTAGACACTGCTGCGCGTGCTACAGTCATGCGCAGTAGAGACTGCCCGCGCCGCGGCTGATACAGAGCTGGGCGCTCCGAAGTCGTGGCGCGGTCAGTCTCTACTGCGCGTGACTGGCCTGTGACCGGGTGGCAGTGGCATTGTGGCCCGTTTAACGGGCTGTTCAACTAGTATATATGTATATATATATATATATATATATATATATATATATATATATATATATATGTGTGTATATATATATATATATATATATATAAATCATCCATTAGAAGTAAGGAGAAAAAAAAAAAAAGCAGAAAAGATTTCTCAATAATCCAAATGTATATAAATGTATATATTTATAATGTATAATATAAAATATATACAGGTGAAAGGGATGGCAGGAGACGAGAACAGGAGTGGTAAAAGGGAGGGGGCGGTAAAGGAGAGCATGAACTGCAAAAGAGATTTTTGTGCAGGTGAGTAGGAGCAACAAAAGGGAGGGGGGAGGGAAAGATGTAAAGCAGGAGAAGGCAAATGGGAGGGTGCGAGGCAGAGAAGAGTGGCCATGTTCCTGTCCTGATTTGGACAGGGGTGGGGGGGGGGCATGTCTAATCCTTTCCAAATCACAGCTCCAGAGGGCATGTTCCTGTGCAAGTCGTGGAGTGACTGCCAGGGACACAGGAACACTTTATTATATATATATATATATATATATATATATATATATATATATATAATATATATATATAATACTAGTTGCAAAGCCCGTATACACGGGCTGATCTGGAGCGGGAAGCTACGAATGGCTCACAGCCTGTCTGTGCTCCCGGCTCCTGGGCAGCAGTGGAGGCACTGGGTGACAGTTTGTCACATAGCTGCCTCCGGTGCTCCCCCGGTGCTGGGAGCACAGACAGACTGTCAGCCTTCCGGAGCTCTCCGCTCTGGATCAGCCCGTTCTGCGAGTCCCCACTGCGCATGTGCGGTTACGCACACAGTGAGCGACGCATTCTATGACTTTGTTATAGGAAATATATCCTATATGATAATCATAATATGGCTAAGTGATCCTGCTCTCCTATAAAGTTATACATAAAGACACATTAAATCATAGATCTTTTGTCTCCTCCACATGCCACTATACTTACATGAATTTTGTCCTAGGAGTATTTTACCCCTTGGGTGCAAGTGATATCTGTAATACCTTATTTGATGAGATTTTGTCTCTAGTATCCAAAGTGTTAACTAATTTCATTTTTTTTAAATAGCTGCCTGCTGCCCATGGTTCCCTTCTTGAAGTGACCTCTTAGAGTTTCAGATTCTTCCTTCTGCCCCATTAGTCTGTAAGGTGCAGCTGCTGTGGAATGTCGTCAGAGACTGAACTGCTGGCTGCTACTCTTTTCCCAGCTAGAAACTCATAATGTAATGCAGTATATTGGATATCTGTATGAGCTGTCACTTTCTGATTGGCCCTTTGAGTGCCAGGAGGATGCGGAATACTTTGCTTTACAATGCGATCAAACTCCTCTTGTACTCAAAAGATTAAATGCTCTTGAGTTTACTAAATATACCAATTCATTTTAAAAGCTCCATCAAGGGAGGAGTGGTAAACTCTCCCAGCCTTTTGCTGACCGTTATGTTCTACGCTTTAGTTAGACTATGAAGACTTTAGCTCTCAACGGACTCGCCAGAGCTTCAGAGACCAGTCAGCGAATATTCATAAAAGAATCCTTCTTTATTTTTAACTTAAAGACATTAATTACTAGTAATATTGAGGAGGTAACAGATATATCGATTTGCCTAGCGAGTTTCATGAACGGAACTTCACTTAATCATAGGCCTCAATATTACTTGTAATGTTTTTAAGTTAAAATTAAAGGATGATTCTTTTATGAATATTCACTGACTGGACTCTGAAGCTTTGCTGAGTCAGTTGAGCACCCTCGCACTGTGCCTTCTCGTCTTCTGGAATCTTGCTGGGATTGACAGGGGCCTCTCCGGATTGCCACATCATAAGTGACTGGGTGAGTTTGCTATAATTATAGCATCAGTATTGTCTGATATCTTCTTTGAATTAAGTTGCAGCCGTTTTGTTTTTCCTGTTTACATATGGTGGCTTTAGCTACGGTACTTAAAATACTCAGTTTGCTGCTGTCATAATGGAACTGTGCCTTCTAGGACAATCCTATATAATAATTCGCTAGGATGTTTGTCAGAAGCCGTCATGCACAGCAGAGACTGCCCGAACGCACAGAATGCTGTGAGCACGGAATGTTGGAAGTGTAAGAATGCTGGGAGTTCTGTGCTGGTAGCATTCTGTGCTTTCGGGCAGTCTCTACAGTGCATGACTGCATCGGCGGCAGGACGCAGAGCAGGACCGGCCTCTTAACCCTTTGAGTGCCAGAGGGGTACGCAAAGCAGTGCGTTGCGTACCCCTCTGGCACACAAAGGGTTAACATCACCCGTGTACACGGGCTTTTACACTAGTATTGATATAAGTAACGTAGTATCTTAAAGGGAGAAATTGTCAAATCTGTGGTTTTATTTTTTTCCTACACTATTATATGGATAGGTTGGTTTCTGTGTGATCTTTTCTTTGGAATGAATATCCCCATATCCTTTACAATAATATAGAGTATGTTGGGGTTTCCTATACCATTGATCAGTAATAACAGTATGTATGTATGTATGAATGCATGTACCTTCCCTTCATATTGTCTATAGGCTGTCGGGTGGGAGTTGCCATCATGGTCAGCTATCCAGCGTTGGATCTGAAGTAGGAAACAAGTGACATTTCATTGGGTTAATTGGTTAAAAATAAATAAAAGCAGGAGTGGTTAGTTGTTAAGCTTCTAGCTTTTGGGAACATTTCCACCAACAACTGAATGTTTTAACAATTGATTACTCATGAATTAAACCTTTGAGTGCCAGAGGGGTATGCGACACATTGGTTTGCAATGAGTTGCGTGCCTCTCTGCCACTTAAAGGTTCCAGCATATATTACTATAAGAGGACATGAGCTACAGACAGAGTGTGGAAGACTCTGTAATAATGCATGTAATTACTACTTTACAGAAAACATGGACCAGCCTTCCAGTGGATGTGGCATAATCTCATATTGTAGGGAAATTAAATAAAAAATCCATGGGGTATACTAAAGTCTATTGTGGGAACTTTGTACGAATGTGCATTTCAATGGTGTAAGAAAATGAACAGACTTGAAGAACCAGTTGGTTCTGTAGGAAAGGGTATGGACCCATGATGTTAAAATAAATATATATATATATATATATATATATATATAAAAAAAAATTGTGTAAGTACCCAAAAATGCAATTTCTTTTAATTTAATATTTACATACTAGTTTAAAAGCCTGTGTACAAGGGCCACAGTGCCACCCAGCAGCCTCAGCTTGTGCCCGGAGCCTCTCTGCTCACCAAGCGTTCCCAGGGAGGTGCGCAGAGAGGACTCTGGTCTGAATTCGGAGCGTCCCGCTGGTTTGCAAGCACACGTTGTAGACCATTCCAGTGAAGTATTTCTTTCCAGATATCGCTATTTCGGCTCTGCTGAAGTGCTGCCGGCCAGTCCCCGGACCAGGATCTCGTGATGTCTGCTAGATGCTGACATCAGTAAAAGGGGAGGGAGGGGGGAACTTTATCACTGTATGTCTCCCGGACTGACATCAGTTGGTTTATTTTTTTTTAATATCTACAATATTACTTTTTATTAATACAAGACATTACTAACCCTTTAACGTATTCTTCAGGTGCATAAATTGTACAGCCAAATTGCCTATAATTTATATTAATTGTTTTTTTTTTTGATCTTCAGCTTCACTTTTATGTTATTGACAGTGATTTTGCAGAATTTCTCTTTCCCGAGCCTTTTCTTTTTGCTAGACCATAAAGCACGATGTGTAATAATACAATGTTGCAGTCTCCTTGCAGCACTGAATGCTTTGCAGTGTGTTGTGTACTCCTCTGGCACTCAAAGAGTTAAAGGTATGATAAAGAGTCTGTCACTTCTCTATTGTGATACACTAGTAAATCTCTGCATTAACGCGCTTATTTTGGTGGTTTTAGTACATCGGTCTCAGTGAACAGGTAGATGTCCAGCACATAGAGCTGTCTTTATGTGTGTGTGCATGTTAAATGGAAGATTTAGCTTCCAAATTAGGTTTCAGCAATTTGGATCATTTGAACCATGTGATTTTCCTTGCACTGAGTTCTCCGAAAGGGATCTTGTACTTGTGATGTACGTTGGAGGACACAATTATTTATGGCACTTGTGTATCCTGTGAAGGCAGCTGTTGCCATTTAAGCAATTCTAATTGTTGACTTGGACACACTGTCCTCACATGACCAAAAGAAAAATATTAGAGGACCAAATATAGTTTAACCCTTTAGGATCATCAGGGTGTTGTTTCGCACACCCCTGTAGTCCTAAACCCTTTGAGTGTCAGACCGGTATCCAGTGCTTGGCATTGCAATGCTCTGGATATCTGTTTGGCAGTCAAAGGGTTGAGGGATTAACCCTCTGAGTGCCAGAGAGAAAACCAGCGCACTGTGTTGTATACCTCTCTTGCACTCAAAGGGTTAAAGGAACAGTAAACTTTTTTTTTTCCTCCTTTTATATGAAAAAATGTGTATTCCCGTAAAACACGGATGTTTCCGCTGTTTGGAGACTTCCAGTTCTTATTGCTCAACTTTATCGTAAATAAATTCAATAAAACTTTTTAAAAATCACCTTTCCAAGTCCTCCTGTGACTTGATTTTACTTCCGTATCAAGTTTTTCCAGCCTTCTTTTGGGAATGGATAGGTTTTTGCTGTCTAAGTGTAAGGGGATGAGAGGAGATTTTCTGGACATGTCAGTAATTAATTATACAGCTTTATTTGACAAAGTGAGAGTACAGCCGAGATTAGATTCCCCAGCTACTAACTAAAAATAATCTCTAAAATCGCTAAATTGATTGTAAAACATAAATCACAATTTATAGGCAGTTTAAATAGGTACATTTATGTGTCGATGACAGGTCTACGTTAATCAAACTCTTAGCAACAGCACTAACTGATGGCAAAGGTTATTTGTTTTTTTACATAGTCCACTGTATGGGAAAGGTTGAGTCATAGACTATTACTGTCTGTGGAAAATGGTAAAAACAATGGAAAATTGTACTGTAATATTAAAAATAGTTTGTGTTCTAATAACTTTTTAATGATAAATCTTCTAGCAATGGGAATATCCTTTCTTTGGTCAGGAGAAAAATAATGTTTATATATTACCAAAAAAACAGCATTCGCTGGACTCTAGATGAGTACAAAAACCTTAACCCTTCGAGTGCCAGAGAGGTATCCAACGCATTGCGTTGGATACTTCTCTGGCACTCAAAGGGTTAGCGTTTATTGTGTGGTGAACTGTTGGGCACTCACTGGCACCCTTTCCCAAGGTGAGAACCAAAACAATAAGCGTCAGCTGCGGCTGATACAGTGCATCTGGGGTATTACGCATGACTGCGTTTTTACAAACTTTTTAGCGAATTATTATATAGGATATAAATAATTTATTTTACGTCCAAAATGTAACACAGGTTCCATGGCGATACGGAGAAAGCAAGCCGGATGGCAAGGCCATCCTATTCGTTTTTTCTTAGGGTTTTATTCTTCTCATCTTAGATGTGGGGCTGTATAATCCACCCATTAGGCAAGTAACCATCACTGGGCTTCACTGGAGTTGGATTGCCCAGTTCACAGGTGCAATGCAGTACAAGAGGGAATAGACAGTACAAAACAATCAGAGGGCCTGCTCGTGAGCACTAAGGTGGTGTTTGCGCGCAAGTGTTGTGTATATCTGTCTATCTATCACATATATATCTGTATATCTATAAACAAATGCAATATAGGGAGAGCGCTAGTTTTCTATAGAATACAGTATATATATTATAGATAACAATAAAATATCTGCTGATCATTCAGATCAAATTGGCATATAGAAAACCTACAGATTAACATACAATAATATAACAATGTGTCTAAAACTTATATAGCGCTATATAGTACAGTGAAATAAGATTTCACTAAGAGCTCATTAAAAAAATAGTTCCAGAGGGGAAAAAAAAAATTCAACACTTTTAAAATGCAGTAGGATGGTAAATGTGGGGTGTTAAAGGAATACTTGCGAAAGTTCAGTAGATTGCGGGCAGGTATGTTGTAGATGGTAACAAAGTCCGATATGCTCCCGTCCTAGATCCCTTTAAAGGGATAGTAATACTTTGTTTTATCTTTATTTTATTTTGTAGGCATTAAAAAAACATGAAGAACGATATGTCTTATCTCTCAAACCTTTATGGTTTGAGAGATATTCACAAGCAAAGTTTCCTCTCCTGCCCCTTTTACCTAGTGTAAGCCATCTCTTCTCAGATGTGGAATGCAGTCCATAGACCAGACAGATAACAGTAGGGGACAATCTTCTTCCTATGAGAACAATGAAAACCCTGCCCCCCTTGACAAGTTTTTCAGGTTTTTCCCTTATCTTAATTGAAGATTGTCCCTCTCTGCAGTCTACCTGGGCACCTCCCTTCTGCTCTGGCTGAGCAGTGTTACATCAGTAAAAGGGGCAGGAGGTGGATACTTTGTCATTGAATTACTCTTGAACTACAACTCTGACAGAATTGAAATAACACTCTCCAAAGTCCAAATACTATGATGATTAATTAGAGCTGCTTTTATTATGAAACATTACTATCCCTTTAAGGACTTGCAGTGGCTCTATGAAGTCTCCTATCAGGGGCAGAGATCAATGGGGTAGATGCGATTGTCTCTTACACTCCGTGTCTCCCCCGTCCAGTAAGTAGTGAAGGTTTGTAGAGCAACAAGTAGATCTATATGCGGGCAGTAAATAACCGGACACAGTGCACAATACTGTTGCAGGGCATCTTAAGTGCCAGTCATTAAAGGTGAGCACCTCCTATTCAACGTAAATGCAAGTATATATCAAAAAGTCTCTGGTAGATGCAATACTGGCTATAAAATATATAAAATGACACAATAGGGTCCAGTAGTCATGTATAATATTTGTCCCAGAAGAAGTACCACGCAGGTACAAAACACTTTGGACTACTAGACCCTATTGTGTCATTTTATATATTTTACCCCAGTACTACAATTTACTGCCACCACCAAGACTTTATATCTGGGCATCTTGGGTTACCCCAAACACAACAGAATACAGTATAAAATCACCTTAATAATCAGACATATATAATTAGTAATGTGTGATACCTGAGCTTCCTTCAGAGTAGTGAGTTCATATTAGAGAACCGAGACAAGAGCTGATTAATTGAACATTTAATCTGAATTTTTTCACATTGCTGGTTACAAAAATACAGAAATAATGGACATATAGAAACAAAGATTACACATTGGCAAAACAGTCCATAAAATGAAATGGGAGAAACACAAGAAATCCTTAGATACAATTACCGATATTTTAAGAGTCCTTGTAGGAACTTCAGATGGTATTTCCCCCTTCAGCTGTTACAAAGAAATTAATGTTTTTTATCCACAAACCCATATTAAATAGGAGTCCACAGCTGCTTCTAAGAGGCCAGACCCCCTGGGTGTTACCTGGGAGGGTCAGGGGTTTGGCCTGACAGTTTACGGCCCACTCAAGTCAGACCTGTCAGGGATGTTACTGCAGAGTTCTACCTGAAAAATCATAAGGCTTCCCAAAATGGAACCCACAGCACACCTCTATAATGTTTAATAATCATATTCCTCATATCTGTGTGAATATCTGGACACCAAACATGCAGGGTCTAACTGGTTGCAAAGTGGCTATTCTTGTAACTCATAGCAGGAACACCTCCCCTGGCAGGTTTGGTACCCACCAAAAGGATAAAAACATTTTGAACCATTTTACACTATATATACACATGTTCTCCCTATTTCATAATATATGACTGTCCCCTGGATTAACTCCATCAAAGCAGAGGGCCCAATACTTTTGTATGGCACTCTATATGTCCTGCTCTGGTGATTCCTATCTACTCAGCTAATTTTATGGCCTAGGACTGGTGCACTTTGAATAACATCCAAATACAAAACAAACAAACAAACAAATTACACAAACCCAACTCATGCCTTGGCATGGCACTATCTATCTGTCAGTCTGTCTGTCTGTCTATCTATATATCTATCATTCACTATGTTTATCAGATATTTATCTATCTATCTATCTATCTATCTATCTATCTATCTATCTATCTATCCTATTTATTTAGAGACAAGAGAAATAAAATTCCCAATTAATAAAATGGGGCTTTTATCCTTCTTGAACAGTAGCGAGGTCTCCCGCACCTACTTCTTTAGCCTTGCTTGCATTCGAGTGTTATATGCCCCATTTAAAGCAATAGACCACCTTATTTATCCCCGTGAAGCTGTTGGTTTCCTCCAGAATTGCATGTTTTTTGTTTGTTTGTTTTTTTTTTTAAACAAATTTTATTAGAGAGCTACATAACATAGTGGTGCATTATAAAGAACTACAGGGGGCATTCTAAAGCAAACCAACTTCATCATAGGGAACACATTAATATATCCAAAATTTTCTTTGATGTAATTGTGGCTTTTAACCTGTTGAATACTAGAGACGTTTCCAATGAATTGTGAAACAGTTGGCTAAAGACCTCCCTAGCATTCAGTGATTAAATGGGGATTTTTATTTTTCCCTGTGTGTTATACTTGGTTTGTTCCAGAAATACTTTTTTTTCTTTCTGTGTAACGTCCTACATGTAATCCCTTTAAGGTGCAGAGTGGGGAACAGTGCACTGTTTAACAATGCATTGCAGCCCCCTCTGGTCTTTTAAGATCTAAGAAGGCTGAGAGACATGATTGAAACTACAGTGGAAGCAGTAATTGTCTGTCGAAAAGCCTATCTGGTCTGCTGGTAAAATGCAGACTGAGTAGTTCCCAGAATTAAATCCTGAGTGTCCCTGAAGAGTTTTCATCAGATCAGTCATTCTCTTCAGTTGTTCTCAGTTTCATAAATGATTAATAATTTATGATTGAAAATAGTACAGATTATTTTTTTCTTTCAGAACCAGCATAGCTATAGAAGACTCAGGGAGCATTCTGTTCAGTGAGGAAAAACACCTTGTCTGACTAAAGCTATGCAGCAGTGGTGGGACCCTGGAGCCGTCTCTCTCACACACACACACACACACACACACACACACACACACACACACACACACACACACTTATACCTTCTTATTTTGGATTTATTGTATATTTCCTGTTCCACCTTAAAAAGACTTGACAAATCCTTGGGGCTAGGTTGCTATGTCACCTGTAAATTGCATTCTGGTGTGTAGATTTACCAGGCTACAGTATCCTTTTTTAATGCTTGTTTCCTAGTCCTCAAAATATCAAACTATTAACCTTTTGGTTTACTGCATGTGAGGTATTCCTGAGGTTGGCACACATTTGCCATTAACCTCTCATTGGCCAATCTCGGATTCAAATGATGGGGAGGATTCAAATGATGTGAGAGCATGGATTCTACATTGCCTTGCTTCTCAGTCTTGATCTTTGGAGAACTTAGGGGATACTTCCCCCACAGAGCACTTGCTATGATAAGACCTTGTATCTATGTCTGGTACAAATCATAGGCAGACAACTGTGTATCTGGTGCTGTGCTGTTTGTTTGGGAGTGTGTGAAATTATCCTATATAATAATTCGCTAGGATGTCATGCTGCTAAGCACAAGTGGGGAAAGTCAGGTAATGCCATGGGAGAAGATCACTGGCACCGTGATAGTGTACTACTCCTTATGCTGACTGGAGCTAAAGCTAGCACCCGTAGGCTGTCTGTGACTCACCTTCCCTACTCCTTTTCCTCCCACCTTCTTCCCTCTTCCACATGCTATGTTGTTGTCTTTCTAGTAACTGGAGACTGGTAGAGTAAATATAACACCTTTATTGGCTAATTGGGTGGCTGTAGGATGTATGCTTTCAAGCTTTCTTCTTCAGGCACATGTAGAATGGGTTCACTTTTAAAAGGTCGCATGCAAAAGAGCGTGCAACCTTTTAAAGCATGCACCATGTCCCCATGATGGAAATGGTGACCTGAGAATCTCGCAGTGCGAGATTCTCAGGTTGCGCTATGAAAAGTCACAATCTAGTGTCATGTCTATTAATTCTGTTTCCCTCTGCCTCATCCAGACTCACAACCCAGCTTTGTGCCCGCAGATGTCCGTCTTGCTCTTCCTCCTCATCAATGGCGCACTCTTTGTGCAGGAGCCCGGAAGCAACACCAAGGTGCACAGTTCATTTGTATATGACAGCAGTGTTAATGAGGGCTGCTCTGGGCTCTCTCCCTCTCTGCATGCAGACTACAGAGCAGAGCACGCAGAGAGAGAGGGAGAGATGAACACTGCTGGAAAGCTCATAGCCTTTGAGTAGGAAGAGCAAGACAGACCTGCGGGCACAAAGCCGGGTTGTGAGTTGGGATGAGACAGAGGGAAAAAGAATAAGTAGACATGACTCTAGATTGCGACTTTTCATAGCGCGACCAGAGAATCTTGCACTTTATAATAATAATAACTAGTATTTATATAGCGCCTTTCTCCAAGTGGGACTCAAATCGCTTTCAGCGCACGCTCTTGGAACTAGCCAAATCGGCAGCTGAAATAATAGATGTTATTATTACCCAATCAATGGTAATCATTTTATCGACCTCGGAAGGATGAAGGGCTGAGTTGACCCTGCCGGGATTCGAACCTACAACCTTGAGGTTTGAACAGACTCCATAATCAGGGAATTTACCACTGAGCTATCTTTCATGCACTGAT
This sequence comes from Rhinophrynus dorsalis, assembly GCA_037306005.1. NCBI lineage: Eukaryota > Metazoa > Chordata > Amphibia > Anura > Rhinophrynidae > Rhinophrynus > Rhinophrynus dorsalis. Next base: position 451,959,253 of record CM074723.1, read on the forward strand.
TGTCAGGTCGCCATTTTTTATCATGGCGACATGGTGAATGCTATAAAAGGTTGCACGCTCTTTTGCGTGCGATCTTTTAAAAGGATACCTGTAGAATGAATGCTGAATACAAAGCACATTATAACATTCATTTTAGATATCTCTGAAGTCTCTTCCAGTCCCCTGCTTTTGCTATGGCTAATACAGTACAACCCTTTACCTATATTGTCTTTCTAATAACTGGAGAACTAAGAGCCACAAAACTGCTCTGGCTTATTATCATAAATTATTTTGATTTGTTTCCCTTAGAGTAGACTTGCCAGTTAAGCTTGATCTGCAGTGTGACCCTCTGTGCATGCAACAGGTGAGCAGAATGGGGGGTCTAAAAGAGACCCCCGATGCTCCTCTGGTGCATCTATACGTCATCACCCAGGGCAGTTTCTTCTTCTGATTGATGTAGGTCCCCCATAGACTAGGGGCGTCCAAATTTTTCAGTCGTGGCCAAATGATCACAAAGCCATAAGTGTGAGAGCTGCATTTTTTTTTTTTTTTATTTTATTTCAAACGATGGTAAACTATAGCCTGTCGGCTATGCAAAAATATGGATTTCTTTATTTATTGATCAGTGACAATACTGATAGTTAACAGACATCTTTTTGTGTACTGTGACGCAGGGGATTAGGTATTACGGGCCTAATAGTTTGTGTGCTAGCTAATTAGGTAAGAAATATTTTTTTTTATAACATCTGTGTGCGGACCACACCCACGGGAGACATTTTGGACTCCCAACCATAGACCCGTCTGTACTGGGCTTGAAAGCCAGACATATCAGGGCTGTGAGGACTGTACACACAACCCAGAAGATAGTGACTGGGAACCATGATTAAATGTGCATAACGCAAAACGCGTAGATTTGGTGTGCTAGCTTACATCAATCGACCTGTAGTATGTGAGTCATTTGTCTGTGTCTTGTATATCATGTTGATTTTAATCATTTTGAATAAACTTTGATGCTTACTGCTGTTTCGCTATGTGCTCAGTATTGCAACCACTGTGCATTATGTTCATGGGAACAGACATGACTCTCTATAATAGAACTCCGCTACCTTAACCCTTTGAGTGCCAGAGAGGTACACAATGTGTTGCCTACCTCTCTGGCACTCAGAGGGTTAAACTCCTCCCTCTAAAGGGATCCTTGGAAGCCACCAGGGGTTATGTAACAAAGAAACAGTACTAGGGTTTTAAAAATCCGCACAAACTTGACTTATAACTTCCATTAATATTTTCTGCCCAGAATAAAATAATTGGGGTGTGTATTGTCAGGTTGTGTTTGTGCTTTTTTTTGTTATAAAGAACTGTAATCTTTGGTTTTTATCTTCAAAAAAGAAAAAAAATTGTGGTGATTACATTTGTTTTTCTTAGTTAGTGAAAAAGAATTATTTCATTGAAATGGTCTTCTACATGTGTTTGGTTTACAACCACATGTAGAAGACGTTTCAATGAAACAGTTATTTTTTACTAACGCCATCTCGGCTCAGCTGCAGAGCTGCCTGATGAAAGTCAGACCGGATATCCCTGCAGTGAGCACAGTGCTGACTTCAGGGAAGGGGGAGGGAGGGGGGAACTTTGCATTTGGTTATCTCTCAAACCATAAAGGTTTGAGAGATGAACCTGGGGACAATTCTTTTTCAAACCGCTACAATATGGGGAATACTAATGTTAAAGTATTACTATCCCTTTAAAGATGATGTCACTGTGTATTTGCACTGCTCCAAGAATTGGCTCAAGCGAGCAGTGATTCACTTTGTCTATTTTAGTTTAAATTGCTTGTTAAGACATTATATAATCCGGGTGATAGTTGGATTCACTTTCTCTTTGAACTTCTGTTTGGTTAAATATAACAGTAAAGACATCAACAGTAAACACACTCTCATCAAGCGGAAAAGGAATTTGCTGTGATCCCTATTCCTCATTTTGATTATAAAAATGTTAAAATTGCATGAATCTATCATTATTTAACCTTTTGACCAAGAAGTGCCCAACAGATTGCAAGCAATGTGTCTGACACCACTGGCATACATTGCAGAGCAATGCGTTTTGTACCCCTCTGGCACTCAAAGGGTTAAAAGGATATCCTGATAGAACTGCTCTACACATTTTGTAATTTACATACTGAGACCAGTTTGACATCTGTATTGTTATTTAAAGGGATAGTAACAGTTTGTTTTATCTTTATTTTATTTTGTAGGCATTAAAAAAACATGACGAACGATATAAGTCTTATCTCTCAATCCTTTATGGTTTGAGAGATATTCACAAGCAACGTTTCCCCTTTCCCCTCACTGACCAAAACGGTCAAGTCTGCCATCTAGCTGTCAGATTTGGAATCCGGTCGGTGGACTGGCCGTGGCTCTACAGCAGAGCCGAGATTGCAAGATATAAGAAGAACTACTTCATTCAAATAGTCTACAAAGTGTGCCTGGTTTGCAGGCCCACTTTTTAGACCCTTGCAATGAAATAGTTATTTTTATATCTTGCGATATCGGCTCTGCTGAAGAGCCACCGGTTGATCTGCAGACCGGTTTCCAAGTCTGACAACTAGATGGCAGACTTGACCGTTTTGGTCAGTGAGGGGAAACTTGGCATGTGAATATCTCTCAGACCATAAAGGTTTGAGAGATAAGACTTATATCGTTCTTCATGTTTTTTTAAATGCCTATAAAATAAAATAAAGATAAAACGAAGTATTACTATCCCTTTAAACCTAGGGTACCAAATAGGTAGATTGTGATCTACCAGTAGATTGTTAAGTGGTTAAATGCAGACTGCAAAACCTAATTGGCACTGTGACCAAATGGGGACTATGTGGAAGAAAATATTTGCGTTTTTAATTTTGAGAGTTAATATTGTCACAATCTGAATGCATATTAATCCTCTGGTGCTTGAGGGACAGATTCCTGTCACCTACTGAGCATTATAAAAATATTCACCCATACAGTGAGTTTATCAGATATGTGTCTGCTTTTAATGTTTAATTAATGACATATTAATGTGCTTGTCCTGTCAAAGTTGCACTATGGAGACATCCAAAAATGCCCATTGATTTAAAGGAGGCTTTTACAGTCATTAAAGTGTTAGTAATACCCAAAATAAAGTGTATTCTATATGGTAGATTTTACAAAAATAAAGTATTTGCAGAAAGTCCTATCTTTATGGTTTGAGAGATATCCTCCACTACATTTCCCCCTCTCCTGACGTCAGCTATAAAGCTGACAGAAGGAGATCTGTGTCGGCTGACACGAGGAGGCTCTTCAGCAGAGCTGCGATAACGATATTGAAAAATAATTACTTCATTTGAACAGTCTACAAAGTGTGCTTGCAAACCAGGCACACTTTGTAGACCATTCCAATTAAGTAATTCTTTTCCAATAATGCGATTTCGGCTCTGCTGCAGTGCCGCCGGCTGGCCCCCGCGCCGGGATCTCTTACTGTCAGCACAGCGCTGACTTCAGGAGAAGGGGAGTGAGGGGGGAACGTTAGCTGAGGATAACTCTCAAACTGTAAAGGTTTGAGAGATGGGACTTTCTGCAAATACCTTATTTTTGTAATATCTACCATATACAATACACTTTATTATGGGAATTACTAACCTTTTAATCAGAAAGGTCTCAAACACCTTTGCCTCTCAGTGCATTGAGTATGGGCATGTTAGACATGTGGCCCTGCAGTGTAGGGCCCTCCATAGAGAAACATTTTACATGCCCTGCTTCCCAGCATCAAGTGGTTAAAAGCCCCATTTTGATCAAAGGGAAATCTTTCTCATTCTCTTTAACTGTGAATGCCAGGGTGGTGTCCAAGAGGTGGCCTCCATTCTCCCTTTGAGTGCCATTGCAAAGCAATATGTCACATACCCCTCTGGCACTCAAAGGGTTAATAGAGTGAGTACACAATGTATGGGTGGTTCAGTAGATACCAGCGGAAAACAATAGGGTGTCAGACACTGCCATCTTTCCCAACATTCACAGATTTTGTACAATGTTGTGCGTGTTGTTTTGGTAGAATTTTATGGCACTATAAGCAGACATGGTGTTGTGCAGCATGATTGACTGTAATGGAGAGGGAGAGTTGAAGTGTGCTTGTAAGGAAGTAGATAATATTAGGATAACTATAGAATGAGTAGATCCAATGTCACCAAAGTCTAGGTACCCCTGATTTAAGCCCTTGGGTGCTAGAAACATTATCAATGCATTGTCAACCGTCCAGGGTTGTTGCTTTGTTGTGATGTTTGTAGCATCTAAGATGTTAATTTAACCCCTTAAGGACTGAGGGAGTGTGCAATGCATTACAAAGCAATGTGTGGCTCACCTTTCTGGTGATCAAGATGTTAAATTGCAATATAGTCCATGTAGGTTTAACACGCCTGTTAGGGAGGATATGATTAATTCAAAAGAACAGGAAAAAAAGGTCAAAATCGATATTGTACATTATTAAAAAATGATCAAGCAAGCCCATTTTTTCAGTATGATTTACTCTTTATATTACTTTAAACCTCTGCTATGCATTGGACACCTCCTGGCACTCACAGGTTAATATTTCATTCACACTGTATGTCCAGGAAGGAATGTTTACTATCAGCTATAAGTCATTTGTCATAATGACAGTGATGTGTGTGTGTGTGTGTATCCTTAGTTGAAGATAGAACCAATACATTCTACATTAGCTGCATTAAAGGAGCAGTGAAGTTTTTTTTGTCTTTATCATAAAATAATACTCATACTTAGTAAACGAGGGTGCTCTCACTGCTAGTAGCTGCTTTATTCAAAAGTTACTACAATTCAAACTCTGCTTTCTCAGTCAAACTGTCATTTGATGTTTGGCCTGTGTGAGTTCAAGCTGCCGCGGTGGAGGCCATTCATTGTAGGATGCAATGATCATTGCAGCTTCCAAAAGTGCTTAAGCAAAATATACACCAGCAGCCCCATAGCCTGTTGTACAGACTTTCCTTTCTGCAACTCTACAGACACTTGCTAGACATTAATACATTCATGTGAGGAGATAATCACCCATGTGAAAAGCACCATAGTCCAACATAAGACCTTTCATATTAGACAACATCCCCAATGCAGCATCTCTGCTTGGTGTCACCTGCACGATCAGGGCCTTGTTCTGTGTATTTGGGCTGGGAATTGCTCTGTAAATAGTGTGTAAGGAAGGGTGGAGGATGAGGGAATATATACTAACACAAACCTTCTAATCGCATTGGACAAAGTTTGGTACTTATTCTTACCTATTTATATAATTGATGAGTTTGAAAAAAGACCAGCGTTAGCCAAAAACAACCTTTACTAGATTTAGAATATATATGAACAAAATATGGCACGTGGACTGAATTAACCTGGCCCTTGGGTACGGCTGACTATACAAATAAAACAATATTGCAGTACTGAGAATATATCACAACTGGCTTTCGAAGCAAAGATAGAATAATAATGCTTATAATTATTATAAAGTACAAGTATGATATAAATGTATCATTCTACCAGTGCAGACATCCATAATAAAGTACAAGTGTGATATAAATGTATCATTCTACCAGTGCAAGCAGTGCCATAATTGATACATTATCTTTGTAGTAGATCTCCTGTTAATCAGAAGCTCAAGAAATATCCAGACATAACCCTGTCACTTTTACTTACACCTCTGTCAGGGACTACAAATGGAGTAAGTGTATTAATAAGGGGTTATGCATTTGCATACACATGTATTGACCCTCTGACAACATTTTGAGCAGAGATGTGGCCCTCACACCAAAATAATTACCCACCCGTGACCTAGAGGAATGTGAAAACACCTCTGTTGAAGCCATTTCCAGTTTTGCCTCAAATGGGTAAAAAAATAGCCTTCTTGACTCCAAAAAGCCACTGGATCTCTCCCTGGATCAGCCTTCTGCCTTTATTGAAACCAACTTTTATAATGTTGTATATTGTATCCAGTACTTTTAGTGAACGTATTTACAGAATCTGCCAACACAGACTGCTGCATAATAATAAATAATCCTTTCGATTGCTGTTGAAAGCATTCTGTGAATGTTCTAGATTCAACTGAACATGATGCCAATTCTCCTGTAATAAAATATCAGTGTCTTAGTTCAAGGGAAGTGAAATAATCTTCCGTTTTCCTAGCACACTATGGTAACACACAAATACAGTCTGCAGCCCAACATTCTTGTTTAGCTGGATTCCTCTGTCTTCCATATCACAACAAAATGAAGAACATAATACTAACGCCCCTGTATCTACTATACACTGATCATTAGAAGTGGGTGAAAAGTCCAGTTTTTTCAGGAATTTTCATTGAAAAAACCCACAATTTGCATAAAAATTCTGTTTTATTCGCTACCACCAGTTAATTCCCACAAGAAATGTCATTTTCCACCTATGCTTTCTGTGCCATGTGAATTCCTACTGCTGCTGCTGAGCACAGGAGTGGCGAATTTGACAGCTGAAAGTTAAAGGGATAGTAATACTTTGTTTTATCTTTATTTCTTCTGTGTCCCCTTCCACGGCCATAGACTTCTATGGGTAATGTCTCCTCCCACTAGCTGGTGTAGGACCAATGAAAAACTACTTAAGGAATCCCCTTGCCTCCTCTCGTCAGTCTTTTTGGTCCTACACCAGCTGGAGTAGGTTGGCTGGTTTGTCCAGCCCAGTTCCTTTTTTATTATTTTTTATTATTTTTTAAGTAAGCAGTGATCGTACTTACAGCGGCCGCTACAAGCTGTCCCAGACGGGGAGGTGTACCCGGAGACCAGGCTCCGCTTTGTGCCGGCCTGTGTATCATGCCCTTATCCTCCGGAGGAATCCCAGAATAGCCACGTGTGAGCTGGAAGTGACGCGCTCACAGGAAGTACCCGAACCGGAAGTCCAACACACCGGAGTTCACCGCATCAGGATCCCAACCGGAGCTCCCTGATTCAGCATCAGGGGAGGTGCAGCGTCCTGGCAGCAAGTGTGGCAGTCTGGGGGCAGTAATCTGTAACGGAGGATAAGGTAGGAAGGTATATTTGTTTTTTTCAATGTACTTCCTTTATGCGTTCCAGCCTGGAACGCACGCTAGCCATCCTCTATATAAACCACGGGAGGACATGTGCAGTAAGATTTGGAGTTGCAGGTTATTATGTTTTAACTGCTAGAAAAGTTTGTTTTATGATAACAATTATTAAAAGTTATGTTTTAGAACATTATTAGCTATCCCCTTATTTATGGCTTCTACTCCCAAGTCTGGAGCCATGAAGGATAAGAATCCTGCAGAAAATAAAGAGGACAAAGCCAGTTCAAAAACCAAACTATGCAATGCTTGTGATAATAAGATTCCTGCAGAAGATAATGCCAAGCTTTGCATGGATTGCATTAAAAAGGCAGCAGGAGTGGAAGTACCTAACCAGTTCCAAGACTTTCTTTCTTGGATGAAGACATCAATGCAAGAAACCTTTTCAGCTCTTCAGAATCAACCCAGAAAGAAACAGAGGGTAGATGACCCAGATGAAGGCACTTCAGCTAGAAGAGAGGAGACAGAAGACAGTATGATAGATATTATGTCCCAATATTCATCGGAAGAAGATGGAGAAATTATTGATGAGGAGGATGGAACATTTAATTTAGACAAGATGGAGCCATTTCTTAAGTTAATGCGCAAGACATTGGGCTTAACAGAAGAACAGAAACAGCAAGGAATTATTGATATGGCATTTACAGGCTCAAAAAAGGAGGGTCCTGTTTTTCCTGTGCATTATTCCATTGCAGATATAGTAAAGACAGAATGGAACAAAGGAGATAAAAGAATGTCGACATCAAGAAGAATGCATAAAATGTATCCATTCAAAGAGGAAGAAATTGCTGCATGGGTATCTCCACCAAAGATTGATGCCGCTATCTCTCAAATCGCTAAGAGGACGACAATTCCAATGGAGGATGGTTCCTCATTGAAAGATTCAATGGATAGAAGGATGGAGAGCTCTTTAAAAAAACAATTTTCGTTGTTGGGGCAAAACATGAAGATTGCCACTGCATTGGCTTGTGTCTCCAGAACTGCGAAGATTTGGATTTCAGAATTAGAAGACCATATTGATTCATCTGTATCCAGATCAAAATTGTTAAAAGAGGTTGCATCTATTAAAGAAGCTGTCAGTTTTGTATGTGACGCCTCTCTGGATTCTATTAGAACTACAGCCAGGTCATCATCATTATCTGTTACGGCCAGAAGATCATTATGGCTCAGATCTTGGGGCGCTGATGCATCTTCAAAAAGCAAGTTAGTGTCCTTACCTTTCACAGGATCATTGCTGTTTGGTGAACAACTAGAGGAAATTGTGAAGAAAGTAACAGGAGGAAAGAGTTCCTTTCTTCCCCAGGATAGGAAACGCAGAACATCGCCTACGCACACGTCCTTTCGGAAGAGACAGCCATTCAGGGAACAGAGACGCTTTCAGAACTCAAGACAGTATGAAACACGAAAACATCAGCCTTCACAAGCCAAGAAAGGGTCATTCAGGAAGGATGGGTTTCGTGGTAATCAATTCAAAAAAGATTTTTCCTGAAGATCAGCGGAACCTGCTTCTAGCCCCAGTCGGGGGTCGTCTGGGAAAATTTGTCAAGAATTGGGAACAAAAGACGAATCTGGATTCTTGGACTCATCACCTTTTAGAAGCAGGATGCCCGCTAAAATTCGAATGCAGACCCCACAGAGATCATTACAGCAGTTCCAGGATTCCGCAGAATGCGATAAAAGCCGCAGAACTATCAAGAGCAATCCAGGAATTAGCAGAAAAACAAATCATAGAAGAAGTTCCATCAGCATTCAAAAGGAGGGGTTGGTATTCCACAATGTTTGTGGTTCCAAAAACATCAGGAGGGTTCAGGCCTATTCTGGACTTGAAGATACTCAACTCCTTCATCAAGAAAGAGAGATTCAAGATGGAGACTGTAACATCAGTCATTCAAGCGGTGCTTCCCAATGCCTACATGACAACTATAGATCTACAGGACGCCTACCATCACATTCCAGTGGCTCAGAATTGCAGGAAATTCCTCAGATTTGCATTCAAGGGGCGGCATTGGCAGTTCAAGGCGCTGCCATTTGGGCTTACATCAGCCCCCAGAATATTTTCCAAGGTACTAGCAGTAGCCTTAGAACCCTTGAGGAGAAAGGGAATAATAATAGTGCCATACCTGGACGATCTATTACTGATAGCAAGTTCCTTCAATGCAGCAGTAACACAGACCGAGAGCACTATAAACCACCTTCAGTACCTGGGATGGAAAATCAATACGGAAAAGAGCCAGTTGGTTCCAGCCCAAGAGTTGCAGTTCTTGGGTCTGATATTGAATTCAGTGATAGGCAAGGTATTTCTTTCTCACAACAGAATAAACTCCTTAGTCAACAAGGTCAAGAGATTCAGGAGACAAAAGAGACATACATCACTGGAATACATGACCATCCTAGGAGTCATGGTATCAACAGTACAGATTGTTCCATGGGCCAAGTTACACGTCAGACCATTGCAAAGGTGGTTCCTAAATCATTGGAACAAGAGTCCAACAGACTCAGCTCAAGTAATTCCACTGGGAACTCAAGTAAAAGTAGAACTGAAATGGTGGATTTGCAAGAAAAACCTGAACAGAGGAAAACTATTGGCAGAGCCAGTATGGCAAAAGATCACGACGGATGCCAGTCTCATAGGATGGGGGGGACATTGGCTCAAGAAATCCATACAAGGAATGTGGAGTGCAAAGGAAAGACTACTACATATAAACATACTGGAGTTAAGAGCAATATATTATTGTCTGAGAGCTCTCAGGAAAGAGCTGAAGAGGAAGCCAGTGCTGATAATATCAGACAGCATGGTAGCAGTACAGTACATCAAGAATCAAGGAGGAACAAGAAGCCGATTCTTAAACTCAGAGGTGAAAAGAATCTTACTATGGGGAGAAAGGAATCTGACGGTTCTATCAGCAATACACATACCAGGAAATCAAAACATACAGGCAGATTTTCTGAGTCGTGTACAATTGGATCCAGGGGAGTGGTCCTTAAATCAGGAGGTCTTCAATCAGATCAAGGAAAAGTGGGGTCACCCATTGATAGATCTGATGGCCACAAGTCAGAATGCGAAATGTCAGAGATTCTTCTCCAGAAGTTACCATCCGCAAGCAGAAGCTGTGGATGCAATGACGCAGGATTGGACAGTCAGTCTAGCATATGTATTTCCCCCAATTCCTATGATCCAAAGAGTAATAAGGAAGATCAGACGAGAAAGGATGGATGTCATTCTAATAGCACCGGACTGGCCAAGAAGAATATGGTATTCCAGTCTAGTAAACATGTCGGTAAGGAAACCTTGGCCCCTGCCTGCCAGGCCAGACCTTTTACATCAAGGCCCTGTGTTTCATCCAGCACCAGAGTTTTTGAAACTAGTGGCCTGGAGGCTGAGAGGAATTCCTTGAGACAAAGAGGCCTGACTGATTCAGTAATCAGTACTATTATTGCTGGAAGAAAATCATCCACAGCAAAGGTTTATAATAGAGTATGGACAATATTCTCTACATGGTGTATGAAGAATAATGTGAATAGGATGGCAATTTCTACTCCAAAATTGCTGAGTTTCTTGCAAAAGGGTTATGAGGCTGGACTTCGCCCAGCATCCCTAAAGGTTCAAGTTTCTGCTATTTCTGCTTGTTTGGCAAAACAGTTTGCTGAAGATGACCTAGTCAAGAAATATCTGCGGGCAATAGATAAATCAAGGCCCAGAGTTAGAAGTATCGTTCCGCCTTGGGACCTTAACACTGTATTGAACCAGTTGGCATCATCAGACAAGTTCGAACCTATACAGGAAACTTCTATAAAATTCCTAACTTTAAAGACTGCTTTCTTAGTAGCTGTTACATCAGCAAGAAGAGTAAGTGAATTACAGGCGTTATCTTCTAAAGAACCTTATATGGTCTTCCATCACGACAAAGTAGTACTTAGAACTAAGAGTGAATTTAGATCTAAAGTAGTGTCTGCCTTTCATTTGAACCAAGACATAGTCCTTCCAACATTCTTTCCTGATCCCAAGAACAGAAAAGAGGAAAGATTGCACAACTTGGATTTAAAAAGGTGTATTCTGGAATACTTGAAAAGAACATCAGAAATAAGAAAATCAGATTCTCTATTTGTACATTATCAAGGAAAGTTTAAGGGGTCATCTGCTTCAAAGCCCTCAATTGCAAGATGGATAACAGAATGCATTAAAGAAGCATACATTACTGCAGGGAAGGAGCCGCCCAGAACCATAAGGGCTCATTCAACAAGAGCTATGGCGACATCCTGGGCAGCAAAGGAGGCAGCAACAGCAGAAGAAATATGCAAGGCGGCCACGTGGTCTTCCATTTCTACCTTTATAAAACACTATCGTTTAGATGTTCAAGCATCTGCAGCAGCAAAATTCGGCAGGAGAGTCTTGAAAGCTGCAGCCATCCCTGCGGGGTAAGATCTTTCCATATATAATAAGAATATTATTCAAGTTGTTGTTTTCAGAATTTTTTGTATATGGAAGTAATTTTCCCACCCTATAGACGTTTTTTCTTTGGTATGTCCCATAGAAGTCTATGGCCGTGGAAGGGGACACAGAAGAAAGGGAGAAATTTACCTTGAGATATTTCCTTTTCTTCTGTGTCCCCCCACGGCACCCCTGCCCTTTAACCTATCTCCTTTATATATTTCCAGCTCTGACAAAAGATGACTGACGGGAGGAGGCAAGGGGATTCCTTAAGTAGTTTTTCATTGGTCCTACACCAGCTAGTGGGAGGAGACATTACCCATAGAAGTCTATGGCCGTGGGGGGACACAGAAGAAAAGGAAATATCTCAAGGTAAATTTCTCCCTTTTATTTTGTAGGCATTAAAAAAACACGAAGAACGATATAAGTGTTATCTCTCAGACCTTTATGGTTTGAGAGATATTCACAAGCAAAGTTTCCCCTCCCGCCCCTTTTACCTAGTGTAAGTCATCTCTTCTCAGATGTGGAATCCAGTCCATAGATCAGATAGATAACAGCAGGGGACAATCTTCTTCCTATGAGAACAATGAAAGCCCTGTCCCACTTGACAAGTTTTTCAGGTTTTTCCCCTTATCTTAATTGAAGATTGTCCTTCTCTGCAGTCTACCTGGGCACCTCCCTTCTGCTCTGGCTGAGCAGTGTTACATCAGTAAAAGGGGAGGGAGGGGGATAATTTTTCATTGAATTACTCTTGAACTACAACTCTGACAGAATTGAAATAACACTCTCCAAAGTCCAAATACTATGATGATTAGAGCCACTTTTATTATGAAACATTACTATCCCTTTAAGTTGTGGCAGGCTGAGTTCTACAGAAACACAAGCCTTGAAAAAATTATCAGGATGATCAAAACTCAAAGAAGACAGAGGGGGGCGCCCAATAGTGTAATATTGCTTGAAGAATATCAAATGAAAAGAATATCCCTTTACTCACATTTAAAGGTGGTCATCAGAGGGGATAACCAAAACTGATGGTCAGGCCTGTGGAGAGCTCACACTGTCTCCACTCGGAGAATCACCGTCAGCTGCTGCACTTTTACAAAACAGACTTCAGTTAAGCAACACGTATATTGATAAAAGATTTATATAAAATATATTGAAATTCGGGCAAAGAGTTTTGTGGTTACAATCACTTCTTCAAAGCCACTAAATTAACACCTTTAAAGGGGAGTGTAAAGGGAGGTATGTGGTAAGGATATTCTTTTATTCTTCTGATATTGTTCAAACGATATTACACTATTGGGCGCCCCCTTCTGTTTTCTTTGTGTTTTGAGCTGTCTTTTGCCGTTTGGAGAGAGCGAGAAGAGGAGGAGCAGCCCATGTATAAGCATACCTGAGAACTTTGCTTTGTGGGAGTCCTCTGGTGCCGCTGGGTGAGATCAATTATATGATTCATATCAGAAAAAGCATGGGACTTATGAGGGGGGGTAGAGCTTCCAAAATATATAAACAAATAGAGGAATAGGCTGGGGAAGGAGGAGAAGTGGGCAGGAGTGGGAGGAACACACTGGGAAGATGTGAAAGTGGGCAGAGTTTTATTAAAATTAGAATCAGCCTCTGTTCCTGAGACCCAATAATTAGAAGCCAAACCGGAGTCTCCGTTGCAAATCCGGAGAGTTCCCAGCTATGTGAATAATCAGTACTTGATTGGTTTCCTGTGTCTGAGTCAGGAATATTACCCAGACTGCTTCGTAGCTGTCCTTCATATATTGACAGCTTATTCCCCTGTAAGTACGCACGTGTGAGGTGTAGTTGTGGTGAATAGCTTTCATTTATTTTGATTGATAACTGTAGAAACAGAAATGCGGAGGACAGGGAGGCTTCCTAGTTCAGACTGAGTTCCTGTGCCCACAAGACATGAAATCAGATTTTATTTTTTAACTTCTGTTTTTTCAACAAAAGAGGTGTAACCACCAACATTTTGGCAAGTTTGCCATCCCACAGGCATACTTTTGGATTATTTTTGTGCATTTCTTGACTTTTTACTAAGACCTCCGTAATGGTGTGTTGGCTGCACATAGAAGATGCACTGCGTCACTTAATGATGACATCACTAGTGGTGATATAACGCTTCTTACATCCAATTAACTTAGCCATCCTCCTCTGTGCTTTGCATTTCCATAATCGCAACAGTAGAAGACCAAATGCAAATAAAAATTCACATTGATTTAAATGGAGCTTTTAACCCCTGAATTCTAGAGAGGTTTCCAATGCATTGTTTCAGCGTGGACATGACATTTGCTTAACATTTTTAACCCTTTGAGTGTCAGGGCCGTGCAACACAGTGTAGAGCCCTCTGGCACTCAAAGGGTTAAGACTGAAGCTAGAATAGTGTATGAGTCTACTTTACCCTTTATGTACCAGAGGGATTCTCAACACTGTGAGAAAATGCACTGCCCATCACTCTGATCCTTAAAAGTTTAAGATTACGATGTACAGTGGCCATGTTTCTGTATGAGGCAGCGGTGGTTGGGTGAGGAGGCAGGGGACTGACAGCAAAGCAGAATCATATATATATATATATATATATATATATATAATATATATATATATATATATATATATATATATATATATATATATATAAAATAGCATTATAAATGCAGTTTGCTGTAGACAGTGATCTCTACTGGAGCCTACCTCTAGCTCCCAACAGCAAGAGTTCCAAAGGTTGCCTGGTCTGGTTTAACAATGCTAAACATTTGATCAGTGTAAAGCAACTGCATCATAGGGTGCACTTCAATAAAGCTTTTTTACCTGCTGATTGTTAGATAGGTTTCCAATGTTTTGAAGGGGTTAAAAGCTTAAAGCAGAACTACCACCCCCACTAAAGTCGCCCTGCAATACTTTATGCAGGTGGCAACTAGCTTTGTAATCATTATTTTACCTCTCAAAAGTGCCCACAAATAAAGTTATCCTTAAGCTTCCGAGACTGGAAGCCAGGCATGACAGCAGACATCTTGAATGCATGCCAGCGCAGTCAGTCCTCTTCACCCTTCACAGGCATTGCACTGGCCCGGACGGCTCCAGAAGAGACTGACGGTGCAGGTGCAAAGGCTGCACTAACCTGGCCGTCATTCTCGGAAGCTTAAGGATGACTTTATTTTTGGCACTTTTGAGAGGTAAAATAATGATTACAGAGTTAGTTGCCACCTGTGTAAGTATTGCAGAGCGACTTTAGTGGAGGTGGTAATTCCGCTTTAATTTAAAGCAGAACGATCACCGCAAATAAAGTCCTCCCAATAATTATTCAGAATAATAATAGTATTATCCAGCATAAGTCCAGCATTATTAAAGGGATAGTAATACTTTGTTTTATCTTTATTTTATTTTGTAGGCATTAAAAAAACATGAAAAATGATATGTCTTGGTTTGAGTGATAGTCACAAGCAAAGTTTCCCCTCACTGACCAAAATGGTCAAGTCTGCCATCTAGCTGTCAGATTTGGAATCCAGTCCGCAGATCAACCGGTGGCTCTTCAGCAGAGCCGAGATCGCAAGATATAAAAATAACTATTTCATTGGAAGGGTCTAAAAAGTGTGCTAGCGAACCAGGCACACTTTGTAGACTGTTCAAATGAAGTAGTTCTTCTTATATCTCGCAATCTCGGCTCTGCTGTAGAGCCACGGCCGGTCCGCGAACCGGATTCCAAATCTGACAGCTAGAAGGCAGACTTTACCGTTTTGGTCAGTGAGGGGAAACTTTGCTTGTGAATCTCTCTCAAACCATAAAGGTTTGAGAGATAAGACATATTGTTCTTCATGTTTTTTTAATGCCTACATAATAAAATAAATATAAAACAAAGTATTACTATCCCTTTAAGAAATCCTACTTCATCTGAGACTGACGGCAGGATTCTTGCTTTGCAATGCGTTGCGTACTCCTCTGGCACTGAAAGGGATATAACACTGATCAACGTTTAGCAGTGTTAAACCAGACCACTAGTTTGGCGTAGGCAACCTTTGGAACTCCTGCTGTTGGGAGCTACAATTCCCATTGCCATTGGCTGGCTTGGGTTGATGGGAGTTACAGTTTTCAACACCTGCAGTTTCAAAGGTTGGATATGCCTGAATCAGTTTGTGTTCTCCTGGGAGGATGTAATATGCCGATCCCAGTGTGTTGTGGCATTGATGGATCATTTTCTACAGATACCTGTGTGGGAAGAACATTCTTGTATATATAAATGTATTCTTGAGTGTCTCATATAATATAAACGAAGACCTGCAGCTCTCCAAATGTTGTTAAAGTGATAGTAACGTTTCACAAAAACAGCAGCTCCAATTAATCTTCATAGTATTTGGGCCATGGAGAGTGTTATTTCAATACTGTCAGAGTTGTAGTTCAAGAGTATGTGAATGATAAAGTATCCTCCTCCCGCCCCTTTTACCTGGTGTAAGCCGCCTCCCCTCAGATGTGGAATCTCGTCCTGGGACCAGACAGCTGACAGCAAGGAACAATCTTCTTACTGTGAGAACAATGTAAACCCTGCTCCCTTGACAATTTTTTCCTTATGATCACTGAAGATTTTTCCTCTCTGCAATCCATCCGGACAGTCTTCCTGCTCTGAGGTGAGCAGTGTTACATCAGAAAAAGGGGCGGGGGGATACATTATCCTTCAATTGCTCTTGAACTACAGCTCTGATCGTATTGAAATAACAATCACCATGGCCCAAATATTATGAAGATTAATTGGAGCCGCTTTTATTGTGAAACATTACTATCACTTTAACCGTCCAGCTGTTACACATCAAAGTTGACTATTGGTAATTGGAGTTGTAGTCCAACAGCAGCTGGATGTTCACAGGTTGTCCAACTCTTACAGAAAATATTCTCATTTAATACTGCAAATCTGCTGTTAAACAGTTGGGATTCTTAGTTTACTCCAGTTAACACGTGGTCAGGTTGTGTTTTGATAATGGCAAATCCACAGAACCTGGGATTCATTTGTGTGAGATACAGTTAATCCCTTAATCTTTATGTATTTATTGTTCTGTGACAAATCTGTTCTGTGCCAAAAACTGCAGTGCTACTTTGTAAAACAGTCAAACCCTTTATGTTTTGCTAGATCAGGTTGTACTTTGTCTAGTTAGGGGGTGGTAGGTGGCAATCTTGTACAGCATGCAAGGCACAAGTTAAAATAGTGGATGCAATCAATTAGTAACTGAAGTGAATTGATTCTGAAGACCTCTGAAGTCTTCTGTCATCTATTTTTACTCTCATTAAATGTATCTTTTTAAACTGCCTATACCTTGTGGTTTTGTTTTTCAATCCGTGTAATGGTTTTAGAGGTTTTTGGTTTAGTAGAAAGGGACTCTAACCTGCGTTCTCTGACCTTTTGCGGCACATCCTGACTAAATACTCATCTGTCCTGAAATCATCTCCCTCCTGAGTCTGTCTGAAGAAGCCTTCTTCCACCAAATGGGTGGAATACGTTAATGGGGCATAATAATCATGCAAATCCTGAAACTACTTTGTTGCAGCACTAACCGTGCAAGAAATAATGCATGTGTTATGTATGGGAAAATGATTATAGTTAGCCATAGAAATACAGGAGGCAAATATAGTCAAGTTGATACCTTTATTTGCTAACTAAGCAGATTTAGGATGCAAGCTTTCAAAACCTCAGATATGTTAACATGCCTGAGGAAGAAACCTAAGAGGTCTTGAAAGCTTGAATCCTAAATCTACTTAATTAGCCAATAAAGGTATCAACAACTATATTGTACAAATATCGCAGATAGTTCATTTTTCTGTGCAAAGCTGTTGCTGTTGGTTTTATTAAAAGAATGAGCTGCTGAGAGGAAAAACTAAACTTTTCTATGCTATCATGTGTAACGTACAGTAAAATCACATTGTTTTCATGCAGTTCCATTGCAACAAATACTGGTACATATGAACATTGCCATTAGGCCCCTTTCACAACGAGACATCCATGCAGAAATAGTGAGCAGAAACGATGGTGCCTTTTAAATGGATGACTATCGCCTCTCATTAGCTCCATAACTATGTATGACGTGACCGGACTGTCACGTCGGTCCAGATGTTAAGGACCATAATGGTCCTGGCAAGTCATGAAATTATGGGATGGCAGTATGGCTGCATGCCTCTCTGCCATCCCAGAATTCATAGCTAAGACAAAAAAAAGTGCTGTGGTCATTAACGGCCACCCACCGCCAGATCAGGGTCCGGCAAGCTGCATCTTTACTATGTTCATGGAGTAATGCTGTAAAATTGCCAGTGTTGGGTATGTTATATATCATCATCATCATCATCATCGGCCTGTGGATTCTACATTTACCCATTGTTGAAGCATCAGGAGCCTGAATCCATGAGGTGGGTCACCGCGGAAGAGAGTACCACACTGGGGTGAGAGCTAGTGGAAGCTAATATAATGGGAGGAAAGTTTTAGCCTCCGGAACATGTGAGTAGATTTCCCTCTGATTGGTGTTGGTGAAGGACTGTATTGAAGGTGTCATACTACACTTAGAACCTCTGCACCACTTTTTGTATTCTTTTAATGGAAGACTGCTGTATGCGCCAGTAGCTCTCCAGAGACTTCTATACCAGCATCATCACCCTAAAATGCAAGACCATGTCAAAAAAGTATATGTTTGGGTTGTAATAACTTTGGAATTAAAGGGATAGTAATGTTTCATAATAAAAGCAGCTCTAATTAATCATCATAGTATTTGGACTTTGGAGAGTGTTATTTCAATTCTGTCAGAGTTGTAGTTCAAGAGTAATTCAATTACAAAGTATCCCCCTCCCGCCCCTTTTACTGATGTAACACTGTTCAGCCAGAGCAGGAGGGAGGTGCCCAGGTAGACTGCAGAGAGGGACAATCTTCAGTTAAGATAAGGGAAAAACCTGAAAAACTTGTCAAGGGGGGCAGGGCTTTCATTGTTCTCATAGGAAGAAGATTGTCCCCTGCTGTTATCTGTCTGGTCTTACAACCAGATTCCACATCTGAGAAGATATGGCCTACACTAGGTAAAAGGGGCGGGAGGGGAAACTTTGCTTGTGATTATCTCTCAAACCATAAAGGTGAGAGAGATAAGACATATCCTTCTTCATGTTTTTTTAATGCCTACAAAATAAAAACAGATAAAACGAAGTATTACTATCCCTTTAAGCATCCCCCACAGGGGACATACCCTTGTCTTCCTCTGCTGGAAAAGCCCTACAAAATATGCATTTACACATTTCACAGTTCTTCCTCTTAAACCCCTTGGATGCTAGAGAGGTTTTCAGTGTATTTCATGCAAAAGGCTTAAATATTATTTTACACTTAATCCTTTGAGTGCTAGAGGGGTATGCTATGCATACTGGGAGGTGTACAAGTCATATCGGGGGTGTACAAGTCATTGCTTCGCAATACTTCTCTAGGTCTTCAGAGGTTAAATAAGAGAAGTACCTTTTTTCTACTGGAATTAAGTTTCTGGTTCCCTTGGAAAAAATGTTTTTTGTTTGTATTTTTTCCCAAACTCCATTCCTTTACAATAAAGCTCTGAACATAAAATTGCTGTGCTAAGCTGTTCTTTAGGCTGCAGTCTATGTACCAGTTGTTGGAGACATCAGTAATTACTGCACGCACTAATGATTTTAGAAGAGACAGATAGTCACTGACCATCGCAGGTGAATTTTGTATGATTACGTAGATGTGTATATGTTCACATTTTTAGCACTAGGTTATAAGCAATATCACAGAAAAAAAACAAAAAAAAAAAACATTTGAGTGCCAGAGGGGTGTCTGTCTAACACATCACTTTGCAATGCGTTTGATACCCCCCACCCCAACACTGCAGAGGGTTAACGGTACAATTATTTATAATTTTTTTATTGATCTACTAGTGTATAAGCCCGTGTACACAGGCCAAGGTCCAGAACCCTTTGAGTGCCAGAGGGCTACGCAATGCTTTGTGTACCCATGTGACACTCAAAGGGTTAAGCAGCCGCTACCTCACTGCTCCATGCGATGCAGTCTTGCGTCACCTCACTCACGGGCCTCACTCACGAGATGCCATCATGCACAGTAGAGACTGCCGAACGCACACAGTCTCTATACTGCGCATGACTGCTTCTGACAAACATCCTAACAAATTATTATATAGGATGCTGTAATCTAACTGGATAGTGTCATTATACTGGCTTGTGAATGTCTAAATTATTCTGTAGGGCTGTGAACTCTGTAACCACTGAAACAGAGCCATTTTTAAAAACTGTTTAACCACTTGGATAGTTGAGACTCTGCATTGCCTTGTAGACGTCTGAAGCATCCAAGATTGTGAAAGACTACCAGATTCATCTTCAGGCTGCAAATGGGGCCCTCACATCTAGCTGCGGTTAAAGCAGAACTATCACTCCAAATAAAATTCCCCCCAAATAATCCTATATAATAATTCGCTAAAATGTGTGTAACGATGCAATCATGTGCAGTAGAGACTGCCCACGACGCGGCTGATACAGAGCTGGACGCTCCTTTGGCATGACTGCCCCGCAGCCTGCTGCCAGTGGCACTGTGGCCTGTGTAACAGGCTCTTCAACTAGTTGTTCATATAACGATATGCAGAGAAATACTAGTATCATCCAGAATAAGTCCAACGTTATTAAAGGGTTAGTAATGGTATATAGAAATAAAAAGTATTATTGTAGATATTGAAAAAATAAATCCACTGATGACAGTCCTATCTCTCAATCCTTTATGGTTTTAAACTCCCTCCCTCCCCTTTCATTGACATCAGCATCTAGCTGACAGGTGAAGATCCTGGTCTCAGGACAGGCAGGCGGCTCTTCAGCAGGGCCGAAATAGCGCTATGTAGAAAGAAATACTTCCTTGGAACATTCTACAAAGTGTGCTTGCAAACCAGGCACACTTTGTAGACCGTTCCAGTTAAGTATTTCTTTCTACATAGTGCTATCGTGGCCCTGCTGAAGAGCCGCCTCGAGTCAGCTGACAAAAATCTCCTTCTGTCAGCTTTACAGCTGACATAAGGGAAAGGGGAGGAAGTAGGGAGTTTAAAACGTTATATCTCTCAAACCATAAAGGATTGAGAGATAGGACTGTCATCAGTGGATTTATTTTTTTAATATCTACAATAATACTTTTTATTTATATATACCATTACTAACCCTTTAAGAAATCCTACTCGATCTGAGATGAACAGGCAGGCATCAGCACAGACATCTTGCCTTAGAGATATAAGTGCGTCTGTGCTGTCTGTCCCATCTCCTCCAGGATTGGTGAGGGGGAGTTGCATTGTACCTTAAGGTACAGGAAGTGGCTACAGAAAGAAGCCTGCCCCTCAGTCTCTGATCAAGTAGAATATCTTAATAGCGCTGGACTTATTCTGGATAATACTAGTATTTCTATGCTTATCGCTATATCAACAATCATTTGGGGGGCACTGTATTTGGAGTGATAGTTCCGCTTTAAGAATTCTATATAGGGCCTGACAAGGGCATTGGAGACTTCTTTAGCAGTTAGTAGTATACTGTTGAAAAGTGTAAGTCAGGGGTAGGTAACGTTTGACTCTCAGCTGGTGGCTGCTTGGGGATGATAGGAGTTTTAGTCTGGCTGGAGAGCCAAAGTTGCCTATGTCTGGTGTAAGTGTAAAGGGAGGTATGTGGTGAGGCAGAAGCTATATAATGTGTGCTTTGTGAGGTGAATGTAGGGTATGGAAATAGTGTGTGTGTGTGTTTTGTGGTAGACCTGGTAGCAGATATGATTTCTTTCCAATCAGACTGAGTCCAACATAAGACCCAAGGGACACTTGTTTTCCACCACTAATCCAAAGGATAAATCTGGTGTTGACACTGCATATACTGTATTTCTGCCATAAATTAACTGCAAAAGAAGTTTATTTTCTTGAATATCGCAGACTTATTGAGCATAATATAAATATGGCTTTACCTATTACAACATTAATAATGGATTTGGGGGCAATATTATAAGGGTGAAAGGTCCGATTTAAAGTGTACCTGTTCCATTGGAATAACAGGATCGTATTTATTTATATTAAACTAGCAGTTTGGGACGGCGTTGCCCGTCATGTTATGCAGGAAATGTTTCTTTTTTTTTAAATAAATGTTATGATAGTGAATTATAGCGTAGGGTGTACGTGTCAGAAAGGTACACACAGTGATAGACAGAGACACATGCAACACACATACATACACACACATGCACTGACAACACAAACAGTGACACACAGCTGCAAATCAGAACATAAATACATACAGTGTGAGCAGTGTAAGTAACATACCTCCCAACATTTCATATGGCCAAAGAGGGACACTTGTGTTTTCGGTGGTGTTACTGGGGGCGTGGCTGGTGGTGTATTTTAGATAATTTTTAACCCTTTGAGTGCCAGGGGGTAAGCAATGCATTGCATCCCCTCTGGCATTGAAATGGTTAAGTTACTCTTTCTGTAAGTGAATGATTTAGAAGAAGATGAAAGTATTTTTTTTACACAGACTAATTTAACAGATATATACAGAAGTTTATTCCCACATTACTGTGGGTTTTATTGATGTGGAGCAATCTGATACACTGGTATATACACCACACAATGTGATCTCCTAAATAGAGGAGCAGAGGGATTTGGGTGTCAAACAGGGACTGTCCCTCCTATACTGTATAGTGACAGTCCTTATACACAGACACATGCAGACTGTATACTATACAGCAGAGGTTCTCAGCCCATGCCCTCAGTGGCCACTAACAGGCCAGGACTTAGGAATTTCACTGCTAGAACACAAGTGTGTTGATCAGAGGCTCAGTCATATTGATTAACTCACCTGTGCTCTTAAAAGGAAATTCTAAAATCCTGGCCTGTTAATAGCCACTGAGGGCACAGATTGAGAACCACTGCTATACAGTGCCAGACCATTGTAGAGAATTTTTAACCCTTTGAGTGCCAGGGGGTAAGCAATGCATTGCATCTCCTCTGGCACTGAAATGGTTAAGTTACTCTTTTTGTAAGTGAATGATTTAGAAGAAGATGAAAGTATTTTTTACACAGACTAATTTAACAGATATATACAGAAGTTTATACCCACAATACCGTGGGTTTTACTGATGTGAAGCAATCTGATACACTTGTACATTAGGCTGACCAGACCTCACCTTTAACCAGTGACACATATGAAAAATGCATACTGCAGGGCTGCTTTGATTTTGGTGCACTCCTGAAATATGCTTATTTCCTATGTGTCCCCGGTTAAAGGTGAGGTCTGGTCAGCCTACTGTATATACACCACACCGTGTGATCTCCTAAATAGAGGAGCAGAGGGATTTGGGTGTCAAACAGGGACTGTCCCTCCTATACTGTATAGTGCCAGTCCTTATACACAGACTGTATACTATACAATGCCAGACCATATATAAATAGTTTGTCATACATGCTATACAGTGAGCTATGTACAGCATGGATATGATTGCAGGAACTGGCACCTCTACTTACAGACAGACTGACAAACAACCTGCTCTCTTTCTCTCTCTTTGTGCAATATATAAATACAGTCACATCCATGTCTCTGCCATTTACCAGCTCAGCTGAAGCCTTGCTCTGCACTGCCTGATCACCTCTCTGCCGTTGTTTCCACTTTCTCAGCAAGCCAGTATCCTCCTGCTGATTGTTTAGAAATCAGCTCACTTGTAGTAATTAGCAGAGCTGTGTAGGCTCAAAGACCGGGAATGAAGAAGCTGCATAATACAGATTGGACCATGGCCTTCCAGCTGTAGCTTGAACATTGTTCCCATCATCCTCAGCGTGCGTGTGTGTATATGTGTGTATGTGTCTGCTAGTGTGTGTGTGGGAGGGCATGTGCATGTGTCTGTGGTGTAGGAGTGTGTGGCAGCCATTTTTTTTTTCAGCCTTAGATAGTGGTGGGCGGGCTGGATAGTGGGGGCAGGCCAAAAATCACACTCCCACAGAATCACCCAATGGCAGCAGTAATCCTTTTTACTGCCGCCCCTGGGTGTGTTTTGCCAGGCACAAAGTCTTCTTTTATATATATAGACAGACTTGCCTAGGTAGGTGTGTTGTCCAGTAAATATGAGTATTTCTCAATGTTGGTCCTCTGAGCATGACTACAGGTCAGTTTATCAAGATTTCCCCAATTTATCATAAATTAGTCATTGTGATTTGAGCTTACTGTGCTTAATTAGGGAGATCCTGAAAACTTGACCTGTTGATGTGCCCAGAGGACTGGAGCTGATAATCACGGATATAAGGTAATCAATATCCCTGTAATGCTTTATGGACTGGGGGTGGTGTGTGTGTGTGTGTGTGGGGGGGGGGGGTGTAATGCACACCCCTTTGGTCTTTAAAGGAGCAGTAAACTCTTTTTTTTTTTTTATGGAAAAATAATTTTTATAGGGATTTTCCTGTTGAATAAAATATGGGTATTCCCACTGCTAAGAGATGCAAGTTTCCAGTGGTATTACAAATTAAACCTGTGTGTTTTTTTTACATTAACATTGCCTTCTAGTGTTCAAATTCCACTTAATAATTCTGTTACATTCTAACTGAGAGGAAAGTCAGTGACTTACAGTGCTCTATAGAATGTGATAGAAACTGATGAGTCACTTCCTGTCAGTTAGAACAACCAGGAAGTAATCACTTCCTGATTATTTGAACTGTTATAAATTTTGAATAAAACAACTGACAGCGGTGGTAGCACCCTTGCTTTACTCAGAAGGGGTAGGGGTGAAAAAAAAAAAAATGACACAAATTTTGTCAAAAAGGGGCGGGGCTTGATGTGAGTTGGGGGGCAGGGCTTAAAAGTGTGATACAGATCTTAAAAGAAGGTTGGGGTAGGAGGAACACAGGGGGAAAGAGCATAAGTGGGCAGAGTTTCAATAGAAACTCCCCACATCCGGAGGAATCAGCCTCTGCTCCGGAGACCCGGTAAAGCAGTGTCAAAACTGGAGTCTCTGGGACAAATCCAGAGAGTTCCCAGGTATGTCTATAACATATAGGTTTTCATAAAAAAAGTTTACTGCTCCTTTAAATTGTTAAATGTTGGACTCTCTTAAAAATTTAAAGTGATAGTAATGTTTCACAAAAACAGCAGCTCCAATTAATCTTCCTAGCAATTGAGCCATGGAGACTGTTATTTCAATACTGTCAGAGTTGTAGTTAAGAGTAATTGAACAATAAAAATTTCCCCTCCCTCCCCTTTTACCTAGTGTAACACTGCTCATCTCAGATGTGGAATCCAGTCCATATACCCGACAGCTCACAGCAAGGGACAATCTTCTACTGTGAGAACAGTGAAAGCCCTGCCCCCCTTGACAGGTTTTTCAGCTTTTCCCCTTATGTTAATTGAAGATTGTCCCTCTTTGCAATCTACATGGGCACCTCCCTGCTGCTCTGAGCTGAGCAGTGTTACATCAGTAAAAGGGGCGGGAGGTGGATACTTTATTATTCAATTACTCTTGAACTACAACTCTGACAGAACTGAAATAACACTCTCCAAAGTCTAAATACTATGATGATTAATTAGAGCTGCTTTTATTATGAAACATTACTATCTCTTTAAAGGGATAATAATACTTCGTTTTATCTTTATTTTATTTTGTAGGTATTAAAAAAACATGAAGAATGATATGTCTTATATGGTTTAAGAGATATTCACAAGCAAAGTTTCCCCCTCCCGCCTCTTTTTCCAGTGTAAGCCATCTCTTCTCAGATGTGAATCTGGTCGTAAGACCAGACAGATAACAGCAGGGGACAATCTTCTTTGTATGAAAACAATGAAATTCCTGCCCCCCTTCACAAGTTTTTCAGCTTTTTCCCTTATCTTAATTGAAGATTGTCCCTCTCTGCAGTCTACCTGGGCACCTCCTTTCTGATATGGCTGAACGGGGGGGGGATACTTTGCTTGTGAATATCTCTTAAACCATAAAGGTTTGAGAGATAAGACTTATATCGTTCTTCATGTTGTTTTTCTTTAATGCCTACAAAATAAAATAAAGATAAAACGAAGTATTACTATCCATTTAATTCTACAGGATTTCACAGGAACCAGTGCAGTCCTGCAGTGTGTGTATTTTCAGAATCATCCTACATTTTAAATGATATACAATGGTATATATATGGACTGATTTTTGTTTTTCTTATGCTTTGAACTCTGATGTAGTCTGTAGCTGTTCTGACAGTGTCTACTATGTGATTTTGAAGGGCTGTGGATGGGGCTGTCTGTGACTAATCTCATTCACGCTGATAAAACCTATTGTTTATAGTGAGGAGCTGTGAGCTGAAGTGATGCACAGGCAACTGCAGACTATTAAAAATACATAAATAGATACCTGCCTGCTGTGTTAAAGGAACACCAACACATACAAATGAAATGGGTTTATAAACACATAAGTGCCCTGAACTTCATGCTGGCACCTGTGAAAAATTATCTGTTTTGTGAGACCTAAAATCTAGTCTTACATATACTTTCAGGGAGCAGCAGTCCCTGCCTTTTCCAGGGCTCCTATTGATTGTCCAGGATTATCAGTACATGGGAGAGATAAGATAACAGCCTTTCTGAATACAAGAACAGTGGTACTAATCACAGTAAATGAAGACTGTAGCTCTTATCTTCTCTTTAATATAAAAGGCCAGATGTATGTTTGTCCGATGCAGTCATGCTCAGCAGAGACTGCCCGAACGCGCAGTCATGTGCAGCAGAGACTGCCCGAACTCGTAGTCATGTGCAGCAGAGACTGCCCGAACGCGCAGTCATGTGCAGCAGAGACTGCCCGAACGCGCAGTCATGTGCAGCAGAGACTGCCCGAACGCGCAGTCATGTGCAGCAGAGACTGCCCGAACGCGCAGTCATGTGCAGCAGAGACTGCCCGAACGCGCAGTCATGTGCAGCAGAGACTGCCCGAACGCGCAGTCATGTGCAGCAGAGACTGCCTGAACGCGCAGTCATGTGCAGCAGAGACTGCCCGAACGCGCAGTCATGTGCAGCAGAGACTGCCCGAACACGCAGTCATGTGCAGCAGAAACTGCCCGAACGCGCAGTCATGTGCAGAAGAGACTGCCCGAAACGCGCAGTCATGTGCAGAAGAGACTGCCCAACCACGCAGTCATGTGCAGCAGTGACTGCCCGACTGCGCAGTCACGTGCAGCAGAGACTGCCCGACCGTGCAGTCACGTGCAGCAGAGACTGCCCGACCGTGCAGTCACGTGCAGCAGAGACTGCCCAACCGTGCAGTCACGTGCAGCAGAGACTGCCCAACCGTGCAGTCACGTGCAGCAGAGACTGCCCAACCGTGCAGTCACGTGCAGCAGAGACTGCCCAACCGTGCAGTCACGTGCAGCAGAGACTGCCTAACCGTGCAGTCACGTGCAGCAGAGACTGCCCGACCGCGCAGTTACGTGCAGTAGAGACTGCCGAATTCACAGAATGCTGGGCCCGTGTGCATGGGCTTTTACACTAGTCTCTCAATAAAACACCACAGACAACATTAAATAAACGCTGTCTTAACATGAGAATTTACACATACTTTAAAAAGCAATTTCATGATAATATTTTAAGGATGTAACATGGATAATTTTAGGTGTGCTATCTTTAAAGTGTTAGTAATGTCACAACATAATTTGTAATTGATTTGTAGAGTCAAAAAAAAAAATCACATTGCCACAAACCCCATCTCTCAGACCGCTATGGTTTGAGAGATATTGGCAATGAAAGTTCCCCTTCCCTTGATGTCAGCTGTAAAGCTGACAGAAGGGGATCCGTGTCACCTGACACGATGAGGCTCTGCAGCAGAGCCAAAATCCCGTTATTGCAAAATAATTACTTCATTGGAAAGGTCTACAAAGTGTGCTTGCAAACCAGGCATACTTTGTAAACCTTTCCAATGAAATCATTATTTTGCAATAACGGGAATTCAACTCTGCTGCAGAGCCGCAGGCCAATCCCCGGTCTGGGATCTCCTGCTGTCAGCTAGACGCTGACGTCAGGAGAAGGGGAGGGAGGGGGAACTTCCATTGTCAATATCTCTCGAACTGCTATGTTTGAGAGATGGGGTTTGTGGCAATGTGATTTTTTTTTCTACAAATCTATTACAAATTATGTTAGGGCATTACTAATCCTTTAAGTACTGGATAAATAAAGTTATAGCATCATGTTTCTTTTTTTGTGTTGTGTTCCTTTAAGGGCTCCTGATTTTTCAGTTCACACTGGACGTTAAAGTGGAACTTTCACTACAATACCACAGTGCCGCAAATGATAATTACATTAGCGATATCCACAGACTTAGTTGTATGTTCAAGTATAATCGCTGCATTAAACAAAAATAGAACCTTTTATGCAGGTAGGCACCGGGGAACAGCGCAGACATTTTGCAGAGCCGGCATCTCGGCGTCTGTGCTGTCCTCCCCTTCAACTCCACGATTGGTGAGTTGAATGCCTTTGTGCCGAAAGGTACCGGAAGGGACTGACCTCTCAGAACACCTACATCAAAATCCCAGCCAGTGCCTGTCGGCATAACAGGTTCTATTTTTGTTTAACGCAGCAATTATTCTTGAATATAAAACTACATCTGTGCATATTACTAAGGTAATTATAATTTGCGGCACTATGTTAATCTGATGAAAGTTCCACTTTAAGCACAGAAGTGGCGTGATTCTGATGCAAACCAAGTGCGCTATAGGGGATAGGTCATAATTTCTATTGATTGAAGTTTATTATATAGGTACAGTGCACCTTAACGCTTTGAGTGCCAGAGGAGTATTCTGCGAATTTCAATACAATGCGTTGGATATCTCTGGCACTCAAACATTTAAGACGTTTAGGCAAACTGGCAATGTATTGTAAACGTCTCTCGCATTCAAGGGGGGAGAGTCTCTAAGCGGAGATAAAAAGGTGCTGAATTCAGAGCAGCCATTTAAGGCTGATGTATTAAGATGAACTGGAGCAAACCATTTGCACTGTAGGGGTCTTATCAAAATTTGCATTGATTTAAAAGGGGATTTTTACCCCTTGAATATTAGGTCCCAGAATTGCCCAAATTCTTCTTAGTACATCAGCCTAAATGGGTGAAACTTAACACTGACGTACGGAGATAAAGTGTAGACGACTTTTCCAGTTCCAGTGCATAGACTCCATAGAATAACATAGGAACTGGACTATTCATCTCCTTTATCTCCACTTAGTGAATCTCCCCCAAGGAGTTAAAAGCCCTATTTTAATGAATTGATGTTTTGGGAATGTATTTCTCCCCTATAGTACAGCTGGTTTGTTACAGACTGAGGTCACTTTTTTGTTTGTGACTACCCCTTTGAGTTCCAGAGGTTACACCACGTCTTGCTAAGTGAAACAGTGGTGCTGCCACTACTAGGAGATGCTTAATTCCTGAGCTATTACAGTTTATTTATTTTAAATATATATTAACAGAGCCAGCTGGGGTCCTGATAGTGATTCTGTTCCATTCCCTGGTAGAGGTGAGTCATATAGAATGTGATGGCAATAGTTCCACCACTATGTGACAGTTTGAGTGACTATAAGATTTGAATAAAGCAACTGCCAGCAGAGAGAGAGAGTGTGTGTGTGTGTGTGTGTGTGTGTGTGTGTGTGTTTGTGATCTTAACCCTTTGAGTGCCGGAGTGGTACGCTTTGCGATGCGTTGCGTACCACTCTGGCACTCAAAGTGTTAAAGGGATAGTAATACTTGAAAATAAATGTATTTTATATTGTAGCCCTTAAAAAAACATGAAAAATGATATAAGTCTTATCTCCCAAACCTTTATGATTTGGGAGATATTCACATGTAAAATATAGTAAAATTCTCTTTTCCTGGCTGTTTCAGCCAAGTCTGCCATCTAGTGGACAGATTTGGAATTCGGTCCACAGAGCAACCGGCAGCTCTTTAGCAGTGCCTAAATCACGATCTTTGAAAAGAACTACTTAACTGGAACTATCTACAAAGTGTGCCTGACTTGAAAGCACACTTTGTAGACAATTCCAATTAAGAAATTCTTTTTAAAGATGGTGATCTCAGCACTTCTGGAGAGGCACAACCGGTCCGGGACCAGATTCCAAATCTGAAGGGTGGAGCAATGACGTCACTCCAGGGGAAACTTTACTTCTGAATATCTCCCAAACCATAAAGGTTTGGGAGATAAGACTTATATCATTTTTCATGTTTTTTTAAGGGCTACAATATAAAATAAACTTATTTTCAAGTATTACTATCCCTTTAACCGCTTGAGTGCCAGAGGGTTGTGCAGCATTTGGGAAAAATCTAATTGTTTTATAAGGAACAAATAAAATTTCCCAAATACCCATTGGTTTAAACGGATCTCTTACCCTCTTGAATGCTAGTGTGATCTCCAGCACATTGCTTTGCAATGCACCGAACACCTCTGTAGTGTTTTATGAATTGAAGGACCCATTTATTTTTTATTTATCACCTATAGTGCAGTTAGTTTGCTCTAAAATCGTTCCATTTTTGTAAATAAGGAAAAATTGATGGCAGAATTGTGGTAAACATTAAAGGGACAGTAACACTTAACATGTAAAAAAAAAAATATAGTGTAAGGTTTATCCTCCTGAGTAAAACAAAGCACTTCCACTGCTGAGAGGTGTTTTATTCAAAAGTTATTATAGCTCAAACTTGATCTCAATGGCCTGAAAATGTAGAGTGGCGCTGTTGCTACAACATCCTTTGGAGATTTATGGTCAACTGACCAGAGCTGTCCATAGGATAGTGTAGCAACAGCACCACTGTACGATTTCAGGCCAATGAGATATTGCACCTTAAAAATGTCTGAGCTGCAAAAACGTTTGAATAAAACACCTCTCAGCAGTAGGAGTGCCTTGTTATACTAAGGAGGATAAACCTTACAATATATCCATATTTACATATTAAGTGTTACTATCCTTTTATCCTTTTAAAACAGAGTGTGATGTATAAGGGACATGTTGTAAGCCCAGGGAAATTATGTGTTATGGCACTTAGCGACCACGAGGCATTTTTTTTTTTTATTGATCTGATTGAGAGCGGGAAGCCCTGAATTCCATGACGTGCCAGGACCGTCACTGGTCCTTTACTGCAGGACAGCCGTGATGGTCCTGGCACGTCAATGGACATTAAGGGGTTAATTTGGATTTTTTTCCTGTTTCCCCCCCCCCTTTTCATCAGATTTGCTTGTACTTTTTTGTGTGCATACTTTGTAGACCGTTCCAATGAAGTATTTAATTCTAAATAGCGTTATCTCGGCTCTGCTGAAGAGCCGTCTGCCAGTCAAATGACCAGGATGAACTTCTGTCCCATAGAACATCAGGGAAAGGGGAGGGAGGGGAGACTTTAAATGCCACAAACTCGCAAATGATAACATTTTGAGACATGGGAGGTAGGTTGTTTTACTTCTATCATTAATCTGTACAATTTTAGAAATTTGTAAACATAAGTATTTCTATCCCTTTAAATGGATATGATCCATGCTTATTTTTAGGTGGTGATGTCCCTTTAACCCAGGGATGGGTGAAAATATAAAAATGTAAATGAGCCAACTAGGAGTTTTAGGAGTTAAATAAGGGGTGCATATACAAAGATGTAAATAAGATACCTGAGAATTTAATAGCACAAAGTAAACTTTCAGGAGCCCTTGGAAAACCAGAGGGCACAGCAGCATATAGCTTTAAAATGGATCTATCACATATAGAAAAGTAATGCTCATTAGTTAGAGCATTTAGCGAAAAAGTTAAACATGTTAGTAATTTAAAAAAAAAAAAACGTTATCTGTGCAAAAATTCAAGTTTAAAAGGTGCCCAGCAGCCTACTTCCGCTTGCCGCTGAGGCAAGCTGCTTGCCACACAGAGGCTGCTCCTGTCCCACTACCCAGCATTCTTCGATGATGGAGGATGTCTGTCTCTAAGCTGGAGCGATCTCATTGGCTAGATATTGATCTCTGCCAATGAGATTGCTCCAGCTTAGAGAAAGAAAGCCTCCGTCTTTGGAGGATACTGGGTAGTGGGACAGAAGCAGAGGCAGCGCTGCAAGCAGGAAGTAGGCTGCTGGGCACCTTTTAAACCTGAATTTTTGCGCAGATAACAGTTTTTTTTCAAAAATGACTAACATGTTTAACTTTTTCGCTAAATGCTCTATCTAATGAACATTACTTTTCTATATGTGATAGATCCACTTTAATTTCTAACCTTTTCCTACTCTAGTAGGAAATAATGACTTTTATCAATGTCTCCATTCACACCTGGAATTGATACGTGTTGACAATAGCACTGCCTCTGTGCACTTATCTTCTTTTGAACACCTCCACTTACTATAGACAGCTGGCGACAGTCTTACAGCTAATGTTTTCTAATCCTCTTAAAGTGAATCTGTCACTCCAAGGGAAGATTAATTGCTAAATATAAGTAATAAATATGTTTATGTTGTGCTAGCCGTTTGTAATATAAATTGGTTGGTGGCACAGTATGGCACTTTATGTTAATTATTTTATGTGCTAGGACAGTCTTTCCACACATACATATAGAACAATTTTACCACTCACTTTGCTATGTATTAATATAGGCAGAGCCCACACATGGGGGGATTTGTATTAACACAGTGAGCCATAAGTTTAGCCTAGAACAGAATTAATTGTCATGCTGTGCAGGGTAATTAGTATAACGTGCCACATTGTGTCACCAAAACAAAGACAGGAATTTTTTTTCTCATTAAAGGGATAGTAATACTTCGTTTTAACTTTATTTTATTTTGTAGGCATTAAAAAAAATATGAAGAATGATATAAGTATTATCTCTCAAACCTGTATGGTTTAAGAGATATTCACAAACAAAGTGTCCCCCTCCCGCCCTTTTTCCTAGTGTAAGCCATCTCTTCTCAGATGTGAATCTGGTTATAAGACCAGACAGATAACAGCAGGGGACAATCTTCTTTGTATGAAAACAATGAAAGCCCTGCCCTCCTTGACAAGTTTTTCAGGTTTTTCCCCTTATCTTAATTGAAGATTGTCCCACTCTGCAGTCTACCTGGACACCTCCCTTCTGTTCTGGCTGAACAGTGTTACATCAGTAAAAGGGGCGGGAAGAGGACACTTTGTCATTGAATTACTCTAGAACTACAACTCTGACAGAATTGAAATAACATTCTCCAAAGTCCAAATACTGTGATGATTAATTAGAGCTGCTTTTATTATGAAACATTACTATCCCTTTAAGAGCAGTGGATATTATTTGCTTCGGGATGCTGTACTTGCAGATACTGTAACTGCTTTAAAAGAAACAGCAGAGCCGAAATACCGCAATCTTAAAAGAAATACTTAATTGGAACGGTCTACAGAGTGTGCTTGCAAATCAGGCACACTCTGTAGCCTGTTCCAGTTAAAGGGATAGTAATACTTAAAATGGTCCCGGGACCAAAAATCTCCATAGGATGGTGTAGCAACAGCGCCACTGTACAATTTCAGGCCACTGTGATATTGCACCTAAAAAATTCAACTTTGAAAATTAATAACTTTTGAATGAAACACCTTTCAACAGTGAGAGTACTCTTGTTTTACTCAGGGGGATAAACCCTACAACATTTTTTTTTTTTTTTTTACATTTTAAGTATTACTATCCCTTTAAGTATTTATTTTTAGATTGCGGTATTTCAGCTCCGCTGAAGAGCTGCTGTTGAGTTGCCCGACCCAAATCTCCTTCTGTCAGCTTTACAGCTGACATCAGTGCAAGGGGAGGGAGGGGGGAACTTTAAAACATTATATCGCTCAAACCATAAAGGTTTGAGAAATCGGAATGGCATCTATTGATTTATTTTTTGAATATCTACAACATAACTTTTTATTAATAGAAGACATTACTAACCCTTTAAGAGAAGAATAGGTGCATTTCTAGTAGAAGGGAACACGCAAGGTTACACTGTGTGTTACTAGGTAAAAGAGGAGGTTCTAGTAAACAGATTAATACCCACTTTGCAAGGAAGGTTTTTCTATCTAATTCTAATTTTCTGGGTTATACTGTGGAAAACGTTGAACTTGGACTTGTCTTTTTTCAACCTAATTTACTGTGTAACTGAAATTAACTCTTTATTTCCGATACAAGCATCACAACATTAAATAAATGCTCTATCAGCAGGGCAATTTACACATACATCAAAAACAAGATTAGGATTATATTTTATTAGTGCACTGTAGGAATAATTAATTTTACAGAGCTGTCCATAGGATGGTATAACAACAGCGCCACTGTACAGTTTCAGGCCACTGTGATATTGCCTAAAAAATTCAACTTTGAAAATGAATAACTTTTGAATGAAACACCTTTCAGCAGTGGGAGTACTCTTGTTTTACTCAGGGGGGTAAACCCTACAACATATTTTTTTTTACATTTTAAGTATTACTATCCCTTTAAAAACAAAATGTTAGAGCTTCCAGTTACCTTCCCTTCCTCCCCAGCGCAATCCGGCGACAAAGTAAAACTTACTTCTTGAGGCTGCCCTTTCAATATGCTTATGGTGTATCTGAAAATATCCCTCTCTCCCATCCTCTGTGCGGGCGGCACGCTTGCATTTGCCGCCCGCTTCCTTCAGTCGGCTTGCAGGACCTTCAGCCTACGGTATTGTCATGTGAGGACCTTGAGATCATCACAGGGCATTACCATTGGCTAGAGGCTGAAGGTCCTGCAAGCTGACTGAAGGAAGCGGACGGCAAATGTAAGCGTGCTGGAAGCGCTAACATACTTTTTAAAAAAAAAAAAAAAATTAAGTAAGGGAGAAAACAAGGGTCCGTATTATACATAGGCACTCTTCTTTTCCCTTAAAATCTTAGGTATAATATACACCTGCGTATTACACACAGGTGCGTATTATACCTGAGATTTTATGGTATGTCTTAGTGCATCTCCCAGCTGATTTATCATGGTCATTTTCTTTGTATATACTCTACTTTGGACAGTGTATTTACAAGTTAGTGCCTCTCTCCATTTACTGCGGTCCGTTTATTCACCAGTTTATATGTTGGTATATATATTTATAGAGCATATAATATGCTAATTTGGCCAGTGTATTAAACAATTGATGTACCCTTTTAATGAGCAATTTTTTAAAATCACTTTTTTGTGTTTGGGTGTTATGAGGGTCATATACGCTAAGTAAGGGGACCAATTCTGGAGCAAACCAAATGCACTACAGGACGCAAACATTCTGATTGATCCAGATGGGTTTTTCAGTTATTTGAATGCTAGAGAGCTCTCAATGAATTGCAAAGCAATATGTTGTAGACCTCTAGAACGTAAAGGGTTGAAAATCTAATTTAATTCAATGATCTGCCTTTATATTTATATGTATTTGTTTTGCTTATGGTGGTGCATTT
Organism: Rhinophrynus dorsalis; assembly: GCA_037306005.1. NCBI lineage: Eukaryota > Metazoa > Chordata > Amphibia > Anura > Rhinophrynidae > Rhinophrynus > Rhinophrynus dorsalis. The sequence continues at coordinate 451,994,167 of CM074723.1, forward strand.
GGTATGCTCTGGAATTGTTCTTGCTACGCCCATAAGGGTCCATTAAGGGCCAGACAAGAGGCGGGACCCTGTGACATGTGCACCTGTGGCCATGGGTGGGACGAGGGGCACCTGTGTTCTTTGCCTTGGGGCTCCTGAGATGTAAATCCGTCCCTGAACGCTTCTGTTTCTCCTGCCTACACTGGTAAGAATGTGAGAGTTCCAGAAGTGCGCCACACCCAGTCTGTAATGTTGTAAATACCTCAAAATATTAGACAGCGAGGGAGAGAGAAGTACGTAATGGTAATGTACGTAACCCTGTAAGTACCAGACAGGTGTGATGTATTGCAGAGCAATATTTTGCACACCCCCTGGAATGTGTTGCATACCTCACAAAGGGTTAACCCCTGCAGGACCATATATACCGTAAAATCTCAGGTATAATACGCACCTGTGTATAATACGCAGGTGTATATTATACTTAAGATTTTAGGAGAAAACAAGAGTGTCTATGTATAATACGCACCCTTGTTTTCCTCCCTTACTAAAAAATTTTTTTAATGCCTGCAAATATCTTCCCTCCCCCCAGCACATTCCACTCTCCAAATAAGCTTAATTTTGTCCCAATAAGTCTCCCATCTTCCCTCCCGCTCCCCAGCTCAATCGATCTGAAAATATGCCTTACTATTATCCATCAGAAGTCCCCATGATCTCTGCAGGCGGCACGCTTGCATCTGCTGCCCACTTCCTGCAATGGGCTGTCAGGAACTTCTGCCTCCAGCCATTGGTAATGCCCTGTGAGGTCGGGCATTACCATTGGCTGGAGGCAGAAGGTCCTGACAGCCCATTATAGGAAGCGGGCAGCAGATGCAAGCGTGCCGCCCACAGAGATCATGTGGACTTCTGATGGATAATAGGCATATTTTCAGATCGATTGAGCTGGGGAGCGGGAGGGAAGATGAGGGACTTATGTGGGACAAAATTAAGTTGTTTGGAGAGTGGATTGTGCTGGGGGGAGGGAGGGTATTTGCTGGCAATATACTTTTTTATAAAAAAAAAAAAAAAACTCTCGGGTATAATACACACACCCCACTTCGCATAAGGTGAAGAGGGGTAAAATTGTGCATATTATACCCACGATTTTACGGTAGTACAAGAATCTATAAGTGGATATAGCTGGCTACAGTATAATCTGTAAAATGTGAGCCGCTTACTCCTAGGGTTGTTTTGCTTTAATCCTTTCAGTGCCAGAGAGTTATGCGTTGGATTCCTCTATGGCACTCAAAGGATTAATTGAGCCAGCCTCAGAGACAGTCTTTTGACACATGAATTTTGCCCTTGTGCCTTCAATCCAGAGATAAGAGCTTCAATCAGTCCATGGTGACGGGTAGAGTAAAAGTCATACCTTTATTGGATGAGTAGCTACTCACTCATTGTGTCACACTCTCATACACACAGACATTCTACAACTCTCTTGCACATATCAGATATGAAAGGTAGGCTGTGTGCTGTAAGTACTTATATGTGCTCAACAACAATGATAATGTTTCAATAATAATCTTTCATAATAAAAGCAGCTCTAATTAATCATCATAGTATTTGGGCCTTAGAGAGTGTTATTTCAGTTCTGTCAGAGTTGTAGTTCAAGAGTAATTGAATGATTAAATATCCCCCTCCCACCCCTTTTACTGATATAACACTGGTCAGCTTAGAGCAGCAGGGAGTGTCCTGGTAGATTGCAGAGAGGTACAATCTTCAATTAAGATAAGGGAAAAAGCTAAAAGACCTGTCAAGGGGGGCAGGGTTTTTATTGTTCTCACAGTAAGAATATTGACCCTTGATGTGAGCTGTCTGGTTTATGGACTGGATTCCACATCTGTGGAGTGGGGGCTTACACAAGGTAAAAGGGACGGGAGGGGGAAACTTTATCATTCAATTGCTCTTGAACTACAACACTCACAGTAATGAAATAACACTCTTTATGGCTCAAATACTGGGAATATTAATTGGAGCTGCTGTTTTTGTGAAACATTACTATCACTTTAACAGCAATACACTAATCTTAAAGGGATAGTAATACTTCATTTTATCTTTATTTTATTTTGTAGGCACTAAAAAAACATGAAGAACGATATAAGTCTTATCTCTCAAACCTTTATGGTTTAAGAGATATTCACAAGCAAAGTATCCCCCCCCCGTTCAGCCAGATCACAACGGAGGTGCCCAGGTAGACTGCAGAGAGGGACAATCTTCAATTAAGATAAGGGGAAAAGCTGAAAAACTTGTCACGGGGGGAAGGGCTTTCATTCTTTTCATACAAAGAAGATTGTCCCCTGCTGTTATCTGTCTGGTCTTACAACCAGATTCACATCTGAGAAGAGATGGCTTACACTAGGAAAAAGGGGTGGGAGGGGGAAACTTTGCTTGTGAATATCTCTTAAACCATAAAGGTTTGAGAAACAAGACTTATATCGTTCTTCATGTTTTTTTAATGCCTACAAAATAAAATACAGATAAAACGAAGTATTACTATCCCTTTAAGCATGTGTCCGACTTGCTGTTTACTTACACCAAGCGGTGGGGTTGGACCCATGTACTAAGAAGAAATGGTGCAGTTCTTGAGCAATCAAGCTTTACCTCAAGGGACAAATAAAGAAAGCCCCAAATTATTTTTTAGCTAAACAGGACTTTTTAAACCTTGAATGGTAGAGCTGTCTCCAGCACATTGCAAAGCAATGAGTTGGATCGCTGTAGCATTTAAGATGTTAAAAGCCACATTTAAATTAATGGGAAATTGTAGTTCTCTCCTAAATTACAGATGGTTTGATAAATGCCCAGGGGACACCCTTTGAGATTAGAGGAAAGGAGGTATAGACTTCAGCAGATGAAGGGGTTTTTTTCTACAGTAAGGTCTGTTAAATTGTGGAATTCCTTGCCCAGGGATGTGGCTATGGCAGATACAATGGATATCTGTAAGAGAAGATTAGATACATTTCATACAGGATTATACTGTATATTAGTAGGCATATCAGGAAGGTTTGATAAAGACTAAGTTATTTGGTAGCAGGAAAGCTATACAATTCTCATGTCACTAGGGTATGAGGCAAAGGTTGAACTTGATGGACCTGTGTCTTTTTTCAACCGAATTTACTATGTTATACTATGTTTCTATGTTTGCCTCTGTATTGCACTATATCCTCTTAATACATCAGACTCGGTGAGTTCCACTGCAGTGATCACAAGATGGCCCTTAACCCTTTGAGTGCCAAAGGGGCACGCAATGCATTGCAAAGCAGTGTGTTGTGCACCCCTCTAGTGTTCCAAGGGTTAACCAATGACAGGCAACAATATTCACTGCAGTGGTCTTCTGTGTGCCCTCATGTCTACCAACGTGTTGCTTCTATGGTTAAAACTAGTTTAGCCCCTTGGATGTGAGATGCTAGAAAGGTCTCTAGCACCAAGTGGTTAAGGTTTTTAATTGAGGGTCACAATAGAACGATCATGTGGGTCTAATAAAATGGTCTTCCCTTCTGGAAAAAAATTCCCCTAATTTTTAAACCCAACTGGGGGGGGGTCTGCTTCCTGGGAAAAAAAGAGGATTTTAGTCTTACCTGTTCAATCCTTTTCTCTTAGTCCATACAGGTTACTGGTAACTTTGGGTAGGCGATCCACCCGTTTAATTGTAGGCAGGAACAATTCTAGAATTGTATGCAGGGGGTGGAGCCTACCTTCCCTCCTTGGCTGCAGCTAGCCAACCAGCTTCAGAAAGATTTGAGACACTAACTATTGACTAAATAGTGGAAGGGAAAGAAGACTCCTGTGAGCATGACCCCGAAGGACCCCCATGGTCCACCACTGGAGAGCCAAGCATGGTCATTCTACATGATCTATTGGAGCCTCTTGGACTTACAAGAATCAGGCCTCTGCTGATCATTTGTGCAAGGCTGCCACCTGGTCATCTGTGCACACCTTTTCAAAGCACTACCGTGTTGATGTGTTGACATCGGCTGATGCCGGCTTTGGGAGGAAAATCCTGGAGGCAGTCTTCCTGTCTAGGATTTTCTTTGGTTCTTGGTGCTTCCTTCACTTTTGAGCCCTGTTGGCTCTAGTTCAGTGTGCTGTGTAACAGTTGGGGTGTCATTACCCCTGTTCAATGTTCGTTGACACTTCTTGTTTGTTGAGCTATCTCTGATCTGATGGTTCATATCTGCTCTGGTGAGTTTGGGGGCCTTGCGCCTGGTCCTTGCCTTACTTCCCACCTCTGGGAAACTCAATGGTTGGACATCCCAAAGGTACCAGTAACCTGTATTGGACGACAGAGAAAAGAGGATTTTAGTCATACCTGTTAAATCCTTTTCTCTGTCGTCCACCACGCCAGAAGAAAACCCTTTCTTCTTCAATATTGAGGATTCAATTTCCAAGCCGTCAAAGGTAGCCGATGAACATCCTCCTTCCACAGGTAACCCTGTAGAAGAAGATACGGACGGCAAGGGAGCAGGAATGCCTCCGCCCCTGACAGATCCAGAAGTTCCGGAAACCAAGCTTGGTGAGGCCAGTACGGAGCAATCAGAATGACTGGACAGCGCTCCAGTCGTAATTTCCGTAACACCTTGTGCAACATTGGGAGGGGAGGAAAGATGTAGGCCAGAGGAAATAACCAATAAATGGACATGGCATACACTGCCAGAGCTAGAGGGTCCCTCCATCGAGAGCAGAACCTCGGAACCTTCCTGTTGTGCCTCGTTGCCATCAGGTTGATGTAAGGAAGACCCCACTTCTGAACACTTTTGTGCATAACCTTCCTTTTGATTTAAATGGGGCTTTTAAAGGAGCAGTAAACTCTAGTCCTCTTCTAACTAAAAGACTGGAGGTGTTTCGCTATCTAAAGCTAAGTTCAGGAAGCTCAGGGGTTAATACTTACCCTGTCTTGTGGCCAATACCATTCCATATTTTTAAGACTAGGGGAAAGCAGCCCCCAGCTTACTCTTCTAATCAGAGACGAACATTTCAACACCCTTTCCCCCATTGAAAATATATATATAAAATTGAAATCTGTTGTTTAACCCTTTGGGTGCCAGAAGTGTATTCAACAAATTGCTTTGAAATAAGTTGGATATCCCTCTGGCATGCAAAGGGTTAAGATAAGTGATGGCTAATGTGAAAAAACTGACAAGCTAAATATCTCTTAACCCCTTAATGACAGGCGGTGCAGCCGGACCTTTTTTAATTCGCTCAGTGGATTCAGGGGTGTAACCACGCGGGAACCCTTGAATTCCATGACATGCCAGGACCGTCTTTAACACAAGTTTACCCGTAAAGGTCCTGGCACGTCTTGGGGGCTTAAGGGTTTAGACTATAGTTTAAAATTAAAAAATAGCTGATATACATATCGGTGGTTTTGAAGGTTCTTGCAAGATCAGCAGTCATTTATAAAGGGTTTGTTTGTTCCACTTTAAGTTGAACTTTTAACCCTTTGACTGCCAGAGAGCTAAACAACGCATTGCAAAGGAACACAGTGCACATGTCCATCCCAGAATTGGTCCATTTTTGTGTTTATGCATATAGAAATATAAAATAAATAAAAAAAAAAAATCTAAACACAGGTGTTTTTTTTTTTTTCCCTGCAACATTAACCCTTTGAGTGCCAGAGCGGTACACAATGCAATGTGCTGTGCACCCCTCTAGCACGCAAAGGGTTATAGTACACAGTATTTGCAGTGAGATATTTTTTCCTTTCGTCCTTCATTAGTTTCGCTGTAAGCTGTCCTGGCAGGGCTGCAGCGATGAGATGACTCATGAAAGGAAACAAACTGGCTTTACAAGCCATCTAGGGCGTGGTATTTGGTTTTCAAATTACCATTCGTGATTCAGATTATGTCAGCAGGGATCCTCACATTGGGGGACATTTCCTAGAGAAGGGGTAGTCAGATTTTGGACTAAAAATCCCTTGGCACTCCCACCCTTTCCCCACCAGCCAAAGTAACACATACTCCTGTGTTATCATGGTTCCTTTGCAATCCTGCAAATGAGAATTTTCATAAGCATTCTGCATTAAAGGGAAGGTCTGTTCATCTTGTAAATGATCCTTATACAACCAATAGTAATGTGGTTAAAGGTAAGGTCACCATATATCCCTTCATATACAGGACGCATAAGAAAGAACACACACTGCAGGGTTGCACTGATTACTGTGCAGTTCTGCAGAATGAAGTAGTAAGTCGTATTTAACAGGATATCCTTAGTTAAAGGGGACCTTTAAAATAAGTAGCTCTTAAAGGGATAGTAATACTTCCTTTTACCTTTATTTTATTTTGTAGGCATTAAAAACATGAAGAACGCTATAAGTCCTATCTTTATGGTTTGAGAGATATTCACAAGCAAAGTTTCCCCTCCCGCCCCTTTTACCTAGTGTAGTCCATCTCTTCTCAGATGTGGAATCCAGTCCATAGACCAGACAGATAACAGCAGGGGACAATCTTCTTCCTATGAGAACAATGAAAGCCCTGCCCCCCTGACAGTTTTTTTCAGGTTTTTCCCCTTATCTTAATTGAAGATTGTCCCTCTCTACAGTCTACCTGGGCACCTCCCTTCTGATCTGGCTGAGCAGTGTTACATCAGTAAAAGGGGTGGGAGGGGGATACTTTGTCATTGAATTACTCTTGAACTACAACTCTGAAAGAATTGAAATAACATTCTCCAAAGTCCAAATACTATGGTGATTAATTGGAACTGCTTTTATTATGAAACATTACTATCCCTTTAAAGTGGACCTATCAGATTCTAAATAAATATAATTAATAACTATATATTGTATTAGCCACCTGTTTATAAAATAAATTGTTAGAAATATGTCAGAGTGTGACACGTTATACTAAATAGTTTATATGATAGACCGATATTACCACACACTGCACTATGAATGAAAGTAGCAGAGCCCACACACTGGGGAATGGCTAATAGTACAGCAATTAATAGGGTTGTCCTCAAACAGAAATAAATAATCCGTATGCTGTGCAGGGAATTAGCATACAGTGCCACCTAAACATAAAAGTTATTTTCTTAAAGTGGAACTTTCATCCGATTAATATAGAGCCCCAAACCATAATTACATTATCGATATGCATAGAAGTAATTTTTTTTCAAGATTAATTGCTGCATGAAAGAAAAATAGAAGTTTTTAGGCAGACAGGCACCGGTTGGGATCTTGCAGTAGGCGCTCTCTGCGCGGTCAGTCCCTTCCGGTGCCTTAAGTCCCAAAGGCATTCAGCTCACCAATCATGGAGTTGAAGGGGACGGACAGCGCAGACTCAGAGATGACGTTTCTGCAAGAAAGATGTCTGCGCTGTTCCCCACTGCCTGTCTGCCGAAAAGGTTCTGTTTTTCTTTACTGCAGCAATTATACTTGAAAATAAAACTACGTCTGTGCATATCGCTAATGTAATTATGGTTTAGGGACCTATATTAATCAGATGAAAGTTCCACTTTAAAAAATGTGTGACAGAAAAATGACTAGTACAACAAGCTGAAAGATTATCGGCAAAAAAAAAACAAAACAACAAAACAAAACAAAAAACCCTAGTCTTATTGTGATAAGTCTACTTTAATGTTCACTATACACGTAAGTAGAAAAGTCACCTCTGTTGTTCATCTCTACAAGTGCTGGCAATATTTACTGAATGCTTGATGTTTATACCTGGGAACATCCTCCCCTTGAGCACCCAATGAGGGCTTATGTTCTGCCAATCAGAGGGATGGAAATGATGCAATTTGTATCATAAAGGGGTGGGGCTTCTTCTAGTGGTAGGGCTTACCATCCTTGTATCATAAAGTGGCCAGGAAGTGGATATAATAGGGTGGGAAGGAGAAGAAGTGGGCAGGGTTTCAGAAGAAAATCACCACTGCCAGAGAATTCGCCTGTGCCCCCGGAGACCCGGTAATTAACTGTAAAATCTGGTCTCCCCGGCTGATCTGGAGAGTTCCCAGGTATGCCGATGTTTTAGGTAGCCATAGCCACCTTCCTCAGAAAGCTGGCTGTGGCTAACAAAACAGAAACTTCTATAAACACCGGGCCTTATGCATTCAGGCAAACTGCATCAGTTGTGGGTCAAAACAGCTGTACTACAGGGGACACAGAGCATTGCGTTGCACACCCCTTTGGCTATTAAAGGTGTAAATCACAAAGTACAGAAAATTATGAATCTTACTGAAACCATTCTCTTTCCTAGAACAAATGTGTTTATGTTGTTTCCTTGTAATGCTACATCGCCCATATTGTTGTCTCAATTTTATTTTTATCCTTTTGCAGGTGCATTTTCCAGATATCGAGAGAGCAGAATGGCTGAACAAAGTAAGTTGTTTTTACCTTGAATTCTTCTGTCCAGAGCAAATGCTGCACTAAAGTGGAGTCATTCCTACAGGGGATATAAATTCCCCAAATCTGTGTTCATTTAAAGTGGAACTTTCAGATTTATAATATTTCCCGCCCCAATACATCTTATATAATAATCCTATATAATAATTCACTAGTATGTTTGTCATGCACAGTAGAGACTGGCTGCATTCGGGCAGTCTCTACTGCGCATGATTGTATCACGTGAGTGAGGTGACGCAAGACTGCATTGTGTGGAGCAGTCAGTTATCGGCCTCTGAACCCTTTGAGTGCCAGAGGGGTACGCAACACATTGCAAGGCAGAGGGTGGGTTGTATACCCCTCTGGCACTCAACGGGTTAACATTACACAGACCTTGGCCCATGTACACGGGCTTGTCATGCCAAGGCAGGATTTGGCCTTTGCAGGGCCTCTGGTTTGTATAATTCGTTTGTTCATTTTGTATTTGTATGCACCAGTCCTAGACCATAAAATTAGCTGAGTAGGTAACATCAACAGAAACTAAATGAGCAATCACCAGATCAGGACATAGAAAGTGCCATAAAAGGTTTTGGGCCCTCTGCTTTGATGGGGTTCATCCAGGGGACAGTCAGATATTATGAAATAAGGAGAACATGTGTATATAGTGTATAATGGTTCAATAAAACTATATATTTAAAATGCCCAGAGTTTTACCCTTTTGGTGGGTACCAAACATGCCAGGGGGAGGTGTTCCTGCTATGAGTTACAAGAATAGCCACTTTGCAACCAGTTAGACGCAGCATGTTTGGTGTCCAGATATTCACACAGATATGAGGAATGTGATTATTATAACATTATAGAGGTGTGCTGTGGGTTGCATGTTTTGGGAAGCCGTATGATCTTTCAGGTAGAACTCTGCAGTAACATCCCTGACAAGTCTGACTGAGTGGGCCGTAAACTGTCAGGCCAAACCCCTGACCCTCCCAGGTAACACCCAGGGGGTCTGGCCTCTCAGAAGGAACTGTGGAAAATATTTAATATAGGTTTTTGGCTAAAAAGGAAATTTCTTTGTAACAACTAAAGGGGGATATATCACCGAAGTTCCCGCAAGGACTCTTAAAATATCGGTAATTGTATTTAAGGATTTCTTGTGTTTCTCCCATTTTACTTTTATGGACTGTTTTGCCAATGTGTAATCTTTATTTGTGTATGTCCTTTATTTCTGTATTTTGTACCCAGCACTGTGAAGCCTTTTTTCAGATTAAAGGTGAACTACCACCCAGCAATAAGTTCACATTATTCAATTCTTCATCTGGCGACTAGTTGCTTAGTAGCGCTAGTCGCCAGAAATATTACCCGGTTTACAAGATACTCCACTTTTTTGGAGGCTCACAGTAGCAGGAAGCACGGACACCTCGACATAGTGACGTCCGTGCGCCTGCGCTGTCAGTCCCTTTTGGATCTGGCCGGGGTAGATTTGGTGGTTGCTAGGAATAGTAACAGGTAACCAGGGGTCTGGTATTGTTAACCCTTTCCCTCCCACACTCTTGCCACTGTCTCAGCAGGGCCTATAGCCTTCCTTGGGACAGGGCTTTTAAACTAGTTAGTAATATTGTGATAGGCAAAGGAATACTTGGATTATGCTGAATAAGTCTGCGTTATTGCAATAATCCAGCAGGCATTCAGGGCACAGAACTTACGAGAGAAGCACTGTGTGCCTGCACAGGCAGCAACTCCTGTTACAAAAGGGTATATTTAGTTGCCTATGTGGTGCAGTTGGTTTGCCCTCTTCTTTATATTGAACATAGGGTCAGAAGTGTTAAAATGTTGTATAATGTTTTCCTTTAACCCTTTTGAGCGCCACAGCGGTATCCAATGCATTGCAACTCAATGCACTGAATACCCCTCTGGCACTCATAAGGTTAAAGAAGCACTAACGTTTTATTATTAAAAAATACATATATATTTTAGGACCATTTCTGATGAATAAATAAAGGAGCTCACACTGTAGAAGAAGGTGCCATTCAGTTGTTATTACAATTCAATGTGTCTCAAAATGAGTTCTCTGTTGCCATCATCATATTCTGTGGAGAGATAGGCTTGGCTCTCCCTCCCTCACAAAGCTTGGCTCTTCTAGAGAATGCAGTAGAAAACAGTGTGCTGTTTGCACTGTTACTAGGTTCTAAAGGGACATTATTAAACAGACCACTAGAAAAAGTAAAAAGCGTATAAAACCGGGAGAGATCACAACAAAAAGCGTTACAGCAGCTCTAGATAACCCCCTAACTACAAAGGCAAAAAAAGACAAATATCACAATAAATCTGAGCGCTCGTAGAGCAATAACTTAAATACAAAATAAAAACATCCAATGTATTGAAATATATTGATTTAGTTCAAGAGGGATATTCAGTGACATATTAAAGTATATTGATATAGTTCAAAAAGGATATTAAAAAACATATATTATGCCATAGAGATATGGCATAAGAATGGACACGAAAAGCATCGAAAAAGGAGAAGAAAAAAAAAGTGATGTCCCCACACCCTAAACGTACAATACCGTTCATGTGTCCAACTCTACCCACCCACATGTAGCCACAAGCATGGCACGGAAACCGGCAGAATGTGATCAGATCAAGGGAACGAGGGACGGTCATACCAGCCATACCAAACAATTCATGTAGCACCCTACACCTAATGAAAATAAAATAACTCAATATAAAATCTAAAGAATATATAAAATAAAAAATACAAAAAATTCTTCCACAATGTTTCATAAAGCAATATCCTCAAAAAAATCTTCGGATACCCTATACCGCCACAAATTGGAACCTACAAAAATAAGTCAACACAAAAACAAAAGTAATGGTCTTCATTGGATAACATCTCTTAATTATTCATTACTAATTCAAGAGATTTATCATGAACATTAGATGTTGTTAACCCCTTGGTACCGGGTGTTATGTGGTTAACTATTAGTAGTGCGCTCTGTGTTGTTTTTTAGAAATCTGTGTTGCAGGTTTGAAGTGTGGATTTCGGGACTTGGACTGGAACTTGTTTCTTATAACATTGGATTTCCTAACACTTTCTATGGTGTCCCATTATTTTAGTTTTGACTTATTTTTGTATGTTCCTATTTGTGGTGATATAGGGTATGCGAATATTTATTTTTTGATATTGCTTTGACACATTATGGAACAATTTTTAGTAGTTTTCATTTTTTATTATATATTTTCTGTATATTTTATATTGCATTATTTTATTTTCATTAGGTGTAGGGTATTAATAGAGATATGTCATATGGTACAGCTGAATTGCAGGAGGGTCCCTAGTTCCCTTGATCTGGTAGTTTGCTGATGGTTTCTGTGCCTTGCTCATGGCTATTTTTGGGTGGGTAGAGCTGGACACGTTGAAAGGTATTGACCGTATAGGGTGTGTGGACATTACTCACCTAATATGCATTTTTTTCATGCTTTACGTGTCCATCCTTATGCCACATCGCTGTTATAGTATAAGTTTTTTTACATCCTTTTAGAACAATAATCAATATATCTTAAAGGGATAGTATTGCCAATTATTAACTAAACTGTATATTGTAGCCATTACAAAATAAAACTAAATGCCCCCAGTTGTTTGAGAGATAATCGTATTTAAAGTTCCCCCCTCCCTCCGCTTTCTCTGAAAACCAAGCACACTTTGTAGACCGTTCCAGTGAAGGATTTCTGTCACAGTAACGCGACCTCTGCTCTGCTGTAGAGCCTCCACTTGTCCAGGGACCGGATTCCTCTGCAGTCAGCTTGAGCGCTGATGTCAGGGAAAGGGGAGGGGGGGACTTTAAATACGATTATCTCTCAAACCATACCATTTTAGTTTTATTTTGTAATTGCTACAATACACAGTTTAGTTAATATTTAACAATACTATCCCTTTAATATTTCTTTGAATATTCTTTTTGAACTAAATAAATACATTTTAATAAATTGGGTGTTGTGAAAATTGCTATTTTGCATTCAAGTTATTGCTGTACGAACGCTCAGATTTATTGTGATAAAGGGACATTATTCCTTAAAAATCGCTAGGGTTCAAAACCTAGCTTTTCTACATGTCAGAGCCTGTATGACCAGTCAGTCTCTTTTCTAAGTACAAGTGATAAGGGGCGAGGTATGGCAAGAGTTAAGTAAATAAATAAATAGGAGAGAGGGGTTCCAGTGAATTGAACTGGGTGACTTCTAGTCTCAAAACATGTATTGTGCTTCATGGTCTTATCATTTTCTTAACAGGCCTGCCAAAAGTGGCCACCTGTATATCTTATTTTGAAAGATTTAAGAACTTTAGTTAAAAAAAAGACAAAATGCTGTCTGGGAGTAGATAATATTTTAATGGATTTAAGCCCTTTTCAATTTTTGGTGGTCATGTCCCTTTAAGTAATAAGAAGTACAGTATGACTTGTAATTTTGTTTGACTGTCGTACCTCCAAGCAGTGAGAGTACCAGAAAAGCTGACTAATAATATACATAATGTATATGTAGGTTCCTTTAACCCCTTAAAGACCAGTGATCATGCGGTTCGATACCCCTTAAGGACCACATAGGCGACGTTGGACAAGCTGGCACACGTGACTGATAATGTGTGCCGGCTCGCTGAATAGGGGTCTGATAGTGACCGATCCGGTGTTGGAGCTGTCAATTTCAGACCCGGGTAGTGCCCACATCTCTCCAGCAAGAGCACTGTGAGCACGAAATATGTGTCACGCTAGGACTGTCATCGGTCCTTTAGGCAAGGACACTGGTGACGGTCCTGAAAAGTCACAGGTCCCTAAGGGGTTAAAAAAAAACCTTTGGGTGACAGAGATATATCCAACACATTGCATTATAGTCATACCTGGGGAAATTCCCCTGGAGGAACACACGTGTCTGTTGGTGGGAGTATCACAATAATACTATTCATGTAATGTGGGAGGGGCTTAATCAGGTGAGACAGGTGTGTTCAAATGAAGTGATGTTCATCATAATATGGGAGGGGCTTAATTGAGTTGACAGAATTGGAGAGCTGAGATTTACACCTAAAGGGGTGTGGAAGTGGGAGGTACAGTGTGAGAGTGGGTGGAATTTGTGAGAAAGTGGGCAGGGTTACATAGCTACATAGTAATTTAGGTTGAAAAAACACTTGCGTCCATCAAGTTCAACCCTTTTTCTATTCCTGTTTACTGTCGTTGATCCGAAAGAAGGCAAATAAACCCTCAATACAGCAATTTCAAATTCTGTTTTGAATGGGGGGGGGAATTCCTTCTTGATTCCAAATGACAATCAGATTTCTCCTTGGATCAACAAGCACTAAATATTAATCCCAATACTAACATACATAGCCCTCTATGTTCTGCTCTTTTAGAAAAGTATCCAGTCCTTTTTTAAAGGCATCTACTGTATCCGATAGCACCACCTCCTCAGGCAGTGAATTCCATACCATTATTCTCCATACCGTAAATAATCCTTACCACTGTTGTAGATGAAATCTCAAGTCTAAGCGGGTGACCTGTTCAGGGTACAAAGGGTTCTTTAAAGACCTGTTCAATAACAGAACACTACAAAGGACAAGGGGTCACCCGATTAGACTTGAGGAGATTTCATCTACGCTGTTTCTCTAGTGGGTACAAGTTTAACTTTTCTAGTCTTTCTTCATAACTAAAACTTTGCATTCCCCTTATTAGTTTTGTAGCCCTCCTCTGCACTTTCTTTAGTTCCATAGTGTCCTTTTTCCAGAAAAGTTTCCCAGAAATGAACAGCATATTCAAGGTGGGGTCTTACCATGGACCTATAAAGAGGCAGAATAAAATCTTCCTCCCATGAGTCAGTTCCCCTTTTAATACATGCCAATATTTTATTGGCCTTTGCAGCTGCTAGCTGGCACTGCACACTACTGCTAAGTCTATTATCTACCATTACTCCCAAATCCTTTTCATTAGTAGATTTCCCAAAAGAAACACAATTTAAACTATATGTTGCATTTTTATTATTATACCCAAAATGCATAACTTTACACTTGTCTATATTGAATCTCATTTGCCTGCCCAGTTACCCAATTTGTCCAAATCCTCTTGTAATGGAGACATATCCAGTACCCTACTTAATTTAGTGTCATCGGCAAACACTGATACATAGCTTCCTGTGCCCTCTGGGAGATCATTGATAAACAAATTAAAAGATGATGACCCAGGACAGATCCCTGAGGTACTCCACTCATCACATTTGTCCAGTTGGAGAACTTCCCATTCACCAACACACTTTGCATTGTATCTTTCATCCAATTTCCAATCCACGCACAAACGTTTGCCCCTAAGCCTATTTCATTAAATTTCTACAGTAACCTTTTGTGTGGAACCGTATCAAATACCTTGGCATAGTCTAAATAGATCACATCAACTGCCGCACCCAAATCTATATTTTTACTCACTTTTTCATAAAATGCAATCAAGTTAATTTGACAAGACCTGTCTTTCACAAAGCCATGTTGGCTCCTGCAAATGATATTCCTGTTCAAGATGAATATATTCCCTTAGCAACCCTTCAAACATTTTCACTACCACAGATGTCAAGCTTACAGGTCTGTAATTTCCCAGCTGGGATTTTGATCCCTTTTTAAATATGGACACCACATTACGCCAATCCGTGGGCACCATACCTGAAATAAAAGAATCCCTGAAAATCAAAAATAACGGTCTGGCCAGGGCCTGGCTTAGCTCTTTAAGTGTCCGTGGGTGTATACCATCTGGCCCCGGGGCTTTGTCTACCTTAACACTATTTAATTGTTTTAGCACTTTTTCTTGTGTCAGCCAATCCCATGCTTGTTGTGACTGTTCTGTAAAAGTAGTTTTCACGTTCTTGTCCATCAGGTCTTCTTTGGTAAAATAGAAGAAAATAAATTATTTAAAATATCTGCCTGATCTCTGTTACCACTGACCATCTCACCTGTTACAGATAACAAAGACCCATCATTATCAGACTTCAATTTTTTGCCATTAATGTATTTAAAGATTTTTTTTGGGTTGCTCTTGCTCTCCTTAGCAATACTTTTTTAATTCTCCAGTTTAGCTGATTTAATCGCCTTTTTACAGGTTGGCATCTTTGTATTTTGCAAATGCCTCTGCTGATCCCTCAGCTTGATAATGTTTAAATGATGCTTTCTTGTTATTTATTTCATGAATTACTTTACTGGTTAGCCACACTGGTTTTAATCTGCTTCTTTTGTATTTGTTTCCAAAGGGTATAAATTTATATGTATATTTTTGTAATGTTATTTTGAAGGCATTCCACTTACCTTCTGTGTTTTTTCCAGAAGATATTCCATCCCAGTCAACGAGACTAAGGGATGCATTAAACCTGCTAAAGTTGGCCTTTTTAAAATTCAGTGATTTGGCGGAACCCATACCAAATACCTTTTTTTTTTTTAAATTAATATCATATGATACCATGTTATGGTCACTATTCCCCAAGTGCTTCCTTACTTGGATGTTAGAGATAAGCTCTTCATTGTTAGTTATTACCAGATCCAGACACGCATCCCCTCTGGTTGAGGATTTTACTAGTTGAGACAAAAAATTGTCATTCAACAAATTCAGAAACTCGCTGCTTTTAGAAGAATTAGTTGTTCCATTTTTCCAATATATTTCTGGATAGTGAAAACCCCCCATAATTGTAGTTCTCCCTATTTGAGAAGCCTTTTCTGTTTGCATTAATAGCTATGATTCTTCAAGGTCACCAATGTTTGGTGGTTTGTAACAAATACCCACTAATATTTTCTGTGCAGTTTTACCCCCATTGACTATTTCAACCCACAGGGATTCCACATGTTCACTACTGTCATTGCATATATCTTCCAGCAAATGAGGCAATAATGCTGGTTTGACATACAACCAGAACCCATCACCTCTTTTGTTTGACCTATCTTTTCTAAACAACATGTAGCCCTCCAAATTGATTGACCAATCATGTGTGTCATCCCACCATGTTTCTGTTATGCCAATCAAGTCATAGTTTTCGATTTCAGCTACCAGCTCCAATTGCCCGATTTTACCAGTTAAACTTCTGGCATTAGCAAGCATACAGTTTATGCCTCTGCCATGTTCCATTTGTGATTTAATTTTGATGTGGTTTATAGGCTCCTCCCTATTATCTGTACTAACCCCGCCCCCCAGATCCACCCACCTGGTTATTAACTACATCGCCTTCCCTTTCTATACTGTCTAGCCCAGTATTTATTGGCCCCTCCCCCCCCCAAGTTTAAAATCTCCAGCCATCTAGCCATCCTCTCCCCAAGCACATGAGACCCTCTTGCATTCAGGTGCAATCCATCTGGACTATAGAGATTGTACCCCAAAGCAAAATCAGCCCAGTGCTCTAAAAACCCAAAGCCCTCCTTCTTACAACAAGACTTCAGCCATGCATTAAGCTCCCTAATCTCCCGCTGTCTCTCTGGCGTAAACATGGCACAGGTAGTATCTCTGAGAATACTACCTTGGAGGTCCAGTTCCTAATCCTACTCTCTAAATCCCTAAAATTATTTTTAAGACTCTCCATCTTCCTCTTACTTTGTCATTGGTACCGATATGCACCAAGACAGCTGGGTCTTCTCCAGCACCTCCCAATAATCTGTCCACTCGATCTGAAACAGGCTGAATCCGGGAGACAGCAAACCACTCGGATGCTGCGATCAGAGCCACAGATTACCCTACCTGTTCTCTTAATAATAGAGTTACCACTGAACGCACAAAGTTGGTTATCAGTGTCAGTCACTGGAGACCCAGTAACTCATATTGAAAACCGCAGTCTCCGGGGCAGATACGGAGAGATCCCAGTTATGGTTGCAATACATTGGATACCTCTCTGGCACGCAAAGGATTAAAACAGACTTACGTTCCAATGTTGCTGTTTGCTTTCATCTGGTTACTTTCAGTGCCTTCTTCCCTACTGTGTGACTATGCAGTAATGCAAATTAGCACTTAGCTTTCTGTGCCCAGAATATCACCGGAAACAAGGGCTGGAATAGATCAATACAATTTGATTTTCACTAGATTTTGCTATTCAGATCTTTGTCTTGTAACAACACGTCATCATTTGAAGTGTGACTGAAGATTCCCCTGATGGTCTGGTGTACTCCAGAAATCGCAAGGTGGAGCACAGTACTTTGTCTTTACATCTGCTAGTCACAGCCATGAACTGGAACAAACCAACTGCACCCATTGGGGTGACAAATACAAATTCCCCTGATTGTTAGGGATGACTCCAAAGCTTTGTGAAGGAGTTAACAATCCCATTAAAATCAATGGGATATTCAGGAATGTGTATTTGTCCCAACAGGTGTAATTGGTTTGCTCCAGAGTTGCTTCAGTTCTTATTAACCGTTTGAGTACAGAGGGTTATCCAACACATTGCAGATCAATGTGTTGGGACCCCTCTGGCACTCAGAGGGTTAAAGGGATACCAACTCTTCCTAATCATTACCACTCACTTACCTTATTATGGACAGCAAATCCAAAAGGCCCCTGAGGATTTTGCCCTTGTGCCTTTCTTCAAGAGATGACGACTTCAGTGTGTCCTGAATGACATGTCCGTGGGGGCGGACATGACCATTGCTGGCAGGAATACTGGCCTCGAGCTCTGCTCACTGAATTCGATCATCTTATGGCTTATTCACTCTGCCTGCTTTGGTTTGACAAAATTAAATTAAATACAAATCTGCAGCAAATGTCACGTCCACGCCCATAGACACGACATCCGGGATGGACGGAAGATGTCATCTCTTGAATTGAGGAGCAAACGCAAAATCACAGATGCCATTAGGATTTTCTAGCTGTAGAAAGCTAAGGGGGTTGTTAGTATTTTGTGGTTTTAGTGTTCCTTTAACTTGTTGGCTACCTCTCTGACATTCAGAGGGTTAAGTGACACTCAAATGATCACATCCTAAACCCGTGGCTGTTAGGCTAAACTAGAGGTAGGTTTTGGCTGTTTGGAGATTAAAGGAGTTGTAGTCCCCAACAAAAGGAGATATGGAGGGTACCTATCCCTGGAATAAATGTCTTGTTGAGATGAAGTGGGAGATGCAGTAAGGTGTGATAAAGAGGCAATAAAGTGGAGACAACTTCTACAGTGATATCACTTCTCCAATTCGTTTGTTATTCTATGGAGCTATGCACTAAGATTTCTCAAGTGGGAGAGATCTTAGTGCATTGACTTTATAAAATAACACAGGAACTGGAGAAGTGATATCACTGGAGAAGCTATCTGCACTTTATCACCTCTTTGTCACGTCCTAGTGCATCTCCCCTGAAGTCTTTATCTGTGATTAGTAAATAAAATGAATCAGTCACGTGACACATGGCCAGATTCATACTAACCCAGTTCAAATGGCTGAACGTGACAGGCCGTGAAAATAAAGACCAATGTGGGTCTATCCCGGGGCAAACCAGCTTCACCATAGGGGACAAATAAAATTGGATACTAGAGGTGTCCGCAACACATTGAAAAGCAGTGCATTACAAAGTTTTTAGAATTCAGTATGTTAACCCTTTGAGTGGCAGAGGGGTATGCAATGGATTTCTTTGCAAATACATTGGATATACCTCTGGCACTCAAATGGTTGCATGGGGCTCTTATCTCCTTGAATGGTAGGGAATTCTGCAAAGCATTACTTAGCCTTGGCACAAATATTAGCAATTCTGGAACAAACCAACCGCCTCATAGGGGAGGACTATACGATTTACAGTTTATTTAAACGGAGCGTTCAACCCCTTGAATGCAGAGTGTCGGAGACCTCTCTAGCGTTTAAGCAGTTAAAAGCCTGATTTAAATCCATGGAAATTTTTATAGCTTTAATTTTCCCAAAGATGATGCAGTTGGTTTGAATTGTGCTTTGTTAGGTTTGTGTCCTTAATGGTTTATTCCTCTCTCTCTCTTACAGACGGTGAAGCACATGTGGCCCTACATCTGCCAATTCATAGAGAAGTTGTTTCGAGAGACAATAGAGCCAGCTGTCAGGGGCGCCAACAACCACCTCAGCACCTTCAGTTTTACAAAGATTGACATGGGCACGCAGGTATGTGTCAGGAAGAGGTATAGCTCTGTAATGTAGACCTGACACCTAAAGACATTTATTTCACTTTAAAGCTATACGAACGCTTAATAATATATATTGTTATAGCAGCGTGGGACGGCGTTGCCAGTCTTTTCTTTTTTTTTTTTTATATATATCCTTGTATTTAGTTACCTTGTACAGTGTAATTTTAAAGTAACAGAAAAATTCAATAGTGGCACGGCATTGCCAGTGAAGGTCAACTCTGTCATTGAAAGCGTTAAAAGAATAAATAGGCAATTTATTTGGTACCCCTCTCGCTTGTGTGCATGCACACACATAAAGACAGATAGCTACACACACACTCGCATGCGTTGGAGAAGGGGAGAGAGACTGTGGAATAAGGGTGACAAACGTGGGTGATAAGGGGGCAGATACATTGGAGAGAAGAGAGAGATCAATATGGGCACAGTATATCACAAACGGAACGTGGAGGCAACCTACTTGGCTGCTCCGTCAGTGTCGGGCTCCATGTAAAGTGGAATATGCCTGTATGGAGGACAACAGTGTTGAAAGTGTTAAGTGGGTTGGAAGACTGTGAGACAGGTGGGTGATAAGGGGACACACACATTGGGGAGAGGCATGTAAGGAGACACACTGGAGTGAATGAAAAGGTGAATATGAGGACTATAGGACAAAGTAAACAGAGAGCCCCCCTACTTGGCTGCCCCAACACTGTTGTTCTCCATATAAAGTGAGCTATCTGACTTTATATGTAGGGTAACAGTCTCAATGGCATTGCCCAGCACGTCCAACATTGGAGAAAGCTAGCGAAACAGGGGACAGCTGGGAGCCTCCTTGTTAGCCCTGAGGGTGGCATTTTAATTCCTCCCCAATTATTTAAGTTTGTGCACTGGGTGCATTGTGTGGTGCAAAACGTGACCCCAAGATCAGCCGTAGCGTTTACATTACATAGCAGTAAGTATTAACTGTTTAAGTGCCAGAAAGGGTATGCAACACTGGCAGTTGTTTTTTTCAGACTTTATAATAGTTCAAAACTGACATCGAAAGAGCATGCTTCTGAACTTTCAGACTTGACAGGAAGTGCTACAGCTGTTACTATAACATTTTACAGAAAACTGTTGTCAGTGACTCATAGTAAAATTCAACATAATAACTATCTGGTCAATAGAGGGCAATGTTAATGGAAAAAAACAAACAACCCAACATGTATCTTTAAACAATGGGAACGTCCTTATTTTACTCAGACCTATAATATTTGTTTTTTTCACAAAAATACTGTACTGTTCTTGTAAACATCTGGACCCCTATAGTTTGTGTAGGGCAATGCTGTACAAACTGGTTAGGGTCCATGACCCACACATAACCAGTAGAACACTAATTTCACAACCCTGATTAACAAAATTAATATAGCAATTGCACCCATATGTCCCTTGTTACCCTGATTTCCCTTTTTTTTCCTCTCCACAAATTTTTTAACCGCTTGGGGCTAGCGACCAAGCTTACTGAGGAACAATCAAGGAGTTTAAATGAAGTAAACCACAAAAAAATGAATAAGAAAATTGTTTCTTTGGGTCATATTTTTACTTACACCAAAAGCTTCTGTGATAAGAATGTAACCAGGAACTTCTCTCTATTTTGCAAATATTTATGAAGGATTTTCACACTATGTTAGCACAAACTAAAAAAGTTATGGTGGGGAAAAAAGTGAATGAAAACCCCTTCTACCTAGGGTTGCCACCCAGCTGGTATTTTACCGGCAGGCCGGTAAAAAATTGGCTTCTGTCCAATGTTAAGTCTATGGAGGGAATGCCATGGGCAGTATTTTTTTTTTAAGAAAAGGTGACAACCTTACTTCCACCTGAATTTGGTGGGTGGTAGATACAATTTTAAACAAAAATCTGCACTCACCAGTCAAGCCATAAGACTTGCTTTTCCCACAGAAATCTCACATTTGCAGTGTTGTTAATACTGCAAGGGATTCTGGTAGAAATGCCTACCCAGAATCCCTTGCAGTATTAACAACACTGCAAATGTGAGATTTCTGTGGGAAAAGCAAGTCTTATGGCTTGACTGGTGAGTGCAGATTTTTGTTTAAAATTGTATCTACCACACACTATGTTACAAACGTGAATGAATCACAAACAGAAAAAATATAGTTGGAAAATAGATTTAGCTAGAACAGCAACTTTGCCATATTTTATATCTGCTCTATTGGGTTGGTGTGACAACCATCACTGAGGTTACCAACGGTGTAGTGTAACTGGATTCTTACTATGACCGTCTCTGTTTCCCCCCAGCCCTTGAGAGTAAATGGTGTAAAAGTTTACACTGAAAATGTGGACAAGAGACAGATCATTTTGGATCTACAGATAAGGTAAACCTAAATCGCTAATGTTAAAACATCATTGCTGTTCTTTCTTCCCTTTCTTTCACGTTGCTCGAATGAGTTGACCTCTGCAGGTACCAGTGGGCAAGAAGACATTTTCTTCCTGGACTGGAGTGATTTTAACCCCTTGGATGCTAGAAGTGTCACCAATGCAAAAATAAGAGATTCCTTTTTTGTGTGTGAAAGAGGTTATGGCAGCCTTCAAAGATTTATATGTCAAATTGTTCTTTATTTTTTAACTTGATAGAACTTAAAGTGGAAGTTTCAACCCTACATGACTTGACCTTGATAGCTTCCTCTTATAAAATTATATTAAAGTTTTCTTTTCTTTTAAATGTGTGTGTATTGCGAGAAATATTAATTTGAAATTGTACCTGATAATGTCACTTCCTTGCTCTGTACAGTACAAGGTGTTCCGCACAGCTCCAATGACACTTCCCTGTCATCAAATCCCTCCTTCAGCCTGCCCAGCATAATATCTGGACCTAGTGTGCTCTCATCCTCCTTCTTGTACAATGTTGCATGAGCATCATACATGCATGCACATCTTAAAAAAGGAGATGTCTTACAATCTGTGAGTGACACAGACAGGGAGTGACAGTGCAGTAGTTCAGAAACCAATTCGCCAAGATGGCTGTGCTCTGCCTGTTCATTTTGCTTTGATAGAAGATAGTGTTTAAAACAATGCTGACACTTTTGAAAATGTATTGACTTGTTTTATGATTACAATAGAGGTCTCAATTAATGGGAGATTACATGTATTACCATGTTAGTTCTGCTTTAATGTGGGAGTAAACACTAATTATGAAAAAATATATATATGTTGTAGGGAAGTGGTTCCCAACCCTATACTTGGAGACCATTAAAGGGTCAGTAGTGTCACCTAAAAAATATTTAGAGTTTGGTAGAGGTTAAAAAAAGAAACCAATTGCCACAATTCCTATCTCTCAAACCGCTACAGGTTTGAGAAATATAGGCACTCCCTCCCCTTCTCCTGACATCAGAGCTGTGCTGACAGCAGGAGATCGCGGTCCGGGGACCAGCCAGAGGCTCTGCAGCAGAGCCGAAATCTTGTTATTTAAAAAAAAATTACTTCATTAGAAAGGTCTACAAAGTATGCCTGGTTTGCAAGCACACTTTGTAGACCATTCCAATGAAGTAATTCTTTTGAATCTCTGCTGAAGAACATCCTTGTGTCGCACGACTCGAATCTCCTGCTGTCAACTTTACAGCTGACATCAGGAGAAGGGAAGGGTGGGGGGAAATTTCGGTGTGAATATCTCGCAAACCATAGCGGTCTGAGAGAGAGGAATTGTGGCAATTAGTTTCTTTTTTTAACCTCTACCTAAATCTAAATATTTTTTATGGGACATTACTGTCCCTTTAACAGAACATGTCTTTAGGATTTCCCATCTTGAACTCAGGTGAGTTAAACGGTCTCATTCATTTAATTAACTCTCCTGTACACAAGCAGGGAAATCATTAAGACCTGGCCTGTTAGGGGTCCCTGATAAAAGTACTGGGGAGCCATTGTTGTAGGGCTTTTCCTGTTGAGTAAGGCAACGGTACTAACAATGCAGGAATGTGCTTCTTTCAAAAGTTATTAAAGAGATAAGTAGGTATTTTTCTGATGGCCTGGAGTTCAATATGTTTTTCTGCAAGGTGGTGCTATTACTGTATCAGTCTATGGAAAGCTGGTGTCTGTGACACTCCGTTCTTCACAGGCAGTAATAGCAAGAGCACTACCTGGCTGCAAAACATCTTGAACTCACAACATAAAAATAAAATAAATGCAAGTTTGCTCTGTAGTAACTTTTGAAGCTTCTCCCAAGAGTGGACTTCCTCTTATTCTACGCAGCAGAAAAGGCCATACAATATATCTTGTCATGATATGGCTTTACTGACCCTTTAAGATAAAGGTGCTGTAAGTCAGTGGGCTGGAGGAAACTGCCTTTCGATGCACTTCTTTTTCCCGGTCAGGAGGTCATACTGTACTGTGTAAGACACAGCATGATGCGAGGTGTGCATGGAAAATTCCTTCCCCCGACCTGCTGACAAACAGGAAAGACAGTAGCAAAGGAGTAGGCAAGATCTGGCACTCCAGCTGTTAGAGACTAGAATGGCCTTGCAATATGTTATAGACCTCTGTTGTATCCAAAGGGTTAACCTTTTGAGTACCAGAGGGGTATGCAATGCATTGCAAAGCAATGCATTGCGTACCCCTCCGGCACTCAAAGGGTTAATATATTTGAAGGTTTCTATTATGTCATCTCTCTCCCTTCTGTCCTGCATTCTAAATGTGTTTCAGATCTTTAGTCCTTTGAGTGCCAAAGGCGTATCTAACACATTACAAAGCAATGCGTTTGATACCTCCCTGACACTCAAATGGTTAAGTATTTCTTGATAATGTTTTGGTGCTAACGGTTTGCTGACATGGAAGTCTTCAACTGAGCCACAACATAGCTCAGTTAAAGCCGCCAGTGTTAGCTGCATGTTCTGCCCTGTGTTCCTCTGATCATCCCTTTCCCGCTATTGGTTGGGTGATATCATGGCAGAGGTGTGGCTGATAACTGTCCCACATCACTGTAGGCCATATATGACTGACTGACGCCCATGTGGGACAGTGCGGTATTAATTCCTACATGTAAGTGATCAGAGCGACTGCCCGCACAGGCCACTGTGATCTGCACAGTTAACATGAGGAGGATTTCTGCTTCATTGTGGCAGGCTGTGTTGACCTAGAGCAGTGACTCTCAACCAGGGTGCCATGGCACTTTGGTGTGCCACGGACATCAGCTTAGGGTGCCCTGTGTTTTCTATGAAGACTAACAAAAATGGACTTTTAAATAAAGATTTATAGAAATTGTTATGCACAATATGTTTAATATTGTTATTCTGATTGTAAGACCTAATAATAGCTGTATATTTATGTATTGTACCTTGATTATGCCCTTGATAAAGTACATTAAAAATGTTAGGGGTGCCCCGAATGTTCTAGATAACTTGTTAGGGGTGCCTTGAAGAAAAAAAGATTGAGAACCACTGACCTAGAGGGAAATAGACCAGCATGAACAGCCCGGTGACCCTATGGACCTTATGTATAAAGACAAAGAGGAGCAATTCTGGCGCAAACCAACTGTCAATTAAAAATTCAATTTTTTATTTAATTTGGGGCTTTTAACCCCTTGAATGGTGGTGGTCTCTAACACATTGAGAAGCAATGCATTGATGACCACTAGCATTTAAGGGGTTAACGTTTTCAGTGGGAATAAGAGAAATTGTATTTGACCAAATGATTCCCCAGAATTGCATTACCTTGCCTTTAAAAATATTCCACATCTCTTTGATACTGTATTCACTATATTAAAGGAGAACCAACACCTCCTCATAATAAAACTCCCACTTAAATTCTTATAGCCAAAAAAATCTTAATGACCCCTATGAATTTCCCTTGTGCCTTTGTTCAAGTGATAACCTCTTCAGTCAGTCCTGAAAGCGATGTCCATGGAGACAGACATGACCTTCGCTAGCATGGACACAGGGCTTAAACTCCGCCCACTGCCCATGGTAATCTTAACCCTTTCAGCAACAGAGGGCTGTGCAACATATTGGTTTGAAATACATTGTGCATTTCCCTAGTCCTTCTGTCTCCTGCAGTTGCAAAAACCTGAGGACAACTGTCACGTCCGCCCCCATAAACATGGCATCCAGAACTGGTTGAAGATCTTATTTCTTGAACAAAGGCACAGAGGCAAAATTCATAGAGGCCATTAGGATTTTTGGCTGTGGAGTGTGTGGTATTATTAGGAGGTGTTACTTCTATAAGGACAGCGACCTTTAGCTTTCCAGCTGTTTGATACTGCAACTCACATAATCTCCAACAGCCATTGGGGTTGATGGGAGTTATAGTCTTCAACATCTGGTGAGCCACAGGATGTCTTCCCCTGGCCTATATTGTGAACAGGATGGTAGATCTGGAAGTATTTATCATACTTATGTCCTTATTGTTACATAGTCAGCTACATTCTGAAGGATGTACTTTGTAGTCATGTGTGCAGCAGAGAACCCACATCCCTCGGACAATTCCTATGATAGAAGTCTTCCTAAGGATGGTTAACCTGGGATATATTACACTTCAGTCTGAATAAGTCTGTCAGATTGCATTATTGATGGCTCACATCTGCCATCATGTCCCCCAGCATGTTGTATGTTGTTAATCTTTTTTTTTTCTTTGTTTCAGTTACGTAGGAAACACTGAAATAGATTTGGAAATTAAGAGATACTTCTGTAGGGCTGGAGTGAAAAGTATACAGGTAGGTTCATTTCTGATTTCATTTGAACTACACCTATAGGAGTAAGAGGCTCTTAATTTGCTTAGATGGGATTGGTTAACCCTTTGAGTGCCAGAGGGGTATGCAAAGCTTTGCAGAGCAATAGGCTGTGTATTCTGTGTTTATGTGCTATAGACATACTGGGACAAGGCTGAGTACTCTGTGTTTATGTGCTATAGACGTACTAGGACTAGGCTGAGTACTCCTGTGTTTATGTGCTATAGACATACTGGGACTAGGCTGAGTACTCCTGTGTTTATGTGCTATAGACATACTGGGACTAGGCTGAGTACTCTGTGTTTATGTGCTATAGACGTACTGGGACTAGGCTGAGTACTCTGTGTTTATGTGCTATAGACGTACTAGGACTAGGCTGAGTACTCCTGTGTTTATGTGCTATAGACATACTGGGACTAGGCTGAGTACTCCTGTGTTTATGTGCTATAGACATACTGGGACTAGGCTGAGTACTCTGTGTTTATGTGCTATAGACATACTGGGACTAGGCTGAGTACTCTGTGTTTATATGCTACAGACGTACTGGGACTAGGCTGAGTACTCCTGTGTTTATGTGCTATAGACATACTGGGACTAGGCTGAGTACTCCTGTGTTTATGTGCTATAGACATACTAGGACTAGGCTGAGTACTCTGTGTTTATGTGCTATAGACATACTAGGACTAGGCTGAGTACTCTGTGTTTATGTGCTATAGACATACTGGGACTAGGCTGAGTACTCTGTGTTTATGTGCTATAGACATACTGGGACTAGGCTGAGTACTCTGTGTTTATGTGCTATAGACGTACTAGGACTAGGCTGAGTACTCTGTGTTTATGTGCTATAGACATACTGGGACTAGACTGAGTACTCTGTGTTTATGTGCTATAGACATACTGGGACTAGGCTGAGTACTCTGTGTTTATGTGCTATAGACATACTGGGACTAGGCTGAGTACTCCTGTGTTTATGTGCTATAGACGTACTAGGACTAGGCTGAGTACTCTGTGTTTATGTGCTATAGACATACTAGGACTAGGCTGAGTACTCTGTGTTTATGTGCTATAGACATACTGGGACTAGGCTGAGTACTCTGTGTCTATGTGCTATAGACATACTGGGACTAGGCTGAGTACTCTGTGTTTATGTGCTATAGACGTACTGGGACTAGGCTGTGTACTCTGTGTTTATGTGCTATAGACATACTGGGACTAGGCTGAGTACTCTGTGTTTATGTGATATAGACATACTGGGACTAGGCTGAGTACTCCTGTGTTTATGTGCTATAGACATACTGGGACTAGGCTGAGTACTCCTGTGTTTATGTGCTATAGACATACTGGGACTAGGCTGAGTACTCTGTGTTTATGTGCTATAGACATACTGGGACTAGGCTGAGTACTCCTGTGTTTATGTGCTATAGACATACTAGGACTAGGCTGAGTACTCTGTGTTTATGTGCTATAGACATACTGGGACTAGGCTGAGTACTCCTGTGTTTATGTGCTATAGACATACTGGGACTAGGCTGAGTACTCCTGTGTTTATGTGCTATAGACATACTGGGACAAGGCTGAGTACTCTGTGTTTATGTGCTATAGACGTACTAGGACTAGGCTGAGTACTCCTGTGTTTATGTGCTATAGACATACTGGGACTAGGCTGAGTACTCCTGTGTTTATGTGCTATAGACATACTGGGACTAGGCTGAGTACTCTGTGTTTATGTGCTATAGACGTACTGGGACTAGGCTGAGTACTCTGTGTTTATGTGCTATAGACGTACTAGGACTAGGCTGAGTACTCCTGTGTTTATGTGCTATAGACATACTGGGACTAGGCTGAGTACTCCTGTGTTTATGTGCTATAGACATACTGGGACTAGGCTGAGTACTCTGTGTTTATGTGCTATAGACATACTGGGACTAGGCTGAGTACTCTGTGTTTATATGCTACAGACGTACTGGGACTAGGCTGAGTACTCCTGTGTTTATGTGCTATAGACATACTGGGACTAGGCTGAGTACTCCTGTGTTTATGTGCTATAGACATACTAGGACTAGGCTGAGTACTCTGTGTTTATGTGCTATAGACATACTAGGACTAGGCTGAGTACTCTGTGTTTATGTGCTATAGACATACTGGGACTAGGCTGAGTACTCTGTGTTTATGTGCTATAGACATACTGAGACTAGGCTGAGTACTCCTGTGTTTATGTGCTATAGACATACTGGGACTAGGCTGAGTACTCCTGTGTTTATGTGCTATAGACATACTGGGACAAGGCTGAGTACTCTGTGTTTATGTGCTATAGACGTACTAGGACTAGGCTGAGTACTCTGTGTTTATGTGCTATAGACATACTGGGACTAGACTGAGTACTCTGTGTTTATGTGCTATAGACATACTGGGACTAGGCTGAGTACTCTGTGTTTATGTGCTATAGACATACTGGGACTAGGCTGAGTACTCCTGTGTTTATGTGCTATAGACGTACTAGGACTAGGCTGAGTACTCTGTGTTTATGTGCTATAGACATACTAGGACTAGGCTGAGTACTCTGTGTTTATGTGCTATAGACATACTGGGACTAGGCTGAGTACTCTGTGTTTATGTGCTATAGACATACTGGGACTAGGCTGAGTACTCTGTGTTTATGTGCTATAGACGTACTGGGACTAGGCTGTGTACTCTGTCTATGTGCTATAGACCTACTGGGACTAGGCTGAGTACTCTGTGTTTATGTGATATAGACATACTGGGACTAGGCTGAGTACTCCTGTGTTTATGTGCTATAGACATACTGGGACTAGGCTGAGTACTCCTGTGTTTATGTGCTATAGACATACTGGGACTAGGCTGAGTACTCTGTGTTTATGTGCTATAGACATACTGGGACTAGGCTGAGTACTCCTGTGTTTATGTGCTATAGACGTACTAGGACTAGGCTGAGTACTCTGTGTTTATGTGCTATAGACATACTGGGACTAGGCTGAGTACTCCTGTGTTTATGTGCTATAGACATACTGGGACTAGGCTGAGTACTCTGTGTTTATGTGATATAGACATACTGGGACTAGGCTGAGTACTCCTGTGTTTATGTGCTATAGACATACTGGGACAAGGCTGAGTACTCTGTGTTTATGTGCTATAGACGTACTAGGACTAGGCTGAGCACTCTGTGTTTATGTGCTATAGACATACTGGGACTAGGCTGAGTACTCTGTGTTTATGTGCTATAGACGTACTGGGACTAGGCTGAGTACTCTGTGTTTATGTGCTATAGAC
The DNA here is from genome assembly GCA_037306005.1 of Rhinophrynus dorsalis. Taxonomy (NCBI): domain Eukaryota; kingdom Metazoa; phylum Chordata; class Amphibia; order Anura; family Rhinophrynidae; genus Rhinophrynus; species Rhinophrynus dorsalis. The sequence continues at coordinate 452,023,587 of CM074723.1, forward strand.
ATACTGGGACTAGGCTGAGTACTCTGTGTTTATGTGATATAGACATACTGGGACTAGGCTGAGTACTCCTGTGTTTATGTGCTATAGACATACTGGGACAAGGCTGAGTACTCTGTGTTTATGTGCTATACACGTACTAGGACAAGGCTGAGTACTCTGTGTTTATGTGCTATAGACATACTGGGACTAGGCTGAGTACTCCTGTGTTTATGTGCTATAGACGTACTGGGACAAGGCTGAGTACTCCTGTGTTTATGTGCTATAGACATACTGGGACAAGGCTGAGTACTCTGTGTTTATGTGCTATAGACATACTGGGACTAGGCTGAGTACTCCTGTGTTTATGTGCTATAGACATACTGGGACTAGGCTGAGTACTCCTGTGTTTATGTGCTATAGACATACTGGGACAAGGCTGAGTACTCTGTGTTTATGTGCTATAGACATACTGGGACAAGGCTGAGTACTCTGTGTTTATGTGCTATAGACGTACTGGGACTAGGCTGAGTACTCCTGTGTTTATGTGCTATAGACGTACTAGGACTAGGCTGAGTACTCTGTGTTTATGTGCTATAGACATACTGGGACTAGGCTGAGTACTCCTGTGTTTATGTACTATAGACATTCTGGGACTAGGCTGAGTACTCCTGTGTTTATGTGCTATAGACGTACTAGGACTAGGCTGAGTACTCTGTGTTTATGTGCTATAGACATACTGGGACTAGGCTGAGTACTCTGTGTTTATGTGCTATAGACGTACTGGGACTAGGCTGAGTACTCTGTGTTTATGTGCTATAGACATACTGGGACTAGGCTGAGTACTCCTGTGTTTATGTGCTATAGACATACTGGGACTAGGCTGAGTACTCCTGTGTTTATGTGCTATAGACGTACTGGGACTAGGCCGAGTACTCTGTGTTTATGTGCTATAGACATACTGGGACAAGGCTGAGTACTCCTGTGTTTATGTGCTATAGACATACTAGGACTAGGCTGAGTACTCTGTGTTTATGTGCTATAGACGTACTAAGATTAGGCTGAGTACTCTGTGTTTATGTGCTATAGACATACTGGGACTAGGCTGAGTACTCTGTGTTTATGTGCTATAGACGTACTAAGATTAGGCTGAGTACTCTGTGTTTATGTGCTATAGACATACTGGGACAAGGCTGAGTACTCTGTGTTTATGTGCTATAGACATACTGGGACTAAGCTGAGCACTCTGTGTTTATGTGCTATAGACATACTGGGACTAGGCTGAGTACTCTGTGTTTATGTGCTATAGACATACTGGGACTAGGCTGAGTACTCTGTGTTTATGTGCTATAGACGTACTAGGACTAGGCTGAGTACTCTGTGTTTATGTGCTATAGACATACTGGGACTAGGCTGAGTACTCCTGTGTTTATGTGCTATAGACATACTGGGACTAGGCTGAGTACTCCTGTGTTTATGTGCTATAGACGTACTGGGACTAGGCTGAGTACTCTGTGTTTATGTGCTATAGACGTACTAGGACTAGGCTGAGTACTCCTGTGTTTATGTGCTATAGACGTACTAGGACAAGGCTGAGTACTCTGTGTTTATGTGCTATAGACATACTAGAACTAGGCTGAGCACTCTGTGTTTATGTGCTATAGACGTACTAGGACTAGGCTGAGTACTCTGTGTTTATGTGCTATAGACATACTGGGACTAGGCTGAGTACTCCTGTGTTTATGTGATATAGACATACTGGGACTAGGCTGAGTACTCCTGTGTTTATGTGCTATAGACATACTGGGACTAGGCTGAGTACTCCTGTGTTTATGTGCTATAGACATACTGGGACTAGGCTGAGTACTCTGTGTTTATGTGCTATAGACATACTGGGACTAGGCTGAGTACTCCTGTGTTTATGTGCTATAGACGTACTAGGACTAGGCTGAGTACTCTGTGTTTATGTGCTATAGACATACTGGGACTAGGCTGAGTACTCCTGTGTTTATGTGCTATAGACATACTGGGACTAGGCTGAGTACTCTGTGTTTATGTGATATAGACATACTGGGACTAGGCTGAGTACTCCTGTGTTTATGTGCTATAGACATACTGGGACAAGGCTGAGTACTCTGTGTTTATGTGCTATAGACGTACTAGGACTAGGCTGAGCACTCTGTGTTTATGTGCTATAGACATACTGGGACTAGGCTGAGTACTCTGTGTTTATGTGCTATAGACGTACTGGGACTAGGCTGAGTACTCTGTGTTTATGTGCTATAGACATACTGGGACTAGGCTGAGTACTCTGTGTTTATGTGATATAGACATACTGGGACTAGGCTGAGTACTCCTGTGTTTATGTGCTATAGACATACTGGGACAAGGCTGAGTACTCTGTGTTTATGTGCTATACACGTACTAGGACAAGGCTGAGTACTCCTGTGTTTATGTGCTATAGACGTACTAGGACTAGGCTGAGTACTCTGTGTTTATGTGCTATAGACATACTGGGACTAGGCTGAGTACTCCTGTGTTTATGTACTATAGACATTCTGGGACTAGGCTGAGTACTCCTGTGTTTATGTGCTATAGACGTACTAGGACTAGGCTGAGTACTCTGTGTTTATGTGCTATAGACATACTGGGACTAGGCTGAGTACTCTGTGTTTATGTGCTATAGACGTACTGGGACTAGGCTGAGTACTCTGTGTTTATGTGCTATAGACATACTGGGACTAGGCTGAGTACTCCTGTGTTTATGTGCTATAGACATACTGGGACTAGGCTGAGTACTCCTGTGTTTATGTGCTATAGACGTACTGGGACTAGGCCGAGTACTCTGTGTTTATGTGCTATAGACATACTGGGACAAGGCTGAGTACTCCTGTGTTTATGTGCTATAGACATACTAGGACTAGGCTGAGTACTCTGTGTTTATGTGCTATAGACGTACTAAGATTAGGCTGAGTACTCTGTGTTTATGTGCTATAGACATACTGGGACTAGGCTGAGTACTCTGTGTTTATGTGCTATAGACGTACTAAGATTAGGCTGAGTACTCTGTGTTTATGTGCTATAGACATACTGGGACAAGGCTGAGTACTCTGTGTTTATGTGCTATAGACATACTGGGACTAAGCTGAGCACTCTGTGTTTATGTGCTATAGACATACTGGGACTAGGCTGAGTACTCTGTGTTTATGTGCTATAGACATACTGGGACTAGGCTGAGTACTCTGTGTTTATGTGCTATAGACGTACTAGGACTAGGCTGAGTACTCTGTGTTTATGTGCTATAGACATACTGGGACTAGGCTGAGTACTCCTGTGTTTATGTGCTATAGACATACTGGGACTAGGCTGAGTACTCCTGTGTTTATGTGCTATAGACGTACTGGGACTAGGCTGAGTACTCTGTGTTTATGTGCTATAGACGTACTAGGACTAGGCTGAGTACTCCTGTGTTTATGTGCTATAGACGTACTAGGACAAGGCTGAGTACTCTGTGTTTATGTGCTATAGACATACTAGGACTAGGCTGAGCACTCTGTGTTTATGTGCTATAGACGTACTAGGACTAGGCTGAGTACTCTGTGTTTATGTGCTATAGACATACTGGGACTAGGCTGAGTACTCCTGTGTTTATGTGATATAGACATACTGGGACTAGGCTGAGTACTCCTGTGTTTATGTGCTATAGACATACTGGGACTAGGCTGAGTACTCCTGTGTTTATGTGCTATAGACATACTGGGACTAGGCTGAGTACTCTGTGTTTATGTGCTATAGACATACTGGGACTAGGCTGAGTACTCCTGTGTTTATGTGCTATAGACGTACTAGGACTAGGCTGAGTACTCTGTGTTTATGTGCTATAGACATACTGGGACTAGGCTGAGTACTCCTGTGTTTATGTGCTATAGACATACTGGGACTAGGCTGAGTACTCTGTGTTTATGTGATATAGACATACTGGGACTAGGCTGAGTACTCCTGTGTTTATGTGCTATAGACATACTGGGACAAGGCTGAGTACTCTGTGTTTATGTGCTATAGACGTACTAGGACTAGGCTGAGCACTCTGTGTTTATGTGCTATAGACATACTGGGACTAGGCTGAGTACTCTGTGTTTATGTGCTATAGACGTACTGGGACTAGGCTGAGTACTCTGTGTTTATGTGCTATAGACATACTGGGACTAGGCTGAGTACTCTGTGTTTATGTGATATAGACATACTGGGACTAGGCTGAGTACTCCTGTGTTTATGTGCTATAGACATACTGGGACAAGGCTGAGTACTCTGTGTTTATGTGCTATACACGTACTAGGACAAGGCTGAGTACTCTGTGTTTATGTGCTATAGACATACTGGGACTAGGCTGAGTACTCCTGTGTTTATGTGCTATAGACGTACTGGGACAAGGCTGAGTACTCCTGTGTTTATGTGCTATAGACATACTGGGACAAGGCTGAGTACTCTGTGTTTATGTGCTATAGACATACTGGGACTAGGCTGAGTACTCCTGTGTTTATGTGCTATAGACATACTGGGACTAGGCTGAGTACTCCTGTGTTTATGTGCTATAGACATACTGGGACAAGGCTGAGTACTCTGTGTTTATGTGCTATAGACATACTGGGACAAGGCTGAGTACTCTGTGTTTATGTGCTATAGACGTACTGGGACTAGGCTGAGTACTCCTGTGTTTATGTGCTATAGACGTACTAGGACTAGGCTGAGTACTCTGTGTTTATGTGCTATAGACATACTGGGACTAGGCTGAGTACTCCTGTGTTTATGTACTATAGACATACTGGGACTAGGCTGAGTACTCCTGTGTTTATGTGCTATAGACGTACTAGGACTAGGCTGAGTACTCTGTGTTTATGTGCTATAGACATACTGGGACTAGGCTGAGTACTCTGTGTTTATGTGCTATAGACGTACTGGGACTAGGCTGAGTACTCTGTGTTTATGTGCTATAGACATACTGGGACTAGGCTGAGTACTCCTGTGTTTATGTGCTATAGACATACTGGGACTAGGCTGAGTACTCCTGTGTTTATGTGCTATAGACGTACTGGGACTAGGCCGAGTACTCTGTGTTTATGTGCTATAGACATACTGGGACAAGGCTGAGTACTCCTGTGTTTATGTGCTATAGACATACTAGGACTAGGCTGAGTACTCTGTGTTTATGTGCTATAGACGTACTAAGATTAGGCTGAGTACTCTGTGTTTATGTGCTATAGACATACTGGGACTAGGCTGAGTACTCTGTGTTTATGTGCTATAGACGTACTAAGATTAGGCTGAGTACTCTGTGTTTATGTGCTATAGACATACTGGGACAAGGCTGAGTACTCTGTGTTTATGTGCTATAGACATACTGGGACTAAGCTGAGCACTCTGTGTTTATGTGCTATAGACATACTGGGACTAGGCTGAGTACTCTGTGTTTATGTGCTATAGACATACTGGGACTAGGCTGAGTACTCTGTGTTTATGTGCTATAGACGTACTAGGACTAGGCTGAGTACTCTGTGTTTATGTGCTATAGACATACTGGGACTAGGCTGAGTACTCCTGTGTTTATGTGCTATAGACATACTGGGACTAGGCTGAGTACTCCTGTGTTTATGTGCTATAGACGTACTGGGACTAGGCTGAGTACTCTGTGTTTATGTGCTATAGACGTACTAGGACTAGGCTGAGTACTCCTGTGTTTATGTGCTATAGACGTACTAGGACAAGGCTGAGTACTCTGTGTTTATGTGCTATAGACGTACTAGGACTAGGCTGAGTACTCCTGTGTTTATGTGCTATAGACATACTGGGACAAGGCTGAGTACTCTGTGTTTATGTGCTATAGACATACTAGGACTAGGCTGAGCACTCTGTGTTTATGTGCTATAGACGTACTAGGACTAGGCTGAGTACTCTGTGTTTATGTGCTATAGACATACTGGGACTAGGCTGAGTACTCCTGTGTTTATGTGCTATAGACGTACTGGGACTAGGCTGAGTACTCCTGTGTTTATGTGCTATAGACATACTGGGATTAGGCTGAGTACTCTGTGTTTATGTGCTATAGACATACTGGGACAAGGCTGAGTACTCCTGTGTTTATGTGCTATAGACGTACTAGGACTAGGCTGAGTACTCTGTGTTTATGTGCTATAGACGTACTGGGACTAGGCTGAGTACTCCTGTGTTTATGTGCTATAGACGTACTGGGACTAGGCTGAGTACTCCTGTGTTTATGTGCTATAGACATACTGGGATTAGGCTGAGTACTCTGTGTTTATGTGCTATAGACATACTGGGACAAGGCTGAGTACTCCTGTGTTTATGTGCTATAGACGTACTAGGACTAGGCTGAGCACTCTGTGTTTATGTGCTATAGACATACTGGGACTAGGCTGAGTACTCTGTGTTTATGTGCTATAGACATACTGGGACTAGGCTGAGTACTCTGTGTTTATGTTCTATAGACGTACTAGGACTAGGCTGAGCACTCTGTGTTTATGTGCTATAGACGTACTGGGACTAGGCTGAGTACTCTGTGTTTATGTGCTATAGACGTACTAGGACAAGGCTGAGTACTCCTGTGTTTATGTGCTATAGACGTACTAGGACAAGGCTGAGTACTCCTGTGTTTATGTGCTATAGACGTACTAGGACTAGGCTGAGTACTCCTGTGTTTATGTGCTATAGACATACTGGGACAAGGCTGAGTACTCTGTGTTTATGTGCTATAGACGTACTGGGACAAGGCTGAGTACTCCTGTGTTTATGTGCTATAGACGTACTAGGACAAGGCTGAGTACTCTGTGTTTATGTGCTATAGACGTACTAGGACAAGGCTGAGTACTCTGTGTCTATGTGCTATAGACGTACTAGGACTAGGCTGAGTACTCCTGTGTTTATGTGCTATAGACGTACTGGGACAAGGCTGAGTACTCTGTGTTTATGTGCTATAGACATACTAGGACAAGGCTGAGTACTCCTGTGTTTATGTGCTATAGACATACTAGGACTAGGCTGAGTACTCCTGTGTTTATGTGCTATAGACATACTAGGACAAGGCTGAGTACTCCTATGTTTATGTGCTATAGACATACTGGGACAAGGCTGAGTACTCCTGTGTTTATGTGCTATAGACATACTGGGACTAGGCTGAGTACTCCTGTGTTTATGTGCTATAGACATACTAGGACTAGGCTGAGTACTCTGTGTTTATGTGCTATAGACATACTGGGACAAGGCTGAGTACTCTGTTTATATGCTACAGACGTACTGGGACTAGGCTGAGTACTCTGTGTTTATGTGCTATAGACATACTGGGACTAGGCTGAGTACTCCTGTGTTTATGTGCTATAGACATACTAGGACTAGGCTGAGTACTCTGTGTTTATGTGCTATAGACATACTGGGACTAGGCTGAGTACTCCTGTGTTTATGTGCTATAGACGTACTGGGACTAGGCTGAGTACTCCTGTGTTTATGTGCTATAGATGTACTAGGACTAGGCTGAGTACTCCTGTGTTTATGGGCTATAGACGTACTAGGACAAGGCTGAGTACTCTGTGTTTATGTGCTATAGACGTACTGGGACTAGGCTGAGTACTCTGTGTTTATGTGCTATAGACATACTGGGACTAGGCTGAGTACTCTGTGTTTATGTGCTATAGACGTACTGGGACAAGGCTGAGTACTCTGTGTTTATGTGCTATAGACATACTGGGACAAGGCTGAGTACTCTGTGTTTATGTGCTATAGACGTACTGGGACTAGGCTGAGTACTCCTGTGTTTATGTGCTATAGACGTACTAGGACTAGGCTGAGTACTCCTGTGTTTATGTGCTATAGACGTACTAGGACTAGGCTGAGTACTCCTGTGTTTATATGCTATAGACGTACTAGGACTAGGCTGAGTACTCCTGTGTTTATGTGCTATAGACGTACTGGGACTAGGCTGAGTACTCCTGTGTTTGTGCTATAGACATACTGGGACTAGGCTGAGTACTCCTGTGTTTATATGCTATAGACATACTGGGACTAGGCTGAGTACTCTGTGTTTATATGCTATAGACATACTGGGACTAGGCTGAGTACTCCTGTGTTTATGTGCTATAGACGTACTAGGACTAGGCTGAGTACTCTGTGTTTGTGTGCTATAGACGTACTGGGACTAGGCTGAGTACTCCTGTGTTTATGTGCTATAGACGTACTAGGACTAGGCTGAGTACTCCTGTGTTTATGTGCTATAGACATACTGGGACTAGGCTGAGTACTCTCTGTTTATGTGCTATAGACATACTGGGACTAGGCTGAGTACTCCTGTGTTTATGTGCTATAGACGTACTAGGACTAGGCTGAGTACTCTGTGTTTATGTGCTATAGACGTACTAGGACTAGGCTGAGTACTCCTGTGTTTATGTGCTATAGACGTACTAGGACTAGGCTGAGTACTCCTGTGTTTATATGCTATAGACATACTGGGACTAGGCTGAGTACTCTGTGTTTATATGCTATAGACATACTGGGACTAGGCTGAGTACTCCTGTGTTTATGTGCTATAGACGTACTAGGACTAGGCTGAGTACTCTGTGTTTATGTGCTATAGACGTACTGGGACTAGGCTGAGTACTCTGTGTTTATGTGCTATAGATATACTGGGACTAGGCTGTGTACTCCTGTGTTTATGTGCTATAGACGTACTAGGACTAGGCTGAGTACTCTGTGTTTATGTGCTATAGACGTACTAGGACTAGGCTGAGTACTCTGTGTTTATGTGCTATAGACATACTGGGACTAGGCTGAGTACTCCTGTGTTTATGTGCTATAGACATACTGGGACTAGGCTGTGTACTCTGTGTTTATGTGCTATAGACGTACTAGGACAAGGCTGAGTACTCTGTGTTTATGTGATATAGACATACTGGGACTAGGCTGAGTACTCCTGTGTTTATGTGCTATAGACGTACTAGGACTAGGCTGAGTACTCTGTGTTTATGTGCTATAGACGTACTAGGACTAGGCTGAGTACTCTGTGTTTATGTGCTATAGACGTACTAGGACTAGGCTGAGTACTCTGTGTTTATGTGCTATAGACGTACTAGGACTAGGCTGAGTACTCTGTGTTTATGTGCTATAGACATACTGGGACAAGGCTGAGTACTCTGTGTTTATGTGCTATAGACGTACTAGGACTAGACTGAGTACTCTGTGTTTATGTGCTATAGACATACTGGGACTAGGCTGAGTACTCTGTGTTTATGTGCTATAGACGTACTAGGACTAGGCTGAGTACTCTGTGTTTATGTGCTATAGACATACTGGGACAAGGCTGAGTACTCTGTGTTTATGTGCTATAGACGTACTAGGACTAGGCTGAGTACTCTGTGTTTATGTGCTATAGACGTACTAGGACTAGGCTGAGTACTCCTGTGTTTATGTTCTATAGTTATTTGGGTAGATGTTGGGAACTCAGATGGGGCTCCATGTTCAAAAGAGACTGAAGTTCTAATTGGGCAAACCAGCTACATCATAGGGGAGATATAAACATTCCTCAAAATCCCTGTGAGTTAACTGGGGATTTTAACCCACTGAATGTGCAGGAGTCTGCTCTAACATTGAAGGGGTTAAAAATCACGTTTAAATCTAAGTATATTTTAGGAATTTTAATTTGCCCTTTATGGTGCAGTTTGTTTCCCACTCCTCCGTAGCTTCCTGAATGCACTCTTTAGGGTCATATGCACAAACCCACTTGCCTATATTTATATTTTTGCTTTCTCACAATGAACTAAGCATTATGTTGTTTCTTTGTAGCTTCACGGAACAGTGAGAGTGATACTGGAGCCGTTGATTGGAGATGTACCAATAATTGGAGCCCTATCTATATTTTTCCTCAGGAAACCAGTGAGTATGAAGAAAAATATATTATTATTATTTATTATCATCATCATTCATTTATAGAGCACCACCGTAGTCCACAGCACTGTACAATTAGAGAACGCATTAAAAATACACTTCGTACTTTACAGATGGCTACAAATGATGGAGATGATCCTGCTTGCTGGAGCTTACAGTCTCGAATGAGAAGGGGAACAAGGGCTTACAGTCTAGAGCGGAAATAGATCAAGAGCTTACGGTCTAGAGGGGAAAGAGATCAAGAGCTTACAGTCTAGAGGGGAAAGAGATCAAGAGCTTCCAGTCTAGAGGGGAAATGAAACAAGAGTTTCCAGTCTAGAGCAGAAAGAGATCAAGAGCTTCCAGTCTAGAGGGGAAAGAGATCAAGAGCTTACAGTCTAGAGGGAAAAGGGGAACAAGAGCTTACAGTTTAGAGGGAGAAGAGGAACACAAGATTACAATCTAGAGGGAGAAGGGGAACAAGAGCTTACAATCTAAAGGGAGAAGGGGAACAAGAGCTTACAGTCTAGAGGGGAAAGGAAACAAGAGCTTCCAATCTAAATGGAAGAATGGGAACAAGAGCTTACAGTCTAGAGGGAGAATAGGAACACAAGCTTACAATCCAGAGGGAGAAGAGGAACACGAGTTTACAATCCAGAGGGAGAAGAGGAACACAAGTTTACAGTCTAGAGAGAGAAGAGGAACACGAGTTTACAGTCTAGAGAGAGAAGAGGAACACATGTTTACAATCTAGAGGGATAAGAGGAACACATGTTTACAATCCAGAGGGAGAAGAGGAACAAGAATTTACAGTCCAGAGGGAGAAGAGGAACACAAGTTTACAGTCCAGAGGGATAAGAGGAACACAAGTTTACAGTCCAGAGAGATAAGAGGAACACAAGTTTACAGTCCAGAGAGATAAGAGGAACACAAGTTTACAGTCCAGAGAGATAAGAGGAACACAAGTTTACAGTCCAGAGAGATAAGAGGAACACAAGTTTACAGTCCAGAGAGATAAGAGGAACACAAGTTTACAGTCCAGAGGGATAAGAGGAACACAAGTTTACAGTCCAGAGAGATAAGAGGAACACAAGTTTACAGTCCAGAGAGATAAGAGGAACACAAGTTTACAGTCCAGAGGGATAAGAGGAACACAAGTTTACAGTCCAGAGAGATAAGAGGAACACAAGTTTACAGTCCAGAGAGATAAGAGGAACATGAGTTTACAGTCTAGAGAGAGAAGAGGAACACTAGTTTACAGTCTAGAGAGAGAAGAGGAACAAGAATTTACAGTCCAGAGGGAGAAGAGGTACAAGAATTTACAGTCTAGAGGGATAAGAGGAACAAGAGCTTACAGTCTAGAGGGAAACAAGTGAAACACAAGGAACATTAAGATGGAATGCCGTTTCATTAGATAGAAGGCAGAAGGTTTGGGCCCAGTGCACATGGCTGGCAGGACAGTATAAAGTTGATCTATTTGCAGCTTTGGGCCAGTTACAGGTAATCGTGCAAACTTCTTTGAGTTTTGAGGGACCATTTGACTGAGTGAAAGCTAGGGGAGTGTGATATGGGGCACAGCTGTGATTTCCAGATATAGGACTCTGCTCTGCTGTAATGCTGGAAGTTGAGAGGCAGAAGTTGATTAACCCTTTAAGTACTAGTAGAAAGCACAATTGATTACTTTGGATGTGTTTTACACCTCTCTGGTCTTTAAAGGCTTCAAAAAGAGGCAACATACCCCCAGTGTGGAACACAACTATTACATATGTTTATGGACTAATACAGACATGGCTTTGTTAAGCCCATGACAAAGTATAAAGTAGCAGACCCTCTTAACCCCTTGAATGTTTGAAGGGTCTTCACAGTGTGTTGGAGCTCGCCATACATTTCATGGTTTAACTAATGTAAATCCATGGGAATATATATGTTTTTGTCACGATGTTGCAGTTACTTTGTTCCATATTTGCCTCACATTTGCCTTTGCGCTTCTGGTAAATGGGCCGTTTGTTCCAAAATGTGAATGGCTTAACTCTTCGAGTGCCAGAGGGGTATGGAACGCATTGTAACACAATGTGTTCCGTACCCCTTTGGCACTCAAAGGGCCTTGTACAGAAAGCTAAAGAGGGGAATGTCTGGGACATACTAACAGCACTACAGCGACAAATCTAAATTCCTGTCACTCCCATTGATTTTAATGGGACTTTAACATTGCTAACACATTGAAAAGCATTAAAGGTATTCAAACATTCAGTGGGGTTTCAAATTCCTACATGAAATCATTTTGGGACATTTTATTTCTTATGCAGTTGGTTCCTTCCAGCTTAAAAAAAAAAATCCCCAAAATTCGCATTGATTTAAATAGGATTTTAACCCCTTGAATGCTTTACAATGAATTAGCAAATTTACTGGCATTCAGATGGAGAAAATAATTCCTATTGATTTAAAGGGGATGTATCACCTTTATGTAACTTAGGCTAAATAGTTAGGTTATGTAGCGAATCTGACTAAAAGTGTGTTAATTTTTTTTTTAGTTTTATTTTGTCTAAATTGAAGTTATAAATACAGCCCTGCAGCTACTTCCGGATAGACTGGTGTTAACTGCTTTTTAACCGCAGTCTGTCATTATTCCTCTGCTCCCCTCCTTCTATCCGGCCTCCTCCAATGACGGAGGCTTCTGTCTGTAAGCTGGAGCCGATGTCATTGGCAGAGAGCGCTGCAGCTTACAGACAGAAAGCCTTCATCATCGGAGGAGTCTGGATAGGGGGAGCAGAGGCAGAGTGATGGACTGCTGTACAGAGCAGGTAACCGCAGTCTATTCAGAAGTAGCTGCAGGGAGCTTTTAACCTCTTGATGCTAGAGAGGACGAAACATCATGTGACCCTTTAACCCTTTGAGTGCCAGAAGGGTATTTGGATACCCTTCTGGCACTCAGAGGGTTAAGGGTTAAATCAATGGAAATGTTTATTTGTTACCTCCGGTTCGACCAGTTTGCTGAATAATTGCTCCTTTTTATCTTTGTGCATATGATCAGCGTGCAGTTTGTTCCTAAACACACTCGTTTTTAAAGGCATTGTATCAGCTTAATATTCAAATAAATATATACTGTAGGGTTTATTCTTCTGAGTAAAGCAAGGGTGCTCCCAGTGTAGAGAAGTGTTTAATGCAAAAGTTATTGCATCTCAAATGTTTTTAGGTGCAGTATCTCAATGGACTGAATTGTTACAGTGGCGCTGTTGCTGCACCATCCTATGGACAGCTCTTGTCAGATGACCATAAATAACCATAGGATGATGTAGCAACAGCACCACTGTAACATTTCAGGACACTGAGATATTGCAAATAAAAAAATTCAAGTTTGAGCTGGAATAACTTCTGAATAAAACATCTTTCAGCGCTTGGAGTTCCCTTGTTTTTCTCAGGATGATAAACCCTACTATATATATATATATATATATATATATATATATATATATATATATATATAATTTGCATATTAAGATTTACTATTCCTATGACTAAATGTTTACTGCCACTTGAAGAGAGTCTTGGGATGCGGCAGCGGGGCAGCCCAGGGCTCAGCTTATCATGTGGAAAATGAGCTATGTTCCATCTGCACAGGAAACATCATATTAAGTGAAATTACTAAACGCTGCTGAGTCCCTTTTGTTCCTGACATTTTACATGTTCTTGTTCTCGCTCCGTCGCTTAGCACCGCTCTTTCTGGCAAAGTATAATTATTCTTTTCCTTTCTTGCAATGTATGTTTCTTTGTTTTGCTTTGTTTTTTTCACTTACTTGAGCAGCAGTGGTTATAATTTGAGGGATTATATTTTGTAAACTACAAAATTGTATAGATTTTGAAGTGCATACTTGTATTTCACATTTATTGTGTGCTGCAATAGACGCCTTGGTTGACTCTGGACATGAGTAACTCTTTTTATTCATGGAGTTTTTTAAGCAATAAAAGGCGTATGCTTCCTAAGAATAAGTTTTTCTTAACCCTTTGAGTGCCAGAGAAGTATCCAGTGCATTGCTTTGCATTGTGTTGCTATTCCTCTCTGGCGCTCATAGAGTTAAAGTGGAATTTTCACTCCAAAATCATTATACACACAGCGATACGCATATCCATACTAGTATTATCCTGAATAAGTCTGCATTTAATGATAAATCCAACTTGTTTCGAGACGCACAGGCAGGCATGAGTGCAGACATCTTGCCAAAGAGACATCTGTGCGCCTGCACTGTCCGTCCCAATCTCCTCTAGGATTGGTGAGGGGGAGTTGCATTGTACCTTAAGGTACAGGAAGAGACTGAAGGCTCAGGCACACAGATGCCGCTACAGCAAGATGCCTGCCTATACGTCTCGGAACAAGTTGGATTTATCAATAATGCCGGACTTATTCAGGATAATACTAGTATTAAAATGCTTATCACTATGTGCATAATGATTGAGTGATCTGCATTAAAAAGGTATTTTACACTGGAAATAAGTGGCTGTTGAAAGGAAGACTTGCCAGGGTAAGTGACTTCACGCAAAAGTCAGGTATCTCTGTAGTGATGTCATAGCACAAGGAGCCAATCCATGTGTCTGTATTAGAGCACAGCAGTCTGTTCCTCAGCAGTGCTGCATCCATACCGGGGAATAATGACCTGATACATCAGGCTAAAGAGCTGCAATTCTAGAGCAGCTTCACCATAGGATTAAATGAACCTTCTGCAAATTTCCATTGTTTTAAATGGAGTTCTTAAACCCTTGATTTTTAGATTGGTCTCCATTGTATTACAGAGCAAAGAATGAGACCTCTCTAGAATTCAAGCCACATTTTAAATCAGGGGATATTTTTATTTAACCCTTGTGTTGCAGAAATGCACCTCTTTAGCTTATTGAATTTCCTGTTATACATGAGGCATGGCTCTGAACTGCTAGCACTTGGAGAAGTGCAGGGGAGGCTGGATATGTCACCAGTATGGACTGGAGTGAGTAATAATTAGGGGAGTCCACTGGGGAACTCAGTATAGAAAAACAAAATCTGCACAATGTGCAGAGCTCTGAGCTCCCTGTATACTATATATAGCATTAAAGGCCAATTATTACATTTTAATAAGCTTGATACTGTATGATGGGACTTGGGGGAAAATAAAGCACAAGGCTTCACTCTGCAGCTTTGAAACTGCTCCTATCGGCTGTTTGGCAGGAGAGGTTGTCAGTAGACTAACCACCATTTGCTTTTCAGCCAATGTAAGTCTGTAACTCGCTGGGTTGTGTGTGTAGTCCACATAGACCTGCTTTGTCAGGCTTTCAAGCCCAAAGAGAGGGTCTATGTGAATCTATTCACTGGACATGGAAGTCAGCTGTGAGACTGCAGTCCCGTAGGTCAACTTTTTCTCACAGATGCACATGAGGACTCTTTCGTGCTCCCCTGTTGGTCCTCTGGAGATCGCTGTGCAGCCCTGGGTTCATTGACAGATCTTGTCCCAGTGCAGCAGATTGGCCTATGGGTCAACTATCAGATCATAGTTGCCTTTTTTTATTTATTTGTTTTAAATATTTTATTTAATTTTCCATTATAGTAGACTCCTAAATCAAACAGGTATAGGAGAGTCACTTATGCACAACAGTGGGTTGGTATAAACACAGCAACAGAGAACATGGCAGGTGAGTCAATAACAGTCGTGCTGCCTCTTTGTGACAGGAAGCCACTACCACCCGCTCCTCCCTGGCTGCATCCAGATTAGGTGCTTATTGTCAATGCCTTGCAGTAGAAAGTGAGGTGCAAAATACAAAAACAAAATGCAGAAACAGTACTCCCTCCCTTTGTGCCCCCAAGGGGATCCACCCCCCCCCATGCCTTTCCGAGATACAAAGTTATACCTAGCCACCATTCGAGTATGATTCATGGTGATATGTATTTACATGAGCTCTCACCCTCCCTCTTTCGACCCCTCCCCCACAAGGCTCTCACCCTTCTTCCATTTGGCTCCTCAGGTGCCATCCAGGAGGTGGTACCTAAAACTATCATAGAATTGTGATTGGGATTCCTTAGCAAGAGTTTTAATAAAAGGGTCCCACATGGTAACAAACTTCTCCCCATCATTCTCTTTGTTTTGTGTGGTTAAAAGCCAGAAGCGTTTGAGAAAGTGGGTGGTTTTGTCTAGCCATTCATGTAGCATAAGGGGATATCCCATGGAATAGTTTGCCAATTAACCATAAGAGTGCCCAAATGATTGGAATGTAGGTAAAATGTGGTACCATGTTAGCCATAGAAAATACAGGAGACTGGTAGGGTATAGACAATATCTTTATTGGCTGTGTGGCTTTGGTTGCAAGCTTTCAAGACAACTAGGTCTTATGCCTGAAGAAGAGACCTATTGTTTTGAAAGCTTGCATCGTCAGTTAGCAAATAAAGGTATCGTTTTTGCTCTACTAGTGTCTCCTGAAAATGATTGGAGGGAGAGTAAGCTGTATAATCTGTCTTCGATATTTTCTTTAGAAGGGATAGTTGTACATTGTACCACTATCCCTGCTTTTACTGACGATAGAGCAGAGTCCCTCCCTTTGGATGTAGTTAGAGGAAGAAGCCCTGAGGGGCAGAATGTAATGGTTAAAAAAGTATTAAATAATAAAAAATATAATAAAAACTATATAGGTATTTGATTTTACATAGTTTGCAGTTGCAGAATATGTAGAGGCAGAAGTGAATATTACTGTGCCTTCAGCCATTTAAGTGCCAGTGGGATGTGCAACGCATTACACTGCATATCCCCGTGGCTCAAAGAGGATTCAGCAAACACAAAAACGTAGAATTCGTCCCACCTGGTTTGCCCATTTTTTACTGTAAAGGCCTAAAACCTGAATTAGTCTGGTCTTGTCTTGTGTTCAGGACAGCCTTATGCCTGTATCATTCATGCTTACATTCCATCACTGTATTACCCTCTACCACTTCTTCTGGTAGACTCTTCCACCTTCTCAGTGAAGTAAAACTTTCTTACATTACATCTATGCCTCTGTCCCCCTAGTTTTAGGCTAATACCTCTTGTCCTAACATTTGTACTCCTTAGAAATGTACTTCCCTCTTTTACTTTTCTGAATTACTTTATGTATTTTAATTTCTAGCATATCTTCTCTTCTTCAAACTATACATGCTCAGATCCATTAGTCTATCCTGATAATTTTTATCCTGAAACCAGGCACCATTTTAGTAGCCCTTCTCTGAACCCTCTCCAGAATATCTATATCCTTCTGGAGACGGGGGTCTACAGTACTCCACACAATACTCTTAAGAGAGGTCTATCCAACAATCTGTAGAGTGGCATGACCACCTCCGTCCTTCTGATATAATGCCTCTAGCTATGCAACCCAGCACCCTACTTTCATTCCCCGCTGCTTTTTTTTACATTGCCTGCCTACTTTTAAGTCCAAGTCCCTTTCCTCTGTTGTCACTGACAGCACTATGCCCTTAATGCTCCTAATACGTCCTTAATACACCATAATATATATTTTTTTACATATTAAGTATTAATATCCCTTGAAGTAAAAAAGGAAGGCAACTGACACTTTAACTGTTGATAATCAGTTGTTGGACTTCCAGCTGTTGGGGTCTACTTGTATTCCAAAACAGCTGGAGGTCAATAAAGTTACTAACTGTGCTTAACCCCTTAAGGACTGGGAAAATCTGAGGTGGATTTCACTTAAGGACCGGAGCAATTCTGACCTTTTTGACTATATCTTTGTTCAAAAATGTTTTCACTCTAAGGACTTTATTTTACCCATGAAAATGATATACTGGTTTTTTTACACACATATAGGGCTTTCTTTTGACACCACACTTATATGGATAGCCCACCATTTATTTTAGTAAAATTAAAGAAAACTGTAAAACAAAATGTAAAAAAACGCCATTTTTTTTTCTCTTGGGATCATTTGGGCACAATGGGTTACATTTTTATGGAGACTGCATGAAAGGTATGACTGATTAGTTGTACCTACAAAATGTGCAGTTTTAGGTGGGCACTGTCCCCCTAGGTGAAAATCCCCATATCCCTTTTTCCCACCCTATTTTCCCACTTTTTTACTTATGAAATTTGGCGGTGTATATAAATGTATTACATAGCTCCACAACAATCACACTTCTAATCTTGGTAAACAACCCATAACGGTCCTGGACCGTCATGGGTCGTTAAGGGGGATCTATCACCCTTATACAAGTTTGTCTTAAAAGTTAGGTTATATAGTGAAGAGGTGGAATAATGTATAATTTATTCTTTAAAATCTCTGTTAGGCCGAAATTCAACAAATAAATACTGCCCTGCACCCTACTTCCAGACAGACTGCGGTTACCTGCTCTGTACCGCAGTCTATCACTCTTCCTCTGATCCCCTCCCTTGATCCAGCCTCCTTCGATGACTGAGGCTTTCTGCTTGTAAGCTGGAGCGATCTCTGGCCAATGAGTGTACTCCAGCTTACATGCAGAAGGCCTCTGTCATTGAAGGAGGCTGGGTAGATGGAAGGTTGCAGAGGAAGAGTGACAGACTGCAGTTACAGAGCTGGTAATCACAGTCTGGCAGGAAGTAGGACGCAGGGCAGTATTTTTTTGTTGAATTTCGGCCAAATAGTGATTTAAAAAAAGAAATTAATACATTTTTTTCACCTATTCGCTATATAACCTAGCATTTAATACAAACTTGTATAGGGGTGATAGATCCCCTTTAAAGGGATAGTAATGTTTCACAATAAAAGCAGCTCCAATTAATCTTCATAGTATTTGGGCCATGGAGAGCGTTATTTCAGTACTGTCCAGAGTACAAGAGTAATTGAATGATAAGTATACCCCTTCCCCGCCCCTTTTTCTGATGTAACACTGCTCACCTCAGAGCAGCAGGGTGGTGTCCAGATGGCTTACAGAAAGGGACAATCTTCAATTAGCATAAGGGAAAAACCTGTCGTGGGGGCAGGGTTTTCATTGTTCTCACAGTAAGAAGACTGTCCCTTTCTGTGAGCTGTCTGGTCAAGAGACCAGATTTCACATCTGAGGAGAGGTGCCTTACACTAGGTAAAAGGGGCGGGAGGGGGAAACTTTATCAATCAATTACTCTTGAACTACAACTCTGACAGTACTGAAATAACACTCTTCATGGCCCAAATACTATGAAGATTAATTGGAGCTGCTGTTTTTGTGAAACGTTATTATCCCTTTAAACCCCTTGATTGCCAGACAGGTTTGTGCAATGTGTTGCAATGAAAAGGTTAAAAATGAACTTTTAGCATCAGTAATAAGTAGGGATAAAAAGACAAAGCAACAACAGTTTGTGCTTCTAAAGCCTATCATGACATGATGTGTAAACCAGAAGGGATTTGGATAAAGATGAAAAGTTCCACATTACTAATGTGGGGTAAAGTCAGCGGCGTTTTTTGGCCACGCAGGCCCGGGATTTTTGTTCCTGTCACATATTTTCCAGCCGAGTGTAATTGGCAGTAGCTGTGCTCGTTTCTCCCCAGTGTGTTCGCAGGGCCTCTGAGTCCATATATGGCAATCCTTAGTAATTTAATAATAATCTAATTCTTATCAAATGGCGATGACACAATCCTGTGACTTTTTGTTTGGAAATGTTGTACTGCACTTTATTATACACTTGGCACAGTCTACTGTTCCTCGGGGTTATTCTAGTTGTAGGGGATTAAACTAAGATGTATGTGTGACGGGACTAAGAGAGACTGATGGAGTCATTCTATTGTAAACCACAGGGGACAAGTAAAAACTCCTCTTCACTTAAGTGGGGCTCTTAACCCCTTAAATACTAGAGAGGCTTCCAACTTAATGCTGTGCAGTGCATTGGAGACCTTTTTAGCATTCGAGTGGTTAAAATCCCCATTGAAATCAATGGGAATTTGGGGATTATTTTTCGTACCTTAAGATGCTATTGGATTGTACGAGTTTTCCTTTCTGTATCGTCCTTAGTGGGTCTTATGTACAAAAAGGAAAGTGGAGTCATTCTGGGGCAAAGCAACTGTAACACAGGGGAGGAATACAACTTCCCTAAATCTACAATGGTTTAAACTGGCATTTTAAACCCCTGAATGCTAGAGGTCACCTATTCATTGCTTCGCAATGCATTATAGCTCTTTCTAGCAATCAAGGGGTTAAAAGCACAGTTTTAATGAATGTAAATTTTTATATGTCCCTTAGGACAGGGGAGGTCAAACCTGTCCATGAGAAAAAAGTCCAGCAGATGTACAGATTAGGAGATATTCACATTTTTTTGTCAAAAAGTGAAAGTGAAACGTTCCTGGTACAACAGAGAGCTTCATTAGCATATGAAATGTCACAGAAATCCTTCATTAGCATATGACACATCAATTGAAATACGTCATTAGCATATGAAATGTCACTGAAAAGCTTAATTAGGATATGAAATGTCACTTGTACGCATGAGTTCCTGCTATTAGCATACATTTGAATACAGTAACAAGTATTAATATCTCCTTAACTGTACATGACACAAGGCAGTTTTCAAATAAGTAAACTTGAACTAAGGTGAAAGTTCCACTTTAAAGGAGCAATCAACTTTTTAAATGAAAAATATATATATATTGTAGGGATTTTCCTACTGAGTAAAATAAGGGTACTCCCACAGTCCAGAGATTTATACTTCCAGAGTTATTGCAGTTTAAACCCATGTGTTGTTTTTTTTTTTACATTAGCAGTGCCCTCTAGTGGTCAAATTCTAATTAAATTTCCTGTTAGATTGTAATGGAGAGGAAAGTCAGAAAAGTCAGAGACATACAGTTCTCCATAGAATGTGACAGAAACTGTCTGTCACTTCCTGTCAGTTAGAACTATCAGGAAGTAAACACAGTAAATTCACTTCCTGATTATTTAAACTGCTATAAATTTTGAATGAAACATCTGACAGAGATGGGAGTGACCTTGATTTATTCAGCAGGAAAAGCTCTATAAAATATGTGTTTTCATTATAAAAAGTTTACTGCTCCTTTAAAGGTAACTAACACAGGGTGAGCTTTTCCCCTGGGAGAAAAACTGTTGGTGACGATAGATATAGCTAGAAAGAGAGAGAGATAAACAGATAGAGTGAGTGGATATTAAGGGGCGTAAGTTCAAAAGAAAAGTGGAAGAGTTCAGGGGCAGACCATTTGCATTATATTGGAGAACTAAATATTCCCATTGCTTTAAATGGGGGATTTTAATCCTTTGAATGTTAGAGAAATGTCCAGTGCATTGTGAAGCATGCATTGGAGACCTCTCCAACTTTCAGGAGGTTAAAATTCTCATTTAAATCAATGGGGATTTTTGTACTTCCCTAGAGCATAAATGGTTTGCCCCAGACCTCTTCCACTTTTCCATACCTCCCAAGTGTCCCTCTTTAGGAGGGACAGTCCCTCTTTTAGGCCCAAATCCCTCTGTCCCTCTTTCCCACCCTATGTGTTTATAAATTAGTCTGTGTTAATAAAATACTTTGGTCTTGTTATAAGACATTGATTAGGTTACACAAGGAGGACTCAATAGGTTATGAAATAGCCTAAAAATTCTCTGTAGTGCCCCGCCTACCAGCTACGCCCCCTGCAACACCCCCAAAAATACATGTGTCCCTCTTTGGCAATTTGAAATGTTGGGAGGTATGCATTTCTTTTGAACATACTGTCCCTATAAGCGTGTGCATTCCACTGTAGGTTTTATAGTGATTTTCTGAAAGCACACTGGGTGTTGAGTTGGAAGAACATAACCTATATTTCCCTGCTTTTATGTTTGAGTGAGAAATAAACTGTCTTTCACCCTTTGAGGGACAGAAAGGTATCCAATACCAGAATTTAAGCATGCATGGGATAATAATAATAATAATAATAATCCTTTATTTATATAGCGCACACAGATTCCGCAGCGCTTTACACTCATATTGGTTTCTGTCCCCATTGGGGCTCACAATCTAAATTCACCTATCAGTATGTTTTTGGAGTGTGGGAGGAAACCGGAGTACCCGGAGGAAACCCACGCAAACACAGTGAGAACATACAAACTCATTGCAGATGTTGTCCTTGGTGGGACTTGAACCCAGGACCCCAGCGCTGCAAGGCAACAGTGCTAACCACTGAGCCACCGTGCTGCCCACGGTGGCTCAGTGGTTAGGCATAAGGGATAGGCATAAGGCGGTCCTGAACGTAAGAAAAGACTAAGGACCAAAAAAGGTTTGAGTTTTTTGTTGTTTTTTTTTGTAGGAAAATAGGCAGACTAGATGGGCCGAATGGTTCTTATCTGCCGTCAAATTCTATGTTTCTATGCATTGCACTGTAGTGCATTACATACCTCCCTGGCACTCAAAGGGTTAAAGGTTTTTTCTTTTTTTTTATTTCTTTTTTTTTAGCTATTGAATTATTTTTAACATATAACTGAATATATCTTAAAGCGACACTATAACCTAAAATAATTTTAGTTATTTTGAAAGAACTTTTAGCCATTTTTAATTTAGAAAAGTAGTATTTGAGTTATGTAGATCTATGAATTACACTCACTGACTGACATTGCTCATATAGACTTCATCCCCTAACATTGAAACGGTTAAGTATCAGTGAGTCGGGGGGAGGGGTAATGTAGGGATAAGACAGGAAGTCCCTGCATGGAATGCCTTAATTAGCATGATGTATATAGAGTACTGTGCAAAACTCTTAGGCAGGTGTAAAAAATACAGTAAAGTAAGAATGCTTTCAAAAATAGACCTGTTAATAGTTTATATTCATCAATTAACAAAATGATAGTGAATGAACAGAAGAAACAACATTCTTCTAGGTACACTTGCACTCAGTTTAAGGAACTCGGCAGGTAGGTTGTTCCAAACATCTTGGAGAACTAATCACAGTTTTTCTGTGGATTTAGGCAGCCTCCGTTACCTCTTTCTCTTGATGTAATCCCAGACAGACTCAATGATGTTGAGATCAGGGGCCATACCATCACTCCCAGGACTCCTCGTTCTTTGTTACGCTGAAGATAGTTCTTAATGAGTTTGGCTATATGTTTGGGGTTGTCGTCATGCTGCAGAATAAATTTGGGGCCAGTCAGATGCCTCCCTGATGGTATTGCATGATGGATAAGTATCTGCCTGTACTTCTCAGCACTGAGACCATTAATTCTGACCAAATCCACAACTCCATTATCAGAAATGCAGCCCAAACTTGCAAGGAACCTCCCACATGCTTCTCTGTAGCCTACAGACACACATTCTTGTACCGCTCTCCAGGCCTCTGTGACCAAACAGCCTTCTTCTACAGACAAATAATTCAGATTTTGACTCATCAGTCCAGGGCACCTGCTCCCATTTTTCTGCACCCCATTTCCTGTGTTCTTGTGCATAGTTAAGTCGCTTGGCCTTGTTTCCATGTCGTATGGCTTTTTGACCGCAAGTCTTCCGTGAAGACCACTTCTGACCAGACTTCTCCAGACACTAGATGGGTGTACCAGGGTCTCATTGTTTTAGGCCAATTCTGAGCTGATGGTACTGCTGGACATCTTCCAATTTCAAAGGGAAGGAAGCATGACGTGTCTTTCATCTGCTGCACTAAGTTTCCTTGGCTGACTACAGCATCTACGGTCCTCAACATTTCCCATTTCTTTGTGCCTCTTCAAAGAGCACATCTGGAAACCCCTGTCTGTCTTGAAATTTCTGTCTGGGAGAGACCTTGCTGGTGCAGTATAACTACCTTGTGTCTTGTTGCTGTGCTCAGTCTTGCCATGGTGTATGACTTTTAACATTATACTGTCTTCAGCAACCTCACCTTGTTAGCTGCGTTTGGCTGTTACTCACCCAGTTTTATTCTTCCTACACAGCTGTTTCAGTTAATGATTGTGTTTCAACCCACATATTACATTGATGATCATTAGCACCTGTTTGGTATAATTGTTTACTTATACACCTGACTATATGCCTATGAAATCCCTAACTTTGTGCAAGTGTACCTAGAAGTATTGACGCGGTTTTGAAGGCAAAGGGTGGTCACACCAAATATTGATTTGATTTAGATTTTTCATTCACTCGCTATCATTTTAATTGATAAATATAACCGATTAACATGTCTATTTTTTAAAGTTGTTTTTAGGTTAAAGTGGATCTGTCATATAAAAAAAGTATTGTTCAATTGTTTTATATGTCCATTAATAGCAACTTATAATAGCACAAAGTCTTTAGAAATGCCATATTTTAAAGTTTATTTAAGAAGGTATATTGCATACCGCTATCGAACATCACAGCCATCTTACTTGCCTGACGTAATAACGTCAACATGATCCCTGCCGTCTCCTCATAGCCTGCCCCCATTCTCATTGTGCATGCGTCACTGTAGCTCATGTGTGCTCGCGTCACAGGGTATTTCGTATTGATAAGCGAAATAAGCCATAATATATACTTTATTTGCGATTTTCCTCTACTGTATATTACATTTATATTACATTTATATCCACGACATACCTGGCTAAGTTATTAAGGATACTGATTCCTTTACTGGCATCTGGTCAGTCCACTTCACTGTCAATATAATGCTTTCACTGTGAAGTGGACTGCCAGTGTATAAGAATAGGAGAGCGTGAATGCGCTTTCGCTGATATCATCTTCAAGGAGGCGTGTGAGTACAGGTATGTCCATGGCAAGGAAACATAGAGGTGGATACGATATGGAAGGGAGGAGGGACTAAGTCTAACTGCAGGGCAGCTTGCCCCGCTGTGATCAGGATAGAGCAGAGGCTGACGTCACAGGTATAACTTCTAAAACAAATTACTCCTTCTACTTAATACATTGAGAGAAATGAAAAATGCAGTTCTGGTTTCAGTTATATGACAGTTTAAACGGATTACACTTTGAAACATATCACAGATCCACTTTAAAGGGTCCCTTTGAGGTGACACGCCCACCTTTTGAGCAGCTTATTTTAAAGGCATGGTTGCCCTTTAAGAACACATTACAAATGTTATGGTACTTATAGTTATTTTCTTCATTTACATTTAATCCTTAAAATGAGTTTTTTCTCTGTTCATTCATGGACATTTCTGGTCCCATGGATGATGGGAGTCATATTACAGCAATAGCTGAAGGGACTCCATTTCCAGACTCTACATTAAGGGAAATCCCAGGTCTCAGCAGGGTAGATGATCTTGACGAGTTGACGCCACCATCTATGACTTGGAGGGTCATACCTTTATAACAGATTGGATCCAATTGCCATAAATGGTGCTTTCTTCTTTGTCTGTAATGGGTGATTCCTGCTCTACTGTAAACGAATGGGACATTTAGAGATCTGATACTATAGACTTGATAAACAAACAAAAATTAAATGAAAGCTTTTTCAGCATCAGCGTGCCAGAAAGGTGTGCAAACAGCTGTTGTGCAGTTTTTTTGACTTCCCAATACCCCACTTATTTTCTGTACCCTTAATCAGACATGTTTTATTATCAGAAATCAATTTATTTTACTGATTTTCCTACTGATTAAAAATGTGATACTTCCACTGCTGGGAGATAAAACATGGAAACGTTATTAGACCACAACAGTCTTACACCAATAGGTAGAGACGCACTCTCATTTAACAGGGTATAACGTGGGTGCTGAAGCTGGGTGGAACAGACAGTGTAAATCGAAAACTGTAAAGTCAACCAGCACATTCGTCAGGACAGATGTACAATGCTGCTTTGAAACACTGACACTTTGAAATAAACACTTCTTTGATGAATTTTGTTCCTGCGTGTGCTGGTTGACTTTACAGATATATATTGAAATAGATACAAATGAAGCTGATAGCACTGCTAGCTGGTGTCCAGATCACACACTTGTTTTTGCTGTTACTTTCGATAAGAGAGCTTCAGACTAAAGTTTTCTGTTGAAAGTTATGGTGACAGTGTCATCTGGGAACTACAACACAAAACTGAAGATTAGTTAAAAACCCACACACATTTGGGCTGTAAACCACGTTTGATAGATGGCTGAGCAAATACATTTCAGTGCAATGCAGTGATCACCCCTCTGGCAATCAAAGGCCTCATTCACTCAAACAATGCTGTGTTGGTGATGTTGTGTAATGTGAAAAGTTATAGTGCTGTGCTATGGCACCTGTCACATGGGCAATATTCTCCTCACATGAATGTTCCAAAGTCCACTGTGCTGCATCTTCCCAGTGTTCAAACAGGAAGCAGTGAGAGTGCAGAAAGGACTGGCTGTACGATTGGTCCTGCATTGTGCATGCTGTTATCTGACCCTGATACTAGTGAAGGCTGTCTCCTATATATATCTGTTCTTAGTTATAATTAAAAATTACTCTTGATTTATATGGAGGTATCAACCTCTTTAATGCTTTGCATGCGTTGGAGACCTCTCTATCATTCAGTAGGTTAATACCTCCGTTTAATCAGTGCGGGGTTTGGGGATTATTTTTCTCCCCCATTATGCATTTGGTTAGCTCCAGAATTGCAACACTTTAACATGAAGTTTTTGACCCTTTGGATACTAAGGAGTTCTCCAATGCAGACTGGTTAAAAGCACAATTTAAATCAATGAGAAATTGTATTTGTCCCCTATGGTACAGTTGGTTTGCCCCAGAATTGCTCCTCTTGTTTTGTGTGTATATGACCTAGTATGTGTATACATTTATTTACTGAACTCCCATGCATTGTTAATGGATACATTATTGCGCTAAATCATGCATGTTGGTGTTGATCTTACTAGGAAAGTTGATGCCTCTGTCACTTGTAACCACAGATGTTTCCTGGCAGATGACAAACCAGGGAGTGTCCTCACTTGCCCACAAACTGGGAGCACTTACTAGACTCTGTCACATATCACAGTTTTCAGTTTGTGGTCTGATGATAAATTGTAACATATATATTACTTTTCAGAGTTGTTGGTCTTGGAACGGTGGTAGCTGTAGTCCAAAAGTAGTTTCCCAACCTTTCTTATAGCTTAGTTGATAATATGCTTGAATAGTCTGTCTGTCTGTCTGTCTGTCTGTCTATCTGTCTATCTATCTGTCTATATATATATATATGTGTGTGTGTGTGTGTGTGTATATATATATATATAGATATAGATATATGTGTGTGTGTGTGTGTGTGTGTGTGTGTGTGTGTGTGTGTGTGTGTGTGTGTGTGTGTGTGTATATAGATATATAATATGCACTCACAGGAAATGGTTTACATCACACCGTGGTGGATCCATGGTGGCAGATACATAGATACAAAGGATTGAAGCACTTGCGGTGTTTTGAAAAATAACAAATATATTTAATTACATGAAAATGGACAAAGTAAACGTTTCGTCTCTCTCATGGATCCTTTTCAAGACAAATATATATTATTTGAGGGTATTTTGCAACAAATGCATTAATTGCTTTAAAAAATCAAAGGCAGAATCATGAGAAGAGTATTTGTTTCAATTTCTTATCACACACACACACTCATATATATAATTACTGATAACAAATAGGACATGTGTTATATATAAATATGGTGCCAGATGACACACATTCTATCACAGAATCAGACAAATTCTAGTTTTCAACACATTGGGGATCTCTTTAGTATTCATAGGGTTGCAAGATCTATTTGAATAAAGTTATGTTTTAATTGTACCCTTTGGGAGTTGTCGGTTTGCCACAGAATTGCCCCGCTTTTGGTATCATGCATGTGTCCCTTTTTCCTGGCTGGTGGTTTGTTCATTTTAGGCATTTGTCACTGCACAAGTAAAGGTAGCGTGCAGTAGTACCCTGATATGAAAGTGTATTAACCATGGGATTCTCTATATCTGCCCAGAGATTTTAGTTTGTAGAAATGATTACTGTATCTCTGGGGCACTCTGCGAGTTCCCTAATAATTCCACCCACTTCACCTCCAATTCCACCCAATTTGATTGTCTCACCCACTGTATGCCATACTCCC
Organism: Rhinophrynus dorsalis; assembly: GCA_037306005.1. NCBI lineage: Eukaryota > Metazoa > Chordata > Amphibia > Anura > Rhinophrynidae > Rhinophrynus > Rhinophrynus dorsalis. The sequence continues at coordinate 452,051,407 of CM074723.1, forward strand.
ACCCGTAGACCTTTGTGGTACTCAGGAGGCTTGGGACAAGACGGTTCCCAGGCATGCCTCTGGCTACGTAATGGGGTGGAATATTCTGGAAAGTAACCAGAGAAAAGCAAATATCTGCATTTTAGAAAACACTAATTTAAGGGGTAAAAATAATATGCAAGTTGTAACCCTTTGAGTGCCAGAGGGGTGTGACACCTCTCTGGCACCCAAAAGGGTGTTAACTATTGTTTTGTGTTCTTTGTGGAATGTTCTTGCCGCCTTCATTTCTTTTTTTTTTCTTTATTTTGCTAATATATTGGCTTGTTCTTTATATTTCTGTTTTTTTAAATCTCTTTTCTTCAGCTCCTTGAAATCAACTGGACAGGATTAACGAATCTCCTGGATATCCCTGGATTAAAGTAAGCAGGCAGATTTTTTTCTTATAATTAATTTGCTGTAATTAATATTTTAAATATTTCAGTTAATTAGTTATTTCTGTATGAAATCTATACCGCATACCCTGGATGCTGCCACAGTATTTTATTCTGGCATCCTACCTCAGACCTCTCTTCTCCTCATCTTGTCAACTCCTTATACCAGTATTATAGAAAAAGACAGGGGGGGGAAAGGCAAAAGTGCCCCTAGTGCAGATACCAAAGGGTTCTGGTACCGTCACCACTATACACCCAGTGAGATTATACTCACAAGACAGACGGCTGTAACACTACTTATGTATCTTACAACTGTATCGCTCTCTGGGAGTTTAATCTGCCCCAGCAACAGAAAGCTTGAATTTGAAGGATATACAGGTAGCTCCTTATACGCTCGCTAACCAAAGATCTCCTTTATGAAGTGGTGGTTTAACGTCGTGAAACGCATCAGAGCTTTCTTATTTTAGATTTTTTTTAAATATACACGTCTGGCATGTTGAGCTATATCTGTATTTGTTGATATAGTCCATTTTTTAAGTCAATAAATCGATCATTCAATATTTCCTGAGCCGTCTTCCAGTTTTTTAGCATCTTTATCTGCTGATTGATGCTTAATCTCCTATCAAAGAACCTGTTGATGTCCCGAGCAGAGACGGGCTAATATCTTCTGCCTGCGTTTTTGTCAGTTTATCCAGTGTCTGACCACAGATTTTGTGAGTACTTAGCATTTCAATAGATATATACAAAACATGTATTTGCAGTGTTACACTATTGGGCTCCCTTGTTGTTTTGATACCAATGGTTCTCAAGCTTAGAACTATCAGACGGGAGACCCCATAGCTTATAACTAACCAGGGAAGGATTTAAATCCCAGACATCCCTAGGCAAGGCACTCTAGGTGCCATTAGCCCCACCCCCAGACCCATCCACTATTTCCTGGAACAGAACATACACTTGACTTTTAACAAGTTGGGGTTAGAGAGTACTCTTTGCAATGCCTTGGAGATCTCTCTAGCATCCAATGGGTTAAATAATAGCTTGTAAAGGGGTTATAAAACTAGTGCAGGGACACGGAGATTGTTCTGGCCACACCCACAATTCAGAATGTGGGTGTGGCCAGAACAGCTGAGGAGCCCTTCAAAATGTGGAGCTCTAGGCAGCTGTCTACTCTACCTATTGGTAACTCACCCAGTCTCACTTGGTTCCCCCTGCAGCTGTTTGTGATATCCTCTCTGACTCAGCACTTATAGAAACGCTTTTCTTTCTATACAAGCCCATTGACAGCATATTCGCCAACTCAGGGCTTCTATGGAGAGTATAGCAGTCTTCTTTTCATTCCCATGAGTGCCAAATGATACACAGATTGTAGCAGAGATCTGTGATCTTCGAGGGAAACAGAGTGAAATTGGATGAATATAAACTATGGGAACTCTGTTCTCATAGATCTGAGGGTCTTTTATTGACTCTATACTGCCCATTTAACCCTTTTTTGGTGCCAGAGGGCTTTGCAATGCTTTGCGTACCCCTCTGACATTTAAAGCATTAAGATTAAATGTAAAGTTAAAATTTACCAGCTAGTAGTTACTGGGTAAGTATACTTACTTCTTAGAGTTCTTTTACACAGGTGACAGAATTGTAGCACCCAACTGATCTTCCACTCATGATCTTTCACTCCCCTTCCTTTGCATTACACTGACACTCCAAACACCAGAGAAGTGAGTCTGACATCTGCCTATTCAAGTGCCTGGTGACTTTACTGACTGGCACTCGTGTGCCGGCCATTCGATGGAGGTTGCATTGAGCAATTAACTAATTTTCCGGTTACAATTCACGACAGGCTTTTTCAGTCAGTGGACACAAAGGGCGAGATGCTGAGAAAGTGGTGGTAACTGAAATTGTCTGTAATCAAAATAAAAAAAGTTATTACACCATGATTAGTCAATTCTCATACATGTTTCCATCATTTTTTGCATCCAATTCCGCCATCTCTGTCAAAGGGAAAAAGCCGTCTTAACAGTGGGTGTGGTTTAATCTTCTGTCATAATGTAAGGTATTTTCAGAAAAAATATTTGTTTGAACGTCGTTTTTTTGTCTGATTAACGTCATTTGTTCCCGACATAATAAAAATGGTCTAAATTTGGAGAAGAAAAATTACTGAGAACTGAGAAGCAATTTTTCATTTCAAAGACAAAAAAAAGTCTTTGTTTCTTTGCAAATTTTCATTTCAAAAACAAAATAAAAGAGAATTTTTAAGATCAGAATTTTTAACGGCAATGTTCAATTCTTACCGTCATTTTTAATTCTTTAGATGAATTTTCAAACATAATGGATTTACTTCTGAAAATATTGTCCTCCTTTTACCACCAACTCATGATCCAACAAGTTTTACATTATGACGACTTTTTGAACATCTTTGCCAAAATGTTTCAGGATTCTAAAGACAGGAAATACTTACATGTGAACTGCATGTCCAGGAGGCCCTGTCACCTTACCAACTCCTCCACTCAGTGGAAGCCTCTATCTTGACAGCATTTGTATGATTATACCTCTTCATTAATTTATTCCAGCCTTCTGGTGGAAACTGGTTGTAGCAATGTAAAAGGCACAGAGAGAGGTTTTCTGGATATATCAGTAATTAGTTATGCAGGTTTAGCAGACAGGCCAGAGAACAAAGCTCTGCTTAGTTTAGATTCCCCAATGACTGGGCCAAAATTATCTAAAAGTATTAGACTGATTGGAAATCAAAGGCAGTTTACATGGATACCTTGAATGAGACTAAAAGCTGGTAGGCGAGGTTTCCACTTTCATGGGGGTGGTGATCAGAATATTTTAGGGTCATAATCAGGAAGCTGAAGAGATCAACTGCACCACAGGTGTGAGCAATTCCCAGTGATTTAACCCTGTATTGCATTGCACACCCTTCTGACATTCAAAGTTTTTTTTAACCCTTTGAGTTCCAGAGGGGCATGCCACGCAATGCTCTGCAATGCGTTCCGTACCCCTCTGGCACGCAAAGGGTTAAACGAATTGAATTCTGGGAAGGTCTCCAACCCATTGCTTTGCAATGAATTAGAGACATGTAAAATGATATGTTTTTAAAAAAAAAACTAAAACAAAGAACAAAATAAAAAACCCTTTTAACCCTTTGAGTGCAAGAGGGGTACGCAGCCCAATGCGTTGCGTATCCCTCTTGCACGCAAATGGTTAAGTCAGTAGGAATAGTGGGACGGTGTCCCCTGTGGTTCAGAAGGTTTGCTCTACAATCATTCAGCTTCTAACACGTGACCCTGTGTTTGTTGTTATGAAATCTCCAGCGCAGTTGTGCTTTGTGGATTTGGTGCTATTTTTTGGGGTTGAGGCATAGAGATTACCTCTGTTTTGTTGCAGCATGCTGGAGGCCTTTCAGGAATAAAGTTTTTAGTTTGGAAATATCAGATATATTTCTCACTTTAAAATTCATAATCTGGATTATTTATTATAATTTATTCTATGCAAAATGCCATTACTTAATGGAAACCAGCTCCCCTGTGAATCAATATGCACATAATTTAATGTATTTTTAGCTATTAAAGGGCAGTTAACACCCATCTGAACAGCCAAAAAGAATAAGGATGACAATGGCAGCTTCAGCTGTACAGAAGGTTGGACAAAAAGCCGAACAGGACATCACATTGAAGTAGCAGTGACTGACTAGAAAAACACAGACCTTTAACATACCTTTTTCTGCAGTTACTTGCCCTTTAAACATAGTGTTTCATGTTTATTTATTAATCATTGTAAACAGAGTATATGTTCATAGTTCAAACAAAAGGAACAAGTCATTAGAATGAATGTGTATATCCTGAAACCAAATCAACCACTCTATAGAAACAAGATCGGTACAAATGACTTGCCAAAGTACCACAACCACATTCAGTTCATCCTGTTCAGAAGGTTAATAATGCATCACTGTCAGGATTAAAGTGAAAAGAGCTTAAAAGCCAGCATCTGGTTCATGAATATATAATGTCTGGTATCCGTGAAACTCTGGCTCAGTGGACTTTTGCTGTGTCTAAATCAGGAGTGGCCCCCTAGCTGTTGGGCTGAAGTTGATGGGAGTTGTATTCCAAAAACAGCTGGAGGGGCTGGAGCAACCTACCACTGATCTAAATATAGAGTGGATGCGCCATACAAAATACACAAGCTTGTTTCTTAACAAAGTGCTTCCATCTAGTGGCTGGTAATTGTATTGTTGACTGTAGCAATGGGAAAAGCTTTATAGTGGGATCTTCTATTCAGTGCTGGTTTGTTAGACATATTCTGCAACTCTATATATGCCATTACAAACTTTCAGGGAACGCTAATACCTCCTAATAATACCCTACCTCACACACTCACAATTGCTTTACTGTGGCCAGAAAGTCCAAATGGCCACTATGAATTTTGCCCTTTTTGTTTCTAGAGATAACAGTCAGTCCTGGGTATGTTATGTCCATAGGAGTTGAACATGGCAGTTGCTGGCAGGACTAGGGACCTCAAGCTCCACCCACCGCACGTTGTCATCTTCTGTGAGCTCTTTCACTCTGCTTGCTTCAATGTTTGGGGAGGGGAGTAAATTCCAGTGGGTGGAGTTTGAGGTCCAGAATTCCTGCCAGCAAAAATGATGTCTGCCTCCAAGGGCACAACATCCAACTGATTAAAATTGCTATCTCGTGAAGAAAGGCACAAGGGCAAAATTCGTATTGGCCTTTATGAATTTCTATCCATATTAAAGTTAGGGGGTTGTTACTGGAGATGTCGGTGTTCCATATGTCAACCTGTGATTTAACCCTTAGGATGCTGGGGAGATCTTGCAACTCTTTTCTTCTCAGTGCGACTTGGACCTCTCTATAATCCAAGAGGATTAAAGCATGCAAATATTAAAACAAGTCTTTCTAGGAAACACGAGGGAAATACATACAGGAGGAGAGCCCAAATCCTGAAGTATAGGAGATATCATTCTGAATATAACACGGTGATACTCTCATTTTTATCCGGTGCCTAAGCTAGCGGGGAAACAGTGCCGGTCCTCTTCAACAGGACAATAGTCAGAGTGGCGCACCAATGATCCAAACTACACGATATGAATCTGGCTAGAAATCGAAAAGCTTCAGCAGACCAAATGAAAATGTAAAAATTCATTAAACAAATAGAAACGAGTATAGCTGTCCTAACATGTTTTGTGGTGCCACTGACCACTCCTTCTAGGAAAGATCACTGTGTAACATTCGCTGATATAGAAGTAACATCACACGGTAGAACACAAGACAGTTTATATTACATGTGCTGATTTTTTATTTTTTTTTTTATTTTTTTTTTTTAGCAGACTGGGGAAGTGTTTTCCTTTTGTATGTCTCACTTCCTGGACAGGTAGCTGGGCCATTCAGTGTAAGACTTATCAGGAAGAGAAACTGACAAAGCGTTATCTGTATCCCATCATTAATCATTAAAGGAGCAGTAAACTTTTTTTATGAAAACACATATTTTATAGAGCTTTTCCTGCTGAATAAAACAAGGGTACTGCCTCTGCTGTCAGATGTTCTATTCAAAATTTGTAACAGTTCAAATAATCATGAAGTGAATTTACTGTGTGTTTACTTTCTGACATTCTTCTCCATTATAATCTAACAGAAAAACGAATTAGAATTTGACCACTAGAGGGCACTGCTAATATAAAAAAACATGGGTTTAAAATGTAATAACTCTGTAAATATGAATCTCTTGGCAGTGTGAGTACCCTTATTTTACTCAATGGGAAAATCCCTACAATATATATTTTTTCATTAAAAAAAGTTTACTGCTCCTTTAAAGTATGTGTTAAACATTTAAGTGCAATAGGAGTATGGCACTGAAAGGGTTAGGCCCTACCCAGGTAAGGAAACTTTCATATATGTTTGTGAATGTTACATCATGCATTTCATAGAAGAACGGTTTGTATTATAGTACTAGTGCTGTTTTAACCCTTTGAGTGTGAGAGGGGTACCCAACGCATTGGAGAGCAATGCATTGCATACCCCCTGGCACTCAAAGGGTCAAGGATTGCCATGCCTGAGTGCAGAAAAATCAGTCAAATTAACAGTCAGCCATTGATCTACCCTGTCTAGAATTTATTTAAGTGGGCCTGTCTCCCTAAGATAAGATTAGGTAATCAGAAAGAGAAGCAAAAACTGTCCAGATGTTGTACCGGCTGTTTGCAAGATACATAGATTTTGAGAAATTACATTTTATGTGTTGGTGGCACAGTCTGGAGTTTTTGCTAATTCATTTCTCTTCTTGGTCAGTATTACCAGACAGTTTGCTATGAATAAGTCTAGGTAGAGCCCATGCACTACAGTGTGTCTAATAGCACATCTGCTTTTAACTTTGGCCTCCAACAGTGCTCTGAGGGTAATTAGCACAAATAGCTGACAGAACATAAAGGTTTATTTCTCAAAAACAACTTTATTTTAGAGGAAAATGGCTAGTTTAACATATATATGCATATATGCAATTCTCTGTAAATAAAAAAAAAGGAAAAAAATTAAAGTTGACTTGTAATGATAGGTCCACTTTAACTGTGTGACAAACCTCGTGTACACAACATACAGCATCCTTAATGTATATGGACTTGACGGCAAGGGAGCAGCAGCTTGGAGTATGTGCACAGAGGACTGTGGTGCCACCAGAAAGATGTTTAGTTAAAAAAAAAAATGAGTTGTGATGCACATGGCATCATCCAGTCACTTTTGGGCAGATATTACATTAGATGATCATGTCATAACGAGAGGGTATGATCCCCCTAAATAAACACAGACACAAACTCTTGGGGATAATAGGCCACAGCTTTATTTAAATATTTCCAGTTAGATTATTATTCTTATTCAACAATAATAGTAATTAATCATTAACTGACATTCCTCGCCAATCCACATTCCTTGAACTCAAGCATGGACAACTTGCCCAGGCTCATGTAGGAATCCCACCATTCTTAAGCACTACAGCTGACACCAACCTTTCTCAGCACTTACAGCTCAACCCAAAGTTACTCAACACTTACAGCTGAACCCAACCTTCTTCAGCACTTACAGCTGCACCTAACCTTCTTCAGCACTTACAGCTGACTCCCCAAGTAATTACCTCATTGGCCATCCACCTTCGCTTGAATGGGTAACTTTACCACCCATGGCCTAAGTCCGGTGCAAACCCCCAAAGGGCTTCCGCATGAGGATGAATCCATATAAATTTACCACATAAATCATCGATCTCTGCAAACTAGGCAAGGACTTCCCGCCCCACTGTGACAACCAACCAAACACCACACACAAGCACCAACCTAGGGAGGGATGCTTCTCCTTGTCCTCTCTTCTGCTAACTGCAGTTCACTTCCTGTCACAAACTCTAACACATCCTTTTCTCCACCTACTTCCTGCCTCAGATCAACCCTCCCTATGCCATGCCTCCCTTCCCTGTACACTGATTTCCCGTTCGGGGAGGTCTTTTTCTGCTGATAGCTTGTGCTTCTGCCTCTGCTATTTAGCCCCAACACATCCACAATGTTGTTCCAGTGATCTGCTCTTAGGGGGTAAAGTTTGGACAACAGTGTCACTCTATTATTTACCCTGAAAACTAAAATTGCGGTAACATTTGAAATGAGTATATATATATATATATATATATATATATATATATATATATATATATATATATGAATGAAGAATGCCTATCAAAGTTGAAAAATTCATAT